>JAMPIV010009994.1:0-600000 GCA_024509875.1 Oreohelix idahoensis
ACCGAGCATCGTTGGATAATCAAATGTACGAATAAATGGATTACATGATGTATCGAGTACATGTACACATATTTCTAAAAAAATAATTAACAATCACAAGGAAAATACACTATAAAACATATTTACTTGTACTGTAATAATAATACCCACACTGTATTAGATCACTGTATCACCAAAATCTTTCATTACACTGCAGTGCATGTACTACTTGTATTAATTATTTTTGTTAAGAAAGAGAAATGTTTTCAAAATAACATTACAAACAATTCAAAACCAGGCGCAACTTACGTATACATGTACTTGCACAGATGTAGCCCACTATTTAAAATAATGAGGAATCCTCTTTTGCGCCAAAACTGGATAGTCTGCTTTTGGCTGCTAAGTCCCGCATTCTCTTCAACAGCAGAAGCTGTGTAGGACAGCTGTCATCTTCTTGCTCGTACCAAGCCATCGCTGTTTCTAGTGCTATAAAGGCCTCTTCAGGACTTGGTCGACGTTTTGGGTTTTCTTCATAATCTACAAGTACATCATGTACTTCTGAGGAGTCTTCATCATCGGTCACTACATGTATTTGGTTTTCTTCTTGCACAAAAGACAAAATTTCTTCGTCATTCAAAAACTGAAAACCAGAATCATTATCATCTTCTAGCCACATGTGTGCATCATCTTTGTCACAGTCCGAAAATCCGGGCATTGCTTGAAACAGTTCCACAACTTCATTTATACAATCATCATTTGTGTCCACTGCAGTAGTTTCATTTCCTCCTTTTTTCCCAAGCAATCTATTCCAAGCCTTGTTGAGATTATCTTGTGACAGGGTGGTCCAAGCATCAGCTTACATATAGCAGCAGTCTTTGAGATTAAGCTTTTTTTGAAAACGCCACCACACTTTCTTCATCTTCAGCCAACAATAAACGACGCAGGACTTCCTTCTTGTACATCTTTTTAAGCTTTGCTATAACACCCTGATCCATTGGTTGAATCAGTGCTGTTACATTGGGAAGCAGAAAAATTACTTTAAAATTTGCATCAACTGCATTCAATGTATCCGTCTCTGGATGAGATGGTGCATTGTCCAGTAGAAGAATTACTTTTCCAGTTTTCTTTTCTTGTTCTTTCAACCTCTTCACATTTGGGATGAACTGATTTGTATACCAATCAAGAAATATTTCACTATTCATCCAAGCACTCTTCTGTGCTTTGTAGCACAATGGGAGACATGTCACATTCTTTAAACAACGTGTTTTTTTGGCTTTGCCGATCATTAGCACCGGTAAACGATGACTTCCACTGGCATTCGCGGCTACCAAAATTGTTACTCTCTCTTTGCACTTTTAAAACCCAGGGGCAGCTGCTTCGCGCTGAGATGCAAGTGATTTTTGAGGCAATGATTTCCAGTATAAGCCAGTCTCATCGGCATTATACACATCATCGAGTAAATAACCTTCTTCTTCCAAAAAAAGCCAAGAATGTTTCTTTAAAATTTTCAGCGGCAGTTGCATCGCTAGATGAAGATTCCCCTTGAATCTCCAATTCTCGTATGCCATGACGAGATTTAAAGTTTCTTAACCATCCCTGGCTAGCCTTAAAGTCAGGAGGACCGTCAAGTTGACTGTTGAACTGAAGTGCCTTTTCACACAATAGAGAGCCAGAGATAGGTTCCCCTTTGCTTCTTCTTTGCACAAACCATATATACAAAGCCTCTTCCAATTTCAAATCTTTCGCATTTCTCATGGTTTTATGTTTCTTCGACCCATTTTCACTATCCAATTTCGATGCAAAACTCATAATTTTATCCTTGTTACTTTTGATGTCAGAGACGGTAGCTTTCTCAACATTGAAAATCCTCGCAAATGAAGACACAGTTTCACCTTTTCCTAGTCTCTTGATAATTTCTGTTTTCGTTTCAATTGACAAAACATTGCGGTTCCTTTTATATGCTTTAGGCCTACTGGAAGATGCCAGGTCGCACAGAGAAATACGTGTACACCAAAATTATTCTGCTGTAGTAGCAGACACAATTATTTTAAGTTGAACTGTCTGTTTAGCCAGTGTTCTGCCTAGAACTCACACGTACACTGGATTGGTAAACCAGATATTAACGGACTTTATGATCTAACTGACTTCATGTACGTAAGCGACCGTCCATTAGCCCATCTCATTGTCTACAAATTGTTCGCACACATTTGAAGCTTGCCGCATCAAAAGATTCAGAACTGTAGTCTAACGTGACTGGTGGAGACTGATTTTTTTTTTTTTTTGAAAAAAGATGTCTATATATAATTGGATGTTTATGCAATATCTATTGGGGTTCGGATAAATGGAGTTCTATACTGTATCGCCCAAATATCACTCATATATATAGATATATATATTATATATATAATATATATAGATATATAATATATATATATATATATATATATATATATATATATATATATATATATATATATATATATATATATATATATATATATATATATATATATATATACAGTAGAACTCCATTTATCCGAACCCCAATTATCCGAACATCCAATTATCCGAACACTTTTTCCAGAAAAAAAAAAAATCAGTCTCCACCAGTCACGTTAGACTACAGTTCTGAATCTTTTGATGCGGCAAGCTTCAAATGTGTGCGAACAATTTGTAGACAATGAGATGGGCTAATGGACGGTCGCTTACGTACAGGAAGTCAGTTAGATCATAAAGTCCGTTAATATCTGGTTTACCAATCCAGTGTACGTGTGAGTTCTAGGCAGAACACTGGCTAAACAGACAGTTCAACTTAAAATAATTGTGTCTGCTACTACAGCAGAATAATTTTGGTGTACACGTATTTCTCTGTGCGACCTGGCATCTTCCAGTAGGCCTAAAGCATATAAAAGGAACCGCAATGTTTTGTCAATTGAAACGAAAACAGAAATTATCAAGAGACTAGGAAAAGGTGAAACTGTGTCTTCATTTGCGAGGATTTTCAATGTTGAGAAAGCTACCGTCTCTGACATCAAAAGTAACAAGGATAAAATTATGAGTTTTGCATCGAAATTGGATAGTGAAAATGGGTCGAAGAAACATAAAACCATGAGAAATGCGAAAGATTTGAAATTGGAAGAGGCTTTGTATATATGGTTTGTGCAAAGAAGAAGCAAAGGGGAACCTATCTCTGGCTCTCTATTGTGTGAAAAGGCACTTCAGTTCAACAGTCAACTTGACGGTCCTCCTGACTTTAAGGCTAGCCAGGGATGGTTAAGAAACTTTAAATCTCGTCATGGCATACGAGAATTGGAGATTCAAGGGGAATCTTCATCTAGCGATGCAACTGCCGCTGAAAATTTTAAAGAAACATTCTTGGCTTTTTTGGGAAGAAGAAGGTTATTTACTCGATGATGTGTATAATGCCGATGAGACTGGCTTATACTGGAAATCATTGCCTCAAAAATCACTTGCATCTCAGCGCGAAGCAGCTGCCCCTGGGTTTAAAAAGTGCAAAGAGAGAGTAACAATTTTGGTAGCCGCGAATGCCAGTGGAAGTCATCGTTTACCGGTGCTAATGATCGGCAAAGCCAAAAAAACACGTTGTTTAAAGAATGTGACATGTCTCCCATTGTGCTACAAAGCACAGAAGAGTGCTTGGATGAATAGTGAAATATTTCTTGATTGGTATACAAATCAGTTCATCCCAAATGTGAAGAGGTTGAAAGAACAAGAAAAGAAAACTGGAAAAGTAATTCTTCTACTGGACAATGCACCATCTCATCCAGAGACGGATACATTGAATGCAGTTGATGCAAATTTTAAAGTAATTTTTCTGCTTCCCAATGTAACAGCACTGATTCAACCAATGGATCAGGGTGTTATAGCAAAGCTTAAAAAGATGTACAAGAAGGAAGTCCTGCGTCGTTTATTGTTGGCTGAAGATGAAGAAAGTGTGGTGGCGTTTTCAAAAAAAGCTTAATCTCAAAGACTGCTGCTATATGTAAGCTGATGCTTGGACCACCCTGTCACAAGATAATCTCAACAAGGCTTGGAATAGATTGCTTGGGAAAAAAGGAGGAAATGAAAAACTACTGCAGTGGACACAAATGATGATTGTATAAATGAAGTTGTGGAACTGTTTCAAGCAATGCCCGATTTTTCGGACTGTGACAAAGATGATGCACACATGTGGCTAGAAGATGATAATGATTCTGGTTTTCAGTTTTTGAATGACGAAGAAATTTTGTCTTTTGTGCAAGAAGAAAACCAAATACATGTAGTGACCGATGATGAAGACTCCTCAGAAGTACATGATGTACTTGTAGATTATGAAGAAAACCCAAAACGTCGACCAAGTCCTGAAGAGGCCTTTATAGCACTAGAAACAGCGATGGCTTGGTACGAGCAAGAAGATGACAGCTGTCCTACACAGCTTCTGCTGTTGAAGAGAATGCGGGACTTAGCAGCCAAAAGCAGACTATCCAGTTTGGCGCAAAAGAGGATTCCTCATTATTTTAAATAGTGGGCTACATCTGTGCAAGTACATATATACGTAAGTTGCGCCTGGTTTTGAATTGTTTGTAATGTTACAGTATTTGAAAACATTTCTCTTTCTTAACAAAAATAATTAATACAAGTAGTACATGCACTGCAGTGTAATGAAAGATTTTGGTGATACAGTGATCTAATACAGTGTGGGTATTATTATTACAGTACAAGTAAATATGTTTTATAGTGTATTTTTTTGTGATTGTTAATTATTTTTAGAAATATGTGTACATGTACTCGATACATCATGTAATCAATTATCGAACATTTTGATTATATGCTCGGTCCCCATGGGGTTCGGATAAATGGAGTTCTACTGTATATATATAATTCCGACATTGTTGCTTCATTTGCTACTAGAGGGTAGGGCTTAATCCCGTTTCTTTGTCTAAAACCCATGCACGTTGCATCAGAATGATCTATAAGGTTCTAATTGGCTGAGAGCTAACTGCAGTTGAAATGCAGAGCTCCCATTGGCTTAGAACCACGCCGCGCATATGACCTCATAAAGTCGGCGCGTGGGGTCTTGATAATAAATACGCCCGAATTTCATAAGTTCGGTCTCTAAAAATTAATTGCCAAGCCGCGTTCCTGATTCAAATTATCGATTGCCTTTCAGTGGGAAAATTCGAAATTTGGTAAGCAGAATTTTCGTGGTAACTTTATTTAATTTGTGTCTAAGCCTAGGCCGATCAGTAAAGTTTCTTGGGAAGTTTTAGTTTAATTTAATTCTTAACTCCAGAGCCATCAATACTATCCTGGTGATAAGACTTGAGAGACCTAATAGGTCCAGTTATTTCCTTATTGAAGGAATAGCGTTGTCTAGATGGTTTAGATGTTGCGAGGTTTCGGCCATGCTTGGGATTATTTCCAAAACAGGTCTGCAGAGAAACCCGCATCTGCGAATTTTATTTATTTACAGAATAGTCGGGAGCGTGTGTAATGTGTATTTTCATCTGTGATTTTATTGAGAGTATTGATGCTCGCTATTTATATAGTTACGCATATATCTGTGGACGGGAGTGAAGGGGTGTTAATTGTAAGCACGTGGGTGCTGTCAGTTAATGTGTATTGTTGCACGAGCACGTGGGTGCTATCAGTTAATGAATATTTATGCAGGAGCGCGTGGTTGCGAAACTGCGGCACCACGTGGCTGAATTACGGGGTTTTCATTATATAGCTTTTGACGGCAAGCAGATGCTGGCGTAAACTGGTTATATGTTATTGTGGGTGCATTGTTGGTCTGTGTAGTCAGACGACGTGAAATGTAATTTTAAAGGGAATTATTTTGTATTACATTTTATGTGATCTAATTTTTCTGAACGGGATATTGATGCCTAGAGATATTTTATTTTGTGTTAATCATTATGGCTGCATGTTGTCAGCGCGAGAAGTGGGCCTTAGTATTTTTGGACAGGTCAGTCCTCAGTGTGAAAAAACGGTTGTGGTTGTAACCAGTCAGGCAGAACCCTAGGTCAGACGATCTGGGTCAGCCATTGTTTATTTTGGGCTCAGGTAGAGATGGGAGAGAAGGGGGCTCAGTGGGGGAGCGGACTTTGTTGGCATGATTTTGTATGGTAATAGGCTAACGGGAGAGAGTAGGGGAGTTATATGTTATTAGAAATGTATTATTTACGTGTTGTTTAGCTGTTGTGTTTTTTTTGTCTAACAGCAGGTAGCGCGGCTTTTTTGAGGGGGCAGAGCGGAAGTTGCAATAACTTCCTCCCGGCAAAAAGATTGGCATCTCAGACGCAGGGTTTGAGATCTTGCCAGAGGAGGACGAAGAAAAGAGAAAAACCCGTTTTCCCAGGCAGGGGAAGACCTTTCTCTAGTGGAAATAGCATTCGTGGGAAAATCCATGAGCGCTAAGCTCGTTCTGTTACACACGCAAAAATTGGCATGCTGCCAGCGTTGTCGTAATTATTTCACTTCGTCCCGGCCATAATAACGCCGAAGGCCTGAACCAATAGGAGGGAGAGGGCAGGTAACTCCAGAGGTGTTTGGAGAAACCAGCTACCTATTCCAATTTCCAGAATCCAGTGGGGTTCTTTTTTTTTAACCTTAGTCATCAGTTCCAGAATGGTTGAGAGAGAGAGGGTGACCATACTCTCCACAGAAGTCGTCGCAGTGTTGTCCCAAGTATAGCAGATGACAGCTGCTGACGTTGTTTTAGACGAGTTAATTGTGTAGCAGTGTGCAAGAGATTTCAGGATAGGCTGTGCGAAAACGAGGTCTGTGCAGAGTTGGCATAGACACTTCATAGTAGTTCCAGCTGACTGTGCACTTAACATTTAATTTAGAATAGTTTGTGGAAGTGGAGGCTCGACATCTGAGACCCCACCAAGTGCAGTGTGGTTTATTTTTGTCTAATCCAAACTTCTGTCCCCATACAGGTTGCAATTGTGGGAGAAGGGTTGGGGTTGATGCATTTTTAACTGTGCTTGATTGTTGTTTTCAGGTGTGCATCCTCGCACTTTATGTATGGGACATGCATATGTTTGTTTGTTTATAGGTGTATAATAAACTTGTATAAATTGTAGCTGGCATCAGTCATTTCATTTAGTACAGTAGCTATATGTTGTCTGTATCTTGGTGTTTGTGAATCTTAATTGAACCTTATCCCCATAGGATAGTTAGAGGGGGTTCGAAACTATAGCCAGCAGAAACGTCTGAAATGGCGAGGAAAGAGTCAAATCTAGGTTCTCAACCTCGGGGCCAATAGTTTCACTTTCACATATGCACTATCATTTTCTTCAAAATCTAATTTTCCAGTCTTCCTTCTCACTAGTGTCTTGTCACTATATGTAGACAGTCTCTAGTCCTAAATCCATTTCGTGACAAAGTGGGTGGCTACTTCCTTGGGATAAAGTCTGTGATTGTATCTACATTCATAAATTGTTTCTGAAGAAAGTTCTGGAAATAGACTTCTTAAAAATCACCTAGACTTGAGCTACATGAAGACTGATCCAGCTATAAGTTTTTCCACAGGTTGTAGTCAGTTTAGATGTTAGTTGTAGTAAGGTTGTTTATGACTTAGAAGTAATTGATGGCTAATCGAATTTTTTTCTTGACAGGAAAGTAAATTCGGGTTTTGGGTAGCTGGATAACTTGAATTTTTTTCAGGTAGTTATTAGTCAGACTTGGTGCTAGTCTGAGTGCGGGTTTTTGCGACAGCATATTCCTAGTAGGTAGCAGTAAATTTTTCTGGTTCCTTTTTTGTCATTTCCCCTCGTGGTGAGTTACTGCTGATTTGTCAGGTAAGATGGCTGAATTAGTCAAGCTACTTACTGCATGGAAGGACGCAGCTAAAAGCATGGGGGTGAATGAGGCCGAGACTAGGGCTTACATTATGAGGGAACAGGACCGGCAGACGGAGAGAGAGAAAAGGGAAGCGGAGAAAGAAGAGAGGACCCGACTGGCAGAGATGGACCTGCGTAAATTGGAAGCGGAGAAAGAAGAGAAGGCCCGACAGACAGAGGAGAGAAAAGCAGAGAGGGAAGCACAGGAGAAGGCAGCAGAGAGACAGCATGAACTTGCCCTGCGTTCACTGGAACTGCAGTACCGATCTTCGGAAGGCAGTTCGGCTAACGGAGATTCTCCCGGAGCAGGGGCGACAGACCCATCAGGAAATGGAGGGCCCCGGATGGCAGCTAGGAATTTTCCGATGGACCCTTTTCCTAACGGGAATGAAAAAATTGAGGTATTTTTGGAAAAATTTGAACGGATGGCAAAGGCATACGGGCTGGATGATAGTCTTTGGTGCCTCAAATTATCTCAATCACTAAGAGGACATGCGTATGATGTCTATAGCAAGATGCTAGTGGATGACCAGAATAACTTTGAGGCACTGCGGAACGCCCTGTTACAGCGATTCCAATGGACTCCCCGGAAGTGCCAAACGATGTTTAGGGAAAGTCGACTGGAGAAAGGAGAAAGTTTTCCCCAGTTCGCAGAGAGGCTGAAGAATTACCTCACTCGCTGGAGGGAGTTGTCGGGTTTGGCTAAATCATTTGAAGGACTCGAAGAGCTTGTCATGTGCGAACAAGTGAAAGCAAACATGTCTCCTGACTTAAGGAAGTACCTGGCGGAGCAGGGCGCCCAGCAACTGGACCAGATTATTCTATTTGCTGAAAGGTTCCAGTCGGCACAGGCCGAAGTACTGGGCCAGAAAAGAAAACACCCTGACCTGCCTGCCCCGGATAAAGGAGCATCTTCATCGCATTCGCCTTCCTCTTCAGCTCACCAGCAGCAAGGGCCGTCTCGAAAGGAGCCCCTCCTAGTCATAACATGTGCTCCCAGCCGCATAACAGAACACAGGGGCCGACTTCTCATGAACCCGTCAGGAACCGGGGAGATAATGAGAGATATTGTAGGTTCTGTCGGACTACCTCGCATTGGACAACACGGTGCCCAAACAAACAACCCGCTCATCAGGTGGCTTGTTTAAGGCATGTGAGGGTGAAACAAGGGAAGAAGTGGAAACCCTTCTAGTCAGAGAAGTTGTTTTCCAACAGCGGACCTGCCGAAGTGAATGGGACTGAGACAACATGTTTATTTGACAGCGGGCTTACATACCCCAGCATAGTCGCCCGACATCTGGTGAAGCCCTGGCAGATGACTAAGGAAAAGGTCAATATTGGTGGAGTTTTAAGGAAAGGTACTTCACAGTGCTTTCCCGTAGCCAATATTGAGGTGAAATGTAAGTTCGTGTCTGGCACCATCAAGGCAGCTGTAACGGCTCAGCCAGCCTATGACTTCATTCTCGGCAACCCATATTTAGTTTTGGGGAACCCGCCCACACCGATCCTTGCTGATGCAAGGGGGCCTACTACAGGCCAGTTAAGTGAAAAAGGAGAAGCCCTAATTCACGGAGCCCCGAGCGAGCTCAAACATAGCTGTCGTGCCAAGGAGAGGTGCAACACCTCTGACAAGTGATATGTTATTTGCAGAGGCAAATTCGCCCGCCAGCCCTGTTCAGCCAACCGGCCAAACAGTGGTGACGACGCCTCTGATTCCGGAAGTACACTCTTTGTTGTCGGGAATTAGGCCCCCGATGGTATTAGCTCCTTCAAGTGAGGGACATACTGACAAGAGCGGTATTACATATGTCAACGACCAGCGCCATCTTCATAGGGCACAAGATAGCGGTCTGAGCGAGCATATAGTTCCAACCAGCCCTGGAGCCCTATCCGACCAGCACTTTACTCAAACGGAGGAGGACAGTGATCTGAGTATCCGTTTGCCTATAAACGGAGATGGGCCCCACAACTCTCGTATCTCGTTTACAGGAAACGACTCTTGTAACGAGGAGCCAGAAAAATTGGCTATATTTTCCAATTTGTTTCAAGGAACATTGGGACCAGTCACTGAGAGCTTTATCTCAGATTCTCCGCGATCTAACGGGATCTTAAACCGTCAAGTGTCACTGCAGGACACATTCCAACTGACGCCAGTAACTCTCACAGGGGAGGGCAAGGTTGAGGGTAGAACTAGGGTGTTAGACGGAGAGCTCCCGTGGTCTACAGTTTCATCTCACCAACTTTTCAGGCCAGAAAAGAGTGAGAAAAGCGGCCTTACGCATTTGCAAGGAGCTATATTGGAGAGCTCTGTCCCGCTTCATGTTGGTAGTGGAAGAGCGAGTCCAGAACCACTGCCAGGGGCAGATCTTACCTACTTTTCTTCAAAGGTAGAAGCTATTGAGATCAGTGAGGACTCAATAGAAACCTAGCAAGAAATCAGAGGCTCTACACCAGTGGAACCCGAGACGTTGCATCGTTCTCGCACTGTACCAGCGGTCACCAACCCGCTGACGCGCAGCGAGGAAGTCGCTATCGCCAGGTCACCACAGCGCCCGCCGGTCACATCAGCTGACCAGGACAGTCTTTTGACGGTCATAGCAAGGGAAAGTTTAGACCCGCCATTAGACGGCACAGGTCTGAAGAGAGATCAATTCTCCCAACGGAGCATAGGAGCTCATTCTAGGAGAGGAAGAAGGAGGAAACGCAAAAGAGGAAGGTCGAAGAACACTGAATAGGAGGGGTAAGGACAGACAGCCTTGTAGACAGAGTTAAGGGCCAGTGTGAAACACAGAGATTTCAGTAATGAGATCGTTGCTCAATCTTCGAAGGTGGGAGTGATGTGACGAAAGTACTGAGATTCTGTCTTTCAAATGGCACATGTCTTTTTCTCCTTGCATTTTGTTCACTATTTTTGGAGGGATTACAGAAAAATCCTTCCCCATGTTTCTTCTTCTATTTATTTACGTTTTTCAGAGAGATTACGGTGGAGTTTCATCTCATCTACATCTATGTTCCTTCTCTATGACTAGTAGTCGTGTTTAGTGTTAGTGTGTAGGGAACTGTTGCATTATTATTCTAGACGAAGGACTTTAGAGCCTAGATCAGATTGGCACCAGTTTTAGTCTTTTTAAAGATATGGCATGCGGCTAGACGCATTTTTGGAATTTTATATATATATATATATAATTCCGACATTGTTGCTTCATTTGCTACTAGAGGATAGGGCTTAATCCCGTTTCTTTGTCTAAAACCCATGCATGTTGCATCAGAATGATCTAAGGTTCTGATTGGCTGAGAGCTAACTGCAGTTGAAATGCAGAGCTCCCATTGGCTTAGAACCACGCCGCGCATATGACCTCATGAAGTCGGCGCGTGGGGTCTTGATAATAAATACGCCCGAATTTCATAAGTTCGGTCTCCACTTTTTCAACAACTCACAACAACCCAACGAGATACCGAAGACACCAACGTCCTTCTCAGGACGCCACTATTCGAGACAAGATCACTGTTACGTACATTTATTACCTAAGGGGGTAGTCTTCGGTCCTGCCAAATGTACGCACCAGTCTTTATATATTTTATTATTTGTGCGTTCGATTGATTCACGCACTGACGTGCACAATGCAGTGTGAGTTGCTTTGGACGCACGGGTAACCTAGTTTGGGGATTGTGACGTCATGTTTTGAACGGGGCAGTGCGGACTTTGTTATGTCCGAGAGATATATATTATTGGAATTGTCTGGCAGTTTTTGTATAAGCCAGTATGTTATATTGATTCAATTGGTATTCTTGACGAAGCCAATGATGGAAGGATCATGTAAGTGTCGCCCCGGTTATATTTGTATATTTATTCTTCTTCTTCTTCTTCCATCCTTAGCCACCAACCGGCAAAGCAGTATGTGGCCAGTACGCCTAGTGGCGTCTTAGGGCAACAACAAATTGATCAATCTATCGCTGCTTCCACCACCGCCTAGTGGCGTCTTTGTGGAACAGAAACAGACCAAACAATCTATCGTTGTTTCCGTAATCAGATTGGTTGGCAAGCAGGTGATCAGCCCACTGTGCGAAGTTTTTACGGGATGGGGTAAACAGCCCCATGCCCAACCCTCCTTAGTCGCTTTTTACGACATGCGTGGTAGGGTGCAGTGTTACTATTCTTTGCTCCCCTTTCGGGCCCCGGCAACACACGGGTGTGTATATTTATTGCCGTAAACTAAAGTATCAGGCCGCTCCCAGTTGTAGTCTAGCGGGAAGTCATCTTAGCATGTAATTTCTTAGAATGGACAGACGGAGTCGGTGGTCATATTAGATTACCGTAGAGGAATAATACCTACGTGTAAACCAGTTTATTTATTCGTATGCTTCATATTTTATATGCCGTACATTCTTCTATGCCAATGTCGTGGCATGGATGTAAAGAGAGGTTAGCCGATTCAGAACTCTAACCTGAATATATTGCTGTGGATGTTTATAGGACTTAATTCTTGAAGAATCAGTAAGGAGCTGAGAGTATTATCAGCAACTTCAAAGTATGACATTTTGTACCTATAATCTGTAACTATGATCGTCTCGTTCCTTCGTATGTGCCATGTTGAATAAACTATATGTACAGTAAACCGACTTATGTACTACCATCGAGTGAACAGTTTAAACACTACCTGTTGTAGTTCGTTTTTACAGAACAGTTTATTGACATTTTGTTTCATATTACCATTCGCGTTATGAAGACCAATCCAATTACCATAAACAACTACAACAGTAATTGGTGCGCCAGCGTGGTCTGAAATTTATCATTTCAAAGGATCTTACTCAATCAAATTAATCGTTTGAAAATAGAATGTGTACTTTCAAGGCGACATCATCGTCAAGTTGGAACTTGTTGTCAAAATGAATCTTAATCAACTGACCGTTACGAGATTCTCAAGGTCATCTATCAACCTTCACTTCGGGTTGTACAGGGACTGACTGCCTTCGTTATCATTTCGTGCGAGCTGATGCTGTATTCGCAGATCGAATTATTTTTGCTTCAAACGTACATCCACGGAGACGAGGCACATTGTTTTTTCCCGGCACACGCGAGCTAAGTATAACTTGTATCCGTTATACATTTTATTATTATTAGCTGTGCCTTAATTGCTTATGTCCACCTTTATATTTTCCGTGTTATGTGTTATATGTTGTGTATTCTTTGTGGGAGGTAGGGAGGTTGATCTGACGAACGAGATCCATCTCGAAGCCAATTCGGGCTCTTCGTCAGACGTTCTGTAGGGCTCATCTTGTAAGTTTCAATTGAGCGATAGTTCCGGTACAAGGCTAGAAACCTTGCCGAAGTTCCGATCGCTAGTTGCTTCTTATAATAGTATCTGTTTAGCTGTTTCGTCACGTTTACTTGTTGTTTTCGCAGTTATTTTTATTCGTAATTTAGTTTTATGATGAATTTTGTTTGTATTTTGCGTCCATCTCACCTTTCCTGTCCTTCAGTTTTTTACAAAACCTATGTTTTTAATCTGTGTTGTCAATTGTACCGTTAATTATTTGATCGCAGTTATCATCGTAACTCGTTACGACATTCTATTTTTAGTTTCACATTTTTATTTTTATTGGATTTCTGCGACTGTTTTCTATCGTCTTTGATTATCGTGTCTTGTCGGTATTGTTTCTATTGTTTGTCACGTTGTTCATTTCATGACATTTGATTACATAAATTTATTGATTAATAACATATTTAATAATTATATGATAACATTATACCGTTCTAAGGACAGGAACGAAGAACACTTGTTATAGTAACAAGGTTAATTAATTTATATTGATTAATTATCATTTTTATAAATCAAGAGTATTGTGACTACTTATAAAGCATAATGTATTCACTAGATTATTTCATTAAGCAAGCAAAAGCTCTTCAGATGGCTCCTGATGAAGCAAAAACATTTGCACTTGCAGAATATAGGAAAGCTCAAGAAATAGAAGCCGAACAGAGAAAGTTAGAAACTTTAAGACTAGAAAAACTTCAATTTGAGGCAGATCAAAAACGGATTGAATCTGAGGAAAATGAGAAAAAAATGAGATTAACTGCTGAGGAGGATGAAAAGAAGAGGAAATTTATAGCTGAGGAAGAGGAGAAAAAAATGAGATTAGCCGCTGAATTAGAAGAGAAACGATTTCAGCGAGAAGCAGAACAGAAGCAAAAGGAGTCTGAAGAAAGACTTAAAATTGAAATGGAAGTTAAACAAAAAGAAATGGAAGAAAGAAGATTAATAGCTGAAAAAGAAATGGAAAATAAACAAAAGGAATTGGAAGTTAAACAAAAAGAAATGGAAGAGAGGAGATTAATAGCTGAACAAAATGTAAAACGACTTCAGCTTGAGATGGAAGAGAATGAAAAAAAAACGACAGCATGAACTGAAATTAGCAGAGTCAGAATATGAGAGAATTAGGTTTACTCAGGAAGCTAATTCTCAGAGAACTTTTGAAAGCCAAACTCCATCCAGACATGATTATTTTAAGGAAATTCACCTTAAATTACCAAAATTTAATCCCCCGTCTGATGACGTAATATTCTTCCTAGATAGGTTTGAGGCCACTTGTGTGTCTTATAACGTGGATAAAGCGCTATACTGTACATATTTATCCAGATTACTTACAGGGGATGCATTAGCAGTTTATCATACCACCAGCATTGGTGAGAAAAATGACTATAATGCTCTTAGAGCGGCACTTCTGCAAAAATTCCAAATGACAGAAGACGAATATCGATTAAGATTTCATACATTACTACCCCAATCTAGCAGAAATTTCAATGATTTTCTGTCACAAATACGACTAACACTAGAAAGATGGATTGAATTATCCAAAATTGAAAAGTCATATGAAGGTCTCTTCGATTTACTGATGCGCGATAAGGTACTTTCGTCTGTAAATCCTACATTTCTCGCATTTTTACACGAACGGAAACCTTTATCTATGAAAGGCTTAGAAGAACATGCAAAAAATTTTTGTACTGCTCACCCAAACATGGATCTAAGTAACGCACAGATTAAGAATGAATTGCCTGTTGCTTTTGCAGCACAACAAAACAATTTTTCACGCAATCGTTCTTTTAGTGCTGATAGGTATGTCAATAAGGGAAATAATTACAATTTTAACAATGATAACTTTTACAAAGGGAAGCAATTTCAACAATCTGCTCCATTTAATGTTTCTTGGAACCAAACTCACAGATCGCAAGATTTTGGTAACAATAATTTTAAAAATAATCAAGGACATTATAATAAACAAAACTGGAGATCAAAATCTCAGGGTCCGCAAAACAGACAAGGTTCTTGGAATAAAAATTTTAAAGAACAGCATAACTTTAATTATACAAACTATCGGACTCATCCAAATTTTAACTCTAGTAGAAAAGACAATTATGGCAATTTTAATGCAAATAATCAAAATCGATCGCGTCGCAGAGAAAGATCGTCGAGTAATACGGGTAGACATTCTAATGTCTCTTTAATTGATACACAGGCTAACATTGAACAGGGTAAAGTAGCTGAAACTCACAATGCTATGTCTTGTTCTCTTGATTGTACCCAGGTGAAAGACTGTCCAGAATGCTCGACTCTTTTCCAGCCTAAGGCGATCACGACGCTGCGTTGCGGACATACCTTTGCCTAGTCTACCTGCAGTCTGTACGGCCACTGCTGCGTCAGTACACCAGGGACAGGGCTCTCTTAAGTTTAACAAGGGATTTGTTAACAATATTTCATGCTCTCTTTTATTCGACTCAGGTTGTACCACTGTGGGCGTCCGGACTTCGCTGATCGACCCTAGTTGTGCGACGGGCAGGGTTGTGAAATGTGTGACGTTTGGCGGAACTGTGGAAACATTTCCCACAGCCATTATAACACTTCATACACCATTTTTTTCAGGAAAGATCCAGGCTTGTCTTCTTCCAAATCCAATTTGTGATTTAATACTTGGTCGCATACATGGTATTAAAGAGTGTACACCACAGCAAATTGCTGAATGGGAAGAGCGACATATTCAAACTGCAAATGCAGTAGTGACTAGAGCGCAAGCTACTAATATGTCGCATGATACACCTATTGAACCTACAGTTCATACCACTTGTGATGATGATGCTCCTATTTCACGGGAGTTGTTTGCTACATTGCAAAAGAATGATGATTCATTAAAAAAAATTTTTCAGTATGTTAACAAAAAGAATACAAGCAACAAACTTGCAAAATCTAGACATGACTTTATACTTAAAAATGGGATTTTGGTGAGAGTAATACGGGAAAAGGATTCATCCTTATGTTATCAGATCTTAGTCCCATCCTCTATGAGATCTCGTATATTACGACATGCGCATGACTCGCAATGTGCGGGCCATATGGGTTTTTCGCGTACCAAATCCAGAGTGCTTTCGGCATTCTACTGGCCAGGCGTCCATAGGGACATCACTCTCTATTGTCGGTCCTGTTTGATATGTCAGGAAGTTAAGGTACGGGGTCCATTTCATGCGGCTCCTATTCAAGCTGCGGACATCCCGATTAGACCATTTGATAAAATGGCCATTGACATTATTGGTCCGATGCTTCCATCTGCTAGAGGGCATACGCATATCCTTACGTGCATTGATATGTGCACTCGTTGGCCTGAGGCCATCCCTCTCAAGAACACTTCATCTGCCAGTGTAGCAGAGGCATTGATGTTAATCTTCTCACGCATTGGTTTTCCACGGAAAATCTTGTCGGATCATGGGGTTCAGTTCATTTCTGAATCCATGTCTCAAGTTATGAAGACATTAGGTATAGACAGATCTCTTAGTTCTATTTATCATCCGATGTCAAATGGGTTAATTGAGCGTCTCAATAGGACACTCAAGCAGTTGTTGGGTAAGATGACTCAAGACCATCCCCAAGACTGGGATCGGGTCCTACCCGCTTGTCTCTTTGCGTATCGCGAAGTACAAAATCAAGCAACGGGGTTTTCTCCATTCCAGCTTGTTTTTGGCATGCAACCACGCGGTCCGATGTCGTTAATCCACGACTTATTGGTTGATGAGAATATTGAAGAGGAAACTCAATCATCTTATGAGTATGTGATCTCTCTGAGAAAGAGAATCATAGATGCTTGTAGACTAGCTACTGCATCATCTGAACAAGCCAAAGAAAAAGCTCGTCTATTTGCAAACAAGTATAGACGTCTTCGCCAGCTCATACCTGGTGATGAAGCTTTTGTCTTACTACCTGCGCATAACAATCGTCTTTTAATTACCTGGAGAGGTCCTTTCAGGATCATCTCAAGAATATCCGATGTCGACTACATCGTTGATGTTAATGGTAAACATAAAACCTTCCACATTAACATGTTGAAGGAGTATTACTCACGTCCTGATTATCTACAGTCAGTGTTTCAGGCAACTGACGATCCTACACCTCCTATTCAACACTATTCTAGTTTGTCAGTCATCCAAGAAGAAGAATCTTCTTTCGATGATGTACAACTACCAATACCAGTTGTACCACTCCATTCCACTGAGAAATGGAATGATGTTACAATCTCATCTACTCTTTCGGCTGATCAACGTCAGCAAGTCTCTAATATTCTACACTCGTATGAGGATGTTCTCACTGACATCCCAGGTCATACGTCAGTCATCCAACATGACATTATTCTGACTGACGATACGCCTATTCGAGTTCGCCCATATCCTATTCCTTTACACTTTCGTGATAAGGTTGATAAGGAATTGGATGAGATGCTCCAATTAAATATAATTGAACCATCTTCATCACCATATTCTTCTTCCATGGTAATCATTAGGAAGAAAGACAACAATATACGTCTTTGCGTAGATTACAGGAAATTAAACAAAGTTACAAAATTCGATGCGGAACCATTACCTCTTTTAGATGACTTATTGGAGAGATTATCT
Source organism: Oreohelix idahoensis (assembly GCA_024509875.1). Lineage (NCBI taxonomy): Eukaryota > Metazoa > Mollusca > Gastropoda > Stylommatophora > Oreohelicidae > Oreohelix > Oreohelix idahoensis. The sequence goes on from JAMPIV010009994.1 coordinate 17,764, forward strand.
CATGCTACATTCTTTTCGAAATTTGACCTTTCAAAGGGATATTGGCAAGTGCCACTCACTCCTAAAGCAAAGCCATTCACCGCTTTCTCGACACCACGGGGTCTTTTTCAATGGAATTTTATGCCATTCGGGTTAATGAATGCGCCAGCTACCTTTGTACGCATGATGCGCCGCATATTGTCTCATCGTCCCGATGTCATTACTTATATAGATGACATCTGTCTTTTCAGTGACTCTTGGGATGAACATATTCAGGGTTTAAAATCTTTACTTTCTACCTTACGGGATTATAACTTAACAGCGAAACCTTCAAAGGCTTTTGTCGGTTTTCATGACATCTCATTTCTGGGTCACCGCATAGGTCATGGTTTCATGTATACAGAAGACAGTAACGTCTCTAAAATTTTAAACATCTCAGCACCTAAGACAAAAAAAAACAAGTTAGGTCGCTTTTAGGACTAATACAGTTCTATTCAAAATTCATCCCTCATTTGTCTACTATAACTGCACCTTTTTCGTCTCTACTGAAGAAAGGCACATCTAATGTAATAAAGTGGTCGCAGGATCACCAAACGGCGTTAGACTATATAAAACAATTTTTTTCAAATGCACCTTTTTTGAGGTTGCCTGACAAAAATCTCACCTTCATTCTCCGCAGTGATGCAAGTTCTTACGCTATCGCTGCAGTTTTGATGCAGGAATATAACGGCACCTTATTTCCGGTTATGTACGTATCCAGAAAGCTCACGCCGAGCGAGACGAAATATTCCGTTCTGGATAAAGAGCTCCTTGCTCTTGTCTGGGCAATCACAAAACTGGAACGTTACCTTCTCGGCTCACACTTTGTGGTGGAGTCTGACCAGAAAGCTCTTACCGCACTGAATACAGGGAACGTTAAGTCATCAAAGTCAGCGCGTTACGCTATAGCGCTTCAACCGTTCCATTTTGAGATACGAGCTATTCCTGGAGTGCAGAATGTGTTCGCAGACTGTCTATCAAGATGCCCAAGTGAACGTGTCGAAACTAAACCACTTCCAGATGTTGGAACATCCTCACCGATAACATGAATAACTTTGTACATTGTTATTGATACTATATTAACGTTTTATTAGAACGAGAACATTGGTACTACAGTAACTTTTTATTAATATGGCAACATTGTTAAGAGCGACAAATATACATTTGTTATTCCTATGGAACATATTACACTACATAACGTGTTAGAGAATATATTATATCGTGTATGGAACATTGAGAACATTATCTCGTCGATTACTAACTAGTTGTAACGGAACAGTGACATATTGATAGGGATATTGAAATTACTTAGAATATATTGTTAACTAGTTATTTGTTAGTAATTAAGGAATATATAAATTAGATTAATTCAATTTAATCTATTTAATTGATTATGGATCACACACAAACTAACTTTCTTAGTTGTCAGGTAATACCTACATTCACGGGTCTTAGTTATGATATCTCACTGTTAGATCACTAGTCAACAGTACTAGTGTTAGAAAACATTAAGTGTGTTGATTCTTAAAGTGTTTAATTTTGCATTGCTTCATTTTTGCACATTGTATTTTCAATTTTTCTGTTTCATTGATTCTCTTGTCATTGATCATCATCAGTGTTGCTGTTCATTTTCATTTTTGAAATCATATGTTTCAAATTTTGTTGAAAACTTAGTTGAATTTTATTATCATCTTTTTTTTTAATGGTTTTTTTTTTCATTTTTCATTTTCAAACTTGTTTTACCACATCGTTCCAAAGTAGGTCGTTTGTGGATGTGTGCTTTAATGCATACTATCATTTAGTTATATTGATTTCTTTTAATATTCTTTTCTTAATATGGTATAACTTTATGCATTTCATATCTTGTTGTAGTTTTGACTCACCTCTCTCGGGTATTAAGTTAAAAAAAAAATTAGGAGGTGATAAGGGAGCTGTTACGTACATTTATTACCTAAGGGGGTAGTCTTCGGTCCTGCCAAATGTACGCACCAGTCTTTATATATTTTATTATTTGTGCGTTCGATTGATTCACGCACTGACGTGCACAATGCAGTGTGAGTTGCTTTGGACGCACGGGTAACCTAGTTTGGGGATTGTGACGTCATGTTTTGAACGGGGCAGTGCGGACTTTGTTATGTCCGAGAGATATATATTATTGGAATTGTCTGGCAGTTTTTGTATAAGCCAGTATGTTATATTGATTCAATTGGTATTCTTGACGAAGCCAATGATGGAAGGATCATGTAAGTGTCGCCCCGGTTATATTTGTATATTTATTGCCGTAAACTAAAGTATCAGGCCGCTCCCAGTTGTAGTCTAGCGGGAAGTCATCTTAGCATGTAATTTCCTAGAATGGACAGACGGAGTCGGTGGTCATATTAGATTACCGTAGAGGAATAATACCTACGTGTAAACCAGTTTATTTATTCGTATGCTTCATATTTTATATGCCGTACATTCTTCTATGCCAAAGTCGTGGCATGGATGTAAAGAGAGGTTAGCCGATTCAGAACTCTAACCTGAATATATTGCTGTGGATGTTTATAGGACTTAATTCTTGAAGAATCACTAAGGAGCTGAGAGTATTATCAGCAACTTCAAAGTATGACATTTTGTACCTATAATCTGTAACTATGATCGTCTCGTTCCTTCGTATGTGCCATGTTGAATAAACTATATGTACAGTAAACCGACTTATGTACTACCATCGAGTGAACAGTTTAAACACTACCTGTTGTAGTTCGTTTTTACAGAACAGTTTATTGACATTTTGTTTCATATTACCATTCGCGTTATGAAGACCAATCCAATTACCATAAACAACTACAACAATCACATTTTCACCAAAATGACCCGAAATAAACATCATGCCAAAAGGAGGAAGGTCTACACCAGCCCGCCAGCGCTGAACAGCCATGTGAATAACAAAGCTTCAAACAACAAAGACAGACAGCCAGAGAGCAAGACTGCCCCAAGTACTCGTGCTGAGACCGGTCCTCCTCCAACTCTAGACACGACGACGGAGTTAGCTGCGATGTGTGTCGACCCGACTGAGAGGCTGAGGGGCCCGACTCCTTGCGAGACAGAGGAGAGTGCAGATGCAGGCGTCCCTGGCCTAGATGATGTAGATCCAGAGGATGAGGAAACGATGAGATTGCTACACCAACACCGAAGACACCAACACACGATGCCGGCGACACAGATGCGATAGAGAGGTGCGTTAAGATCACGCAGATGTCGGGAGGTGAGGCTTCACTCAGGGCCCTACCAGATGACAAAGTGATATGCATCCTCGAGTCAATAACTGGCAGGAGAGGCATCTCTAAAGTACGGAGGCACGAAAAGGGAGTCGTGCTTTCGCTCAACAGCAATACAACAACCACTTCACTGATGACCGAACTGGAATCTAGCCCAAAAGAAGTCCAGTTGCCCCACCAAATAAAAGTGGTGGTAGAAATGTACAAAACAACAAAGAAGTTGGTCATCAGAGGGGTGGATACCAGATGTTCCGAAGCCGAGGTCCACAGACACCTTCAGGCTGAAAACGCAAATCTAAAAATCACACAGGTCGAAAGGCTAAAAACCTGGGCAAAGAAAGATACCAATCTGATGATAGTTACGGTAGAAGGATCAACAAGACCTGAGAGACTGACGCTCCAAGCAACAACAAAAAAGACAGAAGCCTATATCCCTCCGGTGATGCAGTGCTCTAACTGCCAGCAGTTTTCACACACCAAGAAAACATGCAGGAGGGACGCAGTCTGCCGATATTGTGCGGGTGGCCACCTATATCGCGACTGCCCAAAGGCGAAGGAGGACCCCAACTACAAAGCAATAAACGCAAACCGCACCTGTGCAAACTGCCTCGGAAACCACGGGGCTAGATACCAAGGCTGCCCGATGTTCCAGGAAACAAAGAGCATCCTGAAGGAAGCGGTCTCCAAAAACATCCCCTTCAAGGAGGCAAAACACAGAGTGGCTGCGGATGTTGCAGAAAAACAACGCACGATTGACAGACGACAGTTACACCAGCTGACCGCTGAAGTCAAACAATTGAAAATAAAACTCCAGGTCGAAAATAGAAGCAAGCAGGCTCCCGAAGACGAAAAGGACAGCGGTGAAGACGTAATAGAAATACAAAACAGCAGAGAAATTATGAAAGACATGAAAAGCATTAAGCAGCAAATAGAAGCAGATGTAAAGAGGCTGACAGAACTGACGGAAGAAAACTCAAAAATCCTCAAGAGAATCGAAACAGAGCGAAGAGCCATTGAGGAAATGACATCAAACACAAGATCGACCAAAACAAACGAACAATCAGACGAAGAAGTCATCGAAGAAACACTTGAAAAACTTCTACCAGCAATAATAGAAAAAGCACTACTACAGATACAGGAAAGCAGGAAGACAAGAGAAACAGAAACTAGGAAAGCAAAAACTAACAAAACGACACAAGACAGATAGGAAGGCAGGAAATGAACACCATTAACACGCCACGACAGACAAGCAACGAAGAGATAACCAGACAGCCAGCTAGCGGTCCTTTTTAGGACCAGTCCTTTTCAGGACTAGGAAAGTGATACCAGCGAAGATACCAACACACTATATACCCCAATATAACCGTTTGTAACCCTTCAATGGGTTTTGGTTGAACAGGGTATTACAGCAATATAGTAGACGAAAACAACAACAACAACAACAAGTTCGGTCTCTAAAAATTAATTGCCAAGCCGCGTTCCTGATTCTAATTATCGATTGCCTTTCAGTGGGAAAATTCGAAATTTCGTAAGCAGAATTTTCGTGGTAACTTTATTTAATATTTGTCTAAGCCTAGGCCGATCAGTAAAGTTTCTTGGGAAGTTTTAGTTTAATTTAATTCTTAACTCCAGAGCCATCAATACTATCCTGGTGATAAGACTTGAGAGACCTAATAGGTCCAGTTATTTCCTTATTGAAGGAATAGCGTTGTCTAGATGGTTTAGATGTTGCGAGGTTTCGGCCATGCTTGGATCTATTTCAAAAACAGGTCTGCAGAGAAACCCGCATCTGCGAATTTTATTTATTTACAGAATAGTCGGGAGCATGTGTAATGTGTATTTTCATTTGTGATTTTATTGAGAGTATTGATGCTTGCTATTTATATAGTTACGCATATATCTGTGGACGGGAGTGAAGAGGTGTTAATTGTAAGCACGTGGGTGCTGTCAGTTAATGTGTATTGTTGCACGAGCACGTGGGTGCTATCAGTTAATGAATATTTATGCAGGAGCGCGTGGTTGCGAAACTGCGGCACCACGTGGCTGAATTACGGGGTTTTCATTGTATAGCCTTTGACGGCAAGCAGATGCTGGCGTAAACTGGTTATATGTTATTGTGGGTGCATTGTTGGTCTGTGTAGTCAGACGACGTGAAATGTAATTTTAAAGGGAATTATTTTGTATTACATTTTATGTGATCTAATTTTTCTGAACGGGATATTGATGCCTAGAGATATTTTATTTTATGTTAATCATTATGGCTGCATGTTGTCAGCGCGAGAAGTGGGCCTTAGTATTTTTGGACAGGTCAGTCCTCAGTGTGAAAAACGGTTGTGGTTGTAACCAGTCAGGCAGAACCCTAGGTCAGACGCTCTGGGTCAGCCATTGTTTATTTTGGGCTCAGGTAGAGATGGGAGAGAAGGGGGCTCAGTGGGGGAGCGGACTTTGTTGGCATGATTTTGTATGGTAATAGGCTAACGGGAGAGAGTAGGGGAGTTATATGTTATTAGAAATGTATTATTTACGTGTTGTTTAGCTGTTGTGTTTTTTTGTCTAACAGCAGGTAGCGCGGCTTTTTTGAGGGGGCAGAGCGGAAGTTGCAATAACTTCCTCCCGGCAAAAAGATTGGCATCTCAGACGCAGGGTTTGAGATCTTGCCAGAGGAGGACGAAGAAAAGAGAAAAACCCGTTTTCCCAGGCAGGGGAAGACCTTTCTCTAGTGGAAATAGCATTCGTGGGAAAATCCATGAGCGCTAAGCTCGTTCTGTTACACACGCAAAAATTGGCATGCTGCCAGCGTTGTCGTAATTATTTCACTTCGTCCCGGCCATAATAACGCCGAAGGCCTGAACCCATAGGAGGGAGAGGGCAGGTAACTCCAGAGGTGTTTGGAGAAACCAGCTACCTATTCCAATTTCCAGAATCCAGTGGGGTTCTTATTTTTAAACCTTAGTCATCAGTTCCAGAATGGTGGAGAGAGAGAGGGTGACCATACTCTCCACAGAAGTCGTCGCAGTGTTGTCCCAAGTATAGCAGATGACAGCTGCTGACGTTGTTTTAGACGAGTTAATTGTGTAGCAGTGTGCAAGAGATTTCAGGATAGGCTGTGCGGAAACGAGGTCTGTGCAGAGTTGGCATAGACACTTCATAGTAGTTCCAGCTGACTGTGCACTTAACATTTAATTTAGAATAGTTTGTGGAAGTGGAGGCTCGACATCTGAGACCCCACCAAGTGCAGTGTGGTTTATTTTTGTCTAATCCAAACTTCTGTCCCCATACAGGTTGCAATTGTGGGAGAAGGGTTGGGGTTGATGCATTTTTAACTGTGCTTGATTGTTGTTTTCAGGTGTGCATCCTCGCACTTTATGTATGGGACATGCATATGTTTGTTTGTTTATAGGTGTATAATAAACTTGTATAAATTGTAGCTGGCATCAGTCATTTCATTTAGTACAGTAGCTATATGTTGTCTGTATCTTGGTGTTTGTGAATCTTAATTGAACCTTATCCCCATAGGATAGTTAGAGGGGGTTCGAAACTATAGCCAGCAGAAACGTCTGAAATGGCGAGGAAAGAGTCAAATCTAGGTTCTCAACCTCGGGGCCAATAGTTTCACTTTCACATATGCACTATCATTTTCTTCAAAATCTAATTTTCCAGTCTTCCTTCTCACTAGTGTCTTGTCACTATATGTAGACAGTCTCTAGTCCTAAATCCATTTCGTGACACAATATATAGCAATGCGAGGAAGCTCCACCGTTGACAATTACAGTGATGAGACTTTTCCACAACAGCTGAACTTGAATGTAAACACGAGTCGTGATCGTTCACAATGAAGGTCATCGACGAGTTTCAAACTGTTGAAGGTATATTGCTGTTATGTGCTGAACAGTATAAATGATCTTGTCCAGTTTCCAATGTGTAGTTCATCATGAAATAATGTCCTCAATCAGTCCAATGGACAGCTTTAGACCCACTGATCTGGCCTACCACAAATGTTACCGTATATTTACGGCCACCACAAATGTTAAGGTGGGATTTACGTTATGTTATGTAGGAACGTAATAATACCTTTACTGTGTACTGTTGGAATGGATGTAGATAATTCGCTCCTTCACTGTTGCAGACCGTACGATCTACTCCAATGTTCCGGCACGGTGTTACCGTATGTTTCTGTGCTTGTGTAGTCAGTCGGCCCTGGGCCAAACAGCTTTGTTATGCATGAATAGCTCACCAAGCGTTGAGGCGCTAACAGGGTGTTATGTTGACATCCGAACATCAGACATTTCTTGTATGTGAGGTACTCGAAGTTTGTATGGTTGACAAGTGATGTGCGTGTGTAGAGACACGAATGCGTTTAGGATCTTTGATAGGTAAACAAGGCACCCCCTCACTCACATGCAGTAGTCAGTAATTGCAGAAACTGCTGGAACTTTCAACCATTTATTTACGTGACACAGTGACGTCAACAATTACAGTCAAATGGACGAGAATCAAGGACATCATATATATTGGAAATGACTGGCAAAACATCTGGCATTATAAAGCTTGAACCACTCATCTATAAGGACGTTATCGACAATGGTCTGTCCTTTAACAACTGTTTATATGTGGTAATAGTTAGGAATATTAACAAATATAGTTGCTTAATATAGAAGTCTGTGAACTTGTAAATAAAGTCAAAACTTCATCTGGCTTCACCTGCCAGGTACTTCTTCTTCTGCTCAAAGTTATAGGCCGTAATGACGGGCCTTATAATGGTTGATAAACAACTGTATAATTTTCATAGGCATGTATTATTTTCCATGCTGAAACATACCGCCATCCTGCGGGTTTCATATCAATATACGTTCATTGTGCTTCTGTAAAGTACTTCAACGAATAGACCTAATTGGCTACGTCAAGCACACATAATGGACTCTGGATCCCAAGAACTGTGAGCGCTACTCACAGGTTCATACTAAATGTTCTGCAAACTTTGCTTAATAATTAAGTTATTTTACCTTGGACAGAATTCCGAGAAATACACAAATAACTACTGTCGTCATTCCAGACGAACAGAATAACTCTGGGGAGAATCACTAAGATCACAAGACTATCTTTCCCCCAGATAATGCAGAGAAGAAACAACAGACATCTTCGTCCGGCAGAAACCAGCTCATCACTCCCAGACAGAAGTCCTCTCCGTTTGCGCTAAAAACTAGCGCATGCGTAGACAGAACAGATTTGAGGACAGTTAACTATCCCGTCTTAAGAAAGAATAAACACAGGGAAGGTAACCCCTAATCAACCTGTGTCAGGGAGTTAACATACAGTTCTGTACCTTCGATTATCAAAAGTATTAAATAGATTTACATCATCTGGAACCGACAAAAATGACGGCAACAGTTCCAAAACAATATAATTTAGACTTTAAAACCACAAATGGAAACCACGCACACACCCACACCAAAAGCGCAGGTGAAACCTGGAAACCCTGCATCCACTCCAACACACACGTACTTGTACTGAAAAATTTGTGTTACACATTTGATGCGTTTCTAGAACATAAGGACATTACAAAGTTGCCAATTATACTTTTCACAGATACCGTTTTCTCATATTTTCCAATTGGTGGTTCTGTAACAAGTTTTATGATTTGTGTTTTGTTTCCATCTCAATTTTCAAAAAAACATGTACATCTTCCAAACAATTTATAATAAAAGTACATGGTATATAGAAAAAAAAAACTCGCGCGCATTCACTAGAAAATGTTATACACATGCATACACAAATTTAATTCACTTCAACAATACAATAAGCGGTGCGGGGAGAATAGAGAGCTATGAAAGACCCCAGTTTGGAATAGTGGTCGGTCTGCGTTGGAAAACTCATCCAGAAGACGGACGGAATGGGGCGGGAGAGACACTACTGAAGGCCCCGGGTAGGAGGAAGGTCGGTATGTGTTACGGATTGCTTTGTTCTAAGTCGTGTGCAGGCTTCAACTTAGTAACAGTTGAACACGCTTCTGAGTCGCCTTTCAAGAGGCTTGTGACGTACGTCTAGTTCGACAAGTGAATTTTCCCTGATTTGATGGATGATTAAAGGGACTTTTAGCTTTTCATAACATTAGAACCCCTGAACATTTGTTGTAACTTTGTTGTTTCGCCAGAGCGAACCGATTCCACCGGGGCTCATTAAGTATGCGGCATGAGATCTAAAGACACTGAGACGATCCCCAGAACAGAGAAGCTAGTTTCTCGCAGGAATTTCTCATCTCCGTGCGAACACTGAACCGCTCGCAAGATGGACCAGAGCGGTCAGAAGAAAGCGGAGGCAGCGAACAGAGCAACGTCTCGCAGGAAGATGACACGGCAGTGCGAACCAGAGTAGACGAAGAAAGCTTCTTGCAGACCTCGCACTTCTGTGGCAACCGGCAGACTTGCCCGAAAGACTGAGAAACAGGAGAGACGGAGATCGGAAGCCAGGGGGCAATCGCGGTTAACACGACGGCTAGAAACCTCGACTTTTCCTGGGTTCTAAAGAGGCGCTAGAATCTAACAGGTCCCACTCATCTTGAATTCCATTTAGATATATACAGACCCTGAAGAATGCAACTTTATCACTCGTTTCGCCAGACCTTGACAGAAGCACTAGCATAGTGAAATCCTGTTTGATTCACTCTGGATACTCAACTTATTTGCAGTGAATTCTATTCTGTGCTAAACGGTATAATATATTTGTTTTAAAGTGATCAGTGGTCTAGTTCATTCATTCATTTTATTTCACTGGATTTTGTGATTAACTTAAAGCTATTAAATTAAACTTATCTCAAATAGTTCCAGTGGAATAGGTAATGAAATATCTATTATATTATTTCCCAAAATGATAGATACTTAAATGCTTAAAGTAACATTTAAAGACGCGAGGGAATTTATAACTAAATTTAATTGAGTTTAGTTCTAGTTTTTACGTATGTTTTAACTATTAAATTCGCGTGGAGTTCTTCCTGAATTTTATAAAAATTATAGACGCGAGTGTATAAATAGTTAACTGTAAATTTATCGCGCTTTGGAAATGATACTTGATTTTCGGTATGAATTACATGTTTTCTATCTTTTATCTAGAGTGATCGTTACCTTAGCGATCCCAGCAAGAAGAAGTACAACCTGGTAAAGAGTCCCCAGACTCAGTTCTTAAACCCCCTTCCAGAATCTGATGAGACTGTGTATTAAATTTTAAATCTTTGAGGCGATCCTATGTTTGGGATCCAGCTATCTAAATTAATAGAAAGAAAGCACCCCCATTGACAAATTTAAACACCTCACCAAGTATATTCAGTTGTAACTGGAAGAAGAACAATCGCCAGAGTTTTTTTTTATTAAAATTAAATTAGAGAGAGAGAGAGAGAGAGAGAGAGAGTACATATTTACCTGAACTGTGACGGTACCTAGTTTTTCCTCACCGGATTTAAAACCTACCTCACTGGACAGTTGTAGTCACCTCGGTTTTTTTTAAAGCAGAAGGTTCACCACCAGCGGTGAAATCTAAGAAGCCACACCCCATTCTCACCAGTATCTAACTGCGACGGTGCCATCCCATAGACTTTTTTTATATCAGAAAAAATAAACCACAAGAACATTTAATCTTCACGACCGGCGATAAGCGGGAATATTTGCTACCAGCCAAACCTCGCTAAATCTGGGGCCGGACATTGAAGTAACAGACACTCTCAATATGTCAAGTGTTAATTGATGAGTTTTTTTTGTATAATTCTATGGATTGCCTGCTTCTAAGATCGGTAAGTCTGTGTGTGAGTTTGTGTGTTGGCCAGCACGTGCGTGCATGACTAAAAGGAGATTTATGTGCAACTATTTTAATTGCTGTACCTGGTAGACACTTTGTTAGTTATTCCTTACATGGTTCACTTTATAAGTGGGATTTCTTAACCTCTGTTATTTCCCCTTCCTAGTCTGCTTAGTAGAAGGGAAAACAGTTAAAGATGATAGGACTATTTTCCTAATCCCTCTTTTCAGGATAGATTAATTGACTGTTGGGTTAACTTATCTACTTCTGTTAACTACCTGTCATTTGGACCGGGTTCCTTTTTCCATTTTTCTGTACAAGAGGGAAGGGCATATTGAACACTACTCTTCAACAACCCCCCACCCTCCTTGTTTTTTTTTTTTTTTTTTTTTTTTTTTGTATTTTGAAACTTCGATTTCTGCATGTAAATTGATAATTGTTTGTGACTTGATTTTTTTTTAATGCTAAATAAAAGGAATAAAACTTTTAGCATTTGTGTTGGCAGGCCCAAACCCAAACTTTCCCATATTCGTTATCGTAGTTTGTATTCACGTGCGTCTGTGTGTCTGAAGCACCAAATCGGTGTGAGCGCAGTTGTGAGTCTGGAAACTGGCAAATAATTGTTTGTCCAGAAGAGGTTTTTTTTTGGGAGTAGATTTGAGAGGCAAATTGTCGTAAAACAGTCTGTCCTTACTCTTCCCAGCACTCTGTGAATCAACTATTTACTTCTAAAACCCTTACTATCACATAGCCTGTTCCATCATTCTCCACTCTAGAAGGAGGCTCCGCTGTACATTAAAATTGGGTGAAATTGACAGACTGCTTTTCTAAGCCCGTACTTTTAGAAGCGGAAGAAGGGAATTTTTGGAAAATGCGGGAGTGAAATTGACAGTGCATTTAAAATTGGGTGAAATTGACAGTGCTTTTTGCAGAAAAACCTTTAAAAGTATCTGTGCATTAAAAAGGCGGTATTTGAACATTGCTAAGTTGCGAAAAGTCCAAATGAAGTATCTATATTGAGACAATAAGATGAGAAGTTTTGTTTGGATGTGTGGCGTTGTTTTTGAGAGCGTATTTAGAATAATTGCTCGGTAAATGTCTACGGGTTGTCCTGTGTGTGAGTCAATCATATATTGCAATGCTTTCCTCATAGGTATGACTATTGCACGTGTAGTAAATATGATCTTCAGTTTCTTGTATGCTCGCGGTTTCCTTCTTTATACTTCATCGCATCCTCTTAGTTGTAAAAATTCAATTCCCTTTTCTGCACTTCTTCGCTTGCGTCGGTTATGTCACGATGACGATGATTTCCATCAGCGAGCTCAAGAGATGCTTGAGTTCTTTGGCCAACGTCTTTATCCAGAACATGTTTTATCTGATGCTCTTTATCGTATCACACGCGTCACTCGTCAGATTGCACTCACTACTAAACCTTCTGTCCAGTCTGATAGACTCAAACTGGTTCTAACTTTCCATCCTCACTGTCTGGCGGTGAAGAGAATTCTGTTTCGACATCTGCATATTCTCCACTCTGATCCTGATACCAGAGAGTTGTTTCGTGATACACCTTTGGTAGCATATCGTAGGGATATGAATTTTAGGATATTCTTGTACACAGTCGTCTGCGACATACTAGCCCTTCATACTTTGGTACTAAACCGTGCCAACGCCGTAAATGTAAGAGCTGTCCGTTTGTACTCCAAACTCAGACAGTCACTTTTCCGAAAGGAAAATTTATCATTAGAGAGTCTTTCACGTGCGAATCCAGAAACCTTATTTATGCTATCATCTGCAAGAGGTGTGGCATGACCTGTATTGGTGAAACTGGCAGGCGTTTGGCAAACAGGTTTCGTGAGCTCTTGAATGACATCTATCATGGCAAACATTTGCCAGTGGCCCTTCATTTCAATAGGCCTGACCATTCAGGTAAATCCGATATCCATGTCACGGCCTCCTTCAGATGTTTGTATGGGGGATAACGATGTGTGGAAGCTAACAAAATAATGAAACAAGGAATTTAACTCACATGTGTTCACAATAAACATTCGTTCCTTCATGTGTCGGGGATGACAGGACTCGCTTTTCATTAGAGAACCGTCTTATTTTTCAATTAGGCGATTTATGTCCTGGAGGTCTCAATGTTCAACATCATTTTGCATAAATTCTGGTAGCTTTTCTCTCTCTTTCATTCTTCTTTATTCGTTGTTCTTTCGATCTCTCTTCTTATGTTTTGGTTTTGGTTCGTTTCATATCCCTTTGTATCTCTAAAAATTGTCGCTGTCTTACACGTCACTTCCTTCGAGATTATTTGAAGAGAGGACTGCGATCTTGTGTATTCCGAGCATTTACAGTTCTAGCTAAGTGTCTTGTTCCATAGTTTTGTTCATTCTCGTTTTTTTCGTTTCGTTTATTATTTAATTTCTTGATTCGGTATTTCTGTTAGGTTTTTCGATTTTCTTGTATTATCATTGTACTTTTTCCATCTGCTTGTATCGCTCATTTTGTATTGTTTCTTATCATCGTATGATTTTGTAATACCTATTACTATATGTAATTCTTGTCTTTGTCACCTGTTTGTGGCTGACGAAGGGTAATACCCGAAACGTCCCTTGTCTCATGTGAACTGTTATTTGTAAAACTGATTCAATACCGTTTTATTAATTTATAAACTTTTATTTATTTACTTATTCTTGTATGCGTGTTTTGCACAGCTGACATTGTGAAATCTGCTTGGATCTGTGAGCTTGTCGTTCTGTTGTGGGTGTCATGTTGTATATGAGCCTAAAAGTCACCTCTCTTGCCTTGGCAGTGATGTGAGGGTTGTGTAAGTTGGTGAAGGTGTCAGTATAATTTGTCTTGAAGTATTTCTGTCCTCTTTTAATTCTTAGATGTAGTGGGGGTGCTTGTAGTTTGACTAAGTGTTTGTAGATTGCATTTGTTTTATGGTGAATTGAGTTTTCGTGTCCGTGAATGGCTTGTATGCATGACTTGTAAAATGATGGTAGTGGGCCGAAGTGGTGCGGCAATTTAGTTGTTTAGTGGTCTCAGTCTGGTGAGTCTGAGCCCCAGGTAATAGTGTGCTAGCGTGTGTTGCTCTGGATGTTTGATGATGCTCCCTACGTGTTTGATTCTAAGTGCTTGGATCTTTGTCTGGAGTGCAATCCCGCCCTGTTTCTTTTCTTGTATACGTGTCTTATGTTTTATGCTGTAGATTGTGTGACAAAAATAAATCTTCTGATCTGTTTGTTTATGTCTGTAATGGTCTGTTTCGGAGGGTCAAAAACTATGGCTACATATAGTAATTTGGGAATGAGATAAGTGTTTACAATCGTGCTTCGTCCAAAAATTGTTGTGATTTTGAATTTGTATCTATGTAGCATGTCTGTCATTTGTGATGTTAGGTTCTTCCATGTGTCTGTGTATGTGCGGTTTGGGTGTGAAGGAAAAGTGATGCCGTAGATTTTGATGTTGTTTGTTGGTACAAGCCCAAATGGAAAGTCCGTTTTGTTTTTCCATTTGCCTAGGCCCATTATTGTTGATTTCTGTACGTTAACTTTAGCTCCGCTACCTTTACTAAAGTCTGTGAATGTGTTTAGAATGTTTGCAATAGGCTTGTCGTTTGGTGGGGAAAAGGTGGTGTCGTCTGCATAAGCAATCAACTTCTGCTCGCCTTTCCCTGGTATAAAGATGCCCTTAATAGAGCTGTCCTTTCTAATTTTTTCTAGCATGGGTTCTAGTGCTAGGACATAGAGTAGGGGGAAGAGAGGGAACCCCTGCCTAACGGATCGCGTTATCCTGAAAGTGTTGGTAAAAGTATGATTCACCAAAACCTTGCTTTCGGGCTTCGTGTAAAGGATTTCAATCCATTCCCTAAAGTTTCCACCTATGTTGCAATGTAGTAGCGTTTTGTGAAGGTATGAGTGTGACATTCGATCAAAAGCTTTCTCTTGATCGAGAGATAGGATTGACGACTGACAATCCTTCTCGTGTGCGTAGGTGATTATGTCTGATGAAATGTGTGTGCTGGTGAATGTTTCTGTGTTGAACGCTACACTGCTGGTCTTCGTGTATGAGGGTGGTCATGAATGGTTTTAGTTTATTTGTTAGCGTTTTTGTTAAAATTGTGTAGTCTACGTTTAGGAGAGATATGGGTCTGTAGTTTTTAAGGAGTGTTTTGTCTGAGTTGTCTTTAGGTATGAGAGTGATGTATGACATGTTCAAGCTTGGTAGGAGTTCTGTGTTCTCGTCGAAAGCTTCTGTGTACACTTTTAATAGAAGGGGGCCTAAGATGGGAAAAAAGTGTTGATAAAATGTTGCTGTGAGTCCGTCTGGCCCTGGTGATTTGTCTTTTTGCATAGTGTTTATTGCAAGTGTTATGTCTGTAAGTGTTAGCTCAGCATCTAGACCTTGCTTGTCTGCATCTGATAGTTTCTTTGTAAAGTGCATAAATGTGTCTTGTATGCGTGACTGGACGTTTTCTTCTGTGTACAGGTTTCTGTAGTAATCTTCAAAAGCCTGTCCTATGTTTTGTGTTTCTGTCTGTGTGGTTCCGTCTAGGTCTACTATTTGTCCTATCTGTCTGCAGCGTTGTGTGTTTTGTTCTATTGCCATGTATTGTTTACTGGGCGTTTCTTGCGTGATTGTGTTCAGTTTCGTCCGTAGTAGGGCGCCCTGAAACCTATGGTGCTTGTATTGTTGTAGATGGTCTTGTAATGTGAGGATGCTGGGTGAATTTCTGTCTGTTTGATTTGTAAGCTGTATTGCTTCTTCTACTAGTTTCTCTTGCTTTATCCTGTCCTTGTGTATCCTAGCTGACATTAACTGCGTTCGTTCACGTATTGTATTTTTTAATATTTCCCAGTGGTGTTGTATGTTTTCTGTTGGCACATCAGTTGTGTATGTAAGGATGAGTCGAGTCATATGTTCCGTGTATGTTTTGTTTTGGAGTAAAGTGTTGTTGAATTTCTAGTGTGGAGAGCGTTTGAACTGCATGCTTGCCTGAGTAGAACTAATGGTTGCGAGTACTGCTTTGTGGTCTGTAAACTTTAGAGTTTCTGGTATGTGTCTGGCTTGAATTGTGTGGTGTGTTGATGGTATATAGATTCTGTCTAATCTTGAGGCTCTGTTGTGTGTTTTGTTTGCGTGTGTGGTGTCCGTGCTTTGGGGATGTGCGTGTCTGTATGCGTCTGTCAGGCTGTGGGTGTCTATTATGGTCTGTAATATGTCTAGTTGGTGTGTGTCTTCTCTGTTGGTTCTTCTTATCTGTGCTCTAACCTCACCACCTATCAGGTCCCTATCTGTCAAAACACAGTTAAAATCCCCACCTAATATAATGTTGTGTCCCCTGTATAAGTGTGTAAGTTATCTAGGCTATCGTAAAATTGCGGCTGATGACTGTAGTTTACTGGGGCGTGTATGTTAACTATCGTGTATGTGTGTTTTTTGTTTCCTACGTGAACTATGGCTATTTTACCCTCGGTGTCCCTGTTTTTCCTAAGTATTTCCCACCTATCCGATGTTTGTAGTATAGCTGTTCCTGAACCAGTGTTGTGAATGGCTAAGCTAAAACAAGAATGCCTTAGTCCTAACTGGGTTGTGATCTATGATGCGTGTTCGTCTGTGTGTATGTTGGTTTCTTGTAGAAGTATAAAATCTGGTTTATGTTTATGTATGATAGCACAGAGGAGAAAACCAATGATGGTGAAGATGACATAAAGATGGAAGAACTGAAGGCAGCACTGGAGAAAATCAAGATGGGCAAAGCAGCAGGGCATTATGGTATAACACCAGAAATGGTTACGTTCATGGGAGCATTAGGCGACCTATTACTCTTAAGGGTTTTACAGGCAGCGTGGTACAACAAGACCATACCAAAGGATTGGGAGATTGCCATCATAAAACCTATTTTCAAAAAGGGTGACAATCGACAGTGTGGAAACCTTAGAGGCATATCCCTTCTCAGTGTCCCTGGTAAAATCTACTCTAGAATCCTAGAGCAGAGACTCCGACGCCTAGCTGAGCCCCAATAGGATGAGGTCCAGTGCGGATTCCGAGCAAACCGAAGTACTCAAGACCTAATCTTCACACTCAGACAGCTGAGTGAAAAGGCCCTTGAGTATAAGAGTGAGATCCATCTTTGTTTCATAGATCTGGAAAAGGCGTTTGACAGGGTCCCCTGGAGCAAACTTTGGGTCTGTTTGGCAAGGAAGAATATTCCAGCACCTCTGATTCATGCTATACAGAGCTTCTACAAGTCTTGCAGAAATTATGTGAGGACAGCAAACCATAAGTCAGAAGAGTTCAGGACCACCGCTGGTGTAAGACAAGGTGATATCCTATCACCTTACCTCTTCATATTCCTTATGGACGATGTCATCAAGACATGTAGGGAGAGAAAAAGAAAGTATTCAGTGGGGTACTGGAAGATAAGAAGGTCTATATTTCGGAGCTGGCATTTGCTGATGATGTTGCCCTGATTGCTAAATCAGAGTCACATCTCCAATCCAACCTGCAAGTCTGGAAGGAAGAGCTGGAGAAGAGAGGGATGGTCATAAGCAGCTCTAAAACAAAATCCATGGTGATATCACGAGAAGAAAGAAGACATCAGATTAAGCTGGGAGAACAGGTCCTGGAGCAGGTCAACCACTTTAAATACCTCGGAGCTATCATAGACCGAAAGGGAGGCATCAAAGAAGAGTTGGCCACTCGAAAAGCAGCAGCTGGGAGACTTTTTCAGACCATAAATCGAGGATTCCTCAGCAAGAGAGAGGTTGGTAAGAAAACGAAGATGGCTGTATACCACTCCACCTATGTCCCAGTCTTGACATATTGTGGTAAAGTGGGATGTTATAAATATTTATAGGGACTTAGTGTACTGACTGAGATCAGCTGTGAAGGTATCTGTATCTAATAAGTGTGGTGTATTACAGATAACCTTACTTGCTACCACATTTAGACCTCAGTCAGACTTATTCTGGAATATTGTGATGACTACGTTGAATGTCTAGGGTTATGATAATGATGAAGTGTATGTTCACAACAACCAACAGACAGATAAACAATTTAATTTAATTCACAATACTTTACAACACTGTGACACTCACACACATAGAACACTCTATAAGACTATCTTAATAAGTCAAGTGTAACTTTTAAAAATATGTATTAATTCCTGTCAATAATAGATATCCTGATTCAACTACAAAGTGAATCAGGAATCACAATCAAATGTAATCACAAGTTGTATGTACACAATTTTATAGATAGGATCGTTGTATTGACATATATTATTATTGCAATATGTGTGTAAGTTGTGCTGTAGTACTATGAGGTAATACTGGCTTTTCAAGTTAGGTTGTTGTTTGTCATCATGACTTCAAGTGTTTGTTTCTGGTGGAAATAATCTTGTAAAGGTTCACAGTTTCTTGTTATTTGAAACAAATAAATGTCCCTCTTGATTTAAGGTAAAGTCACTGTTAGTGGGGGGTATACACAAGATTGAGCTGCTCTGGCCACGAAATCTTAACTTCTGTGTGGGCGGCAGGAAACAGTCTCCACCGCTCGCTTGCTTCACCGTTTCCTTGAGAAACCACACTGGTCGATATCTTTACCAAGGAGTATGCTACCAGCCTCTGGATTCAGCAAAACTCAGACCAAGTGCTGCTTTAATACGTTAGTACCACGGTCCCTGAAACAAGAAGGTTGTACCTTCTACTTCAGAACTAATTTATAATCTATTTCCACACTGAAGCACAATACATAACAAACACCGAGTTCAGCGCGGTAGGCCAACTGCTAGCTTCTCATGTAACAGTATACACCAGTATTCCTCTCCCTAATGGTTACAACGCCTCTGCAATTCCAGCATTATTTCCTTCTATTCAATAAGATAGGTGTCATAGTACTATTTGGCAATCCCATGCAGTTATACTCCTCTCCGACAAGTTTTGTTCAGGTTGGAGCAATATCTAGGCTTTGCCTCATGTTTGTTACTGAACCACACACATACAGACATAAATTATCAATTCACATTCAATTTTCATCTAAAAGAGATCAAATATGTCTAGCTTACCACAATTACAAGGAAATATTAAACAAATACGTTGACTGGCGATGAATTATGGCACAATTCCGATCTGCCTCTGTCCCAGGCTTTCATTAGAAAATTATGAACTGGATCTCAACGCACTTGCTTCTACACAGTTTACTTTCAAAAAAGTGGCACTGAACCGACGCTCCTAATTGATTATATTAAATGGTCTAGCCAATAAGACCATGTTTACAAAAGCATTTGAAAAAAAGTACCCTTCCTACCGTTTCCCTTAGCAACCAAAAATAGTAACTGCAGTCGACTAATCATGTTTCGCCTTACATATAATTCTGGCCAATCAAATCGAATTTAACGTGGTGGCCTCATTTCCGCCATTATGAGCAAATATGATCCTGTGTTGTCAGACAACACCATTATAGTATTTTGGCTATAATTTGTTAATTATTAGACTATTTGCTTAACACCTAACATATTCTTTGTCAGCAAGACCTAAGGCACCCAAATATATAAATTTAATGGAGCTAAGTGGCTGCGTTCAAAATATGTATTTTCTTCTAGGATAGTCGTGCTGTTACCACCTCCTCACTTCCATACTATGGGGTGTCTTCTGTACTGTCAGGCTAAAGTCAGGATTTCAGACGTAATACAGTATTGGGTCATGTTTCCTAATAAGCATTAACCATGTTTTTTTAAAACCTAACCGTGTATTGGTAGTGTTTTTTTATTACTGTTTATTTGAGAAAAAAAATTAGTGCTTCATGCCTTTCGCGTTCACTTTTTCATCGCGAGACTGTGGTAGTATTGCATGCGTTCCTCCGTTCTTCTCTCTATCTCTCTCTTCTAAGTCCGTCTGTCTTTTCATTACGCAGTGTATATAATGACATTAATGCTAGTATTTTATCTAGGTCATTAAGCAGTGTGCGTATCTCAAGGTTTTCTAAGAAACACAGTACCAGTTTTATTTTTAGAAACGCGTGTATGCTGCTGTAGGCTTTGCTATCAAACGTGAAAGCGTTACAATTATGCAGACGAAGTAGAAAAAGGGGGATTTTTGTATGCCATTGTGACAGCACTGTTCTTTTACCCCCTGCAGACCCAAGTAGAACAGTCTCAATTAAGATGGTTTGGCCATGTCTGCAGAATGGAAGAAGATCGGATACCACGACAAGCATGGGAAACTAAGAGCCAGGGATCCAGACGCCAAGGACGACCCAGAGTCCGCTGGGAGGACAACATTAGACAATCTTTGAAGGACCGAGGACTAGAATGGAACCAGGCCAGGAGGAAGACAGCCGATAGGATAGTCTGGCGCTCTCTCTTCCAAACTTCTACACCTCACAGTAGAAGGGGAACGACTAAGTAAGTAAGTAAGTAAGTAAGTTTATGTATGAGTGGTATGATGTGTTATAGTTTGGCGCGGGCGCCGCTTATATTTATACTTAATACTACAATGTCCTCCGCCATTAAAAAAAAAACTAAAATACATTGAAGTAGTATTGTAAGTATAAATTGTATAATGATTGGCAACATACCCGTTGTGGAAGATAATTTACATTTGTAGGATGTCTTTTTGGTCCTGGTCCTCGTCTGCGTCGTTTGTAATGTCGATTATAAGTCTGGCAGGTGATAGGATCTGGGATAAGTCTGTCTGCTCTTCTGTTGGATCGGTGTATCTGTGTGTGCTGGTCTTGTGTTTTGGCTCGTTTTTTTTTTGTTTTCGCCGCGGTAGATGGTCTTAAAGGCTTCTATCTTGTCGTGTCATCTTTTTGGGGGCTATCAGGTGCAGACAGCCGCCTTTGTCGTTTTTTATCTCTGACGAGTTGAAAGTCATCATCTGCAGGTGGTTTTTCTGTTGGCTGCAAACCTTGAGGCCCCTCTTTGCCTTGGGTTGGCACTGCTGTTTCTTTTCGTGGCAGCTGTGGCCACGAGGTGTTTATTTTTACTGCTGTCTGCCTGACAGATGTTGGTCTCTTCTGGCACTTGTTTGCCCAGTGGGTGTCTTCACCGCAATGGGCATACCATTGTAAAAATGTGGTGGATTGGACTGTAAAATGTCACTGTAGTGTTGATTGATACCAGGCATGCACCAGTCTACCCAGCGGTGCTGTAAATGGGTAACTCACTCTAGTCCTGAGTTAGGGAAGGCAAAGACAGCTGTAAAAGTGGGGTGCAGGAACTGGTTTCCTTCTGAGGCTCCAGGAGGAGCAGGCCCTTAACTTGGTCAATTCAACCGACGCAGGATGGTGTAAATATGGAGTGAGAGTGTAGAGTGTTATTAACGCGAATGATGGAATGTTCGTATCTTGACCAATCTAAAGCACTCATTCACTCATGTCTATAAGGCACCAATGCAGACTGCTGGAATCTTTTCATACAGTTTATTCAGACGCACATACTGGGACAGAACGAATAGCTCATAAGTACATGTTGACACATCAATCTTCAGGCATGAATAGTAGATCCCATGTCATGGAACATTCAAATAAAATGGGTGGTACAAAACAGCATTCAATGTTGTTATACATTATGGCCGCATCCCCTATCTGACTGAACGCGTCAGTAAAGGCGGATCGGTAAACAAATGAAGAGTTCGATGGACGAACCTTCTTTCCCTTGCTAAGTTCTTAGGTTGCTCATATATGAAACCACGATAATGTTTTTTAAATATCATGCCACGAATAGTAAGATACACGAACTGGACACATGGCGTGGACCTTTGGATTTAACTTCCTGACATACCCTACAGGATCGACAATAGATCTGTATGTCCTTGTTCACAAACGGCCAAAAGAAAGACGCAAGAACTCTAGATTTAGTACGGGAAAAACCCATATGCCCAGCACACTGAGAATCATGAGCGTGCTGTAAGATTTTAACTCTCATATTTTTGGGCACAAGAATTTGAGAATGAATCGACTTAGCGGAGTCTTGTACCATACGTACAAGTACCCCATTCTTCATCGTAATCCAAGATTTACGATTCGTGTCCTTATTCGGATCACCTTCTTTTGCTAGAGTAAAGAATTTCTTTAGAGTAGGATCATCTTCCTGCTGTTTTATAAAGGAATCATGCGAAATCTCCAAGGGATCACCTTGGTTCTGGTCATCATTATCTCCAGAAGGCGAAGATTGCGGCATGTTTAGAGCTTGAGCTCTAGTGACTACAGCATTTGCAGTATGCATATTATCACTTTCCCACTCGGCAATTTGTTGCGGAGTGCATTCTTTCGCACCATGAATGCGACCGACGATAAGATCAGCGATCGGATTCGGCAGAAGACATGCGTGCACATCTCCTGTAAAGAAGGGAGTAGAAATGTTGATAATGGCAGTGGAGTACTTCTCCAATGTGCCACCAAATGTTATGCATTTGATTATTTTGCCAGTGGCTCGAGAAGGATTTATAAGTGACTGCCTCACTCCAATGGTGGTGCACCCGGAATCAAAGAGAATTGAGACCGGAGTACCATCTACTAAACCATTATTTAATTTAAGAGCCCCTCTTCCATCATGCGCGACTGACGCAGGGAGAGCGGGAAGAGGATGACCACAGCTTAAAGTCGAAACTGTGGTTGGCTCGAATAATGTTTTGCATTGGGAACACTGAAATGCTCTGTCAAAATCGAAAGCAGAACATCCCACATTATTAGAGTCTTTCTTATCATTAGTTTGCTTACCGGCTTCATGAAACTCTTGTTGTGCAGAGTTAGCCTGGTAATGAGATTTATCCTGTTGGGTTTTTTGTGATCGTTGTGATCTACCTCCCTGTAATGTTGGTTTTGTTGTTTCCATATAAGAACTTGCCCTTTGCGGAAATTTCTATAATTATGGGCACCCCTGTATCTAGGACTATCAGCCCGATTCCAGTTCTTCAAAGAAGAACCTTGATTTGGTTGGTTACCTTGGTTTTGATGATTACGCCAATTAACACTTTTGTCAAATTTATTTTGAGCTCCCTGAAAGTTGTGTGGGTACTTGGGATTGTATTGTGTTGCTGAAGCAACCGGCATACCCTCTTTAATCTTAGTGTTGCTAAGAGTTACGTCCGGGTGTGCCGTAACGTATTGGTCACAATATTCTTGCATTTGTTTTAGTGTTTGTGGCTTACGCTCGTGTAGAAATTCAAGGAAATGTTTATTGATAGAAGACATGACCTTGTCTATGAGCAACAAATCCATAAGAGCATCATATGTTTTCTCTATTTTGGATAATTCAATTCATCGTTGAAATGTAAGACGTATTTTCGCAATGAATTCTGAGAATTCAACCCCCGTCTCAGGTACCATTCTTTTAAACAACATGCGATAACCTTCCTCTGGTAACTGAAACTTCTTAATCAAGACTGCCCTAATAACATCATAATTATCCTTGTCAGCCTCTTCAACCAAACATAGACTAGTGAGAGAATCGCTTGTTAGATTCTCAGATAATTGGTTAACATATTGCGATTTATCAACATTATGAGCCCGACAAGCACGTTCAAACCTCTGAAGCCAGAATGTTATATCATCATTGGCAGAATTGAATGTTGGTACCTTAACTTTGTAAGTAAAGGGTTTACTATTACCACCAGATGCCTGATTAACATTACTCATACTTGTCAATTTCAATTTCTCTAATTCAAACTCATCTTCTCTTATTGCATTTCTCTCTTCAGCTTCTCTGTCTAGTCTTTTCTGTTCAGATTCTCTGTCTAATCTTTTTTGTTCAGTTTCTCTGTCTATCCTTTTTTGTTCAATAGCAGAAGCAGCTTCTCTGTCTAGTCTTTTTGCTCTGCCTCAAATCTCCTTTCCTCAACTTGCATCTGCAATTTCTTTTGTTCAGCTTCTACTCTTTTTTGTTCAGCAGCAGCCTCTAATTTTTTTTCTTCTATTTGAAGTTTTCTCTCTTCTGCCTTCAATACCATAGAGAATTGAGCAGTTGCTCATTCTTCTAATTCTTTGCCAGTCTTATCAAGGGATTTCCCTTGTGTAATAAAGTAATCTAATGTAGACATCCTGTCTTATTAAATCAGAAACCTGAAAAAGTAAATAAATTACCTTATTTCACTTTCATGGGAGACAAATATATACTATAGACTTAGTCTTAGTGAAAAACTTGTATGGTTATTTTATTTATAATATAACCAATGATAACTTGAGTACCTGTGGAAAACAATAACTGTATATCCCAAACACTGTGGGAGACAAGCCTTACAAAGGTCTTGTATACTTCCTTAATGTAATCAATGATCACTTGAGTACCTGTGGAAAATAATATTTTCTATCCCAATCACTGTGGGAGACAAACCTTACAAAGGTCTTGTACACTTTCTTAGTGTAATCAATGATCATAAAGTACTGGTCTGTACTATAATATAAGTGTATTCAACTATACCTCATATATCATATGTCAACTCAAGACATTCACAAAGGACAAACAAGAAAAGACCATATGAGAACATTTGCAGAAATCAAATTAAATTAAATAGGACAAATCAAAGAAAATGATCACAGAATCTGTGATGATAACTGCAATAAGATAACAAGACAAATAACGCCACAGTGTATAAATATAAATTGTGTATAGAAATCAAAAATAGAAAAGGGTAGACCAACAAATTACAAACAAATCAAAACAAACTAAAGAACAGAGGAATATTACAAAAACAACAATGAGTACAGTCTTCACAGCTAACATTAATAGCAACAGCTGTCACAGCAAATTTTCAATCAAGAAAATTGCACCTATAGAAACGCACACATCAGACCCTCTATTACGTGGGATACTCAGTTGTGTGACACCGCCCAACCAAAACAACAACCCGCAGAGTACAAACAAATATCACATATAAACATGTAAACATAAATGTACGTATAGCATAAACTTATAATATAATGCAATGTAATGTGTTGCAGATAGAATGTGTTGCGAAGAAGGCTCAGTTGTACTGAATAATGGTACAGTAGTATGGTACTTTATTAAATAATTAATTCTGGCCTAAATCATTAAAGTTCAACACAAACTATGGCAGTGCAGGAGAATCCACTGTTTACTGTTCCTAAGAATCACAAGTAAGACTTCTCGCTTCAGTTGCACTGTATATTTCGCAAACACTGTCAAATATATGCTCCAACACTGATGTGTAATGCTGTCTTTTCCAAACAAACTTGCTGTGTAACGCTGTATGTTCTATGGCAAATGTCCAACGAAAAAAAATGTCAACAAACGCTGACCTAGTTACTGTATACGCTGGATAGGATAGGTCAAGCTGACATCGACTGTATAGCTGTCCTACTGGTGTTGATGTGGTCAAACAAACGTTCTTGTAACTGTAAATGACTCTCAATAACAAGACTGCGAAGGCTGGACATAGGAATCTGGCTCACCACTGTAAAAAAGTGGTGGATTGGACTGTAAAATGTCACTGTAGTGTTGATTGATACCAGGCATGCACCAGTCTACCCAGCGGTGCTGTAAATGGGTAACTCACTCTAGTCCTGAGTTAGGGAAGGCAAAGACAGCTGTAAAAGTGGGGTGCAGGAACTGGTTTCCTTCTGAGGCTCCAGGAGGAGCAGGCCCTTAACTTGGTCAATTCAACCGACGCAGGATGGTGTAAATATGGAGTGAGAGTGTAGAGTGTTATTAACGCGAATGATGGAATGTTCGTATCTTGACCAATCTAAAGCACTCATTCACTCATGTCTATAAGGCACCAATGCAGACTGCTGGAATCTTTTCATACAGTTTATTCAGACGCACATACTGGGACAGAACGAATAGCTCATAAGTACATGTTGACACATCAATCTTCAGGCATGAATAGTAGATCCCATGTCATGGAACATTCAAATATAATGGGTGGTACAAAACAGCATTCAATGTTGTTATACATTATGGCCGCATCCCCTATCTGACTGAACGCGTCAGTAAAGGCGGATCGGTAAACAAATGAAGAGTTCGATGGACGAACCTTCTTTCCCTTGCTAAGTTCTTAGGTTGCTTATATTCAATGTTTATATCATACTGTGAAACCACGATAAGGGGGTTTTCATATAAATGAGATCTCCATGCCACTGTCCGAATAGTAAGATACACGACCCGTTCTCTGGACAGTGATCCATAATGATGACAGGACTACAAAAAATGGCCTCCTTCCCTGAGCTTTCGCTCACTCGCCCAGCAGAAGAATAATCATCAGCCAAAGTTGATTCAAAACTTGAATAAGTATAACTTTCTAGAGTTACCATACAGTCCCTTTGTCAGAAGGTTACTTCTTGAACACATAAGCGCTGATGGAACCTGTCATCTACAACAATATCTAGTTAAACGACCAACGATGCACGAAAATACGTTGCTTCATCTAGGTCTAACCATAAGGAGATTGTCAAAAGGGTCTGGATTTACCTTGAGTCCGAATAGTACATAATACAGTACATGAGGAGAGTCTCTAACACTATAATCTTGTAGAAACACAATCTCCTACTGAAGAAATCACTTCATAAATCATTTTTCACTCTAGAAAGGGCCAACCCTTAGGAAATACGTGACCAGCCATTGTAGGCGGCAATAACGGAACTCATCACGACTCGCCAAGACAACCAATACCTCCGCTAGAGCGGCATCAAGAATATAGTCCTGCCTACCCATACAAAATATACAATATAGGACTGAATCTACTTGCACTAATAATATGTAATACATATGAATTCAGGCCATAAACATTCTAAGAACGATCAATCTATTTTCTGGCTATGACAAATGATGAATGCCAAAATATAAGTATTCTTACGCCCGATCAATATCAAGGGAGATTATCCATATAATCAAACGTATGAATCAAACATGGATTATCTGGCTTTACAAAAGAAAGCATTTTCGTACCCAATTAAATACAACTATATATTTTCCATATTAAATAGGCATATCGTACATTTGTAATATGTGCATTCAAAAATATGTATGCAACAACCATTCTCCGGCCTGGCATGGTGACGAGGACCTTGTGCTTTTCATAGCCGGGTTCGGTGATTCTTAGATCGATGAAATGTGGAACTGATGATTCCGACCGACAAAGTACTCCCAATTTGTCAGGAGCATTTCGAATGCGGTATACCTCCGCATCAGGGTCGCCAGTTGCTGCTCTTGCGATACTTTCAACAGCTTGCTGTTTGATGGTAGGAGGAAGCCAGTGCAATGTTGCCTTCGTTCGCTCCTTCTCGAGGTGCTCGATCGTTATAGTTAGTTCTGGGTTTGTTAGTTGAATTTTTTGGCCATGCATTTTTTGGTATAGACGTGCATGCGCTTCGGGTGTCAAATTTACATACCATTTCAAAGGGTTTTCGAAACGGTAGAGGGCAGAAATCCCATTTGTAGGTACACCTCCTGGGCCCACCAAGACACTGGTGAGAAATGATGGAGACGCCTTTGCTGCCGACTGAGGGCCCGAAACCGAGAGAACCAAGGTTCCCGCCCGATGAAGATCTCCTCCCTCGAAAGCATCGTTTCCGATTTCGATAACATTAGTGATTTCCATTTCTCAAGCAGTAACAGGTGAAATCGCTGAAAATTTAAAAACATGTGAAATCCGTGAAAATTTAAAAACTGTTGAAATCCGTGAATGATAAGAACAGATACTAGTACACTTTGATCTTAGCCAAAAGGCCGAGAAGCGATCTATAATACTAACCCTAATCCTAACCCTAACTGCTACGAAACAACACCTAA
Organism: Oreohelix idahoensis; assembly: GCA_024509875.1. Lineage (NCBI taxonomy): Eukaryota > Metazoa > Mollusca > Gastropoda > Stylommatophora > Oreohelicidae > Oreohelix > Oreohelix idahoensis. The sequence goes on from JAMPIV010009994.1 coordinate 45,580, forward strand.
CTACATATATTCACCGCGGAGCAAAAAGGTACGAAAGATAGGACATTACCATATATATATATATATATATATATATATATATATATATATATATATATATATATATATATATATATATATATATATATATATATATATATATATATATATATATAAGGATCAATGATGGTGTGAGGATAAAGGTGGGTGCTTGTGTGGATGATGGCAGATAATTAGTGGCCTAATATATGCACATATATTACATTGCTTGTCTTTCTGTTTTTGTATGGAAGGGACCCAGAGATAGGCTGTTAAAAGTGCAACATCCTCCCCCACCCCTTGTTAATCATTTACTGATCATATGTAAAATTTCATACACTTTGTTTTAATTCAAAGTCAATTTTATACTCCTCTGGCTTGAATTAGGTTGTTGAATTGATGTATTCTTATCTTTAGAATTTTTTTTTCTTTCATCATGTGTGATGACTTGCCAGATACGTCTGTATAAGGCCAAATTCTTATTGCTTCTCTTAGTATTTAGCTCATAATGTGTGATTATGTATGTCTGTATGTGTTTTCTGTTTCAATAATCAATACCCTATAGCTCCCCAAGGAGCATAGACCATCACCAAACACAAGCCAAGTCCTCCTCTCATGCGCCATCAGCTCAAGTTCTCTCTGTCTTCCTCATTATTGTCTCCAGCTCTCTTCTCCATGTGTATTTTGGTCTACCTCTGCCTGTCTTACTCCTGGGGATTCCAGAACAAGGACTGCCTTGTAATGTTATCAACAGGTTTCCTCAGTGTGTGTTCTGTCTGTTATTCCACCGGGGCTTGTCTGGTTCTTGTCATCAGTTTTCTGCTTGCTTACTGCCAATTCCCCATCAATATGCTCAACGATTATGTTCATTGTTGATCAGCTTACACTGCAAAATGGATGTAGCTGCCAGGAAAGATTTTTTTATGAAATGCAAGTAAAATGCTCCAATTTTATGAAACATATACCGTACATGAATAGATGCCACTTTTAATGTTACACAGTGTGATGTGGTACTGTGATTTTATTTTTCAATAGGCCCCATCAGTCCTCTCTAGATAATTATTTATGTTGTTATGAGACCATTCTTCTTCTCCCTGTAATTTTGTTCTATAATTACTTGAGTTCAGTCTTCTTCTCTTGGTAATTAATTGCGCTTTCTTGAGGGACGAATGTAGGGTTTAATTTTAAGATTTGCACCAGTCTTCTTTTCTATAAATTAATTGCGATCACGGAGGCTTTTCTTTGTTAAAATAATCGAGGTCATTTTATTGTATATCAGCGCGTGAGTATTATTTCGGCTGGGTGAAAATTTTCCGATGTTAAATAACCACTACCCAGTAAATCGATGGGTGGGTGGTGAACCTCTACCCATGTACGTAAAACCGGGCGCTTCATCGAATCAAAAGTTAATTTGCTCACGCGGTCGGTATAACATGATTTAACATGACGCAATTGGAATTAGCGGGTTACTCTTACGTTCTAATAATAGCGCATGAGCACGGGATATTTTTAGATTTTGCCGAAAGATAATTGGTTCCAGAGGGAAGCGACGCGATGACCTAAGGCGTGGGTTCGGTCGTGGAGTTTCAATTATAAATACCAGAATATTTTAATTAGCGCTTTCTTGGTCTCCAGAAAATTCAGCCGTGAAAACTACGCCTATCAAATGCTCCAACGAGATATTTGGTATCTGGGTATGTCAATATTTAATTTAGCGTCGTACTCATAGTTCGTGTTAAATAGAATCTTAGCCCGATTTACTTAAGTTTTCTTTTGGGAGTTTAAAATAATTTCTTAAACGAAAACGCCATCAATTACTATCTTATATAAATAATAATAAGGTAAGTGTGCATATAATGTTTTTCTAGGATAAGCTAGTTCGATCTTTGGTTGTTAGGGTAGCTTTGTGATATTATCTATGTGAGTATAGCGTTTAGATACGCGGGCGCTCTGTCATAGGTAATTGGTAGACTGGGAAAATCGCAATGCGATTATGATAGGGGCAGAGTAGATACACGGGCGTAATTGTGTATTTTTAATTAATTGGGGCTATTACTTTGTTATATAGTCAGAGGACAGGGGTGTACTTAATATTTCCTTATCTTTTGATCTATAATATTTGCAGCGTAAATACGCTTGCGAAATTAATTGTAGAAGGTTAAGTCCTTAGACTTTATCAACACGGCAATTGCGAGGGTCCGATATATATATATATATATATATATATATATATATATATATATATATATATATATATATATATATATATATATATATATATATATATATAGGTAACCTCGATGTGTTTATATTTTTTTGCAGTATAAATATGCTAGCGTAATTTGTGTACGTTATTTTATTGTTGTGTAGTCAGAAGACAAGAGATGTAATTAATATTACTGAGACGGGAGTTCATCTTTCCTAGTTTTATATTGTGTAAGGTGGTGAGCATCAAAAGTCAGCCTGTAAAAATAAAGTAGGGGTAGGAATTTAGTACAGGAGTTTCCATAAGTTTGAATTGTTGTGACTCCGTGGCTAGACGGGCGTAACAAGATTTAGGACAGCTGTGTTTGGGAGTTATTACCAGACCGATGTTTACTTTGAAACGGGGTAGAGAGATCAAGAGGGAATTGTATGGGAGGCTGACTTTGGGGCATAAATATTTAATTTTCGCTGTGCATAGTTGAGTAGGGGATTGAGTGGAGCGGTCTTTATTTAGGTGGTTATATGCTGTGGTTGAGATTTATTGGAAGTTGTTGTACATTAGTTATTTGTTTTGTTTTCAGCAGTTTCACGGCACAAATTGCGGAGGTGTAACCTGCCTTCCAGTTTACAACTGAAAGTTGTCTCAGGAGCCGAGGGCTCGAGATATCGCCAGAGATGAAGAGCACTGGTGACGCGGTGGTTACCGGCGCCAAGTACGTCTGCAGCAGTAAAATGAAGCAGTTCAATTGCAGTGAAGCATTCTTCAGCGTGAACGGATTTCTTAAAATCCCGAGCTCTAAGCTCATATCCACACACCGAAACAAAGGCGCGTGGCCTGGTGTTGTCATTTAAATTCGGTCATAATAAAACCGACGGCCCTAAACCCAGAGAGGGGTAACCGGGCAAGTGAATTAAGATTCGTCAGAAGTGAAGCAGCTACATTCCGAGTCAAGTATCCAGTCTAAAAACCCAAGTCATCAGCTACCATATTCGTTTGGAGGAGATAAGGTCAAAATTCCTTCCAAATGCACTAGAGAGAGAAGGGGCGTAGCGGAGAAGCCTCTCAGTAGAAACCAGGAGTGTCAGACAGACACTGAACACAGATAGAATTTATAAATTAGTCATCAGCTTTTGGTGTAGACAGTGGTGTTAGTTAGTGGCATGTATATCGCCTAAAGCGTTGAAGCTGTGTAGGCAGTTCATTTAGTGACGTCTGCTGTGGAGTTAGATTTTGATTAATAATATAGTAGGTTAGTTAGGAGTGGTGGATCTGAGGTTTGAGACCCCATTAAACAGGTTGTTGTGATCCTTAACTTTCTTCCCTGCAGGTTAAAGGAGAGGGTGACATTGTGGGGTTACCATTTGTAATCATTTTTGCTTGTTCTGTTTCAGATGTGCGAACACGCACTTTATTTATTTGATATGTACTTATTTTGTGGTGTAAATAAACTATAAACGTTAGTCTGGATCAGTCACTTTCTTTAACTATACTGTACATATATATTTATCTATATAGTGTGTCTGTGGTCGTTAGTTAAACCTTATCTCCTTTAAGGGTGTCAGAGGTGGTGAGTCTATAGCTATCAAATACGTCACAAGTGGCGAGGGAGAGTCAATCTCGGTTCTCACCCCTCGAAGCCAATAGTCTCATCTGTCCACATTCACTATCATTTCTCATCTAAATCTATCTTCTCAGTCTTTCTCATACTAGGGTCGTGTCTATACAGACTCAGACACACTCTAAACTTAAATCCACTTCGAGACACACAGTTCATATAATTTGATGCAAGCAGCTGGAGAAAAAAAAGGGGGGTGGAGTGTAGGGAGGATTTGGAAGGAGAAAAACAGTTACGCACATGTACACCCCCACTCATTTACACATGTTCTGAAAGTTGCATAGTAGCTACATAGAGTTACTGTTACTCATAAGTAGTTAATTATACCAGGTGCTTGACACACTGAGACCATTTATAAGGATACTGCTTTGGCTAGTTGCATAGATCAGGGGTTCCCAACCTTTTTTTGCTCATGTCCTCTTTCTGAGCCTCATTTACCTCTGTGGCTCCCCTCATAGTCACAGTTAGCTGGGAAAAAAGGTACTTTACTATCTTACTGTGGCCCCCTAGAAATATGGCATGGCCCACTTTGAGAACCACTGGTGTAGATGATATAGAAAGGGAATTTGACTGGTCTCAAAGGCTTTTCATTTGGAAATATTCAAAAAATCGTTACCTGTAATGAGTCCCAAGTCAGAGTCTATTGGAAAAATCAGCAAACAGCTCATAAGAAATTCATGGATGAAGGACCCAGAAAAATGTAAATGATAGCAATCAGTAACTAGTGTACGCGATAAGTGAGAATGACAGATTTCTGAAATGGGAACAATGACAGATTCAAGACAGTAATGTGAACTGAAATATTCATGGAAAACATTACAGGCCTACAGTCAATGGAGGACAGACATGACAGAAGAGTCTTACAACAAGCTGAAAAATTTAAGAGACTCGCAGGACACCCCATGTGTCAGAGAATGAATAGGCTAGGAAGAGGAAGGTTAAAGCGAACTAACTTTGTGGCCCAAGCAAAAAAAAAATTAGCAAAAACACCATGCTAGCAAATCAATCGCAAAGAAAATATCAGCAAGCACAACTATCCCACTGTGAAAAAAGAGATACTTTCCTGAGCTAAAATTTGATATTCCAGGCATTGAAAGCAAAATAACACAGAGATAAATGTGAAGAAAGGTAATAGCAACCAAGTATATTGACCAAACATTTTCAGCCAAAATGCAACTGAGAATAGGGGAGGGGGGGTGTCAGCATCCTCATTACATTAAAGAATAGAATCCACTCCATGGCAATCAGCACTGACAAATACTGCAATAACTACAAAGAAACAAAAACTGTAACTGCTAACTGCATCTTTAATATTGTTTCATATAAATACCAGTACAAGAAAGTATAACAAGAAAAAAAAAACACTTCATTTATGTGAAGATCTGTTCGCTGAATACATCAAAAAGAGTATTGCACATACCTAATTTAAAAAAAAAAAAAGCACCTTTAAGTAAATTGCACATTAAAGAGTTCACTGTTATAATGAATCACAAACATAATAGTGAACACAAAATGAGTACAAGGAAACAAAAATTACAAGTAAAATGGGGTACATGGTTTAAATAATACAACACAACAAATTACAGAGTGTAAGAGACTTTTAAATAATAGGTTTCACTTAATACTGATTTACATCGAACCTTCTCAACTATGAAGGCTGGCTCCCATCGATCTTTATTCTTTTCATTACTGGGGTCCATGGGAGCCGCGCTAGCGTAGTGGTTACAACACCGCTCTGGCGACCGGGTGATACAGGATCAAACCCGGGCGACGGCATTTGAGGATTTTTCGTCGACCGGGATTTGGACTGGATTAACTCGAGACCTGGCGAGGACATTTGAAGAAGTGTCGTCGACCAGGGACTGGTGGCTCCTGAGCCGACCCAGCTGCAATGGGTACCTCCGAAATCGGCGAGTATTTGCCTGAATGGCGAGGGACACCTGTCTCTGTACAAGAAATAAAGGGATACTCACGTAAAATCAATGTCAGGTTAGACATAAAATAATAACCTGAGATTTCGCCTCGAGTATTAGCGGGCGTACGCAAAAAAAAAAAAAAAAAAAAAAATTACTGGGGTCCAAATGGGGCAGTGATGCGTAATACAAGACTCAACATGTCTATTAGCCTCTCCTGCCCAAGTCTACCTCACCTACTCTTGGTGGACCCCGTTATACCCAGTAATCTTGCCGAAGGTTGGGTATTAACCCCAGCGGGAGGCAAGATGGGACAGCAAACGAGGTAAAGGCGAAGTCAAATCCTCCAGCCAGAGGGGGAGGCATGAGCACACTCTGCCTTAAGAAACAGGTGCTGAAGTCAGAGGTACCAGGCCAGGAGGCGCACCAGCAACCATGGTACCATGCAACCCGCCTAGGTTTGATATGTTTACACAACAGATGTCCAAAAATTAACCGGACTTCTTGTGTAGACATTACTAAACAACAGCGAATGAGAAGAAGAAGATTACTGTGCTTTTCTGTACCATTCTTCATCCACTACATCTGTTGTTTAACCTTAAAGATAAAAATGTCAAACCAAGTCTTTCCTAGTTATTCTCTCTTCATACATTAAAAATGCTCCTCTTTGCAAAAGATTCCCTATCCTTTCTTACTGCAACAGTGAATTTCCCCTGACTTGCATGGCCTCACATTGTTCTGAGAGTGCTGCAGAAATACTTCAACAGTTATTACAGTACATCACTCAAGCTTCACACATTACTGCTCATCTATGTTTTTTGACTCTGGGAAAATGTTACTCAGCAGGTATTAGCTATCTACATCTTTGACTCCAAGGAAATGTTACTCAGCTGGTATTAGCTCATCTATATCTTTGACTCCAAGGAAATATTACTCAGCAAGTATTAGCTCATCTACATCTTTGACTCCAAGGAAATGTTACTCAGCAAGTATTAGCTCATCTACATCTCTGACTCCAAGGTAATGTAACTCAGCAAGTATTAGCTCATCTAAATCTTTGACTCCAAGGAAATGTTACTCAGCAAGTATTAGCTCATCATCTACATCTCTGACTCCAAGGAAATGTTACTCACCAAGTTTTAACTCATCCACATCTTTGACTCCAAAGAAATGTTGCTCAGCATGTATTAGCTCATCATTTACATCTTTGACGCCAAAGAAATGTAACTCAGCAAGTATTAGCCCATCTACATCTTTGACTCCAAGGAAATGTTACTCAGCAAGTATTAGCTCATCATCTACATCTTTGACTCCAAGGAAATGTTACTCAGCAAGTATTAGCTCATCATCTACATCTTTGACTCCAAGGAAATGTTACTCAGCAAGTATTAGCTCATCATCTACATCTTTGACTCCAAGGAAATGTAACTCAGCAAGTATTAGCTCATCTACATCTTTGACATCAATGAAATATAACTCAGCAAGCAATAGCTCATTTATATCTCTGACGTCAAGGAAATGTTGCTCAGCAGGTATTCAAAATATGATAATGTATTTCTATTCCATAGCTCTTCCAGAACAGTGCCAATTTAATCCTGTCCATTAACTTATACTGGCAAGCAATGTCTTTCTCTCTTTTTTTTTTCCAGCAAGAACTTCTATAATCGTGTATGACTGATCCCCTTCTGGAGAAATTTGGTCTTGATATATATATATATGGTTTTTTTTTCTCTAACCAGCGGCACTCGAGCTTTCCAGCTCTTTTGGCCCAAATGACATGTCACTGTGAGGCTGGGGGGTCAGTGGACTTTCCTTCCAACCCGGTCAGGAGCTTCGCTCCTTCCCATCCACATGGGATTTATGTGCAGGAGCCGTTCAGGTTATTCAGTCAAATTTCCAGTCGTAAACATTCCTTCAAACGCTGATGCCCGGGTTTGAACCATGAAAACCTGGTCACCAGTACAACGCCGTAGCCATTACACCAGCGCGGCTCCCATATATATGGTTAAGATCCAACTGGCAATCCACAGTATTTTACAATTAAAAAATTAACAATAAATATAGAACTAGTACTTGTAAAAAGCTTATACAAATTAGTGGCTGTAGGAAATAAGGTTTATTCACAAGCATATGAGACTGTATCAAAAGAGTAATGAGGATGTCCTGAAAGAGGCCAACGCGCAAAGGAAACTCATTTCACAAGTTAGAAAGAAGCAATTCACTTTTGTTGGGCTGTTATGAGATGAGGAAAGCTGGAATATATCATAACAACAATCGTAAGATTGAAGGAAAAAAGAGATAGAGGAAGACAAAGAGAGCAAGTACTGGACTGTTTGACATCATGGCATGGAAAGAAGTCAACAACAGAATTGATAAACTGTATTGGAGACAGGAAGTTGGTGAAGTGACATGACCTACGCCACTAGACATGATACTTGAATGATGAATGAATGAAAGATGATGAGATTGAAGGTCCCAAAAGTCAGATATGGATGATGTCTTTGATGTATCTATCTATGACGGTTCACAAAAATGCATGCTGTTTCATTTATCTAGCTAAGTTACTAAGAAGTTATGGTAAACAAAGAAGCTAAGGCAAATGATATGTTATGTGTTCATGTTGTGAGTTAGCTGAAGCTCAGTCCCAAGACAAGGGATCTGGTGACAGCCAAAGTGTAACCTATTTGTATGTGTAGGGGAATGAGCCAATGCTTTACTCATCTGCATGTACGGGAAAATAACATAATTGTCCATGATTAATCCACCAAGACTAGCATGTATCTCAGGAGAGATACGTACATCACTTGATCAGTAAATACTTCACCAGACTAGTGAATATTATCACAAGATTAGTACATATATCACAGGACAAGCACATTATCACAAGACTATCACATACAGGGGTTTTCTACAATGTCCACTTTAAAACTTGGATAACATCCCCTCTGTGTTGCAGCATGTTGAGAACCCAGCATTTCACACTGGGCTTGGGGGGATCACATGGGCACCAGACTTAATACTGGCTCTTGACTGGATGGCCGCATGCAGGAGATTCTACAGTGGAGGGATGGCAGGTATCTGGAAGTGGCTCTGTGAACGAAGTGAGGATTCCTTGGGAGAGCCCAGAACCAGAGCACAGCATTGTGCAAGCTCTGCATAGTTGGAAAGCCCCCCTGGATGACGGGGAATGCACAGTGTGCCACCCCACCTATCCCCAACTGCTAACTTAGAACCAGAAGTGGGGTCCTCTGTATGCGTGCCGGGCCAGGATAAAATGCTTGGGAAAGAGACTGGAGCTCAGAACTCCCTAACTCAAAGTTGCAGGATGGCAGAAAAGCCACGGGAAAGACAGGTCTATTTTGAAGATAATGCAACCATATTTTCACCATACGAGCTCGGACGCCGCCTCGGTAAACAAGGTCCGCGCAGAGCAGTGACACCCCCAGGCTGCTTGCGAATAGTCTACTACTGGGAACATAAACAGATTAGGGATGAGCCCACTCTCCAGTTGAACAGGTGCTAAAGTCGTAGATACTGGGCCAGAAGGCGCACCGGAAACCACAGTATCACGCAACTCGCTTTTTTTTTCTATGGAGAGTACACTGTCAAATAAATCTCATACTGGTGCTCGCCCTGTGGAGCTCCACCAGGCAGGTGCAGTGCCGGGCTCTGAGCCTCGACAGAGCCCACCCTCAGCTACTGGAGGACCCTCTAGACCATCTTGTGAAGTCAGCAGACGGCGGAGAACTACTGACCAAAACAAAACAGAAAAAGAAAAACCCAGAGTGCCACTTGTCATGATGCACTGGAATGCAGAGGGAGTGAACAGCAAGCAGGCTGGATACAGCAAAAAGACAGAGCTGGAAAACATCTTGTATGAGAAGCAAGTGAGTGTTTGCTGTATCCAAGAGACTCACTTGAAAGCAGATCAAACCTTTAAAATAAGGGGATATCAATGCTTCAGATCCGACAGAAAAGATAGACGAAAAGGAGGAGTACTTACTCTTGTAAGGAATAACATTCCTGCACACGAAAGGAAAACCTTCATGGATGGAGCAGAATATCAGCTGTTGCAGATAAAGGTAGACAAGATGGAAATAGAACTCCTGAACTATTACTGTCTGAACAACAAACCCCTGAGTCTCAGCTCTATACAGGTACCAGCCACCAACTTTATAGTAGTTGGAGACTTTAATAGCCACACACAGAGCTGGGGCTATAACCATCTGGATCACAGAGGTGAAGAGGTTGAAACTTGGCAAGATGATCACTCCCTAATCCTAGTCAATAATGCCACAGATACTCCTACCTTCTACTCCAGAGGATGGCACACAACTTCAACACCAGATCTTGCCTTCTCCACACCAGATATAGCTGGATCTATTAGTAGAGAAGTAGGAGACCAACTAGGGGGAAGCGACCATCGCCCAATCTTTCTTACTGTCCAGAGTGCAACTCTCAGTACAGGCCCAGCCATTACAAGATGGAACTACAAAAAAGCCAACTGGGGTTTATACAGGCATCAGGTGAACACGCTGCTGTCTACCCTCAAGGTACAGAACAGAGACATTAATGAAGTGGTAAAAGACTTCAACAGATGCATACTACAAGCTGCAAAAGAAACCATTCCCAAAGGATGCCGGCGTAACTACATACCATACTGGTCCAGCACACTCCAAGAACGTCAGGAAGCTATGGACAGGGCTAGAAAGGACGCAGAGTCTCAGCCTTCACTTGAAACTCACAACAAATGGAAAAAGGCTGTAGCAGAGTTTCAGAGAACAAAGCTAGAAGAAAAACGGAAAAGCTGGAGAACTAAAACGGCATCGCTGAACCTTGAGAAAGATGGCAGGAAACTTTGGAGATTAGTCAAGTCTCTAAATGAAGAGCGTTCCTCACCTAGGCAGACTATCACATTGGATGAAGGTGGCAAACTTTTCAGAGGAAAACAAGCTGCAGACTTGTTTGCTAGAAGATACAGTTCAGAAAGCAACTTACCCATTAACATAGATCATCAGAGAGAGATAAGAAAAGAAATACTGGCAACCATGGGACAGACAGATACTCCTGCCCCAATGAGGGAACCCATCACACTAGGAGGACTACAGAAGGCTATTTCCAAGCTTAAGTTTCAAAAGTCACCCGGCCCAGACAAAATCAGCAACGAAATGCTAGTAAATCTGAGCTCAGCAGCAAAGACAAAACTGCTTGAGATATTCAACCACAGCTGGTTGAAAGGAACGGTACCCCAAGTATGGAGAGAAGCCATCACAATACCCATACTAAAGAAAGGGAAATGTAAGACCGAGGCTGCAAGTTACCGGCCAATCAGTCTCACAAGCTGTGTTGGGAAGACTATGGAGCGAATAGTCAACCACAGATTGAAATGGTATTTAGAGTCTGAGCAGATCCTGGTGCCGGAACAAGCTGGATTTAGAGAATGCTACAGTATAGAAGACCAAGTTACTTACTTGTCTCAAGCAATAGAAGATGCCTTCCAGGAGAAGAAAAAAGGTCCTAACGATCTGGGTCGACTTCAAGCAGGCCTTTGACAAGGTGTGGAAAGATGGCCTCATTGCAAAACTTAGGAGAAGTGGAATCCAAGGCAACATGATGAAATGGATCCAGTCATACTTGCATAACAGGAGAACTAGTCACTCTTGACGGTCTGCAGAGCAGAAAAGTGTTGCTCCATCAGGGGGTACCTCAAGGAGGAGTAATTTCCCCAACACTCTTCCTTGTTTACATCAATGACCTGGTGAAAGATCTCCCTGCAGGAGTTAAAGCTGCCTTATATGCAGATGACCTAGTACTCTGGTGCGCTGATGAAAATGTCACCACAGCAAATTATAGAATGCAGCGGGCAGCAGACATGCTAGTGACATGGGCAGAGAAATGGCTTATCACAATAAACACAGACAAAACCTCCACAACACTGTTCTCCCTCGCCCCCAAGGACAAATCAGCTAACATACACCTAGGGACAACCGTGATCAAGGAAGAAAGCTACCCCACCTATCTTGGGGTGACATTTGACCAAAGGCTTACATGGAATAAGCATATTGAAAACGCAGAAGGAAAGGCCCAAAGACGACTAGGCATACTCAGAAAATTAGCAGGTACCAACGGGAGCAAATGAACGAAATCTAAAGAAGATTTATAATGGAGTAATAAGACCACACTTAGAGTTTAGCTCAGCAGCATGGTCATCAGCTGCTAACTCACATCTGCAGTCTTTGGACAAGGTGCAAAATCAAGCTCTCAGGCTCATTACAGGAGCCATGAAAACTACACCAATAACAGAGATGCAGAAGGTTGCTGGATTACAGACATTGTCCCATAGAAGAGACACAAAAACCATGATCCAGATGGAAAAGTACAACAGTATGCCAATGCACCCAAAGAAGGCAAGACTAGATGATCTGGCATTGGGACGTCTAAAGCGTAGCAGCTTTGTGCATCGGGGGAAAAGACTTATAAGACAGCATCAAGAAGACCTATCCATGAAGACAACACCACTGAAGCCCACCCTATACCCTGTACCATGGGAGCAGGCCAGCAGTGCCCTCCAAATTAATACATCAGTCAGTGGTCTCACAAGTGAATGTGAGTATAATGATCTGCAAAAACGAACTGCTACATTGAGTATGATCCAAGAAAGCTATCCCGATCAATCATGGATACATGCCTATACAGATGGATCAGCAACTAATGCTGTTAGGAATGGAGGTGCCGGTATCTTTATCTCATATCCTGACAACCACTATGAGACTAGGCACATTCCCACTGGTAAATTCTGTTCCAACTATACAGCTGAGGTTCAAGCTCTAGAGCAAGCTGCCAATATGATTTATAACACCAACTCTGACTGCCACCAGGTAGTCATCCTCACAGATGCACTGTCTGTCCTGCAAGCTCTCAAGGGTGGTAAACTCCCGCATCCCGAACTAAACAAGGTAGCTGCCAAAAAGAGAACCATACTTCAGTGGGTACCATCTCATTGTGGTGTACTCGGAAATGAAAAGGCAGATAAACTTGCAAAAAAGGGAGGAGAATGTGAACAAGAAGATAATGAAGTCACATACTTTGAGAAAAAGAGAGCTATCCAGACTATCAGAAGAGAACAGAACCAACCCAAAGACGACTATCACACTCTCGACCGGCAGGGACAGATAACTATTTTTCGACTCAGGACAGGGCATAACAAACTGAATAAACACATGCACAAGCTACGATTGTCTGCCTCACCACTGTGCACATGTGGATTAAACGAACAAACTGCTGAGCATGTTCTACAGGACTGTTCTCTGTATGACCAGTTAAGAAAGATATACTGGCCCAATGACTCAACACTAAACTCAAAGCTATATGGAGTTAAAGAGGAACTTCAAACAACAGTCGAATTCATCATGAGAACTCGTCTGACGGTGTAATCATCAAAGATGCGATCGCAAGAAGAAGAAGAAGAGAGCAGAGGTCAAGGAAGAATTCTTCGAGCTGCTTCAAAGGACAGTGGATGACTGCCTAGATGAAATTATCATGCTCGGAGATTTCAATGCCAGAGTTGGAAATGACCATGCTAGATGGGGTGGAGTTATCGGAAGATATGGAGAAGATACTCTCAATGACAATGGAAAGCGACTTCTCAGATTCTGCAGTGAGCAGAATCTGATCATTACCAACACAAAGTTCTCCCATAAGCGCATACATGCATACACTAGGTGTGAACCAACAAAGAATGAGAAGTCAGTGATCGACTATGCCATTGTTAGGAGGAGCTCATTCAAATATGTCCGGGATGCTAGAGTCTGGAGGGGGCCAGAGATTGGAAGTGATCACTACCTGCTTACAATCAAAAGAACAACTGAAAGAGTTGCTCAGCCTAGGAACTGCCCAGCACCATGCAAGAAACCAAGTAAACGAACGGAAGAAATGAGCATTAAGACCTACAAGCTGAAAGAGCCAGAAATTAAGACCAGATATCAGGGGCTTATTGCTACAGCAGTGAGAAACACAGAAGAACAACCTGATGACTTGGAAACCCTGTGGCTTAAATTCAAGGACATCATAAAGACAGCTGCTGCAGAAGCATGTGGTGAAGTCCGACTTGGGAACAAGAGAAAGAGGACACCTTGGTGGACAGAAGAAGTCAAAGAGAAAATAAGAGAGAAGAAAATGGCATGGAAACAATACTTAGGAGCTAAAAACACAGCAGGACAAATAGAGAAATATAAAGAATATGTGATACTCAGAACAGAAGCAAAGAACAAAGTGCTAGCAGCAAAACAGAAGTCCTGGGAAGAATTTGGAGAAAAGCTAGAAAAGGATGCGCAAGAAAACCAGAAATTGTTCTATAAGACCCTAAAGAACATGAGGAAGGAAAAACAATGCCCTCTTAAATTTATAAAGGACAAGCAAGGCTAATTGCTTACTGCCCCGAAGGAAGTAATGGAAAGATGGAAAGAATATTTCTCAGAACTCCTTGATGGTGAGCAAGGTAGAGCATCAGAAGTGATAACCAGTAGCACAGAAGAGGATACAACTGGTGATGAAGATGACATAAAGATGGAAGAACTGAAGGCAGCACCGGAGAAAATCAAGATGGGCAAAGCAGCAGGGCATGATGGTATAACACCAGAAATGGTTAAGTACATGGGAGCATCAGGCGACCTATTACTCCTAAGGGTCCTACAGGCAGCGTGGTGCAACAAGGCCATACCAAAGGATTGGGAGATTGCCATCATAACACCGATTTTCAAAAAGGGTGACAATCGACAATGTGGAAACCACAGAGGCATATCCCTTCTCAGTGTCCTTGGTAAAATCTACTCTAGAATCCTAGAGCAGAGACTCCGATGCCTAGCTGAGCCACAATTGGATGAAGCCCAGTGCGGATTCCGAGCAAACCGAAGTACTCAAGACCTAATCTTCACACTCAGACAGCTGAGTGAAAAGGCCCTTGAGTATAAGAGTGAGATCCAGAAATTATGTGAGGACAGCAAACTATAAGTCAGAAGAGTTCAGGAACACCACTGGTGTAAGACAAGGCGATATCCTGTCACCTTATCTTTTCATACTCCTCATGGACGATGTCATCAAGGCATGTAAGGAGAGAACAAGAAAGTATTCAGTGGGGTACTGGAAGATGAGACAGGTCTGTATTTCAGAGCTAGCATTTGCTGATGATGTTGTCCTGATTGCTAAATCAGAGACACATCTCCAATCCAACCTGCAAGTCTGGAAGGAAGAGCTGGAGAAGAGAGGGATGGTCATAAGCAGCTCTAAAACAAAATCCATGGTGATATCACGAGAAGAAAGAAGACATCAGATTAAGCTGGGAGAACAGGTCCTGGAGCAGGTCGACCACTTTAAATATCTCGGAGCTATTATAGACCGAAAGGGGGGCATCAAAGAAGAGTTGGCCACTTGAAAAGCAGCGGCTGGGAGACTTTATCAGGCCATAAATCGAGGATTCCTCAGCAAGAAAGAGGTTGGTAAGAAAACGAAGATGGCTGTATACCTCTCCACCTATGTCCCAGTCTTGACATATGGATGCGAGTCATGGGCAATGACTACAACCCACAAAAGCCAGATCCAAACCTCAGAAATGAGGTATCTGAGGAAGGTGGTTGAAGTAACAAGAAGAGACATGGTCCGCAACCAGACGATACGTCAAGGCCTAAAATCCCACCCGCTGCAGACCCAAATAGAACAGTCCCAACTAAGATGGTTTGGCCATGTCTGCAGAATGGGAGAAGATCGGCTACCACGACAAGCATGGGAAACAAAGAGGGATCCAGACCTCCAGAGTCCGCTGGGAGGACAACATTAGACAATCTTTGAAGGACCGAGGACTAGAATAGAACCAGGCCAGGAGGAAGACAGCTCTAAAATCCCACCCGCTGCAGACCCAAATAGAACAGTCCCAACTAAGATGGTTTGGCCATGTCTGCAGAATGGGAGAAGATCGGCTACCACGACAAGCATGGGAAACAAAGAGGGATCCAGACCTCCAGAGTCCGCTGGGAGGACAACATTAGACAATCTTTGAAGGACCGAGGACTAGAATAGAACCAGGCCAGGAGGAAGACAGCTGATAGAATGGTCTGGCGCTCTCTCTTCCAAACCTCTACACCTAACGGTAGAAGGGGAATGACTAATTAAGTAAGACAACAGGAAGCTGAGACGCTTGGGAGTCATGACCCAAGTGGGCCCACCCCCCTTAGAGTGTAAAGGAGTAATCGGGCCGAAACACTTGTCGGATGGGGGGACTTCTGTTGATCAGATTGCTTCCTGTTGTATCGCTCTGTAAAGAGTTTCCTATCATCACAGCCATGTATTCATTTGCCACTGTAGACATCCTAAACATCAATAAGCCAACTGTATATTACAAGTCTAGCACATTTATAACAAAGCAAACATACCACAAGAGTAGCATATTTATCACAAAAACAGCAAATATACCACAGGAGCACCATATTTATCACAATTCATCGGGAATTGTTAGACAGCAAATGGCTCTGGGGTCGACCCCGCCTCATAAATTGGGTACCAGAGCAACTCTGGAAAGGTTAAGGCGGCCGGCGTGATGCCGACACATCACTCCTAGTGTGCCTATGGTCAAGAAGATATAGGCCTAGCACCATATTATTCCCAATATGCCTCAATGGGCGAGTAACGGGATCCTTTACCTTTAACCAACCCTTACCTTTGTAATGCTATTAGCTGGATTCCTCAACATGTTTTCTATCCAATTGTGTGCATTATAGTAAACATTAATTATTCTACCCCTCGTGGTTTCCTATGGTCTATGTGGAGACAAAGAAAGAACAGGACCATTGTTTCTGTCAGGTATGCCATAAGTAGCCATTAAGGTGAGGCTGAGCATCAGGGGAAGCGAATTCATTATGTGAAATAAACTGCTATAGAAACCGAGACTGTAAGACAACACCGATGCTTTGGAATAGACTTCCTGCACAGAGGTCGACTTCAGTGTTTGTCCGGGATTAGTGAATGCCACGCTAGCCAGTGTTGCTAAGATCTCTGGTGTCTTCTCATGACTGTTTGTGCCTTATCTTGTAGACCAACTGATAACTTTTTTCTGTTTCTCTGCAGATTTCCTCATTTGATTTTCTGGCTGTTAAAGGTATCCATTGTATCCTTCTTTGGAATTTCATCTCCACTGCTTCAAATTTTCATTCTGTATGTTTATAGTTTATTGTCCATATCTCACATGCATAAAATAATATAGGATGTATATAGCGTCATAATACTCATTTCCTCACTGCCAACGATAGTCTTCTGTTGGCAAGAATACTTTCTACACTGTGCTTCTTAAGGAGTAACAAAAACAAACAGGCATATAAATCAGTTATTCATCTTCTAATACATGAAACAATAGCTCAAGATGACATTTTCTTTATTATCAAGTAAACACATTATTTGCACAGAATTAAAAACAAGCATTTAGTATTGTTGGTGTAAATTATAATGTAGTAGAAATAAGTTCAACCCTGCAGCGTATGACACAAACAAGAAACACTAATAAAATTGAATATTAACTGATATGTACTAGATCTATTGCAGGACTACATGAAATTCAAGCCAGTTTGGATAAAAGAAAGGCTAAACTGTGATGCTATATTAGTTACAGTAAAATAATAAACTTTGACAGACTTTGAATTTTATAAAGAAAATAACATTACAAAAAAAGATAATTAATTATAAATGACTTAATAAGCCACTAGGCAGGGGATAAGATTTACCAGTATCTTGTTTATGTTCTTAAGGATTCAACCAAAGAACAGAAAATTTTAACAATAAATTCACATGAATAATTCACTCAATATCCACAGTAACAGACAAGTTAATATTTTACAAAAATAATTTCATTTTTCTTTTATTTGCGAAAAAGCTCCATAAAAATGTTGAGATGTTACACATCTTACAAAATTACATTAAAATTTGAATACAGAACACAAAACATAAATATGCACCTTTCTGCTATACTACTACAAATTTTATGTGTAAAGAAAAAACAAAACAAACAACTACCCTCTAATGTGATACCGGGACAAATTGACATATACTAATTCAAGTATGAGAAGGGCAATTTTTCTGATAAAAGACAATATGAGTCATACAATATTGTAAAGACGTGGATACCTGAGGTCTGACCGATAAAGGGGTGTGGGCAACAGAGCAAGTCACTACGAACAATAAGTAACTGTTGAACAGAAAAAGAAAGTTGAAGGTGATACATTGTCAAAGCCTTATAAGTTATAATGTTCAAAGAGAGCAAGTTATAATGTTTTTTTTTTTTCTCTAAGAGAAAGGAAAATGAATGCAGTAAAGTAACCCAAAGAAAGAGAGAGTATGCACAAATATATGACACAAAATGCTTGAATTTATCCCAACAAGAAACATGGTGCATGAAAAAAACAATGACATCCAATAAGAAACAAATATTTTCGATTGCTGAGCTGCATTTTCTTGTCACACAAAAAAAAGAAAAAAAAAGAAGAAAATTAAAGACAACACTTTTGTAATTGTTTCAGCGGAACTGAACTTCATTGTGTAAAAAGCACATCCCAAAACAATGTTAAATAACAAACATGTATAGTCATTTTTTCCCCTAATGTTTTTCTTTGTTAGTGTCCTCTTGACTTTGCACATTTTCCATTTCATTTGTTCAATACATGCTTTTTATGTTTCTCTGATAATTGTTTTCATTGGATGTACCCCATAAAACTCAAATGACTGATTCTAGTATACAAACCAAGAGCAAGGTATAAGAAAATAAGTAATGTGTCCATACTAGGGCAAAAGACAAAGAAAACGCCAACGCTATGACATTATTTAACTAACTAATTAAGTTTGTTCTCACTTTTCTTTTTCTTCTATATTTTGTTTGTTTGTCCCTGCCTTTGACTTTTCCGATCGCCTAGGTTATGAGTTTTCATTGTTTTCCTTGTGCCAGTTAATGAATGTACGTGTCTTTTCAAATGTATTGTATCTCCATACAGGGTATTTGTCCCTGAAGAAGACCGTCTGGTCGCAACCTAGGCATTTTCGTTATACTTTGTCCTAGAATAGAGCATTAGCTATTATTGTGTCACCCACCATCTATCGTCTTACTGCAGTCCCCCTCATTTTTGTATGTAAACTTAATTTTTTTAAATATGTGAGAATGATTAACATATATGGCAGACTCGCTGAGTTAAATCTTCAGAATGTTCTTTGTTACTTAAACTCCAATTAAATATAAACCTGTTCACTAGCAAGGCTATCCATGAATGGCTGGACAAGTGAGCTGGTGGCAAAGTTGAAAACCAGTCCAAAGGTAAGGGAAATAGGGAGGGCTGGCAATGCCTTGCGGAAGATTGCTAACAAAAGCAGTGTGCAGCACAAACCCTGAAAAATGATCAAGATTAAAATAAAATGATCAGTGTGTCAACAAATCATTCATTAAAAACAAATCACATTTTACTTTTCTCCTTTTTTATCTTTCCTTTCTGTGTGGAGCACAGCACTTCAGATATTTTATTCTAAGCCCTCCTGTCCTCTGTCTGTCAAAGTTCTTTCCACATCTTCTCTATCTGTCTTATGCCTATGCCTAGCAATCTGGGACCGAAGACTCAGCAAAAGTGATGAATGCAGTCAGCGACCCATAGATTGACTGCTTGCGTCAGGGTCAGCAAACCAGAGCTGACCAAGACCTTACTCCACCTCCAAGTGGTGGTCCTGGAAACAGGCTGCAGTCTGGCTGAGAGAGTAGGGATCGAAGAGGGAAGGCAAACCCGGTCCAAAATAATGCCGTGCGGAAGTCGGATGTGTCAGCCAAAAGGCGCAAATATCGCAGCTTTGCTGTAAATTGACACAACGCAACCAACGTCCTTTTCAGGACGAACAAGGAAGGAGATGTCTAGCAATCTTTCTCGTGCATTTTTGATATCTCCTCTATTTATTTTGCCCCGGAGATTACAGAAAAAGGGCTGACTTGTGATGCTATTAGCTGGTTTCCTCAACATCATCATTATTTCCCCTTTCACTCCCCAAGGAGCATGAAGTCGCCGCTGTAGCTGGTCCCCTAGTACAATCCCTGCATTAAATCATTCATGTGCTCATGTAGTGGTGGTTTCTGTAGCAACTAACTTTACAAGATGAAGTTGCCAGGCCACCATGTACAACCTCATATTAGTCACCTCTTTCAAGTACCTGAAGAAGTACTAGTCCTATTCTTTCTTTGTCTTCTCAGACAGGGCAATGTGCACCCTACTCAATGCCAACAGCTTCTCTTCACCTCTTGATCCACTTACCGTATACTCGAGTGTAAGTCGAGAAATTTATTCCCATTTTTTACCTTAAAAATCGAGATCCCGACTTATAGTCCAGTTTTTAAAAAAAAATTTAAATCCTCGAAACTGGTCAGTCCTTCCTGCCGCATATTGGTATCCTTTAGATTTAAACTTGTTGCATCATTTTTTTTTAATTTTTTTTTTTTACGTACGCCCGCTAATACTCTCAGGTTATTTTTAATGTCTAACCTGACATTGATTTTTACGTGAGTATCCTATTTTCTTGTACAGAGACAAGTGTCCCTCGCCATTCAGGCAGATACTCGCCGTTTTCGGAGGTAGTTGCATCATTAAATGTTTTTAACAAAATGTCTTAAGTAATACATTAAAAAATATGTTGAAATGAAGAACTCAGGGATGTGTTCTTCAGTGTCTTTTTACTGCATCGCTGAAACTCTTTTATTATAAGGTCACATCTAACACATGGCCCCTGTATTAATTTTAATCAAAGATATTTAAATCAATTTTATAAGGCTGTTAATTGTGGTTATTATTAAAATAAAAACATACAGATACAGACAATCAATAAATAAAAAATGCCCGTCATGCTTTCGGTACTTCCTGTCATGTGTATACCGGCGTGCACAGCTGTTGTAAACACACCCACATTTAGTTAAAAAAAATTGTCCTGGAGGTGCTATTACAATGAGTTTGATAAGAAAGCATACCTCTTACGAGGCTGCTTTAAGCTGAAAGTGATAGCATTTGCGAAAGCCACAGCAATTCTAATGCAAAGCTGTAATTTGAAATCGACGTAAAATAAAAGAATCTTTGCAAGGGGTGAAATTAAACACTGTGAGACATGTACTGTCTTTAGCCCAAATGTTTATTTTAAGGAATACAAAGTAAAATAAGAATTCGCTTACGGATTTATAATGGGTACGTTGGAAGTTTATTGTTCGTTATTTTTATCGTACGATGTTTTCTTGTGGTTTAAAAACAAAAAAATCAGAGTATATTATGTATCAAAAAAGTTGGGAAAAGCGGTAGGGTTATGGTTAATGTTAGCCACTAACTTTATTTATATATGTTCTAACCACTGATGATGAAACCGCAAAACATGCAGCACTGTGTAATAGGCATATGTGTAGATGACTAAGGTAGTTGCGGAGAAATCAATTCTGTATGTATGTGCCATAATCTTCTGTTGTTATTATTTGTTTAGTCCAATATGAGTGTTTTTTTGTGCGATATTATTTGTGTATTGAATCAGTTTTACAAATTAACGGTACACAGGAAACATGGGACGTTTTGGGTTTCACCCTTTGTCAGCCACAGTTACAAACAAGCAACAAGGATTAGAAATATAGACGTGTAAAAGAAAAAATGCTATAGACACTGCAAACACGTAATATATATAAACATAGATGAAGAGCAATAATAAAGCAAGGAAACTACACAACCGAAAAGAATTGATCAATAAGAAATTCAACAATCAACGAAAATCAAGCAGAACTCTCCGCTGAAAGAATTGGGTAGGCTATGAACACTAGTCTCAATGGAGTCCAACAGCATGAATGAAAGTGATGTAATAAACATACACAAACAGGACATGAAACGAAACACAAACCTTCATAAAAGAAAGATCCTGAAAAAGCGATGGATGAAATAAAGAAGTCTGAAATAGAGGAAAGCCAATGAACAACAGAGTCAAGTAAAATGATGCTGGACATTTAGACCATTAGGAGAAAAGCAACCCATTTAGAAAATGAGATGATTCTCTAGAGAAAATCGAGAATGGTCATCGCAAAAGCAGGAGCGTAAACAGCCACGTGGATGTCACAGGGACCGGAATGGTCTGGGCTATTGAAATGAAGGGCCACAGGTTACTGTTCTCTGTGATAAATGTCATTTAAGTGCTCGTGGAATCTATCTGCCAAATGCTGCCAATTTCACCAACTTAGGTAATGTTGCATCTTTTACAGATAATGGCATAAATAAGATTCCTAGATTCACATGTAAATGACTCTCTAATAATAAAATTGCCCTTTAGAAATTAAACAGTCTGGAGCACATGTACGACATCTTGGGCGGTGGCAAGACTGTGTACCAAAATATGGAGGGGTATATTCATTAAATGGCTGTGTACGAGAATGTCCTTGAAATTCTTATCCCTGCGATATGTCACCAGAAGGGGATACCGGAACAATTCACAGGTAACAGAATAGACAGATGACGGAATAGAATTATTTTCACCACGACAGTGAGGATGGAAAGTTAGAACCAGTTTGAGTCTGTCAGATTTGGCATGCGGGTAGTCGTTGATGTTTACAGTTAAGTAGTAATTGCAGCATACTGTAACGCTGTGTGGTGAGTGATGATCGCAAACGAAATATACATTACGTGCGAAAAACTAGCTCAGATAGCTATCGATTCTGTGGCTAATTAAGTCAGCCATGTGGTTAGGATCAGAGTTGGGTTTAGGTTTAGAAATGCTAAACCTAACATAAACCCTAATGCTAACTGTAACTGCGCAGGCGACGTAATTGGCCACAGGATCGGTAGAAGTTCGGGCAAGATGGAAGACACTTTTCACGGTTTTCAATTTCAACCCTTGCAAAATATGTTGAAAAATAAACTTGCAAGGAGAGGAAACACTTCGTGGTTTACAGCTCTTAAAGAAGAACTAAATGAATGGGTTTTAACTCAGCAGCAAAATTGTTGCATCATTACTCAAGGATCAATACAAATTCACGCCCTTCAATTGACAAGGAGTGAAAAATATCATAACATGCCAGAAATTTCTTGCACCTGCAGGCTTGCGTGGCTATTTTATTAATCGCTTTTCACTGTCTCTTCGCCAACGCACAAGAATTGCTTAGAAATTACCAGCTGCTTTGGAGGAAAAAATTCTAACTTTTCATAAATTCATGATTGAAGCACAATTTTTTTGTACTTCGATTATAATTATTGAGTCAATCATTTTGCATGCTTTTTAGGTCCAAAAGTCTAGGGGTTCACTTATAATCAGATCGACTTATACTCGAGTATATGGTATATCTGGATGCCAGTGCTCTGGCAAGCTGTTCAATTCAAGCTGTTCACTGTAGGCATTAATTTTGTCCAATCAATCATTATTAGCTTTGTTGTCACCCATTCAATACTTCAGAACATGTGGATTTAAAATCAAGCTTTCAGACATGGACGGTGTGTGATTGTCATGATTTTACAAAAAATACCCTCTTGTTTTGTCTTGATACAATCAAAGCACTTCAATTTTACTCCTATGTTTCCTTACACCCATTAAAGTTTGTAATACCATCTGTGTCACATGTAGCTCCCAGACGTCTTACAGCAGACTAATAAAACAACTTGGTTACTGCTCCCTCAGGCATGTTGTGCATGGGGCTGGCTGCCGATCACGTAAAACCTTTTGCTACATACACCACCAGGAATGAACGTATGAGAGGATGCATCCGGCGTATGTACAATCAGCGCGCAACAGGAACTGTTAGCATTCATACCCTTCGACATTTGCTGAAGGAGACTGAGCACCTATGGGTTTGCCCGGAGTGCAATGATGTCGATTCTGAACAATATTAACACTACCACTGCACATAAATGCTTTTCTGTAGACTTCCTGCAAAAAGGCCAGCAGCAATGGTGGCTCCATGCTTCATAAGTAGCAACAAAGAAAATGGAAATGAATGAACACTGTCTTCGTTAGTACCAGGCCATTTCCTTCGTTTTTGCAGCATAATGAAAAGAAAAGGTTGCTGTTCACATGTTAACTAACATAAACTTACATCATTATCTCATACAAAAACAAAATTGTACGTACTATCAGTATAGCCACAAAGCATGCCAGAGTTGTGTTCCAATCACCATTTGACGATGCCTTTCCCACAAGTAGTCCATAAAAAACAAAGTCTCCCAAGCCCAGTTCCACACCACCTGGCAGAATAATAAGTGTTGCATAATAAGTAGGCATATAATGTGACAAAAGTAAAGTAAGGACATGAGTTTCTAGAAAGCCGACTTAAGTCCAGATCTTATCATTATTGATGCCTTTCCCACAAGTACTCCTTAAAAAAATAAAGTCTCTGTTGCGTATTTTTTGGGTTACCTTAACGGTAGCAAAGTGGACATGAGTCTGGCTGCTATTAAGATGGTACGCACCAGTGTAAATAATAAGTAGATAATAGATATTAAATTTATCGCGCACAAATGCGCACATATTTTTTGCAGGAGTTGCGTGGGGCGTTTGTTACTAAACACGATGACGTAGGGTTCTTGAGCAAAATGATATGGGTGATGCTGGAAGTCAGACAGAGGTCTGCTTGTTCAAGTCCCTGTTGTAGGAATTCTTGTGTTGATGCAGCCTTCATGCGAAGCTATTGCCGTAAGACTTAGCAAATTGTTATAGTCTACTTTGTACATTTCCACTGTGTAGACTAAATGTTCTGGTGGGAATAGCAATCTGATAAGACTTCTTTTTATCCCTGACCCACCAGATGTTGTAATTGGTTATGCGAATGTCGTAGTTGAAATTCCAGCAAGGTAACATTGAATAACAAGGCAATGTCAACTCCAACAGTGGCAATTGTAATCTACTGGAACTCATGGTAGTTTAAAAAATATTCACGACAATTTATTTGAATAGTCACATCTTCACGAGCAACTAGGTATTGCTAAAAATAAAATAAACTGGAATAATTTCCTTCCTAGTAGGATACAATACAGTACCATGAACAATTTCAACTGTCTGCTATGAACTGCAAAAACCCTACGTTCTTCTTCTTTTTAGGCGAGAGCACACAATCCAATGAAAACTTACTGAACTCCCTACACTATTGGTCAATCCTTCCGATGGTTGTAACATCCAACGCAAAAACTTTCTTTTTCTTTCTTCCTTAGCCACTGACTGTCAAAGCAGTCAGTGGTCATCATGCCTGGTGGCGTCTTGTAGGGCAGCAACAAACTGCTTCCACTTTGCTCGATCGGCAGCCATCCTTTGTGCAGTGCCCAGCTCTGGTTCCTTCTTTGCATCTCGGCCTCCCCAATTCTCTGCCAAGTTGTTTTTGGTCAGCCTCTCTTTTGCTTTCCTTCAGGGGCCCATTAACATAGCTGTTCTTGTGAAGGCATCAGGGTCTCTTCTGAGGATGTGACCAACCCAACTCTAGTGTCGGCCAGCTTTGATGGTGTGCATGTCCTCTTGGTTGCTCCTCAATTCTTATTAGCTCATCAAAAACTTGCTCAATACGTATTTTCTCTCCATTGTAATTGCTTAGTTATTATATATTTTACATTGGCATAATTAAAGTCTGTTTTTATTTCCTATGTGGTGGTAATATAATGTATTTTACTTGTCCTATTGATTCATTATAGCTTATTTACCTCTCTTCTCTACTGATTACAATGTAACCCAAATCTAACGGTCATATTGGCTTTATACTTCTCTTTGCATTGTCCTACTGCTCACA
This sequence comes from Oreohelix idahoensis, assembly GCA_024509875.1. Classification (NCBI taxonomy): domain Eukaryota; kingdom Metazoa; phylum Mollusca; class Gastropoda; order Stylommatophora; family Oreohelicidae; genus Oreohelix; species Oreohelix idahoensis. The sequence continues at coordinate 71,112 of JAMPIV010009994.1, forward strand.
CCTACCCTGTGCCATATCCCTGAATGCCTGCACAGCATTTCGAGCTGACTGTGAATCTTGACTTGCAGAAAAACTGTGCTGCCTGTTTATACCATTGGCGATGTGCTTTGAGAATCCTCCATCGTCAACATCAACATCTGTGTCTCTTTCTAAAGGTACTGATGAGGGGGACATATTCTGGGCTCCTAGAATGGACATATTAAGTTTACTAAAGATTAAATCACATGACTATCACTGCTACCATTAAAATATTGTCTCACAGGCTGATATAGAATAGGATCTGAAAGAAAATAAAAGAGAAAAAAAAAGATGGAAAAAAAAAGATGGAAAAAGCAGAACGGAAACAAATTTCTTTACTTTTTTAACTATCCAACAATGGTGGGGCCATCAATGCCGCTGACATCCTTGTAGGAAGCCTGTGCCAAAGCATATCTTTCAGTTGTGGTTTCAATAATAATTTGCATTGACTGACGAGATTCCGTGCACCCTGCGCAACCTATATCAGTTGCTTGTATATGTTTGAGGGAGCAGTCATCCCACCCTTACTTTGTCTCCTACAAGAGCCCCTGTAACCACATGGGATGCCAGTAATTATTATGTTAGAATGATTACATGAGAAACAAAGAACTTTTAAATGCTGCTTAGTACATTAACCTTTAACACACTGCATTAAAATGGCGGAAATTTGCCATGCCAATCCATTCTTTTTTACAATGCCCCCTTTTTTATAGTGGGTGACTTGTAACGCCTATAGTTTCTTGGTCAATTGCTATAATTTTTGGAAGGTATATAAACAAATGAATGATGAATCTGATGATATAAGTTTTGTTGGTGTACATGTTAGATGTGATAGGAAGAGAGGAATGGAAAGATGAAAGAAAAAAAAAACACCTCGTGGTGCTGCAGTTGTATTGTCCACGAGGTGTAGAAATGATAAAATAGACAGAAACCTATCCCTGCTCATCATATTCCTGAACCCTGGCATCTCAATGAAACAGTCATTCGACCAATACAAATCAAATGACGATCTTTTCGTTACACCCATCATCAGTAGCAAAGCAACAAACGCCCTCATCTCGTCAGCAGTGACATTCATCCACGTCACACGGGATGACACCCGCATCTTGCCCTTTCTGTTCACTAACCTGACTGGCGTAACAATTAGTTTTCGTTACTAACGTGTTCACAACATCATCTGTGATGAACAGATGGAATACATTACCTCAGAGATGTCATCGGCAAATCCCACAACTTCGTCAAAGTTGTGGAGGCAGTCAAGGTTGTATCCAGAAGGGGCCCTGGGAATATCAACTTCATCAAAATCATCGTCAACAATGCTAGACATACTACTGTCGTCTCCATCTCCGCCATCACCCATATTCTGAGAACCGATATCAGCGCTAGTAAAGCCAACAAACTCCTCGTCATCGGAGTCAGAATCCATAAAAATATCAGCAAAAATGGCAGCTTGTTCCATGCCGATTGATTTCGATTTGAAAAATGCACACAAAATTAACCCCAACACCCCCATCACAAATATAGATCAGAATAGTAAGTGAACTCTTTCGCAAATAAGATTAAAACTGAACATCCAGGGGTAATATGATGTGTACACGGTATATGGAAGGAAACCAACTCTATTAGAAAGTAGCAGCATTGCGCCCGCAGAACATATAGTACCTCTGGCGCAACGTTGCTACCGCAGCGTGCTAAAGGTTAAGTGCACTTATAAAAAGAAAAAAATTGTCACTATTAGATTTCCCAGCATCTGAGGCAACCAATATGATTTGGTTTGGTTTAAGGACTATCTTCATTACACACAGACAACTCCATCTCCTCCCTTAGACCACACAAGGAGGATCTAAGCACAGTGAACAAACTCCGTAGCACCAGCAAGAATACCAAAATTGTGTATATAGGAATGACACATTCTATAAATATTTGTGTGGTACCACAAAACCAGTATGAGGTGGTGCATAGGGCTGGCAACTTCATCATGTTATAAAATCACTACTGCAAGAGAACACGAATGCTTCAATGCAAACTTCATGTATGGGGACACACTGCAGCGGTGGCTTCATGCTCCATTAGCAGCAAACAGGAAAATGTAGAAGCCCGAGGTATCATCAGTCATCAAGGACTAGGTTTTCATAAAAACATTGGCAGCTAAAAATTTGTAATTCCTACACAAAAAGAACTGGATTTAAATAAGTCATCTGAGTGTGTTCTGATGTTCTCTGTAGTAAACTCTTTTCGCAGGCAAACATTTTAAATATAGACTCTCAGAAACCTTCACCTGTTTTTAGCTTGCTCTTCTTCTTTGGTTGCTCATCATCAGCCATTGTAGCTGAAAATGGAGATTTTTTTAAACGGGCGTTTACTGACAGATTACTAGCAACAATAAACCACACAAACATGAATTATATGTAAATTAAAAGTTAACAAACTTGAAAAATTAATGACAGAAAAATAATAATAAAAACTAGTACTGTCTTAGTTTTAAAACAGAATAATACACTTAAAACACAAGATGTTTTGGGATTTACTCTTCTTCAGCCACAGTTATAAACAAGAGAAAAGATATGAAAAAGAAAAAGACACTGAAGAAAAGCACAAAGTACAAATGGGACAAAAGGAAAGCAGGGTAGCAGTAATAAATGAAATATAAAAGTATGTGTAAACAAAAAAACAGCACACACAAAAAAAAAAAAAAAGAAGAAACAAATAATAATTCAAATTGGTGCTGAATCAGTTTTACAAGTGATCGATAAACATAAAACACTGGATGTTTCTTCTTCTTCTTCCTCGATCGCCTTCAGACTTCCACATTTATGACTCTAATAAAGGCAGTAGTCAACTCAAGGTTCCCGACATCAAACAGTTTTTCGTTGACAGAAGTGGGTTGTTGCCATATGCTACTCCGTTCATTACTGTAGGTTGGGCAATACTGCAGGAGGTGTTCGACCGTCATCGGGCTGGTACCGGATGTTTCATAGAATGAGACAAACAACAGAGGAACAAAGGGCCTGGAAAGGATGCTGGCGTTTGTTAAGACATACACTGAACAACCAGCCGATAATGATAGCATTACAAGGTAGCCATTGTTTGGGAGTTAAAGGGTAATAAATAGGCGATTTCATTATGCAGAGTGTTGTCTCACATTGTTTGCGTTAAACATTTTAGTGCACTTAAAAGCAAACCTAAATGTTCAACAACACAATCAAGAACATTTTTTTTTTTTTCAATAATTTTTTACATAGCTAAAAATAATTAAAGTATTTAAAGAAGAAAGAATTTGACTATTGCACTCTCAGGGGAGCCGCAGTGGCACAGTGGTTAGTGCACTGGCTTCCTAGCTCAGTGATCCATGGTTCGATTCCCAGTTGAGGTGGGATTTTTTAGACTGCAAACGGCTCCGACCCAGCCGCATGAATTGGGTACCAGAACAACTCTAGGAAGGTTAAGGCGGCCGGCGTGATGCTGACCACATCACCCATAGTGTGCCGCCGATGGTCAAGAAAATACGGGCCTAACACAGTATTCCCAATATGCCTCAATAGGCGTGTAACGGGATCCTTTACCTTTTTTTTTTAACTCTCAGGCATGTCATACAAGGTGACTAATATGAGGTTGTACATGAGGCTGGCAACCTCATCATGTCAAACAAACTGTCACATAAACCACCACTACAAAAGCATATGTGAATGTTTGGTGAAGGCCTCCTGTAAGGGGGCCTGCTGCAGTGGTGGCTCCATGCTTCATTGGGAATGCTCAGGAGAATACGAATGATGATGAAAGTATGTATAGCACACGGCTGTTTGCCAGCGATCTTTCCCTATTAATAGCTATCGTGACAGAGGTCACGTGGTCAACTTAACGGGAAAAAAATGTGTCGATAGGGCTTAATTAATGCTTTTAGGCTACTTTATTATTATAAATACCGGATTTAATTTTGCGTAAAGCTAGACTAGAAATGTTAAGAGTAAATTTTAGAACAAGAACAAACATTTTATCACAATTAGAACAGAAGATATAATAGTCTGAAATAGTGTAGAATTTATGTTTTTTTTAAATATTATGTTACGGTTTGTTTCTAATGGAATTTACACTAAAACGGTCACAATCAACATGCATAACAAATTACAGAAATCAAAAGTAGAAAACCTGCAGAAAATGGATATCAAAGTTTTGTTTTGGTTTCATGCGTCAAACATTAATTATTGAAACAGTAAATTGCAAGTCCACATTTATTACCTTAAAATAACACACCCAATTGTCCCCAAAACATGAGAGCTAACAATTATCTCAATCATACATCACGATGGTCATGTAAAAATGAGTATGTCATGAGTAAAACGAAATGTTCAATTTAATAGATAAATAGGTATATTTAATAAATACATCTATTAAATGATTTCCACACTCTCACGCAACAACTGCCATAATTTGCTCTAGCCCCAAAATTTCGCTCAATTATCATTCACACTTCCTTTTTTTTTAATTATAGGATGAATCTGTACATTCACAGATGGAGAAATTTGTAACAAATGAGTTTCCATTATAAATTTTAATTGTGAAGTTATATTTTTAATACCGCTGGCGCGTCTTTCAATTTTTGGAAATAGTGGAATGTACAAATTCTCCTCTCATGTGCCTGCTGCAGGTCTAGTGAGTCAGTTGATGTTCCAACAATATGTTTCCTAACAGTGTGGAGAAATTGAGATCTCTTACGTTTTGTTGGTGTTCTGGTGACTGATGTTTCTCTTCTATGTTTAGTTTTTGTAGTACAATAGGCTGTCCTCTGGTTTTGCATTTTATGATATTATTTTTTGTTGTTTCTAGTTTTTTTCTAACAATAGATGTGAATAGGGTTTCTTCCTCTTGTGTTAGTGGTTGTGAAGGTGGCTTAGCAAGTAACTGTTGTACTGTGATGTCGCTTTTGAAGACAGGCGAGGTGGATGTACTTGTCGTATGTATAACTGACTTGGTAGGTGTAGATGTGGCAACAAAAACTGGCATGCTAGGGTGAGTAGTGTTATCCACCTCCAAATGAACAATGGTATCGCCTTTAATGTGAGATGACTCATCAACCTCCAGCTGAACAATATCATCACGTGTGAGCAGGCACATCAACCTCCTGCTATCCTGACTGCAGCTAACTGACTGACTACAGCTGACTGACTAGACATGGAGGGGTCAGAAAAAACATCACAGGGGATAGAGCAGCTTTTTGTTTTTAAAACACCAAAAGATGTCTTTGCAACATAATTGCACAGTTGACATTCACTTATAGTTAAATTATGGTCATAGTCTTTCCAGGTGTGCTGACTGTTTTCCTATAGTAACTTGGCTGTTTCAAGACACTTCTCATTATGCCTCCTTTTTGAGTTTTGTATTCGTAAGTAACACTTCTTACAAAATATAGTCGAATGCTCTGTGGGTTTATCATCTGATACGATAATTCCAAACACATAGAACAGATCATTAACGTAATTAGAACAGTTCAGTGCTTTCTGAATTGAACGTGTTGTTTTGGAAGTTAATGCTTTCTTGCCACAGGCTTTGCACAGTGCACTGGCACAATTCATATGATGCAAAACAGTATGTTCCATTTTGTTGTTATGTAGTATAGTTTACTTGTGTATGTATAAAGATAAAGGAATATTTGGGACTATCAAGTCTAACACCAGTATGTAGAATGCTTTATCTGTGAATGAAAGAAGATATACAAACAGTTACTTAGAATTCTTTGGCAGCCGTCGTGTGCACAGGATTGTCTACCAAAGAACACTAATGGAACAGTCCTTATTTCACACACAATAAAAAAAAATTCATATTATAAATACAAGATTAACAAGATTTGAAAGATAGATCACCTGTTTGCTTTAAATCACGATTACTAGCAACACAAGAGAGAAAACTGGACTGATTCTAAAGGTGACGAACTGGAACGGACTACGGACTACGACCTATGGAACTTGGAACACAAGAAGTATAAATGGGAAGGAAGAGGAGCTGGTGGAAGAGATGAGGAAAGCAAAACTAGAAATCCTGGCTATAACGGAAACAAAGAAAAAAGGACAAGGAGTCATGGATCTTGATGGCAACACGCTGCTCTACAGTGGTGTACCCATGTCTGAAAGAGCTAAAGGGGGCGTGGGTTGCATTGTGGCCCAAAATCAAAAAGATAGTATCAAGGGATGGAACTTTGTCTCGGAGCGCATTATGGTTGTTAAACTAAAAGAAGGAGAAACCATAGTCAACCTGGTCATAGTGTATGGGCCAAATGAGGATGAGAGAGCAGAGGTCAAGGAGGAATTCTTCGAGCTGCTTCAAAGGACAGTGGATGACTGCCTAGATGAAGTTATCATGCTCGGAGATTTTAATGCCAGAGTTGGAAATGATCATGCTAGATGGGGTGGAGTTATCGGAAGATATGGAGAAGATACTCTCAATGACAATGGAAAGTGACTCCTTAGATTCTGCAGTGAGCAGAATCTGATCATTACAAACACAAAGTTCCCCCATAAGCGCATACATGCATACACTAGATGTGAACCAACAAAGAATGAGAAGTCAGTGATCAACTATGCCATTGTTCGGAGAAGCTCATTCAAATATGTCCGAGATGCTAGAGTCTGGAGGGGGCCAGAGATTGGAAGTGATCACTACCTGCTAACAATCAAAAGAACAACTGAAAGAGTTGCTCAGCCTAGGAACTGTCCAACATCATGCAAGAAACCAAGTAAACGAGCAGGAGAAATGAGCTGAGAGAGCCAGAAATTAAGACCAGATATCAGGGGCTTATTGCTGCAGCGGTGAGCAACACAGAAGAACGACCTGATGACTTGGAAACCCTCTGGATTAAATTCAAGGATATCATAAAGACAGCTGCTGCAGAAGCATGCAGTGCGCGAAGTCCGACTTGGGAACAAGAGAAAGAGGACACCTTGGTGGACAGAGGAAGTCAAAGAGAAAATAAGAGAGAAGAAAATGGCATGGAAACAATACTTAGGAGCTAAAAACACAACAGGACAAATGGAAAAATATAGAGAATATGTGACACTCAGGACAGAAGCAAAGAACAAAGTGCTAGCAGCAAAACAGAAGTCCTGGGAAGAATTTGGAGAAAAGCTAGAAAAAGATGCACAAGAAAACCAGAAATTGTTCTATAAGACCCTAAAGAACATGAGGAAGGAAAAACAATGCCCTCTCAAATTTATAAAGGACAAGCAAGGCAAATTGCTTACTGCCCCAAAGGAAGTAATGGGAAGATGGAAAGAATATTTCTCAGAACTCCTGGATGGTGAGCATGGTGAAGCATCAGAAATGATAAACACTAGCACAGAAGAGAAAACCAATGATGGTGAAGATGACATAAAGATGGAAGAACTGAAGGCAGCACTGGAGAAAATCAAGATGGGCAAAGCAGCAGGGCATGATGGTATAACACCAGAAATGGTTAAGTTCATGGGAGCATCAGGCGACCTATTACTCTTAAGGGTTTTACAGGCAGCGTGGTACAACAAGACCATACCAAAGGATTGGGAGATTGCCATCATAACACCAATTTTCAAAAAGGGTGACAATCGACAATGTGGAAACCATAGAGGCATATCCCTTCTCAGTGTCCCTGGTAAAATCTACTCTAGAATCCTAGAGCAGAGACTCCGACGCCGAGCTGAGCCACAATTGGATGAGGTCCAGTGCGGATTCCGAGCAAACCGAAGTACTCAAGACCTAATCTTCACACTCAGACAGCTGAGTGAAAAGGCCCTTGAGTATAAGAGTGAGATGCATCTTTGTTTCATAGATCTGGAAAAGGCGTTTGACAGGGTCCCCTGGAGCAAACTTTGGGACTGTTTGGCAAGGAAGAATATTCCAGCACCTCTGATTCATGCTATACAGAGCTTCTACAAGTCTTGCAGAAATTATGTGAGGACAGCAAACCATAAGTCAGAAGAGTTCAGGACCACCACTGGTGTAAGACAAGGTGATATCCTATCACCTTACCTCTTCATACTCCTTATGGACGATGTCATCAAGGCATGTAAGGAGAGAACAAGAAAGTATTCAGTGGGGTACTGGAAGATGAGACAGGTCTATATTTCGGAGCTGGCATTTGCTGATGATGTTGCCCTGATTGCTAAATCAGAGACACATCTCCAATCCAACCTGCAAGTCTGGAAGGAAGAGCTGGAGAAGAGAGGGATGGTCATAAGCAGCTCTAAAACAAAATCCATGGTGATATCACGAGAAGAAAGAAAACATCAGATTAAGCTGGGAGAACAGGTCCTGGAGCAGGTCGACCACTTTAAATACCTCGGAGCTATTATAGACCGAAAGGGAGGCATCAAAGAAGAGTTGGCCACTCGAAAAGCAGCAGCTGGGAGACTTTTTCAGGCCATAAATCGAGGATTCCTCAGCAAGAGAGAGGTTGGTAAGAAAACGAAGATGGCTGTATACCGCTTCAACTATGTCCCAGTCTTGACATACGGATGCGAGTCATGGGCAATGACTACAACCCATAAAAGCCAGATCAAAACCTCAGAAATGAGGTATCTGAGGAAGGTGGTTGAAGTAACAAGAAGAGACATGGTACGCAACCAGACGATACGTCAAGGCCTTAAATCCTACCCCCTGCAGACCCAAGTAGAACAGTCCCAATTAAGATGGTTTGGCCATGTCTGCAGAATGGGAGAAGATCGGATACCACGACAAGCATGGGAAACAAAGAGCCAAGGATCCAGACCCCGAGGACGACCCAGAGTCCGCTGGGAGGACAACATTAGACAATCTTTGAAGGATCGAGGACTAGAATGGAACCAGGCCAGGAGGAAGACAGCCGATAGGATAGTCTGACGCCCTCTCTTCCAAACCTCTACACCTCACGGTAGAAGGGGAACGACTAAGTAAGTAAGTAAGTAAGAAAGATAGATCAAAGTATGTGGAAGTAATCTATCTATAGCTTTACATGTTTTCTGACGCTTATATACGTAGCTAAATATCATTATAAATGAATGAAAATGCAAAAACAGATGGTGCTTTACAAAAAGTTATTTTTTTACAACCTTATTTAAGATTTGTGAGTATCAGGAATGCGTTTACAGTGATTTAAATGCTATAAAATCTGGTGACAATATGCTTGTTCTTGTAATGCCAAACTCATAAAACTGACTACCACACATTCTCAAGATATGAAACCAAAATAATATTTAGCTTCCCTTCGAGAAGTCTTTATAATTATAAACTCAAACGAATGGGCCGATTTTTAGATATTAAATTAATAAAAAGATTACTTATTTTATGAATTTCCTCAAATGGTGACGCTGTTTTCAAAAGTTTGTAACTCTGTCAAAACTAATTTCAAACAAATAAAAATAGAACACAGAACAAAGTTATAGTACAAAAAATAATTTTAGCACTGTGTTTATCCAGAACGAGTGTGTAATGATTTATATTTTACTGATTTTACACACACATCAGCTGATTTTCCCCACCAAAAACTTCAAGTCTTTTACGGTGCACACAAAAATCAGGGATCGGCAACCCAAGAAGCTAGACCAGGGATCATCAATCCAAGCTATAGACCAGGGATAGGCAACCCAATAAGCTACAGACCAGGGATCGGCAACCCAAGAAGCTACAGACCAGGGATTAGAAACCCAAGAAGCTACTGACCAGGAATCCATAACCCAAAAAACTAGAGACCAGGGATCGGCAACCCAAGAAGCTACAGACCAGGGATCAGCAACCCAAGAAGCTACAGACCAGGGATCGGCAACCCAAGAAGCTATAGACTAGGCATTGGCAACCCAAGAAGCTATAGACTAGGGATTGGTAACCCAAGAAGCTATAGACCAGGGATTGGCAACCCAAAAAGCTACAGACCAGGGATTGGCAACCCAAGAAGCTACAGACCAGGGATTGGCAACCCAAGAAGCTACAGACCAGGGATCGGCAACCCAAGAATATATAGACCAGGGATCGGTAACCCAACAAGCTATAGACCAGGGATCGGCAACCAAAGAAACTGTGAGGATCCACTTTAGAACAACTGAGCTCTGTAAACATCTACAGCCATTAAATCGTGTCTGTCTCCAGGTTTCAGATTATCTGGAATAAATCCAGCCTATATGTAACACTGAACTCTACCGGATGATGTGCTGCCTGCAATCATATCAGCAGAGCTGTGGAAAATTAAAACTAAATATTTTACAGAATGTTTACTTCACTTCAAAGAAAAGATCACTTTCTATTTTATAAAAAGAATTTAAGCAAGCTCTAACTTGTGATTTTTCACTTGTAATGCTGGAAAAGTACCTTTAGATGTGGGGACAATGCACATTTAAGTGCCGGTGGGATAGGGCTAGTCCAAAATCTATCAAAGCTGAAAAATCGTTTCCCCTCCCCAGGAGATCCACCAAACCATGCTTTGAAATCTACCGGTAGATCAAGATCGACCGGTTGCTGGCCCTTGCAATAGATCATATCATTTAACCATCAAAATTATTACAATATAGCACAAAAATAGAGTATATATACAGTATATCAGAACTTCAAGACCTTACCTCTAGACTGGAGAAAGTAACAAGAACGTATGGGATTGAAATTAATATAGAAAAAAGCAAGATATTGGTGAATAGCCATAAGAAACATGTTCCGACCAACATTACGTTAAATGGGCAAACGTTAGAAGAAGTTAACACCTTTAAATATCTCGGGTCCACTATATGTAGTGATGGAAGTTCAAGTAAAGAAATCAAGACAAGACTTGAGATGGCCTCAGCTGCCATGAAAAGGCTGAATGTGATCTGGAAAAGTAACATCAGTTTTCCTGTGAAGATCAAATTATACAAATCACTTGTATTATCTATTCTCTTGTATGGGTGTGAGGGCTGGACACTCACTGCAGATACGGAGCGAAGGATTCAGGCTTTCGAGCATAAATGTTATAGAAGAATTTTGCGCATTTGCTATAAAGAGCACAAAACAAATGTCTATGTTAGAGAGAAGATAAACACCTATGCAGGCCACCAAGAACCACTTTTGTCAATAGTGAAACGTCGAAAGCTTGCCTGGTTTGGGCATGTAACTCGTCATGACTCCCTTTCGAAAACGATCCTCCTGGGAACAGTCGAAGGTAAACGGAGAAGAGGAAGGCAAAGAAAATCCTGGGCTGATAACATCAAATATGGGCAGGACATGGTTTTTCCACACTTGTACGCATTGCTGAGGATAGAGAGCAGTGGAGGACCCTGTCTGCTGATGCTTTCACCATGGCACCCCTACGACCCATGACGGGTTACGGGTTGAGATGATGATGATACAGTATATAAATAACGTTTGTGAGTATACTCACATGAATATATAAGCGATGGAAAAATTGGTTCGTTTCTAGTCTCAGCTGTTTCCACAAGCATCCTCAGTGGACCTTTTGGACAGAGAACAGCAACTAAATCTGAAAAGATGAGATAAATTCAAGCATAAAACTATTAGTTTCTCATTCAACTCTGACTGAGCATCAGGAATAGATAACGGTTTTCCACCCCACCAACACGAGTCAGAGCAATATTAAGGCATTACCATCTGTTGTGTATTGCTTTTGCACACAGGCATATGCCATTATCTTCAGAGATACCGCTGTATGCATTAGCAAAATTTTTGTACGATAAAACACTATTATTGAACGTCGCAGTTTTTGGTACCGATATGACGCAATGTTTACCTTGCCCTAGGACTTCGATCAAGTCAAAATGTGGACTGATCTAAAGTTGAGCTGGACAAGCTTATTCATCTATAAATGCATGCTATGCCTTTTGACGGATGAAGAATTGTATTCTACGCACCAGTATATTTTTGCATGTACACGGAATATGGAGAATGTGAATAAATGTGATGAAATTGCCTTCAACTGCATCCTGACATTGCTTACTGAATTTTACCTATGTTAAGGGTGGATCATTTGGACGTGTTTAATCGTTACATGTCAGAACCTAAACCATGCGCGTTATGCCACCAACTCTACTACAACTGAAATTCCATCTTAACGCCATCCCATACCTCATGGCAAAATAGTCTACAATAGGATGGCTTTTACAAACAATAACTCACATGAACATCCAACAAAAAATGTCTAAGAAATAAAAGCACCAAAACACTTATATATATATTTTTCTTTTATGTAAAATACAGTTTCTATATACTATATGGGACAGGCGTGGTGTATACAACCATCATCCTACATGAAAAAACAGCATTCAAACCCTTTGACATTTACTAGGAAGACTAAGCACCTATGGGTTTGCCCAGAGTGCAATGATTTCAAAGTTGAACCACAGTAACAATAACTACAAGCGCAAACTTATCCACTCACCCCAAATGACCTTGACCCCAAGCACAGCCCATGTGGTCCAATCTGGCATGTCTTTGGTGAACATAAGGGCAACGAGGGAACTGCCCATAATGAGATAGGCTTGCTGAAGAAGTAATGGTCCTTTCCAATGGATACAAAACAGACCCCCCACACCAAAGTTCCACATTATGATGGCTGCTGTTATGTAATCCATGTGTGCACTGTAGGCACGAAGGATCTGTCTGGTTAGTAAAAAGCAAAAACAAACAAACTATATAAAAACATGTGAAGCAGAACAATAAATTTCACATACAATTTGAAAATAATATGAATGCTGATGTAGAACACAAAGCTGGCTCTACGAGATTTGGAACTGGACACAAATCAAGAGCCGAGAAAAATGGATAAAGTCTCCTTGCAGCAAACAACTTAGCATGGACAGCTTTAAAAACTAAAAACTGCTGTAAAGGAGATTATTTATTTACTTGTCTCACTGTGCCTATACATTATTACTTAAAAGTACACGTCTGACTATGCCATCAGCTCAAGGTCTTTCCATGTCTTCCTCCTCCTGTCACGTGCCATCAGCTCAAGGTCTTTCTATGTCTTCCTCCTCCTGTCATATGCCATCAGCTCAAGGTCTTTCCATGTCTTCCTCATCATTTTCATTTCTGTCTTCAGTTCCCTTCTCCATGTGTGTTTCAGTCTACCTCTCCTTCTCTTAGGAGCCATGGTAGCGCAGTGGTTAGTGTACTGGCTTCCTAGCTCTGTGGTCCATGGTTCCATCCCCAGTTGAGGTGGGATTTTTTAGATCGCAAACTGCTCCAGGGTTGACCCAGTCTCATGAATTGGGTACCAGAGCAACTCTGGGATGGTTAAGGCGGCTGGCGTGTTGCTGACAACATCACCCTTAGAGCGCAGATGGTCAAGAAAATATGGGCCTAACACCATTTTCCCAATATGCCTCAATGGACGTGTAGAGAAACCTTTCTTATTCTCTTACCTTGGAGATTCCAGAACAAGGACTGCCTGGTAATGCTTTCAACAGGTTTCCCCAATGTGTGTCGTCCCCACAAACATGAGTCAGAAAAGTATTACATGGCCATCCCATACCTCAAGGCAAAATACTTTACAACAGGACAGCTTTTACATCACCTGCATCTTCTTCTCATCTTTTCTTCCACTGGTGCATGTGTGGTTCTTGTCTTTGGTTCCACATTAGTGACTTTGTCGTACCATTTCAATCCTTCTATTCTACACAAGCGCCCATTTACGAAAGTCTGCTTTGTTGTTGTTTTTTTTGTTCTTGATGTTTCAGAGCCATACAATAGAAGTGACTTGACATCTGAGTTGAAGATTCTTATTTCTGTGTGGGAACTGATTTCTTCTCATTTCCATACTTTTCCCAGAGCAATGAAAACTCCTCTAGCGTTTGTATTCTTATTCTTCTATCACTGTCCCTCCAACTGTCTATATTGCTGCCAAGATACATGCATGATTCTACATCTTTGGATGTTTCTTCAAGTGCAATCTTGTGACAGTTTCTTGTATGTATTCTCACTATCTTTGTCTTTTCCCTGTGTATTTTCAGACCCACCTGCTGTGACCTCTCATCAAATATTTTCATTCTGTCTTGTGTCTGGTTCCAGTTTTGGGACAAAAGAGCAACTTTTAGTGTTTGACTGAAGTCAACATACTAATCCTGATAAATACATGAATGAAAGGCAGGTACAGAAATAGCTAGATAAGCAGCAGTTACTAAACAACTAAATACAAACATACTCACTCTAAATACATGAATGAAAAGAAAAACAACAGCATGACTGATGATAATACAAGCCATCCATTGATTATCTGGAAAAAAATCAAAACAAACAATGTAAAACAGTAAAATGTCCTCAAATAAATTATGTAACTACATTATCAACCACTGAGCATAGATCTGTTGCCTCTATTATCAGTAATATTGTGTAATTTCAAATATCATTCTAACATCAATAAAAGTCCACTAGACTGTTTCTTATGTGCAAATTAACTGAATGTTTACTTTTCATGTGACCAGTGTATTGTAACAAAACAAAAAAGGAATAATAATTTCATACGCATGAGTAACAGTTAAAAAAAAAAAGGTAAAGGCAGTCCCATAGCAGACACTGCTGTAGGGGAGTGAAGAGTTGCAGACTTCACTATATTAGGTCCAGCTTTGAGCGGCAGAATGACCAGTTCCCTTCCTTGCTGCCTTTGCCTTCCCTAACTCAAGAGCACCTATTTACAGCTGTGTATGAGAAATGAACTAAGCAAGGTAGCTGCCAAAAAGCAAACCATACTTCAGTGGGTACCATCTCATTGTGGTGTACCCGAAAATGAAAAGGCAGATAAACTTGCAAAAAAGGAAGGAGAATGTGAACAAGAAGACAATGAAGTCACATACTTTGAGATAAAGAGAGCTATCAGAAGAGAACAGAATCAACCCAATGACGACTATCACACTCTCGACCGGCAGGGACAGATCACCATTTTTCGCCCCAGGACAGGGCATAACAAACTGAATAAACACATGTACAAGCTACGATTGCCTGGTTCACCACTGTGCACATGTGGATTAAACGAACAAACTGCTGAGCATATTCTACAGGATTGTCCTCTGTACGACCAGTTAAGAAAGATATACTGGCCCAATGACTCAACACTAAACTCAAAGCTGTATGGAGCTAAAGAGGAACTCCAGACAACGGCCGAGTTCATCATAAGAAATCTGACGGTGTAAATATCAAAGATGTGATCGCAAGAAGAACAGCTGGGTAGACTGGAGCGTGACAACACTGTGTTTCCATCTCAGTACCTTTGCCTTCAGAGGCCAGTGCTTTAACCACTCTACCACTTGGGCAAGAGTAACAATTCATCATCATCATCATTCCGTGTGGAACATAGGGCAGAAACAGTTGCTGTCCATCGATTTCTATTCTGGGCTGTCTTATTCAGCTGTGCCCAAGTCATTCCAATTTCCCTAGCCTCCTCTTCAACAGTTCTTCAAGTTCTCTTTGGCCTCCCCACTCTTCTTTTCCCCTGTGGGTTCCAATTAGTAACAATTAATAACACTCAAATGTCCCTCACCATCTAACATAACCAGAAAAGAAATAAATTAGAACATATGTATGAGTAGCAATTAATAACACTCAAATAAAATGACAACAGAAAGGTCATGCCAAGTTGGCTCTGAAACAAAAATAAAAAAGATCTCACACACTGAAACTAATACCCTATACTGGCGGTAGGCTATTCAGGATCTGTGAGATCTACAGTAAAAACAGAGCTTTCTGAAGATCTGCTTTGATAAAAATCATGGCTGCTTTTAGGTATCGGGCTATTTGGAATTAATGTGCAACTTTTGTAACTTTTATCGCTGCCCGAATATCTGCTTCCTGCAATTCCATCAACATAGTGGACAATTTAAACTAAATTTTTTAATAAATATTTTACTGAATGTTAACTTCATTTCAAAGAACAGATCGTCTTCCTAACTTCTGCAGTTAATGAAGTAATGTGAATTTTAAAATGCTAGCTTGTGAGTTTTCACTGGAAATTGGGAACGCGGAAGAAAAAGTACAGTTAATAATAGGATACTGTGCTTTTACATGCTGGTGGGAGAGCCCTAGTCAGAAATTTCCACGGCTTACAAATTTTATTTTCCTCTACTGTCACAAGAGATCTACAAAACACCCCCTGTGATTGATCAGATCACCATCAACTGGCTGCCGACACCCGCCCTACACAATACTAATTGCTCTATAGATGGATCTGCATTTAAAGCTACCACCAATGCTGGATATGGCGCAGTGATAAAATACCCCTACCTACACCCAGAAGACCACCCTTACATCTTTGGCCCTTGCGGATAAATTTGTTCCAGCGGTGATGCAGAAATAACAGCACTAGAAAAAAGCATTGTGCTGGATAATCTCAGACTTTGACAGTGGCATCACTCCACCTGAGAATATCGTTATATTCTCAGACTCAAAATCATCACTTCAAGCCCTAGAAAGCAAAATGTCTCCTGATATTAATAACATCTGTAGATTAAAAGACCAACTGTTCACTTCCTATTGCGTCGAAGTTACACTCCAGTGGATCCCTGGACATGTCGGAGTCCCAGGAAATGAAAAAGCCGATAAACTATCCAAAAGTGGAGCAGCACTGCCCCAGTTCCAATCAAGTACCACACTGCAAACCTGCCAACAGATCCTGAGAAACAATTATAGGCAAGAATGGCTAAACCAGTGGGCTACCTCCCAGACAGGGCGTCCATTCTTCAAACATCAAGCTAAAGCAAACCCTCAAGATCCAGTTAAACAACTGAAAAGAAGAGATCAGAGTTTAATTTTCCAGCTGAGAACAGGCCATATCCACGTCAATAAACATTTAAATAGAATAGACCTACTACATGAACCGAACTGTCGGCACTGCCACCAGCATGAGGAATCAGTTGAACACCTGCTGTTACAGTCCCCAGGACTAACTGACCTGCGACACCAGCTACTCACATCGCACCCAACCATCCACAATACACTCTACACATCATCACAACAACTGAGGAAGACTTGTACCTTTGTCAGAGAGAACCTACCGTTCATTAAGTAAAAAAAATCGAACTCACATCCCAGCACTATTTTCCTCTTCTGTCACTTCTTCTTCTTCGATCCTTAACCACCGACCGTCAAAGCAGTCAGTGGCCATCACGCCTAGTGGCATCTTGTAGGGCTCAGGGTTGCTCACATTGAGCGTCATGACCTCAGACTTCTTTAAATTGATGTTCAAGCCCACCTGCTGGCTAAATTTATTAAGTCTATCCGTTTTTTCCTGGATGTGTTGATGTGAATGTGCCAGCAGTGCAATGTCATCTGCATATTCCAGATCTTCCAATGTAGAAAATGTAGTCCATCTTATTCCTCTTGGACTGCTCTCTGTTGTCTGGCGCATCACCCAGTCTATGACTGTTAAAAATAGAGTGGTTGATAAGGGGCATCCCTGTCGTACTCCTGTCTTCACCTCGAAGGTTAGGTTGCTCTGCCCAACACTACACGTAAAGTTGGCATACAGGCTTTTTATGATTGACACTATGCAGCTTGGAATTCCATAAGCCCTCAGTATTTTCCATAAACTGTCCCTATGTATGTTGTCAAAAGCCTTTTCAAAATCAACAAAATTTATGTAAAGCTGTCTTTGCCATTCTGAGCACTGCTCTATAATGTTCCTGAGAGTGAATATATGGTCTACACATCTTCTGTTCTTTCTAAATCCTGCTTGTTCTTTCCTCAGTTTGTAGTCTACTGCCTTTGAAATTCTCTGTATAATTATCCTGCCTAGTATTTTGCTGGGAACTGAGAGAAGAGTGATTCCTCTCCAATTATTGCAGTCTGAAAGATCTCCCTTCTTGGGCAATTTGACAATTATTCCTTTGTTCCACTCTGATGGTGTTGTCCCCGTTTTCCACACTTGTGCAAATAGTGGTTCTAATAGTTCTGCTGCTAGCTCAGGGTCTGTCTTAAATAGCTCTGCATTTAAGTTATCATGGCCGGAGCTTTACCGTTCTTTAACCCTTTGATTGCTGTGATGATTTCTTCTTTTCGTGGAATGTCTGTATTTACATCCAGATCGTTTTCAGCCTCAGGAACATTCAATTGTGTCTCTGGTATTTCCTTGTTCAGAGTTTCTCTGAAGTGCTCTGCCCATCTTGTTTCCTGTCCCTCTGCTGTCTTGATGAGATTTCCTTGCTTATCTCTTACTAATGTAATATTGTTTGCACCTCGTTTTCCGCTGATGAATTTAGTTATTTTGTATACTGTGCTTTGTTCATTTCTCAGTGCTGCCTCTTCTGCCTGTTTTGCAAGATCGTCTAGGAAATTCCTTTTGTTGGCTCGGGTTTGGCGTTTAACTTCCCTGTCCAGTTGACTGTACTGTTCGCTATATAGTTGCTTTAATCTGGGGGACTTCGCTTCTGTTTTCTTTCTTTTCATTTCCTTTCTCATCTTTATGGTGTTTAATGTTTCTGGTGTTATCCAGTCTTGCTTCTTCCTTTCCTGGAATCCTAAGCATGATTTGCTACTTTCCTTATATATTGTTGAAATGGTGTTGAAATTCTGGTCTATACCATCAGTCAATGTCTTTTCCTGGCTTTTGGCAAATTGATATCGTTTCTTAATGTCGGCCGCAAAAGCTTTTCTGGTAAGGGGGTCCTTCAATTTGCTGATGTCAAACCTTTTCTGTGTAGTTACAGTTGGTCCAGCCCTTCTTAGTTTCACTTTCAGTTTTGCTACTACTAAATGGTGATCGCTTCCCACATCTGCACCTCTTCTTACCTTCACATCTTGTAATGCATGTCTCCATCTACCGTTAACCATGATGTGGTCTATCTGGTTTCTGCCCCGACCATTTGGTGATTCCCATGTAAACTTGTGAATTTCCTTATGTGGGAAAAGTGTTCCTCCAATGACCAGGTTGTTAATGCTACAGAAACTTATTAGCTTATCCCCATTTTCGTTTGCTATTCCGCTGCCGCATTTCCCCATTGTTCTTTCATTATATGTATTGTGTGTACCAACTTTCGCATTGAGGTCTCCCATTACTATAACAAGATCATATCTAGGTGTGTCCTCCATTTCTTTCTGCAGTTGTTGATAGAATTCATCCTTGACCTCCTCATCGCTATCATTCGTTGGTGCGTAGCATTGTATTATTGTAGTGTTGGTGAATCTCCCTCTCAATCTCAATCGTATCAGTCTGTTGTTGATGGGTTTCCATTCCAGTAATGTCCTTTCTATTCCTTTATGTAGAATAATGGCTACGCCTTCACTGTGCTGTCCATCCTCTCTTCCAGAGTAAAGTACTGTTTCTCCTGTTGCTGTTTTAACTTTTCCTGCCCCTGTCCATCTGCTCTCGCTTATCCCCAGGATGTGTAACCTATAGTTTCTCATTTCTGCCGTGACCTGTCTTAGTTTACCTGTCTCGTACATTGTCCTGACATTCCAAAATCCTATTCTTGTATCCTGTTTTGCGGTCAGGACATCCGTTTTCATGTCAGTGGCTTCCGTTCGGCTTTCACCACTGACAGTCATACAAGCCACAGACTCCGAATGTCCATCCCGCAGCAAAGTTTGTTCATTTGATGTTGTTTCCGTAACTTCATTATTTTTTTTTACATAGACAGGGGTGTCAGCCCTATGCTAAAACCCCCAACCTGGAGGACCAGGGTACCAGCTTTTGTCTGACCCCTACCCACACAGACCAGTCCAGCTTGTTTGAACCTACCAGGAGTAAAACTCCCACTGGCATAGCTCTGGGGATTGTCAGGGTACGCAAGCTGCCATACCGCTACAAGGTATAGGTACCATTGATGGCAGTCTTCTGTCACAAGAGATCTAAATAATCCTCTGCAATCAATCAGTAGATCATGATCAACCAGCTGCCGACCCCTGCTCTTCTTTGATCCTTAGCCGCAAACTGTCAAAGCAGTCAGTGGCCATCACGCCTGGTGGCATCTTGTAGCACTATACAATGCTAATCACCCTATAGCAATGAACACCCACCATTCATTAGGTAAACAAAATCCAACTCATCCCAGCACTGTCTATCCATTATGCAATAAAAACAATCACCCACCTAGCAACACCAACAATCAGTTAACACAGACCACCTACCCTGTAGCACTCGTATTTGTACTGAAGAAACAGCACAACGACCAGGACCACACTCCCAACCAACAAGATGATAGCATTGGTCATTGACTGCCATAGTTTGGTACCAGTGTCATCTGTTGCATCATGGAATGGCGTGTAAATACTGCGCCTGCAGAAGAAAGACACGAAACTAGGCACCCAGTGTCGGTAGAAGAGTTAAAAAAAAAACATGTGGGCACGTGAGTATATGATTTTGAGTACTTTATTTTCTAGAAGTTACCATTAGTTTTATGTGGATTTAGAATTTCAGCGTGGCCCGGTTCTAGTATTTGATGAAATAACTAAGCCTGTGTCTACTAAGGAGATTCCTACTAGGACATTAGAATTCATTTTAATGTTATAGATTAGTAAAAGGAATGTGGATAGTGTGGTATTCTATCTTAGTCCCCTAAATGAAATAATACTAGACTCTTGTCATTCTGAACATTTATTACAACATAGAGATACAAACATGTCTAACATCTCATAACAGCCATTCTTACAAGTCCCGTAACTCTTCCTCTCATATCTAAATATATCTCTAAAATGTTGGATAGGACACTGTCAGCTTTGATGCAACTTGGCTAACTAGAAGTCATAAATCACTGATAGGTGTTGGCAGTGTTATCGACATCTTGACTGGCACGATCATCGATACGCATGTTATGTCTTCCTTCTGTCACCCCTGAAAGACTGCTGGTCAGTGGCAACTGAAAAACCAACCAAAAAAATTTGAAAAATGGAAAGCAGAGCATCTGAAGGACTGCTGCCGTAATTACGAAGGGTCAGCCGGAATGATGGAGGTAAAAGCCTGTGAGGTTCTCTGGCTTCGTTCAGTGGCAAATCGCAAGCTACGCTACACTGTTTTGCTATAGATGGCGATTCCAAGGCCTACAACAGACTCTGCGACATCAAACCGTATGGTCCAGAAGTTGACATAACCAAAGATGGGTGCGTCAACCATGTCATAAAGCGATTAGGCACTGCACTAAGGACACTCATTACTGACTGCAGGAAACAAAAAGTCACCCTTGGAGGAAATGGTCATGGTCGTCTGACCCAAAATGCCATACGAAAACTGTGTATTTACTACACCAGAGCCATTGTGGTAAAGTGGGATGTTATAAATATTTATAGGGGACTTAGTGTACTGCCTGAGGTCAGCTGTGAAGGTATCTGTATCTAATAGGTGTAGTGTTTTACAGATAACCTTACTTGCTACCACATTAGGCCTCAGTCAGAATTATTCTGGAATATTGTGATGACTACGTTAAATGTCTAGGGTATGTATATGATGAAGTGTAAGTCACAACAACAACAGACAGATAAACAATTTAATTTATTCCACCACACTTGACAACACTGTGACACTCACACACATGTAACATTCTATAAGACTATCTTAAATGAGTCACTGGTAAATTTTCAAATATCAATATGTATTAATTTCTTTTCATTAATATATATGTCCTGATTCAACTACAAAGTGAACCAGGAATCACAATCAAGTGTAATTACAATTTATATGTACAGAATTTATCAATATGAACCTTGTAGTGACATATTTTATTATTATTATTCTATGTGTGTCAGTGGGGTAGTAGTAATATGAGGTAATACTGGTTTTGTTTTTTTCAAGCTATGTTGTTATTTGTCATCATGACTTCAAGTGTTTGTTTATCTTATAAATAATATGGGGAAAAGTTCACAGTTCCTATCAATTTAGACACTGTATTTTCCCTCTATTTTGTAATAAAGTCAGATTTTGAGGGGGGGGCATAATGTTGAGCTCCTCTGGCCACAGACGCTTATCTTCCGTGATGGCGGCAGGAAAAGACTCCTCTGCTCGATAGCCTCCCTGTGTTCTGGGGACACCTCACTGGTCACTATCTGGACCCAGGAGTATGCTGTCAGCCTCTAGGTTCAGCAAAGCTCAGACCAGGTGCTGCTCAATAACTTTAGGACCACGGTCCCTGAAACAAGAAGGTTGTACCTCCTACTTCATAACTAATTTATAATCTATTTACAGACTGAACACAATACATAACAAACACTGAGTTCAGAGCGGTAGGCCAACTGTCAGCTTCATCTGACATAATTTACACCAGTATATTCCTCCCTAATGGTTACCACGCCTCTGCAATTCCAGCATTATTTCTTTCTAGTCAATAAGATAGGTGTCAGTGTACTGTTTGGCAATTCCATGTAGTTTTACTTTACTCCGACACCTTCTGTTCAGGTTGGAGCACTATATAGGCTTTACCTCATGTTCGCTACTGAACCACACATATATACAGACATAAATTATCAATTTACATTCAATTTTCATTAAAAGGATATTGAATATATCAAGCTTACCACAATTCATGGAATAATACACAGTTACGTTGACTGGCAATGAATATAGCACAATTTCGATCTGCCGATGTCCCAGGCTTTTATTTAGAAAAATATGCACTGTCGCTCAACGCACTGGTTCTTTAGTAAGTTTATTTGAAGATGTGGTCCTGACCTGACGCCTCTGATTGACTATATTCGCGGTTCTAACCAATCGTGCCATGATTACACAGCTTTTCAAAAAAAAAGTACCCTTCCTTCCGTCTCCCCTGACAACAAAAGATAGTATTTATAGCTCGACTAATCGTGTTTAGCCTTACATTTGTTGCGCTCCAATCAAATCGGATTTAACATGGAGACCCATTTCCCGTACAATGGTGGTGTGAAAATCTGCCACTGAGCGATTCTGATTCTAGTGTTGTCTGACACCCTCACTATTTTATTTTGGCTATAATTTGGTAATTCCTAGACTATTTGCGTAACGTTTAACATATTCTTTGTCAGCAAGTCCTAAGGAACCCAAATATATATATTTAATGGGGCTAAGTGGCTGCGTTCAAAATATGTATTTTCTTCTACCTCTCGTTCACTTCGAATACGATGTGGTGTCTGGGTACTGTAATGTTTTCAAACGTAAACCAGTATAATGTCATGTTTCCTAATAAGAATTTTTCATGTTTTTTTAAAAACTAATTCTCGTATGGGTAGTGTTTTTTATCACTGACGATTTGAAAAAAATTAGTGCTAGTGGCCTTACACGCGTGATGGTAGTAATTGTATATCGCGAGACTGTGGTAGTATTGCCTGCGTTCCGGCTTTCAGTCCTCCCTTCTCTCTATCCTAAGTTCATCTGTCTTTTCATCACGCCGTGTATAAAATGAAATGAATGGAATTTTAAATATAGGTCAACTTGCGTATCTCAAGGTTTTTCTTAGAAATGCAGTACACGTTTCATTGAAGAAAGCGTGTAGTGATGCAGTAAGCTTTTACCAATACGTGAAACGTTACAATTTGCAGACGAAGTAGAAAACAAAGGGGATTTCGAGTACATTCATTGTGACAGCACTGTTCTTTACCATTCTTCTTTCCTTTTATTGAATTTATGTGTTAGGCTTTACATTTACTTTTTAATTTATATATGTGGATTAGAATTTCTCACGACAGTCATCCGCCAGCATAGTACAGCCCCAAAGATGAAACAAGCCACCATGGCTTCTCTCTACCATGAGTGTCAGGAACTATAATGTACCCTACTTGTCAGGGACCATAAACGATGATGCTCCCAGATGTAAGGAACAATATTATGGTGGGGTGTGGTGTGTGTAGATGATGAACAACGCTAGGGGTATGAAGTAACACGAACGCCACTGCTTACAGTTCCTTTACATTTATTGACTGTTACACAAGTCCTGGAATACCATTTACATTGGCAAGTGCACCGACATAATACTAAGGCTAACATGCCTGTAGGACGTAAACTACAGTATTCATACACTGTCTCTCCGAACACACCACAACAATATACAGAATGTCTTTGGTGCGGCATACACTCTTCGCACATAATAATCCCTCAAACAACTCTATGTGCGGAAAAACACCATCACACTAAACAATCACCATCCAGGTGAATATCACTTATTATTAGTGATTGGCGGCATGAACATCGCCATATAGATTCGCAGAATCTCCTTCAGGCAGGACAAAACACTTCGCCTGTACTTTATCTATTATAGCTACAAGGCGGGAAACACGTCACCTTACTTCTCCGTAGTTCCAAGGTGGAAAGTCATCACCTTATAACAGGAACGCCTCCAGGCGAAAATATCATTGCCATTAAGACAATAAGTAGATAAGACCTATCACATCATAGTTATCATGATCACACTATGGATTCTCCCAGTCACAACTATGAGCTTACAGCTCGGCTTCCAAACACAGACTGTCTCAGTCACCCCAGACTTGTATTCACTACATGCTTTCTCCCAACGCATGCACAAGTCACACAATGTTGACATAAAGTCAGACATGAACTCAATCCCTGAGTTACACTTAACCAAGTGTTGACAACAACAATTCAGTGACCCTTAACATGAACCACTACCATCATTCACTCACATGAAACTGTTCAGTGACATCCACCCCCTCTCCAGATGGAAAACGAAGTTTTGCACCAAAGAATTGAGTAGCCACAAAACACATGATTGGATGCAAACATCTTGTGTCACTGAAAAAGTTGTCATATTACTGTGACTGGAACATTTACACAATAAAACTTCAATGGGTGAGTCACACTCTAACCCATACCACAGTTTTCTACAATACCTCCTAGCATGTGGAGCAAATGCCTACAACATACTGTCATACCATTCCAACAAATTTTTAAAAATTATGTAAATGCATAGAATTACGTGCGAGTTCTACAAAATTTCCCATAGTCAGTTATGACCGTAGGGGCTATTCTGATAATGGGTATTCAACAAACGACAAACCCCAACATAATTTTTGTCTGCCAGGTGAAAACTGGTGTTTCTATCAGGCTTCCATGGCCAAAGGAGAAGCTGCTGGGCCCCACGAGACCCTAGTTCACACACCGCTAGACTACAACCTGCTCCATAAGCACTTAGCCCCTATTTATGAACATCTTACTGCACGGCTGTTTGTCAATGCGCTTTTAGTTACCAGCGTTCTTACCTGCCCCCGTTCGGTCGCGGAGTCAAATTCTTACCGGTGTTCAGGAATTCCAGTTCTAGCGCTCTAAACATTCGATATGGGGTAATTAAACCTTCGCTGCAAATTTATCTTTGGAAACTCCAGTTTTAAAGTGGCTTTTGGTGATAGTCAGTATGTTACTCTAAGTTTCTGTTTAAAAACTAACATTGTACTATAATTACAACAGAAGATATGAGAGTCTGAAAAAGTGCAAAAAATAAGTTTTAATATGTCATCATTGACACGCAATGACATTAACAGAATTCAGAAACGGTACTCAATTTATACATTAATATAAAATAGATATGTTATAGAAAATGGACATTGCTGAACATTTTTAGCAGCATGCTTCAAATAGGAATTATCAAAAGATGAACTGACAAGTAATTAACCTTGGTTAAATTTCTATTACTTGTGCTATGTATAGTATGATTGTGTAGGTATAAACTAATACTGATTTTTTTTTTAAAGTAACACTGTTGATGAAAGTAACCCATTGTAAATAAAAATGTGAAAATATTATGTTAAAACACAAAAATGATATAATTTATGATACATATACGTACAACATATCAGAGATATGACTATTAGTATTATCATGTAAAAAAACACGCCGAATATACATAAATCTGTCCTGGCCCCAAAATTTCTCTCATATATCATTCGCGCTGCCGTTTTTGTCCTTGAGGGGGGGGGGGGGGGGGGGGGGGGGTTGTGGGGGGGAAGAATTTGTGCATTGACAGATGGAGAAATTTGTAGCAAATGCATGTCCATTATGAATTTCAACTGTGAACTCATGTTTCTATTACAGCATGCTTGTCTTTCAATCTTAGATACTGTTGAATATACAAATTCTCCATCTTATATGTCTGATGCTATTATTATATGTCCTATTGCTCAAATGATATAATGGTATTGGTTTATAATTTTATTTCTCCAAATTCACTACCTGCAATGTAACTTCCAAACTTCCTTTTCCATGATCACCTCTATTTTTAAGGCATACTTCATCTTTTAGTATACAATAATTTTACCACGTTAATAAGTCCTCCCTCTTGAAGTTGCTGAAGCACACATAACCACATAAATCGTTAAAACTTACCAATGGCGTATCTAGCCCTTGTCCATCATCTCCCATAAACTCTTTCATATCCACATGCACCCATTCATGCCTCTGTTTTTGTCATCTCTGACCTATGAAATTGACTACCCTACAATAACGTGGCGCGCTGCAAAGATGAAATTATGTGGAGAAAATCTGTAATTTCTCCTCAAATTTTGTTATAATTTAAAACTGTCTAGGCTGTTTAGATTTTAAGATATTTAATTATAAAGTCTGTTACCCTCAGTAATATTTTTCTCTAATGATGATGCAGTTTTAATGGCTGCTACAAATTAAATAATAGGGAGAAAAAAAATCCACACAGTGACAGTATTTTGCACGAAGTTATTTTCTAGCAAATTATCTTTGTTCTTCGCTTATCAGGAATGCGTGTAAACTGGTTTAAAGGTCATGTTTTTCAGGCCAAAGTCAGCTGATATTTCCCTCTAAAGTAAGCGATACCTGTGCTCGCCCGTTAACAAGATTTATTGCTTTCGAGTCAGGAAAAAGGGCGCGAAACTAAAGTAGCGACTTTTTAGAAGGGACAAACAGCCGTGGCTGATGAGCATCTGCTCAAGCGACATGAGCTAAGTGCAACTCAAAATGCAAATGAAAGCCTCCACAATGTTATATGGAGTCGTTGCAGAAAGCGGACATTTGTGTCATTAAAAAGGGTCAAATTCAGTGTCCTTGTGGCCATTGGAGAGTTCAGCTTTGGTCCATCAGCCAGTGCAGAAATAAAAAAAGCTGTACGGATAAGCATCTGAAACAAACTCGAAACGTCTTGGACAGGTGCGATCAAGGGATTGTCTGGCCAACAGCCAGAAAAAAGGGGCTGACAAACTTGTAAAAAGAAGTGAAATTAGACGAGAGGAGGAGCTGCAGGAATCTGAAGGAGGTGCAGCATATAGTGCTGGACAATTTTCAGCTTCCCAGAATGGAGTATATTGGACAAGACGAGGCACTCGGTGAGTAAAATGCATTTATCTTAAAACTAACTTTTTATTAACAACAAATTAAAAAACTGTCTACCAGACCTTTTTCAAATTTGGCATGCATGTAGTACGCATATACATCTTTACATGACCAGGACAGAATTTTGATATTTTGGTAATTTTTATATATATATTTTTAAAAAAAATATGTTTTTATATAATTTTTCATTCAAATATAATGCATTTTTAAAAACAAAATCATTTGTCATAACACGGTCTATTGTTTTCTCCATCTTTGTCTCCCTTCCTTTCCTCTCTTACTTCTTTATTCTCAGTAATTCCCATGTTACACTAGTCTTTTCTTCGCATTATCCAGAGTTTCCCAGACATCACGGCACATACTAATGGCTACTGAGCAAATATCGCAAACGCATCAACCCCAGGTAAATAACACATGGTCAGAGAATATACCTTTGTTAAGAGTATCAAGGCGTCTTAAAGTCTGGGAGATCTCCATTGCTTTATTGTATCCTATTTGATGGACCTGACGGAAAACGCCAGTGACAAATTTCATTGTATCGGCCATCACGTGCATGCCTTCTCAGAGTAACCAGTAATTACAGCGCTGGGAAGCTTTCTCATGCGAGACGCAGTTCCGGATATTTCACTCTGTTCAGACTTTTAGGTTTCTGAGCGGACAACATTCACAGTTGCAGAATTCAGTGTCCTGCGCCTGACGATAACAGACAGTCAGTCTTTTGACCGATCAGCAGAACCTAAAGCCAGAGATCTCGTCAACTCCTAGCATAAAGGGGCATAGATCAACACTCGCACGTGTAATGTCATATCGCTGCTGGATGACAGCACCTAACAACCTGTGCCAAGGCTGACAACACAGGACTACAGATAAGTCCAAAAGCATAAAGATTATTGTCCTCCAGATATCTTATTCAGAATATCTAACAAAACTTTCACCCAAATAATAACGGAACACTATTTAAAGTGCCTTCCCGATATCCAAAGTGAACTCTACAATCAATAATGTTAGGAACTCTCATGATAGTCACACCAGTGCTAATGATGATGAGTAGGACATACTAGGACTTTTTGGTCATACAGTGTTTATGACCATATTGCTTTTGCTTACAATTTAATTTTTAATTTGTGTTGTATATGTGGTTTAGGGATTTAATATCTGTACATAAGTTATATCATCTACCAAGTGGTCGAAAGAGTTTCTTACATGTACTGTCTCTTAAATCCATATATATGTCATTTCCTGAGTATGAGAGGATGGGGGCTTAATAATAATTATAATATTCAGTAAGAATAATAGGGGAGATTTTTCGCAAGGGAACAGAATCCATTCTCAAGTGCCCTTCTGAGACATTATCTCTTTGTGAGAATATTCGCCTTTCTATTCACCTCTCACTTGTATAGGAATCTAACCTTTAACGAGCCACTTAACAGATCCTATATATCTTTCTTACATTTCTTAATTTACATCTATCTTATCCAACTGTGCCGTGACAATTAATGTCCAGTTCGG
The DNA here is from genome assembly GCA_024509875.1 of Oreohelix idahoensis. NCBI lineage: Eukaryota > Metazoa > Mollusca > Gastropoda > Stylommatophora > Oreohelicidae > Oreohelix > Oreohelix idahoensis. The sequence goes on from JAMPIV010009994.1 coordinate 99,811, forward strand.
GATAACAGCGCAACATCATTAAAAATAGAATTTTTAACTTACCAAAATAAGCTTCTGATCAACTGTTTTAATTGTCAGTCACAACATGTGTGTGCAATTTGATAAACTTTGGTCGACAGGAAACGTATGATAAATTCAGGGTTCATAGCAAATTTCTTCAAGCATTTTCCAGGTCCAGCACGTGATTTTCAAGGATGGGAAACTCTAATATTTTCCTCATCTAATTTTCTCAGATATAATTATCACGGTGTTGCGCACATATTAGTCTGTGATGCACAGATTACGGTAAGTAGGCATACAAATGTAAAGTTATGGCTATTTGTCTGATGAAAAGTATTTAATTGAGAATCTATGATTCTGAGAGTAAGGGGACAGAACCCGGATCGGTCGATGTTAGATTCGATTACATGGGTTATCTTTTCTTGTGGGTCAATCTGGCTGTCGCAAAATTGGTTTCAAGTCATTGCAAACGTTTTCAGGTAGATTTATAAAACCGTCTACGATCGATTGACCGCTTTCAAAATGGCGGCGTATCAGCGAAATGTGTATCAGACAGAGGAAATCGCCAAGGATAAATAAAAGCAGAAGGGAATCAGTATGAAAAGGATTTTACATTTCAGTACAGGGAAGGATTGTGTATAACTGCATATAAGAAGGAACGGTAGGAAGTTCTCATTTACGGAGATATATGCGTATTTCGGCTGCCCACAGTTACGCTAAAAGCGTGTAACCCACTTCTGTTCTAAATATTAAAATCAACAAATAACAGTTTGGGAAATTACATGGATAGGAAGGTAGAGAATTATCAACTGTATAAAACTAGATAAGATGGAAGAATATGGATATTATATATGCCGAGAATGAGAAATGCAAAATTTCAGGCGACGCACAGATCGGCCGAAATCACTGTTCGGGAAGGATTTTTTTGGTCTAGGTCTAAGCTGTGACGTCGGTACTCTCCGATACGTCCGCGCTATCGTATATAAAGCGTACCGGTAAACTGAGACACAGACAACGAAAAAGGTTTGAGACAGACTGGAGGCAGAGTTTCGCCACTATCCATGAATTGTGAGCGGATCGCCAGAAACATTTTTAAGTCCAGTATCTGAAGTCTGAGGGTAAGCGAAATTATGATAACTACCGTGTATAATATTTGTTATTTCAGGAAATCACTGTTCGGGAAGGATTTTTTAGGTCTAGGTCTAAGCTGTGACGTCGGTACTCTCCGATACGTCCGCGCTATCGTATATAAAGCGTACCGGTAAACTGAGACACAGACAACGAAAAAGGTTTGAGACAGACTGGAGGCAGAGTTTCGCCACTATCCATGAATTGTGAGCGGATCGCCAGAAACATTTTTAAGTCCAGTATCTGAAGTCTGAGGGTAAGCGAAATTATGATAACTACCGTGTATAATATTTGTTATTTCAGGTTCATATAGAATTCACAAAATATGCCTGTATAATAGTCATTGATATAATGTATTGTATTTTTAATATGATCTAAACATGTGCATTGTGGATGATTGTTGCTTGTACAAAAATTAATCACAAATAGCCCCACAGCCTAATGAAGATATATTTATCATATTGCTTTATCGCTTACGAAGATAAAGGCAGTCCCATGGCAGAGATTGTCATAGGGAAATGAAGTGTTAGAAACTTCATCATGGAAGATCCCAGTTTACGAGGTTAAGGTGACTAGTCCCCTTCCTCGCTGCCTTTGCCTTCCCTAGTTCTAGCGCACAACTTTGTACCCATTTACAGCTGGTAAACTGGAGTGTTCTACAGCCAGTTTCAGTAGAAAGCAAATCTGATCACGTGGTCACTCACTTTATTTATTTTATGTATTAATTTTGGGTAGTTGCTAAGATAGCATCAGTATTTGAATTTGGACTTGATATGATTTAGAAGGATCAAGTTATAGATCAGAAAAGGATGTATAGGAGCAGAGTAAACCAGATGATGTTTATTACGGATATGTTAATATTAATTCTGTATCATTGAAATGATGTTACTTGCTATGACTGTATAACTTTGACACCTGATGACTGACTAGTCTGACTTATGTGCTAGTCAGTTACACTTAATTGAAATGTTAATATTAATGCTATATCACTGAAATGATGTCCTTACTTGCTATGATTGTATAACGGTGACATCTGATGACTGACTGGTCTGACATCTGTGCTAGTCAGCTACAAGTCTAGCCAGATACTAGCCAAGGCTGATATGTTGCAGGTTCCATGAAATAACTCAAACCAGACTGTCCAATATCAGAAGCCTGTGTAGTTCATCAGAGGCAATCCCACAAAAGTGCAGGACCCCAAAGAGTGAACTTCAACTGGTCACTGGCATCCCTACTGTTGGGCCTACCAAGTCTGATATCAGCAAAGGACAGTTCAGTGTCAGCAGTATCAAGTTGAACAGATAAGTGTCACTTAGGACACTGACTACCACAATATATGAAACACAATAAATAGTCAAGTGGTGACATTTATCAGAGGACTAAAAACCGTGATATATTTAAAATGAATGAAGTCTAAACAGACAATAATAGTAATTGTGTGAATACTTTTATATATATATGCTCTTTTCCAACTCGTAGAAATAGAATATTAGGGTAATTATTAAACTATTTTAACTGTACCTGAGGATTTATTCACTTTTTCCATTTGTGGTTTCAGTGAATGTTCATTTTACTTATCCCCTAGAATATAAGTAATCATAAGATAGTCATAGGGAGGAGACACCTTAAATCCTGGTACTACTTCTTACCAACTGGGCCAGGGTTTTCACAGTCTGACTATTTTTATGATAACAATACACCAGTGCTTATTTCTAAGACTGGGGTATTACTTGTAAGGTCAGAACTCTTTACTGGCATACTCTTACATAATAAATAATTTTAAATAACCTCCCGCTACAGTGGGGGCTCGTCTGCGGGATATATCTTTGATATTCCTGAGCCAACTTTCTATTTCTGCTGTGTAGAAAAAATTTTTTTGAAAATTTTTGGAAAGAGTTAACATAGTAGGAAATAATTTTATTTTGTTAGGAGTACCATTGAGTACAGATAAAGAAAGCTGTTTCATATATGGTGAAGTCAGTTTAATTAACTTTAATTGTAACTAAGTTAATTATATTGTAGTAAATTAGTTTGAGTAAGATCGCTTGCCCTACTAGACTACAGATACATCATGGCTGACTTGGTCAAATTTAGGTCTGCTACACTGCAGGTGGGAAAAGAGCTTGGCATGGATGGTGACGCTCTGATCCGGTATGTCACGACGGAATGTGAAAAGTACACCGAGAGAGAAGCAAAGCAATTAGAAGCAGAGAGAGAAGCCAAGAAATTAGAAGCAGAGAGAGAAGCCAAGAAATTAGAATTAGAAGCAGAGAGAGAAGCCAAGAAATTAGAAGCAGAGAGAGAAGCCAAGAAATTAGAATTAGAAGCAGAGAGAGAAGCCAAGAAATTAGAAGTAGAAGCCAAGAAATTAGAAGCGGAGAGAGAAGCCAAGAAATTAGAAGCTGAGAGAGAAGAAAGGAGGTTACAAGCAGAGAGAGACCATGAGCTGAAAATGAGACAGCTTGATCTTGAACTTCAGGCTGGGACTATCACCCATGGTAATAGCTCACCTCATTCTGCGAATAGCTCTTTTCAGAACACAGCAAATGGGGCCATGAACTTCCACCTAGATCCATTTGTTGAAAAGGAGGACGCAATTGAGTCGTACCTGGATAGGTATGAAAGGCTAGCCTCTACATATGGACTGGAAAAGGAAAAATGGAGTCTAAAGTTATCCCAGGGATTGAGAGGTATTGCATATGATGTGTTTCTGAAACTCCCCAAAGAAGATCAGGAAAATTATGAAATACTAAAGCAAGCCTTACTGATCCGGTATGAAAAGAACTCTGAGGCATATAGGAAGAAATTTAGAACTTCTAAACCTCTACCTGGAGAAACATATAACCAGTTCTCAGCTAGGCTAGAAACGTATTTGTTGAAATGGAGTAGTTTAGGTAAGTATCAGAAAACCTACGAGGATCTGAAAGAAATGGTTATGTTAGAGCAAGTGAAAGATTCCATGTCTCAAGAAATGAGGAAATTCCTTATGGAACAAGGAGCAGAGAGGCTGGAAGACATTTTGAAATGTGCAGAGAGATACCAAGCAGCTCAAGCTGAATTGGTAGGAACAAAAAGGAAGCAGGTAGAAGGATATAAGCCACCACCGCAGAATACCCAGTTTGACCAGAAGGATCATCCATACAGAAATAAGCCAAGATTTGATAATAAGGACAAGAACCCTCAGACTCAGGAAAAGAAACCCTACAAACAGGGAGATAAGTGGTGCAAATTTTGTAAGATGAGCAACCACAACACTGATGAATGTGGGAGGAAAAAAACCCCTTCATCATGCTGCATGTCTACAGGTGAGGACTTCTGTTAGGAAGGAACTGACTGTGAGTCAGAATAGCCTCCATCACCCACCTACCCAGGAGATAGTGACTGTGAATGGCAAACAAGTCACAGGAATGTATGACACAGGTTTGTCCTATGACGCAGTCGTGTGTGCATCTCTGGTGTGCCCTGAACAAATCACCACAGAAACAGTAGATATTCAAGGGCCACTAAAAGGAACATCACCCCTTACTTTACCCATAGCAAAGATTCATGTCAGTTGTCGCTATGTGGAAGGGGAGATAAATGCAGCTGTGATAGATGATCCCTTTTACCCCCTAATGTTGGGGCGTAAATATGTTTTCTTGGGAGACCCTGTAAAACCTATGGTTATGGCAGAAATCCAGACCAGGTCTGACTCCAGGAACATAGAGAGGGACACCAACTTAAAATTTCATTCGACTGAAATGAAACGGGCTCAAGAAGCAGACAGCACGTTGAAGCCTTGTTTTGGCAAATTATCAAAAACACATAAAGCTCCAAGGAAAGGACATTTCTATATGGAACATGGACTCTTGTACAGGAAAGCTGGCAGAGGGACGAAAAGTCATGGTCAAATTGTTGTACCATCCACCTATAGGAATAAGGTTATAGGCTGGGGACACATATCAACTTTGAGTGAACACCTGGGTAATGGTGCCACAAAACAAAGAATAGCCACCCAGTTCTACTGGCCAGGTATTACGGAAGACATAAATCAGTATGTAAATTCCTGTCCAGAGTGCACCTATGTAGATTCAGAAAGTCGACGGAAGAGTCTTCATCAAAAATCTACAAGCAAACCAGCAATCAGGGGTACTCCCGAGATTTGCACGGGAGGGGAAAGGAAACATCCCACACAGGTTCAATTGCAGTCTGAACCCCATGCGCTGGAAAAAAGGAACAAATCACGTAGCGAAAATCAAACACCTACGGATTTGCGAGGGAAAACCACATCCAACTATCAACGAAAAGAGGGCGGTAAACTTCATGGGAAACCTACCGACCCCGTTTCACCAGCAGTAAGAGCCTGGATGAAAAGCCGAACAGGAAGAAGAGAGATAGTAAAGGATGAATATATTCTTGGAAAACAGAATGTGGGTGCAGATTTTCTTAATCGTCATCCCACAGAGCTTGAGGAAGATAGAAGGAAGGAAAACTAACCTCGGAATGGTCGATTTGCAATTGTCTTGTACCCAATAGTTAAGCTAGATATCATCCAGCTTAAAATATGGGGGAGCTATGTCGCAAAATTGGTTTCAAGTCATTGCAAACGTTTTCAGGTAGATTTATAAAACCGTCTACGATCGATTGACCGCTTTCAAAATGGCGGCGTATCAGCGAAATGTGTATCAGACAGAGGAAATCGCCAAGGATAAATAAAAGCAGAAGGGAATCAGTATGAAAAGGATTTTACATTTCAGTACAGGGAAGGATTGTGTATAACTGCATATAAGAAGGAACGGTAGGAAGTTCTCATTTACGGAGATATATGCGTATTTCGGCTGCCCACAGTTACGCTAAAAGCGTGTAACCCACTTCTGTTCTAAATATTAAAATCAACAAATAACAGTTTGGGAAATTACATGGATAGGAAGGTAGAGAATTATCAACTGTATAAAACTAGATAAGATGGAACAATATGGATATTATATATGCCGAGAATGAGAAAGGCAAAATTTCAGTCGACGCACAGATCGGCCGAAATCACTGTTCGGGAAGGATTTTGTTGGTCTAGGTGTAAGCTGTGACGTCGGTACTCACCGATACGGCCGCGCTATCGTCGATAAAGCGTACCGGTAAACTGAGGCACAGACAACGAAAAAGGTTTGAGACAGACTGGAGGCAGAGTTTCGCCACTATCCATGAATTGTGAGCGGATCGCCAGAAACATTTTTAAGTCCAGTATCTGAAGTCTGAGGGTAAGCGAAATTATGATAACTACCGTGTATAATATTTGTTATTTCAGGTTCATATAGAATTCACAAAATATGCCTGTATAATAGTCATTGATATAATGTATTGTATTTTTAAATTTGATCTAAACATGTGCATTGTGGATGATTGTTGCTTGTACAAAAATTAATCACAAATAGCCCCACAGCCTAATGAAGATATATTTATCATATTGCTTTATCGCTTACGAAGATAAAGGCAGTCCCATGGCAGAGATTGTCATAGGGAAATGAAGTGTTAGAAACTTCATCATGGAAGATCCCAGTTTACGAGGTTAAGGTGACTAGTCCCCTTCCTCGCTGCCTTTGCCTTCCCTAGTTCTAGCGCACAACTTTGTACCCATTTACAGCTGGTAAACTGGAGTGTTCTACAGCCAGTTTCAGTAGAAAGCAATCTGATCACGTGGTCACTCACTTTATTTATTTTATGTATTAATTTTGGGTAGTTGCTAAGATAGCATCAGTATTTGAATTTGGACTTGATATGATTTAGAAGGATCAAGTTATAGATCAGAAAAGGATGTATAGGAGCAGAGTAAACCAGATGATGTTTATTACGGATATGTTAATATTAATTCTGTATCATTGAAATGATGTTACTTGCTATGACTGTATAACTTTGACACCTGATGACTGACTAGTCTGACTTATGTGCTAGTCAGTTACACTTAATTGAAATGTTAATATTAATGCTATATCACTGAAATGATGTCCTTACTTGCTATGATTGTATAACGGTGACATCTGATGACTGACTGGTCTGACATCTGTGCTAGTCAGCTACAAGTCTAGCCAGATACTAGCCAAGGCTGATATGTTGCAGGTTCCATGAAATAACTCAAACCAGACTGTCCAATATCAGAAGCCTGTGTAGTTCATCAGAGGCAATCCCACAAAAGTGCAGGACCCCAAAGAGTGAACTTCAACTGGTCACTGGCATCCCTACTGTTGGGCCTACCAAGTCTGATATCAGCAAAGGACAGTTCAGTGTCAGCAGTATCAAGTTGAACAGATAAGTGTCACTTAGGACACTGACTACCACAATATATGAAACACAATAAATAGTCAAGTGGTGACATTTATCAGAGGACTAAAAACCGTGATATATTTAAAATGAATGAAGTCTAAACAGACAATAATAGTAATTGTGTGAATACTTTTATATATATATGCTCTTTTCCAACTCGTAGAAATAGAATATTAGGGTAATTATTAAACTATTTTAACTGTACCTGAGGATTTATTCACTTTTTCCATTTGTGGTTTCAGTGAATGTTCATTTTACTTATCCCCTAGAATATAAGTAATCATAAGATAGTCATAGGGAGGAGACACCTTAAATCCTGGTACTACTTCTTACCAACTGGGCCAGGGTTTTCACAGTCTGACTATTTTTATGATAACAATACACCAGTGCTTATTTCTAAGACGGGTATTACTTGTAAGGTCAGAACTCTTTACTGGCATACTCTTACATAATAAATAATTTTAAATAACCTCCCGCTACACTGGCGTATAAATATTGTTTATGTCATTTTTTGCGTCAGGTATGGCCAGAAACAGATTGGTCTTGCTTAAAATGTTTATGGCCTGAATTTATATGTATTCCTTGACTAGTTAAGGTGATTGGCTCTTATATCTTTGTATTTCTATGTCGGACTATTTTGTGAGCTGAACTCTGGGGGTGAAAGGCGTTAGGCATGCGCCGTTCTTGAGAGAGAACAGAAAAGGCTGTCATGTCGTCGTGTCTATGGCTGGTTATTTAGAAAGTTTAAAGAGTGATTTGTGATCTATTCTAGGAAGGAGATGGTGTCTCTGTATAATGGTATTATCAGAGATTCTCCTATATTCATTATTAACGCCTAGGAATGGCGTGCGTTATTCGCCTGTATGTGTTTTCTAAACCAAGGTAAAACAAAACCCTTTTTTGGCTGAACTTTGTCGCTAAGCAAAACGAGAGACGTATTATTGTGCATCTCGGATTGCTGACCACAGATGAAGCACCAGATTACTCCAGTAACCAGCTTATTGATAGCAGATATAGATAGAAGCAATGAGGACATTTATGATTATATATCGAAGTAATTCTGCTTCATACTTCTCCATCCCAAGTGAGCGAAGCTCAGGGAGGATGAGCCATTTTTGATTCCCGCCATTGTAAGACTATCATCGGAGAACAGAAAATGTCTTACTACCTGATGATGGTACAGGGAGCTAGATAATATAAAAACCCATTACTGTGGTTTAACATGGTCGTCATAACCATTGGATGAACTTTCGGCTTAAGAATCTTAGCCAGGAGAAGGTTCGGTCAGTGAACCATTATTGTTGATGTTGTATGTATCCACCTTAACTGACGCGATTAGTCAGTTAGAACATGAGACGATAGACAACCAGGAGATAGAGTGTTTCCCTTCTATCGTTCCTTTATATTGATGTACCACATAACTATACATCTGATATTGTCACCCATTTTTCAAGTATACGATGATTGTTGTGCCAACGTGTTCTAATGACTGTAGCTATGTGTCAGTGTGTGTGTCCGATTAAATGTCTGAGAAATCTTACAGTGGTTCCAGCAGTTATTGACTACCATGCATATGATTGGAGTGAGTGTCCTGTGTACTAGTAGAACTATCATCCATTTGCGTCTTCATTAATTGATGTCTACACTCACACATTCATTCAAGCCACACGCATCTAACAGTACACCATGTCAGGGCCCCAACCTTCAGTGGCCTGACCTATTTAACTAACAGTGTGACTGGACGAGCAGTATCAACAACTTGATAGTGGTTAGCGCGTTTTTCAAGGTTTTTCCAGGTCGCTACGAACCCTGTAAATTACTCTTGAAAATTGGGGGAAAATCCAATATGGTGAATGCTTTTATTGTTACCATGGTAACCACATGTTTTTTAACAAAATAAACTGTAGAATTTGGTTCATGGACATACACTGTGTCTATTGAGTATATAAAAAGATTGAAAATATTATTAGAACAAAAGTTAGTTTTCACTGTAGTGCATGCTTTTAACACATCATAAACAAAATGCAGTCTGATAGTGACTACAACACATCTAGTGATGTAGATTCCTGTTCTGATGAGTTGGATGGTGAAAATACAGCTCAGAACAACTTAAATCACCAGCCGTACATGCGAAGGTAATGTTACTTCGTTACCGAAATGATAGCTGATTTTGAAAAGCAGTAAAAGTTGTTTTAGTGGGCTATTGTAATCAGTGTATAATTCTGTTTGTTATTGAAAAAAAGAAACAAATATTTCACCTTTCAAACAGTTAACAAAGAACTCGTGGCACCAGGAAATAAATACAAAGGGGGTCGGACGTAACCTGTGAATCAGCTGACTTTTCTGACCTCATTTGCCCTGTGTCTCTGCTTTTAAAAATTATTATTTACATCATATGACTTTATGGTTGACAGGTCCTTTTTACGGAAAATGTAATGTATGTAAATTTTCCTGTGCACACTAAACTAACTGTACCTTTGAATTCTATAGTTGATCTGTAAATATTAATTTTAAATTAATCTTCTTGCAGATGTTTTGGTTATGATGGACTTGATGAAGGCCCACCTTCCAAGCCTCCACCCTTTTTTTGCCTGAGAGGGTTCCAGGTTTGCAACTGTCAGAGGTGAGGACCAGAGAAAATACGAAGCAGTTTTTGAGGCCCAATGACTTCTTCAAACTGTATTTCACTGCTGACATTGTTGGTTACCTGTGTCCGTTTACAAATGAATATGCACAGCAGCATAGACCTAACAAGCCAACTGTCTTTACTGGATGGTATGATGTTACTCCATAAGAGTTTTATCACTTTTGTGCTTTGCTAATGTATGCTGGTCTTGTACCAGCCCCAAGTATTGATCACCTCTGGTCAAGAAAAAGTCTTTACAATGGACTGTGGGCCAGGGCATTTATGTTTAGAAACAGATTCAAAGCAATGAGTTTTTTAAAGGTTTCAGATCCAAAGACTGAAGACCCTCAAGATAAGCTATGTAAAGTGAGAATGTTGTTAACATTAGAATGAAGTGCAAAAAGCTATACCAACCTGATCAAAATGCTTCTGTTGATGAAAGAATGGTTAGAAATAATGGGTGTTATTCTTTTTGACAGTATTAGAAACAAGCCAACAAAATAGGGGATGAAGTTATGGGTTCTTGCTGATAGTGGATATATTGATGACTTTGATGTTATTTAGGTAGGAACACTGCAAATGGACCATTTGGTTTAGCTTATACTGTAGTTGTGAATCTTATGAAATCTTTGGTGAGACAAGGATATAGGGTTTATTTTGACAATTTTTATACATCCATTCAGTTACTGAAGGACTTGTGGAAGTTAGGGATTGGAGCTTGTGGCACATTTCTTAGAAAGGGGTTGCCAGTTGCACTTTAAGGGATTACAATATAAACCTGAAAGGAGTGGATAAGAGTGACCAGCTGATGAACAAGTACACTGTTTTGAGAAAGACCAATAAATATTGGAAAACTTTTTTTTTTCCACTTTCTGAATATTGCTAGGGTAAATGCTTACAGTTTATTTCAAGACTGGCAGAAAAAAATACCCAGATGAAGAACTGAAAAAACCAGCTAGATATGGTCAGATAGATTTTACAGAAGAACTAATCAGGGAATTGGGGAACATAGGCTTGTATGATGATGTACCACTCGCTTCAAAGCCACCAGTTTTTTCTCGGCACGCCATGGATCCTGAGTTTACAAAAACAAATTGTAAGCTTTGCTATCAGACTGTAAAGATTGAAAGAAAAACAAAAGTTAAATGTAAAGTTTGTGATACTTTTTTATGTTTTTATGCAGGAAAGCTGAAGGCCTAAGCTCTTTGGGGAGCTGAAACTTAATGATGATGATGATTTTTTTTTTTTTTCGTACGCCCGCTAATACTCGAGGCGAAATCTCAGGTTATTACTAATGTCTAACCTGACATTGATTTTACGTGAGTATCCCTTTTTTCTTGTACAGAGACAGGTGTCCCTCGCCATTCAGGCAAATACTCTCCGATTTCGGAGGTACCCATTGCAGCTGGGTCGGCTCAGGTGCCGCCAATCCCTGGTCGACGACACTCCTTCAAATGTCCTCGCCAGGTCTCGAGTTAATCCAGTCCAATTCCCGGTCGACAAAAAATCCTCAAATGCCGTCGCCCGGGTTTGATCCTGAATCACCCGGTCGCCAGAGCGGTGTTGTAACCACTACGCTAGCGCGGCTCCACATGATGATGATGAATCTACAGGCTAAGAGAAGTACAGGTAGACCGAAAAATACACGGAGAAGAGAACTGGGGACAGAAAAGAAAATGAGGAAAGACCTTGAGCAGACGGCCATGCAGGGGAGGACTTAGCGCACGTTTGTTGAAAGCTTATGCCCCTTAGGGGACCTGCAGGGCAGTGATAACCACGATGATGATCAGACTATTAAGAAATGTCCACAAGACAAATACTACTTACAGGTAAACACCCCTATCTGTGTAAAATGTGATAGAGCTGATGGTTGCCACTACCACCACCATACATAGTGTGATGGGGATGATCAGCATGATGACATGCTTGGCCCAATACAGCAGAGTTTCTTCATCCTCATTTTCATCCCTTCCCGCTTGTTCCCTATTCTGTCTGCTTCTTCTCTCACTCCCTTCTGAGTTAGCATCTTGCTGCCTTGGCTGACGTCTAGAGTACCTGTTAGTATTTTCGTCACGATTTTCACTCCTTGGAATCACGACTGCAGCCTAAAAGAAAACAGGCAGGTAAAGCTTATCAATCTTAACAGATCATGGTCATTTGCTACAGGTCGGTATTCTTTGAATTATTTGGGGGGGGGGGGGGGGGGTTTGTGAGTGTGTGTGTGTGCGTGCGTGTGTGTGCCTTAGCTACATTTGGAAGATTTTTGGACATGGTTGGGCCGATTTCAAACACATTCTGGGCAACTTTGGGCAGTTTTCAAATACATTTTGGTCGATTCAGGGCTTCTTTTCAAACGAGATTTGGACAAAAACTGAAGGAAAAAAATCCAAAACACAGCTATTCCTGATGATTGCGGATAAAAGCGTATGGACCTGTACCAAAATTTCAATTTCCTATTGCTTGTACCACAAAGCATTAAAGGTGGGATTTCTTACCAATTTTCATTTAAATGCTAGGTGTGAGACCTAACAAGATAAAAAAATTAATATATAATAGTTAGTGGTGACAACCCACAAAAGCCAGCTTCAAACCTCGGAAATGAGGTATCTGACAAAGCGATGACAGTAATAAGAAGGGACCATGGTCTGCAAACAGATGATACGTCATGGCCTCAAAACACAGCCTCTGCAGATAGTCGCGTCTGCAGAATGAGAGAAGATCGGCTACCATGGAGAATCAATTTTACATGTGAAATAAAGTCAGCTGATGGGTCTATCATTGTCAGGTGATGAAGCCATCCAATCTTCACTGGTTCAAGTCTCCAGGATACCTTACAAGTCTTCTCCCTTTCCTGTCTTTGTGTACTGCCTATCTTCTTCTTCTTTGATCCTTAGCCGCCGACCGTCAAAGCAGTCAGTGGCCATCACGCCTAATGGCGTCTTGTAGGGCAACAACAAATTGATTCCACTTTGCTCGGCTGGTGGCCATCCTTCGTACAGTGCCCCAGCTCTGGTTCATTCTTTGCATCTCAGCCTCCACAGTCCTCCGCCAGGTTGTTTTTGGTCGACCTCTCTTTCGTTTTCCTTCAGAGGTCCAAAGCATAGCTGTTCTTGTGATGGCATCGGGGTCTCTTCTGAGGACATGGCCAACCCAGCTCCAGCGTCTGCCAGTGTGCATGTCCTCTTGCTTGCTCCGAGTAAGCAGATGTTGGTTGGTGATGGTATTCGACCAAAAGATTCGGTGAATTTTTCTTAGGCATGTTGTGTGAAAAGAGGACAATTTCGACATTTCCTTCTCTGTAACTCTCCAGCATTCTGCACCATAGAGAAGCACAGAAAGCACACAGCTCTGATATAATCTTAATTTTGTGCTTGTGCTGTATTGAGAGGACTTCCAGATGTTGTTTAAGTTAAAAAAGGCTGTTCTTGCCTTATTCATTCTGATGTTGATGTCTTTGCCTGCCCCACCGTCTGGTGTTACTATGCATCCTAGGTATGTGAAGGTGTCTGTCTGTACCAGTTGCTGATTCCTTACTGATATGGGCTCAGGGTTGCTCACATTGAGCGTCATGACCTCTGACTTCTTTAAATTGATGTTCAAGCCCACCTGCTGGCTAAACTTATTAAGTCTATCTGTTTTTTCCTGGATGTGTTGATGTGAATGTGCTAGTAGTGCAATGTCATCTGCATAATCCAGATCTTCCAATGTAGAAAATGTAGTCCATCTTATTCCTCTTGGACTGCCCTCTGTTGTCTGGCGCAACACCCAGTCTATGACTGTTAAAAATAGGGTGGTTGATAAAGGGCATCCCTATCGTACTCCTGTCTTCACCTCAAAGGTTAGGTTGCTCTGCCCAACACTACACGTAAAGTTGGCATAGAGGCTTTTTATGATTGACACTATGCAGCTTGGAATTCCATAAGCCCTCAGTATTTTCCATAAACTGTCCCTATGTATGCTGTAAAAAGCATTTTCAAAATCAACGAAATTAATGTACAGCTGTCTTTGCCATTCTGAGCACTGTTCTATAATGTTCCTGAGAGTGAATATATGATCTACACATCTTCTGTTCTTTCTAAATCCTGCTTGTTCCTTCCTCAGCTTGTGGTCTACTGCTTTTGAAATTCTCTGTATAATTATCCTGCCTAGTATTTTACTGGGAACTGAGAGAAGAGTGATTCCTCTCCAATTATTGCAGTCTGCAAGATCTCCCTTCTTGGGCAATTTGACAATTATTCCTTTGTTCCACTCTGATGGTGTTGTCCCCGTTTTCCAGACTTGTGCAAATAGTGGTTCTATAAGTTCTGCTGCTAGCTCAGGGTCTGTCTTAAATAGCTCTGCATTTAAGTTATCATGGCCAGGAGCTTTTCCGTTCTTTAACCCTTTGATTGCTGTGATGATTTCTTCTTTTCGTGGAATATTTGTATTTACATCTAGATCATTTTCAGCTTCAGGAACATTCAATTGTGTCTCTGGTGGTTCCTTGTTCAGAGTTTCTCTGGAGTGCTCTGCCCATCTTGTTTCCTGTTGTTACGTGCAGTCTTTGATATCTTGCAATATTATACATTTGTATGCTTGTTATGTTCGCAAATACTTTGTAAACAAAATAGATACTTTTTAGTGCTTAAGGAAAAGTCATTATTGAGTTACTTCCCTTGAAAGGAGTTTCGCCACTTTCGATCGAACTCCGCGGATGAATCCAGTTTTACTGCGATTTATTCTTTGTTTGGGTAGAAATAGATTGTTCTTGCTTCAGAATATATATGGCCTGAATTTATGTGTAGTGTTTGTCTAGGTAGGACGAGTCTGTCTTATGTCTGTATATCTTTACATATCTAAGTCGAACTATATGTTCTTTGTCGCTAGAAAGGTCAAAGGGCTGTTCGGCGGATGTGTCGCTAGATAGTGGTGATTTGGCTTCGCCCTGATGATGGGGGCTGTCATGTTTTCTGTATCGGCTTGTCGCCAGAAAAAGTGATCGATATATGTGTAGGGGAAAGTGATAGTTGTCTAGACCTATCGTGTATGCTTTACCCCAGTGTTTATTCTTATTGCCAAGGAATGGCAGAATCATATTTCTGATACCAAGGTAACAAAAGTACTTCTTATGAACTCTCTTACGAAGCCATCGCTTTCGATAGGCAGACGCACGATTTGTACGTCTGAGGGAATATGACATTCATTTCTAGCAGCACTATATTGTATGATGAAGCCAATTGTATCAATGATAGAATCTACAAAGCCATAAGGACATTTAATGAATGACCAGCTTTGATACAGCTGCCTAGTTTGTATCAAAAAAGAAAGTGAGTGACAGCTCACGAGAGAAGCCATCTTGTATCCAAATATTTTGTGACTTTCAAGAAGAGAAAAGGGATGCCCCGTATTATCGCTTGATGAGTCCAGAGATCACTGCTACAGATGAGAACCCATTATTAGTGGTTCAATATTATATATGAAAATATGTGCTGAACTTTACATAGAGGAATCTTCGCTAGACGAGGTTAGGTCTAGAAGCCATTTTGAATATTGTTTATAAACTGACGTGCTTTGTCAGTAAACTCAGATGATATATATATATATGGGCAATACTGAGTGCTTGTCTACTGACATTCCATTGTGCTATTAGTCAACATGAGTGCCCATGTATCATTGCAAGACCATTTATCAATTGTACCATGATGTATTATGCCAACCTGTGATTTGTCACTGTATCCGTGCTGTCGAATGTGTACGTCCAATTAAACTGTAACAAAAAGTACACAGCAGTTGGCGTCGATGACTTCCAGCCATACATGAGTGAGAAAAGAACATTTATCAACTCTTCGAACTCTTTCATCATTCGCGTATTATACTCTCACTCTATGTCTACACACCACTGCGTAGGTCGAGTTGATATCCCTATTCCTAACAACCACTCTGACGAGCAACGCTGGGGCCAACAACAAGTCTTAACATTGGAGCTTCCACAGACCACCATACCTCTTAACACTGTGGTCCTGTAAATAGTTGATGTCAGTGTGAACAAGGAACAATACAACTTCATATCTATACACCATTCAACAGTATATATATATAAAGAGCGTATTTAACACTGATGGTCAATATTTAACACTGATGGCCAATATTTAACACCTGTCCCTCTGCTGTTGTGATGAGATTTCCTTGCTTATCTCTTACTAATGTAATATTGTTTGCACCTCGTTTTCAGCTAATGAATTTAGTTATTTTGTATACTGTGCTTTGTTCATTTCTCAGTGCTGCCTCTTCTGCCTGTCTTGCAAGATCGTCTAGGAAATTCCTTTTGTTGGTTCGGGTTTGGCTGACTGTACTGTTCGCTATATAGTTGCTTTAACCTGGGGTACTTCGCTTCTGTTTTCTTTCTTTTTATTTCCTTTCTCACTGTTATGGTGTTTAATGTTTCTGGTGTTATCCAGTCTTGCTTCTTCCTTTCCTGGAATCCCAAGCATGATTTGCTGCTTTCCTTATATATTGTTGAAATGGTGTTGAATTTCTGGTCTATATCATCAGTCAATGTCTTTTCCTGACTTTTGGCAAATTGTTATCGTTTCTTTATGTCAGCAGCAAAAGCTTTTCTGGTAAGGGGGTCCTTCAATTTGCTGATGTCAAACCTTTTCTGTGTAGTTACAGTTGTGGTCCAGCCCTTCTTAGTTTCACTTTCAGTTTTGCTACTACTAAATGGTGATCACTTCCCACATCTGCACCTCTTCTTACCTTCACATCTTGTAATGCATGTCTCCATCTACCGTTAATCATGATGTGGTCTATCTGGTTTCTGTCCCGGCCATTTGGTGATTCCCATGTTAATTTGTGAATTTCTTTATGTGGGAAAAGTGTTCCTCCAATGACCAGCTTGTTAATACTCATCATCATCATGTGACGTATTCTTTCCAGAACGTTGTCTCCATTACAGCTGCTCTGAACGCATCACGATTCTGGGCAAGTCGGCCTGCATCAGCCAAAGACAAGTTCAGACTCTCTGTGATGTCCTGGGTCCACCGTCGTCTAGGTCGACCCCTTCCCCTTTTTCCAGGGACCATGCCTTCCATCACTGTTTTTTCCAGACTATTATGTCTTTTTATATGACCGAAAAATTTCAGCTTCCTTATTGCGATGGTATTTAGGAGCCAATGTTCCTGTACGTTTAGTGAGTGCAGTACTTCTCTGTTGGTCTTTTTTTCTGTCCAGGGTATTCTCAACATCCTTCTGTAGCATTTCATTTCGAATGATGTAATCTTTTTTGCAACTGTTTTATTGAGTGTCCAAGTCTCGCAGCCGTATGTTGCTACTGGGAATATACATGCTCTGATCAGTTGTAACTTTGTTTCTTTGCTTGTGCCTACAGTCGCCAGAGCTGTTAATGATTGATCCTAAGTATTTGAATTCATTGACACTTTCCAGTTCTTCGTTATCAATTTTAATTTCTGGTTTGGTCTTTACTTTGTCTGTTGTCAATACTTTGGTCTTCTTGGTGTTTAGGTATAGATTCTGGGCCTTCTTGTGTTTTTTGGTGGACAGAAGTAATTGTTCAAGTCCTTCTGGGTTGGTCGATAGGAGGACTGTGTCGTCAGCATATCTGATTTCCGGGATCTGGTACCCGCCGATGTTAAATGAGTCAAACTCTGTGTGTTCTTGGTCATCTCTTACGTTTCTCATGATATTCTCGGCATAAATGTTAAACAGGTAAGGGGAAAGGGTACAGCCTTGTCTTACTCCTTTCTGTACTTCAAACCATTCTGATGTTTCCCCCTCTATTCTTACGGCTGCCTGTTGTTCTTGGTACAGCAGTGCGATGAGTTGTATAAGGTGGTTTGGAAATCCCATATTTTTGTTAATACTACAGAAACTTATTAATTTATCCCCATTTTCGTTTGCTGTTCCGCTGCCGCATTTCCCCATTACTCTTTCATTATATGTACTGTGTGTACCAACTTTCGCATTGAGGTCTCCCATTACTATAATAAGATCATATCTGGGTGTGTCTTCCATTTCTTTCTGCAGTTGTTGATAGAATTCATCCTTGACCTCTTCATTGCTGTCATTTGTTGGTGCGTAGCATTGTATTATTGTAGTATTGGTGAATCTACCTCTCAATCTTAATCTTATCAGTCTGTTGTTGATGGGTTTCCATTCCAGTAATGTCCTTTCTATAGAATAATGGCTACACCTTCATTGTGCTGTCCATCCTCTCTTCCAGAGTAAAGT
The DNA here is from genome assembly GCA_024509875.1 of Oreohelix idahoensis. Lineage (NCBI taxonomy): Eukaryota > Metazoa > Mollusca > Gastropoda > Stylommatophora > Oreohelicidae > Oreohelix > Oreohelix idahoensis. The sequence continues at coordinate 118,085 of JAMPIV010009994.1, forward strand.
ACTGTTTCTCCTGTAGCTGTTTTAACTTTTCCTGCCCCTGTCCATCTGCTCTCGCTTATCCCTAGAATGTGTAACCTATAGTTTCTCATTTCTGCCATGACCTGTTTTAGTTTACCCATCTCATTCATTGTCCTGACATTCCAAAATCCTATTCTTGTATCATGTTTTGCGGTCAGGACGTCCGTTCTCATGTCAGTGGCTTCCTTTCGGCTTTCTCCACTGACAGTCATTCAAGCCTCAGACTCCGGATGTCCATCCCGCAGCAAAGTTTGTTTATTCGTTGTTTCCGTAACTTCATTTTTTTTTTTTTAACATAGACAGGGGTGTCAGCCCTATGCTAAAACCCCCAACCTGGAGGACCAGGGTGTCTGCTTTCATCTGACCCCTGCCCGCGCAAACCTGTCCAGCTTGGTAGAACCTTCCAGGAGTAAAACTCCCACTGGCATAGCTCTGAGGGTAATAGGGTGCGCAAGCCGCCATACCTCAACAAGGTATTGACACTGGTGATGGCAGTGCCTATCTTCAAGATGCTGAAAAACTGCCAGAAGAAGCAACTATTGCTGTCTGAATTACTTATTTAATCCTCCCTGAACTAAACTCAAGGTGCTGCAAGAGTACCTATTTACTTATTTCTCAGATTAAGTAATGACAAAATGTTTTGAAAAACAAAGGACAATTTAACTACCTCTGGAACAGCCACAAGATCATCTTCTGCTCCTGAATTCTGCAGCGATCCAAACCTTGGCCTTCCACCCTCATCTCTGACAATGCCTTCAGTACTCATTAGGCCAGTGGTCTCCATGGGACGGCTACCTTGTATACTGTTATCCTGGCTCCCACTGTGGGTATTCATTCTATAAAAGAATATGAAAAGGTTGTCTCTCTTTGAAAATTCATAACCCCTGAACCGTGAAAAGCAGCTTTAATAAAGATAAATGACTACCTTTCCAGACACTTAACAGAAATATCAAGTCTTTATAAGTAAAAGAAAAACATCCATTATGCATAAATTACAATGTTTATGTGACAGGGGCAAGCTAGGATTCCACACCCAAGACCTGTGCACTAAGAAAATTTATAAAGGATCGTTTGACAGGGGTTGCAATTATTGGTTGCTTGCAACCCTCTCAGCAGCAGACTTAGCAATTCAAGCAACACAAAGCCTTATACAGATCAACATTTAATACTACCGAACACCCAGACAGTGCTCGTAGACTTTCTGAAAAACAATATATAAAAACAATGTCTAAGTGAAAATCAATAGCATAAATAATAACACTTACCATTCAGAAAACATGCGCCCACCTAACACACTCAACTATCTCACACACTCATGCATATCATCCAATGAGACTAGTATGGTGCTGTGCATGAGGCTGGCAATCTCACAGTGTAACATAGGTTGCTACCGAAACCACTACTGCAAGAGCATCTGAATGCTTCATGCGGAGGCAAACCACACTGGTGGCCCCATGCTCCCTCAGAAGCGGAGAACGGAAATATGTATCTCCAAGTGAGCCCACGTGCTCTCACAAATCATCCTTCGCATAACAATAATTAAATAATCATGAAATATGCATAACATAGAATTAACCAATGGAGATTTTACACAGTATAAAAGACTAGGAAACTAAGAAAGCTAACACCAACTAGCTAGCCGATCTTACTATTACTTAAACCACATAACCAGTCTAACATTACTGAAAAAGCACAGGACTTTATCCTAGTAAGCTGTAACATAATATATTGCAGCACTCGCCACGCTAAAATAAACTATTTCGGCATCCGCACTGCAATTAATAAATATAACATCTAAATCGCGCCACAATTAAATATTATTCAAACCAACTACGTGTCGGATTTACATAAGCTCATGGAAAGTTTTCTGGATCCCAAACAATATGGAAATACTTAACCATTAAATTTCATTTACACAAATGTAATAACTGAATATGCCAGTTCTAGTACCAGCCACGTGTTATATTTCCTGAACATGGACCCACACCATGTTCGAATAGATTTAGATCTAACATCAAACCGCACGCAAAATACAACACCATAGAATTAAATATATACTTATTTCAAATAATACGGCACAAAGATGGTAAACTTAGTATCTTTTCTAACATTGTAAAGACTTTAGAATGTTGCAGAATAATACTATATCTACTTACAAGTCTTAGGCATGTTCTTGCTTGAACTAGACTTCAGATCAATAGCTTGTTCTCTCTCCGCGACCGCGATTGGAATGATAGAGAATTTTTCAAATGACGCTGGCGCCTGGACGCTTTTCTTCACTGATTAGCTGCTATCCGTATCACCATTACTAAGCTAGCTATTTTTAGATGTAAAGAAAGATGGCTGCCCCATAACTACAAAATGGTGGTGGAGAAACAGGCGAGATGACTATGGCACTGTCACATTTACTATGTAATGAATACAATTAACATAAATTTTACCACTATCTTGCAATGCTAAATTTATTTATATGCAGCAATGTTGCTTCTGTTAGACTGGATTTATGAACAATGAAAGGATATTTGACAGTGTAGACACAGAATCACTTTAGAAACTGATGAGGCATTACTGAGTACCCCTGAAGAACTGCAAAAGCTTGAAAATGAAGTAACAGAGGCCAGAAACACAGTAGAGTAAATACAAACAACAGAAGTGAAAATCCTACTCAAAGCCACCAACGCAAAATACAAAAGAACATTCAATCAAACAACTAGAAACTGCTGCAAGGAAAAATCAGAAAATCTCAACATAGGTAAAGAAGGGAACAAACTATGGAAACTAGCTAGAGCCTTGAATGATAAGGATCTTATAACAAACAAACCACAATCAAACAAGGTGACAACATGCTCTCAGACAAAAAAGTTGCAAATGTGCTCATGAAACACTATGCTAGTGCAAATCACATTCCTGTTCCTAAAGACAGGAAGAAAGTCATCATAGATGAACAGTTGGGTCATGACAACATAAAGATTGCACCAGAAGAGCACAAGAGGGCAAAGTTTGTATTGAAAGAAATGGAAGAGGGAATGAGGTCACCAAGGAAAAAGAAGTCACCAGGAATAGATCGGATAACCAACTAAATGTTAATAGGTCTGGGCAGAAAGGCAAAAAAAAAAAAAAGCTGCTGGCAGTCCTAACCTGCAGCTGGAAAAGAGGACTTGTACCACAGGCATGGAAGGAAGCTATACTGATACCCATTCCGAAAATAGACAAAGACCTGACAGAACCAAATGGCTACAGACCAATCAGTCTATTTAGCTGAGTAGGTAAACTGATGACGCGCATGATTAATACCAGACTGTTGCAGCACCTGGAAGAAAAACACTTTTTAACCACACAAGCAGGATGCAGACAGCCAAGATCCTCCGAAGATCACATCACATATATCGCTCAGGAAAATGAAGATGTCTTCCAAAAGAAAAAGCAGACACTGATGGTTTGGGTAGATTTCAAGAAAGTGTTTGACTAAGTAAGGAAAGAGGGATTGAAAGTCAAGCTGCAAAGAAGTGGAGTGTGTGGGACAATGTACAAATGGATTGGCCACTACCTTGAGAATAGAACTACCAGAGTACAGCTACATGGACAGGCTAGAAGGAAGTTTATATTGGAGCGGGTGTCCCCCAAGGGGGAGTCCTGTTGCCTACACTGTTACTTGCATACATAAATGACACAACAGCCAATACTCCAAAAACACACAATGCCTCATTTGCAGATGACTTAGCCCTATTGATCTCTGATGAGTTTATCACTACGCAAGCCTTTGGATGCAGCAAGTCCTAATATCACTGGAGGAGTGGGCCAAAGCATGGTTAATGAAGATAAATGAAGGAAAAACAACATACGCAGTGTTCGCCCACTCAAATATACCACAGAGCTCCAAACTAGTGTTAAACTGGAAGAACCTATGCCAGGATGAAAATCCAAAGTACCTAGAAATTACCTATGATCACCGTTTGACTCAGAAAAGCCAGACTGAAAGAAACCGAATGAGGGCAAGGCAAAGAATGGCAGTCATGAAAAAACTTGTTGGAACAGCCTGAAGAGCAGATGAAAGAGTGCTAAAAAAGCTATACACAGGGCAAGTGAGACCAGTTCTAGAATATAGCATTGCAGCATGGGCAAGATTAGCTAAGCTGAACTTCAATAAAATTAACAGACTCCAAAATCTAGCAATGAGAATCAAAATGGGGGGCATGAAGACAACACCTATTCAAGAACTCAAAAAGATTACATACCAATGGAGGATAGAAGAGATAGCAGGGCCCAGCAACAAGCCAAGAAATTCAAGAGACAGACCACCCAATATACCATAAAATAAATGAGCAGATCCCATAAATGCGATACTAACAGTTAAACCAATCTACATTACACACAGGGAGCTTAGAAACAACAGTGTTTCCCTGAAATTACAGAAAACATTCTGGGTATTAAGAGAAAGAAGAGCCAGACTGTTGCAGAGAAAGGAGCCATAACCACAAAATACATAGAGAAACATTATCCAAGCAACATCTGTACCCAATCTTACACAGATGGATCAGCAACGTGCAACATAAGATGCAGGTGGAGGAGTCTTTCTGAACTTAAGTACTTGTACACCCAAAAAAGCTGTCAGTGGCAACAAGAAAATTCTCAAGTAACTTCAGAGCAGAGGCAGAGGCCTTGAAAACTGCAGCAGAGGTTCTAATGGCAGAGGAATGTACAGAGACAAGTTGCTTTCTTCACAGATGCACTGTTACAGACCTGGATGACATAAGAGTAATACTCCACAAACTATGTCAGTGATTCAAAAGAGTTGTGGTACAGTAGATCACATCTCATTGAACATCCCTGGCAATGAAGAAGTTGACAGACTGGCAAATACAGAATTATGCAAGCATAAATTTCGAAGAGGCAACGAGTTTTACCAGAAGCAGATACAGAAAGAAATGGGAATCAGAGCACCCAGGCCACCAAAATAATGATGCATATTGCCAGCTTGGCAGAAGAGTACAAGTGGTAATCTTCAGACTCATCATGGGCCACAACAGAGTGGGATACCATCTATTCAACAAGCTAAATATAGGAACTACTGATTACAGGGTTCATAGCAAATTTCTTCAAGCATTTTCCAGGTCCAGTACGTGATTTTCAAGGATGGGAAACTCTAATATTTTCCTTATCTAATTTTCTCAGATATAATTATCACTTTGCTGACCAGCAATCCGGAGCATTACCGTCTCCTATTACCAAGGATGTTTGCAGATTTCTTTAAAAAGAACTTGTTTTTTTTTTTTTAAATTCATAAAAGATTGGAAAACAGACAATCTTCTGTCGCACAAAACACAGGATGATTTGTCTTTTTCAATTTGAGTTGTTTTTTTCTTCAGTGCTACAGGAAAATGCTTCCTATTTTCAGCTACTGTTCCAAATGCACCAATCTGAATTTCAGGTCATGAAATAAAGCTGAAGGCTGAATCAAAACTACCACAGAAGAGAATATGTCCCTTGTTGCGTATGAAATTTGAATTAAAACTATGGTGACTTTTCAGTGAAAAAAATAGTCCAAATAATCTCAGCTCTGAGAGTTTTTTCCTTGGTCAAAAATGATGTCACATCTGTAGGTCTCCTAGTAGTGTTAGACGATTTTGACGTGTCCGAGGGAGTAGTGTTAGATGGTTTTGATGTTTCTGAGGGAAAAACTTCCTTGGAGTTGTGTTCTTTTCTGTTTAAAAAAAAAAAAAATATGGAACACACACATAACTTATGAGTAGGCCTAAGCTATGTACATTTACCAAGTCAAAATACATAATATAGTCAAACAATATTTAACTCGAACAAAAGGTAATATATAGTAATTGGGAGGGTAATACTTATGATAAGTGAAAATCTATTAAATGTCTAACTGGAAACCGCAGGCCTTTACAGACCCCCCCCCCCCCCCCCCCCTTACTATGTTTGTTGGGTTTTGTTTCGTTTGTTTAGATATTTTTTTAAAATTAAATTTAATTTTTTTTTTAAATAACATAGGCCTATGCACAAAATTGGTGATTTTCATTTATCCTAATTACAGTGATTTGACAGATGTGATGCCACTTTCGTGTATCGGCGGTTATTCATGTTATCTGGAAGTGAAAACACGTAGGCCTATTCTTATTAGCCTATAACCCTTCAAAGGTAGAACGGGATAAGTCTTTTCATCATAAATATAATAAAAAAGCATTCAAAATATATTTATTTCCAAAAAATGTGGTGAAATGAACAGCGGGACATGGGTCTGATAACAGGGTATGCTATAGGATGTGAAATCGCCATCAATTTCTATTCCTGACCATCTTAAACTGTGTCAAATATATTCCCGTATGCAGATGTAAACCAAGAAATTTTGTTCAAACGCTTGCCAATAGGCCAGAGGTTTTCAAACTGTGCGTCTCAGCTAAGGGCGTCGCGGTGGCTTGGGAAAAGTGTTGGGCTCGATATTATGAGCCAAGGTCCACCAATAAATATAGATCTTCGTAGTATAGAGAGGAGCCGCAGTGATTTATGCACAGGTCAAGGCAGCCGCGGACCAAAAAAGTTTGAAAACCTCTGCTATATGCTAATTTTGGTCATGGTTAAAAATAAAACTGTAAATAGGCCAACATTGTAAATTACAGACACAAGTACAGTAGGCTTATCTATAAACTAGACTTATTTAAATAGGTTTTATGAATGAATTTATTACTTACCTGAGTTGAAATGAAGTTCTTGGTGTTTTCCCCAGTAGAATTCGAGTAACAACAGGCGCGACGAGCGCTAAAAATAAATCTGCGTTACGTCATTAACGCAAAGCGCAAAAAACTTCTGGAAATGGATTTAGTGCGCAAAGGGAAGTAAAAATTGTACGGTAACTTCAGTTACATTTACGGACAATTAGCAGATGGCAGGAGAACAGTTTTATTTTTCTAACGTACACTTCACAGAAAAACAACTTAAAGAAATTGAAGATGAAATTGTACATTAATAACACATAAGGAAAACTGGAAACCCGAGGCCCCTTCTGTTGTGTTTTCTGTTGTCTAGGTTTCTACTTCTTTATTTCTTCTGGTCATACCTAATGTTTGGAAATTGTAAACACATGTTTGCGAGCGATCTTTTAGTTATTTCCCCTTTTTACCGCGCTTATTTTTGCCCACTTAGGTCACGTGGCTAATGGGAAAAAATTATGTTTGATAGGGCTTAATTAATGCTTTTAGGCTACTTTTTTTATTATAAATACCGGCTTTAATTTTGCGTAAAGCTAGACTAGAAATGTTAGAGTAAATTTTAGAACAAGAACAAACATTTTATCACAATTAGAACAGAAGATATAATAGTCTGAAATAGTGTAAAATTTACGTTTTTTTTTATACTTTGTTATGGTTTGTTTATAATGCAATTTTCACTCAATCTGTCACAATCAACATGCATAACAAATTACAGAAATCAAAAGTAGAAAACATGCAGAAAATGGATATCAAAGATTTGTTTTGGTTTCATGCGTCAAACATTAATTATTGAAAGTTTAAATTGCAAGTCCACATTTATTACCTTAAAAAAACACCCAATTGTCCCCAAAACATGTTTGAATTGCTTTTATGCTACTTTATTATTATAAATACCGGCTTTAATTTTGCGTAAAGCTAGACTAGAAATGTTAGAGTAAATTTTAGAACAAGAACAAACATTTTATCACAATTAGAACAGAAGATATAATAGTCTGAAATAGTGTAAAATTTACGTTTTTTTTTTACATTTTGTTATGGTTTGTTTCTAATTAAATTTACACTAAAACGGTCACAATCAACATGCATAACAAATTACAGAAATCAAAAGTAGAAAACCTGCAGAAAATGGATATCAAAGTTTTGTTTTGGTTTCATGCGTAAAACATTAATTATTGAAAGTTTAAATTGCAAGTCCACATTTATTACCTTAAAATAACACACCCAATTGTCCCCAAAACATGTTTGAATTGCTTTTATGCTACTTTATTATTATAAATACCGGCTTTAATTTTGCGTAAAGCTAGACTAGAAATGTTAGAGTAAATTTTAGAACAAGAACAAACATTTTATCACAATTAGAACAGAAGATATAATAGTCTGAAATAGTGTAAAATTTACGTGTTTTTTTTTTACATTTTGTTATGGTTTGTTTCTAATTCAATTTACACTAAAACGGTCACAATCGACATGCATAACAAATTACAGAAATCAAAAGTAGAAAACCTGCAGAAAATGGATATCAAAGTTTTGTTTTGGTTTCATGCATCAAACATTAATTATTGAAACTTTAAATTGCATGTCCACATTTATAACCTTAAAATAACACACCCAATTGTCCCCAGAACATGAGAGCTAACAATTATCTCAATCATACATCATGAGTTCTGATCCAGTCTGCGCAATGTTTTTCTAATATGTGCTGTTTATGAATTGTCTTACTAGGGAATAGCTTTCTGAACAAAGACATATAAGTCTCTATCGATGCTGTTATTGATTCTTTACTAATTGGTTTACTGTGTGATATTTTGTTGTGTACTTTCTCAAATGCTTCTTTCAGTGAGTTGAATTGTTCTTGGGCAATAAAAGCTATGTTAGTTATATCTTGTTTGTCTGTAATTTTCAGTGTTTGTGTAATGATTGCTCTTGTAAGATCTTTATAAACTTTTTGTGTGAGATATCTGTGGCAGTGATTCCCTATAAATTCATTCATTCATAACCCTCCACTCCCAAAGGAGCATAGGCCTTCAACAAACACATGCCAAGTCCTCCTGTCCCGTGCCATCATCTCAAGTTCTTTCCATGTTCCTCATCATTTTCACCTCTGTTTCCAACTCTCTTCTCCATGTACTTCTTGGTCTTCCTCTGCCTCTCTTGCCCTGGGGGTTCCAGAACAAGGACTGCCTTGTAATGCTATCAACAGGTTTCCTCAGTGTGTGTCCTATCCATCGCCATCGTCTTCTTCTCATCTCTTGTTCCACTGGCACTTGTCTAGTTCTTGTCATCAGTTCCACGTTGGTAACCTTGTCATACCATTTTAATCCCTCTATTCTATGCAAGCACCCATTTATGAAAGTCTGTAGCTTTTTGGTTGTTGTCTTTGTTGTTCTCCATGTCTCCGAGCCATACAATAGGACTGACTTCACATTTGAGTTGAAGATTCTTATTTTCGTGTTGGATCCAATTTCTCTTGATCTCCATATATTTCCCAATGCAATGAAAGCTCCTCTTGCCTTTTGTATTCTTATTTTGATATCGCTGTCTGTCCCTCCAACTTTGTCTATATTACTGCCAAGATATGTGTATGATTCAACATCTTGAATTGGTGTTTCTTCAAGTTCAACCCTGTTATCATTACCTGCATTTATTCTCATTATTTTTGTCTTTTCCCTGTGTATTTTCAGACCCAATTGCTGTGACCTCTCATCGAGTGTTTTCAATTTGTCCTGCATCTGATTACGGTTATGGGACAGACGAGCCAAGTCATCAGCAAAATCCAGATCATCCAACTGCTTAGTCAGAGTCCACTGGATTCCATTTCTGTTGTGTGTTGTCGATGATCTCATAACCCAATCTATTGCCAGCAAGAAAAGAAATGGAGACAAGAGGCATCCCTGTCGCACTCCTGTTCTTATCCCAAACGGTTCTGTAAGCTGTCCTTCGTGAAGAACTCTGCATGTCATGTCTTCATATGTTTTCTTTATTAAATTAATGATCTTCAGGGGAACTCCATAATGCCTCATCAATTTCCAAAGTGATTCTCTGTCTACACTGTCAAATGCCTTTTCGTAGTCCACAAATCCGATGTATAGTGGTGAATTCCATTCCAGACTTTGTTCAACTATTATTCTCAAAGTGGCTATCTGGTCTGTACATGATCTGTTTTGTCGAAAACCTGCTTGTTCATCTCTCAGTTTCTTGTCTATGGACTCTTTTAATCTCTCAAGGATAATCCTGTTTAATACTTTTCCTGGCACTGATAGTAACATTATTCCTCTATAATTTGTGCACTCTTGTAAATTTCCCTTCTTAGGCAACTTAACCAGATATCCTTCCTTCCATTCTGCTGGTATCTCTTCCTTTTCCCAGACTTTACCAAGTAATTTATATAACATCTCTGTAGCCGTGTCGATATCTGCTTTGATGGCCTCTGCTGGAATGCCATCAGGTCCAGATGCTTTTCCCTCTCTTAGAAGCTTTATGGCTTTCTTTATTTCTTCCTTCGTTGGTCTTTCACCGTTAATTTGTAGCTCTTCTTCTGCTGGCTGGATGTCCGGCGGGTTTTGTGGAGCTGGTCTATTGAGAAGGTCCCCAAAATATTCTGTCCACCTCTTCATTTGCTCTTGTATATTGCTGAGCAGTTTCCCATTCTTGTCTTTTATGAGGCAACTTGTTTGCTTGTATTTCCCTGTTAGCTTCTTTGTGCTGCTATACAGTTCTCTCATATTTCCTTTGGCTGCAGCATCTTCTGCCTCTCTTGCCAACTCCTCAATATACTTCCTCTTGTCTCTTTTGATACTTCTTTTTACTTCTTTGTTTGCTTCTGTGTACACTTCTTGAGCCTTGGCTTTGGAGCTTCTAGTTTTGCTTGTGTTTAACTCTGCTTTCTTGTTTTTCCTGTCTTTTATCTTATTGATGGTTTCTGTTGTTATCCATGCTTTTTGTTGTCTTTCCCTTTTCCCCAGTATTTCTTCACATGTCTCCTTCCATACTGTTTTGACCTGCTGCCAATAGTCTTCTGTATTCTCTACATCTTCCAGCTGTTGGAGCACTTGGAATTTGTTGGATACTGTGACCGCAAATTTGTCTCTTGTTTCTTGATTTCTTAGCTGTCCTACATTAAACTGTTGTCTATAATTTTGCATTGTTGCATATCTCTTGAGTTTCATTTTTACTTTGGCTATCAGAAGATGGTGATCTGATGCCACATCTGCTCCTCTATATATCTTTACATCCTGCAATGATGATCTAAACTTCATTACTCCTAGCCCATGTTTTCCCATGACTTCTTCGAATCCAGTGTTGGCTGTACCTATCTTTGCATTCATGTCACCCATCAAAATTGTGATGTCTCTTCTTTTTACTTTATCCATAATTTCCTGTAGTTTAGTATAAAATGCTTCTTTCACAGACTCTTCTTTGTCATTAGTTGGTGCATAACATTGGATGACATTTACATGAATTTTCTTTTTAGCTGTTTTGAAAGAAGCTGTTATTATTCTGGGTCCAACAGCTTCCCATTCAATTAGTGCTTCCTGTGCTTCTTTAGATAACATAAGAGCTACCCCTTCACTGTGGTGTGAACTTTCGTCTTCATGTCCTGAGGACAGCATCAATTCACCTGTGATGAGTTTCTTCCTGTCTACCCCCTTCCACTTTGTTTCACACATTCCCAGAACCTCGATTTTGTATTCCCTCATTTCTGCTGCTACTTGCGCCACTTTCCCTTGTTCGTTTAATGTCCGAACATTCCAGGTGCCAAATCTGGAAGTTCTCCTAGAAGAAAGAAGGTTAGTCAGCAACACAGACTCCTTTCGGCTTTCTCTGTGTTGCATCATACGCCTCCCCGCGAGAGGACCTTCCCCTGTCTTGGATGGCTGTGTTTTATTTTCTTTATTTGACTTGTCCATATTTGTTGAAGTTTTTTGTGGTTTAAATTTTTTACAGGATGGTGTAACCGGCCCCATGCCCAACCCTCCTTAGTCGCTTTTTACGACATGCTTGGTAGGGGACAGTGTTACTATTCTTTGCTCCCCTTTCGGGCCCCGGTAACACACGGGTGATTCCCTATAAATGCTCTGCTATTATAAGCCTGTTGTATGATTTTGTGTTTGGCTAGTACCTTGTCCATGTGTGAGCAAACTGGACCAGACCTAGTACACAGATCTTGAAACTGAAGTTTGGCCAGCGCATCTTGTGCATTTTCAAGTCTAACTTTAAAATTATCTGTCTCCTCCTTATCCTCACAAAGTTCAATACCTACCTGAAAAATTCAATTTTAGCTCCTAATTCTTCTGCCTATTTTCAGTTCCTACTAAATCTCTTCAAGTTCTTAAAAGTACTAATGTTTGCATGTATCTCTTGCGAATTCTCAAATATCTTTGCGTCTATTGTATCAGCTACCTGTTCTAGAAGTCTGTGGTGTTTCAAAACAATGCCTAATAAAATATGAAGGTAAGGAGGAGCTACATTTTCAATTTCAATCTCTAACATTGGTTTGTGTAAACAATTATGGTAATGTGCCACTTGCCTTTTATTCCCTTTCCCATATTTCATATATCTATTGTAATCTCTTATCAACATGGCCAAACTTCTTGGTTTGCAAGTTGTATGCTCTCTGGATGTCTTTGATGAAAATGTTTGGTTTGTCTGGAGCTCAAGGAATATACCCATGTCTGTGGTGTCTCCAGCAAAACAAGGAAATAATCCCCGAATAAGAAAACAACAACTTGTTTACCATCCCACTCTAAATATTTTAGTGACTCTATCTGAGCTTTCATGCCATTCATAAATATTTCTAAATTATCATATGTATCTCTGACTCTAGCCATTGATAAAAGGATGGTATTAGATTTAGAATTTGGTTTCTCTAAATTTACTACCTGCATTGTAACTTTGAATGAAAGAAGATATACAAACAGTTACTTAGAATTCGCTGGCAGCCGTCGTGTGCACAGGATTGTCTACCAAAGAACACCAATGGAACAGTCCTTATCTCACACACAATTAAAAAAAAAAATTCATATTATAAATAGAAGATTAACAAGACTTGAAAGATAGATCAAATTATGTGGAAGTAATCTATCTATAGCTTTACATGTTTTCTGACGCTTATATACGTAGCTAAATATCATTATAAATGAATGAAAATGCAAAAACAGACGGTGCTTTACAAAAAGTTATTTTTTTACTACCTTATTTAAGATTTGTGGGTATCAGGAATGCGTTTAAAGGGATTTAAATGCTATAAAATCTGGTGACAATATGCTTGTTCTTGTAATGCCACACTCACAAAACTACCACACATTCTCAAGATATGAAACCAAAAAAAAAAGTATGTGGAAATAATCTTTAGCTTCCCTTCGAGAAGTCTTTATAATTATAAACTCAAACGAATGGGCCGATTTTTAGATATTAAATTAATAAAAAGATTACTTATTTTATGAATTTCCTTAAATGATGACGCTGTTTTCAAAAGTCTGTAACTCCGTCAAAACTAATTTCAAACAAATAAAAATGCAATCAAAAATAGAACACAGAACAAAGTTATAGTACACAAAAGAATTTTAGCGCTGTGTTTATCCAGAACGAGTGTGTAATGATTTATATTTTACTGATTTTACTCACACATCAGCTGATTTTCCCCGCCAAAAACTTAAATAGTCTTTTACGGTGCACACAACATTTTATACCCGGTGTCAGAATTCCGGTCACCGAAACTAAAAGAGCGCTCTGGTATAGGCCACAAACAGCCGTGAACACGTTAGAACATGGCTAGCGCTAAATGAATCATCCACAAGGAGCTATTTCTGTTGTCCCAGGTCGAAGGGTGGCCTTGGCATACCAAACCCCTTCATATTATACCACTCTCGACATATTTCATTCCTTATCAGTAGGCTATGCTCAATTGTGATGATAGTCTTGTAAAAACTGCAGCAATAAACTCGTTAGATAGACATATGAAAAAACGTAAAATAGACCAAGTAGATGAAGATAGGAATAACTTTGCAAGTTGCGAGTTAAACGAAACAAACCATCTAGCTAAAAGATCGAAGGTGAAATTGCTAAGATCATGGGTAGAACTGAATGAAGAATGCGCGCGTGAAGGAGTGAGTGTGAAAGTGGATGACAGTGGCCATTACATTGTACATTTAGACGTAGATGAAGATGTGAGTCTAACATACAAGTCAGCAAATGCTTTTTATTCTGGATTTAAATCACATAAACTTAACCTAATTCTAAGTGAACTAAAAAGTAAATCGTCATAAGGGAGAATAGTGCGCGAAATGAAATGTGTAAACCATTCATTGTCATCTAGTTTTCTATCTAATGTTAAATTAAGTGATAAAATACTTTCATTTGCTGTGAGATCGAGGTTACAGTTGCTGGAATGCGAAAGTCTTTTACATCTATACTACCCACAGACATACACGAAAATGTGCAAAATATGTAACCACCCATACGAAACAGTGTCACATTTATTGAATGGATGTACCAAATTTCAAACATTATACCAACAAAGGCACAATAGAGCTGTAGACATTATTTATGAGAAACTGAAATCCTCATACAATAATAAGAGTGACATAACAATAAATAAAGAGATAATAGTTAGCCTAAACCATCACTTTTCGGCAGCAGTAACACCTCATTTAAGACACATGCCGTAAAACCTGATTTAACAATAATCAATCGACAGAGCAAAACAGCTTTTATAGTAGAGGCAGCAATACCATATGACGTCCATTTAGATAAATGTTACCAACATAAATTTGATAAGTACTATCCATTGACTGCAGAAATTAACGAAATAGGCAGTATAATTGGTAGTTTGGGTCATGTGCATGCAAAGTGTGTGAGTGGATTAATGTCGCTAGGGTTGCAGAAATTTGAAGCAAAGGTTTTATGTAAATATGTCAGCATTAGTGCAATTATAGGTTCTTACAGAATATGGAAACTTCGATGTAAAAAACACCCATTTTAAATTGCTGGGATGTTTCCCCACCGTCTAATCTCAATTGTGCTCTGTCTACTATACCAAACGACTAGGCCCCTATTGTATTTGATGCTATATTTAATATCTCACTCTACTAGCTGTCAAAGTTTTTTTTTATGGCAAACAAAAATTCTGATAAAACCCGAATGTAAAAACAACCATATTGCTCTACTTGAATGGTATTCCACACACATTTTGTAAATTTCAATAATTCTCGTTTTTGGCAGGTTATATCATATCGTTTTTGGCAGGTTATATCATATCATTCTGTGACAGGGGCTAGGTGTGGTTGATGTGAACTTATGTCGATGTGGCTACCTCACACCCAAGACCCATGCACTAAGAAAATTTATTAAGGATCGTTTGACAGGGGTTGCAACTATTGGTTGCTTGCAACCCTCTCAGCAGCAGACTTAGCAATTCAAGCAACACAAAGCCTTATACAGATCAACATTTAATACTACCGAAAACCCAGACAGTGTTCGTAGACTTCCTGAAAAACAATAGCCTATATAAAATGGTAATTTCCTATTACTCGTACCTTTTTGCTCAGCAGTGAATATGTGTAGTTATGTCCAGTTTCGTAGGAGTTAGGGTTAGGTTTAGGGTTAGTATTAGGGTTAGGATTAGGGTTAACACTAATCCTAAACCTAATCCTAACTGCTACGAAAGAACACTTAGGCTAACTACACATATTCACTGCGGAGCAAAAAGGTACGAGTAATAGGAAATTACCAAACAATGTCTAAGTGAAAATCAAAAGCATAAATAATAACACTTACCATTCAGAAAACATGCGCCCGCCAGTCATGATCAACCAGCTACAGGTACCCATTCATACCACGCGCTCATGGTTACGCCATCTTGCGAGACACATACACCCACGCTAACAACCCCCGCTAAACTGCGTGGTTGTACATTCTATAGTAACATTACATTATAACACTAAATATTATAAAAATAATAGCTTAGCAAAGCTATATAAAGCGGTAGGCCTACAAAAAAACTAATAGAGATTTTACCCTGTAAAACTATGAAACTTAAGAAAGCTAACACCAATTAGCTATGGCCGATCTTACTATTACTTACACCACATATCAGTCTAATATTACTGAAGAAGAACTGTAGACCTAATTAATAAATATTACAATCTAAATCGCGCCACAATTAACCTATTCAAACCAACTACGTGTCGGATTTACATCAGATTATAGAAGGATTCCTTAACCCCATACAATATGGAAATACTTAACCATTAAATTTCATCTACACAAATGTAATAACTGAATTTGCCAGTTCTAGTACCGGCCACGTGTTATATTTCCTGAGCATGGACCAACGCCATATTTGAATAGATTTAGATCTAACATCAAACCGCACGCGAAATACAACACCACAGAATTAAATGGATAGCTTACTTAGGCCCTATTTAAAATACTACGGCACAAAGATGGTAAACCTAGTATCTTTTCTAACACTATCAAGACTTTAGAATGTTAGAGAATAATATATTTACTTACATGTCCTAGGCATGTTCTTGCATTAAACTAGACTTCAGTATTTCTCAATAGCTTGTCCTCTCTCAGCACTGGCGACCAGAATGAATAAAGAATTTTCAACTGACGCGCTAGCCTGGACACTTCTCTTCTCTGATTGGCTGCTATACGTAAGCGGCTATACTGATGTAGCTAGTTTTAGTTGTAAACAAAGATGGCTGCCACTTAACGACACTGGCGGTGGACAACAGGCGAGATGACTATGGCACTGTCACAATTATATGCCAATGTCTTTTAGAAAGCTTAAAAAATTTTTATGTATGTGTAACACAAAGGTTCGATTTCAAAACAGCCACATATAACTACTTGAGACGTCTTCAACACTTTATGTAAATTCTAATGATTCTCCTATATGCCATGTTGTATCTATTTATTTATATCATGTCTGTACATATTAATGTATTTTATGGAGAATAAAGATTCTCTCTCTGTGTGTGTGTCAATTCAAAGTCAATTTTATACTCCTCTGGCTTGAATTAGGTTGTTGAATTGATGTATTCTTATCTTTAGAATTTTTTTTTCTTTCATCATTTAAAAAAAAATAAATAAAGTTTTGCCTCGTTTTGGCGAGGCGCGTCTCGTTCAACCTAGTCGGTTGTGTTAGGGCGCATGTCCAAATATAAAAGACCCTTGGATCTGAACGTTAATTCTTTCATCATGTGTGATGACTTGCCAGATAAGTCTGTATCAAGGTTGCCACTCAAGTTCTAGAGATAAACCCAGATTTTCTTCTAAAAAAGACCCAGAAATACGCAGAATATTTTATGCCTCAAATACACGAGATAGACGATGCTTACACAATCTATTAGTGCAACGTTTGGACAAATAAGCTGTGTGCTACTAATTTTTATTTATTTCTTCATTTTTATTTTATTTTTTATTACCAAAAATTCACAACTGGGCCTATATAAAAATGATTTTATTAACACTCCAATATATGAACTCTTGAAAATGAGATATTTTAACAGTAACCTACTTACAGTATTTACATTAACAAAATGTTCCTCAAATCAAATATAAGATGTTAGTTGTAACTTGTTACTGTTGAAAATTGTCACTTGTCAGCGACTCGGCATCCATGTCAACAACTTCTCCTTCATCAAGATCATATGCATGAATTGACAATGTGGAATCTTGATTGTGGAGTTCCAAAATCTTTGCATATCTCTGACGACAACGTCCTTCATGCAAATCTTCAACCACGCTTTTACTAGGATTAAACTTATGAAAAACTCCATCTTTGGCAACTGCTTGCTTGGCTAGTATTCGATTGGAAACTGTTTCACACAAAAGCTTGTTAGTTTGTTTAGTTTTAACTAAGTTAACATTCAAAAACAATATTTCGACGCATGCTGAGGAGTGAGGTGGCGTGTGTGTCATCATACTGCTACAACTACCTAGCGTACTTTCATCATCGCTCATTTTATAATCTTATAATAACAAAAAAAAAAAAAAAACAATATGCTGTTTATATGCTTGTCTAAAATTTAAAAAGAATATTTTAAAACACATCGCAAAAATGACTGAGTATTGTAGATGACAGCCATTAACAGAACAAAAGGAAATAGATTGTTGATGTAAACTAGCAAAAAAAACAACATCATTGATGTGGTTAAAAACAATAATTAAATTTAAGTGGAATAAAAAATATATAGCACAGCCGCTGACTGCTTTGACGGTTGGTGGTTATGGATCAAAGAAGAAGAAGATAAATGTCAATTGTCAAATCTACCTAATGGGGACCTAAGGGCTAAGATGCATCAAAAATGAGGAATGCAGTAAGTGACTCATAGCTTGACTGCTTGCGTCATGGTCAGCGAACCAGAGCTGACCAAGACCCTACTCCACCTCCAAGTGGTGGTCCTGGAAACAGGCTGCATCACTGCAGTCTGGCTGAGAGAGTAGAGATCGAAGAGGGAAGGCAAACCCGGTCCTAAAAAATGTTGTGCTGAAGTCGGATGTGCCAGCCGAAAGGCACAAATATCACAGCTTCGCTGTAAACGGACACAACACAACCAACGTCCTATTCCGGACGAACGAGGAAGAAGAAGAAGAAATCTACCCAGATTAATGCAGATTTGGAAAAAAAATACACAGATACCCAGAAGCTAGCCATAAAACCCAAATCTAGTAAAAAATACCCAGCTGTGGCAACACTGTTCTGTATAAGGCCAAATTCTTATTGCTTCTCTTAATATTTAGCTCATAATGTGTGATTATGTATGTCTGTATGTGTTTTCTGTTTCAATAATCAATACCCTATAGCTCCCCAAGGAGCATAGACCATCACCAAACACAAGCCAAGTCCTCCTCTCATGCGCCATCAGCTCAAGTTCTCTCTGTCTTCCTCATTATTGTCTCCAGCTCTCTTCTCCATGTGTATTTTGGTCTACCTCTGCCTGTCTTACTCCTGGGGATTCCAGAACAAGGACTGCCTTGTAATGCTATCAACAGGTTTCTTCAGTGTGTGTTCTGTCTAATGTTCCACCGGAGCTTGTCTGGTTCTTGTCATCAGCTTTCTGCTTGCTTACTGCCAATTCCCCATCAATATGCTCAAAGATTATGTTCATTGTTGATCAGCTTACATTGCAATATGGATGTAAAAAAAAAAAAAGGAACTCGTTACACACCCATTGAGGCACATTGGGAATATGGTGTTAGGCCCATATTATCTTGACCGTCAGCACACGAGGGGTGATGTGGTCGGCATCACGCCGGCCGCCTTACCAGAGTTGCTCTGGTACCCATTTGGGGCTGGGTCGACCCAGGAGCCGTTTGTGGCCTAAAAAATTCCCGCCTCATCTGGGGATCGAACCATAGACCACTGCGCTAGGAAGCCAGTGCACTAACCACTATGCTACCGCGGCTTCCGCAATATGGATGTAGCTGCCAGGAAAGATTTTTTATGAAATGCAAGTAAAATGCTCCAATTTTATGAAACATATACATGAATAGATGCCACTTTTAATGTTACACAGTTCATATGTTGATGCAAGCAGCTGGAGAAAAAAAAGGGGGGTGGGGTGTAGGGAGGATTTGGAAGGAGAAAAACAGTTACGCACATGTACACCCGCACTCATTTACACATGTTCTGAAAGTTGCATAGTAGTTACATAGAGTTACTGTTACTCAAAAGTAGTTAACGATACCAGGTGCTTGACACACTGAGACCATTTATAAGGATACTGCTTTGGCTACTTGCGTAGATCAGGGGTTCCCAACCTTTTTTTGCTCATGGCCTCCTTCTGAGCCTCATTTACCTCTGTGGCTCCCCTCATAGTCACAGTTAGCTGGGAAAAAAGGTACTTTACTATCTTACTGTGGCCCCCTAGAAATATGGCATGGCCCACTTTGAGAACCACTGGTGTAGATGATATAGAAAGGGAATTTGACTGGTCTCAAAGGCTTTTCATTTGGAAATATTCAAAAAATCGTTACCTGTAACGAGTCCCAAGTCAGAGTGTATTGGAAAAATCAGCAACAGCTCATAAGAAATTCATGGATGAAGGACCCAGAAAAATGTAAATGATAGCAATCAGTAACTAGTGTACATGATAAGTGAGAATGACAGATTTCTGAAATGGGAACAATGACAGATTCAAGACAGTAATGTGAACTGAAATATTCATGGAAAACATTACAGGGCTACAGTCAATGGAGGACGGACATGACAGCAAAGTCTTACAACAAGCTGAAAAATTTAAGAGACTCGCAGGACACCCCATGTGTCAGAGAATGAATAGGCTAGGAAGAGGAAGGCTCAAGCGAACTAACGTTGTGGCCTAAGCAAAAAAAACAAAATTAGAAAAAACACCATGCTAGCAAATCAATCGCAAAGAAAATATCAGCAAGCACAACTATCCCACTGTGAAAAAAAAGATACTTTCCTGAGCTAAAATTTGATATTCCAGGCGTTGAAAGCAAAATAACACAGAGATAAATGTGAAGATAGGTAATAGCAACCAAGTATATTGACCAAACATTTGCAGCCAAGTTCTGGACTCATGCACATACTGATGGTGGAGCAAAAAATGCAATTGAGAATTGGGGGGGGGGGGTGTCAGCATCCTCATTACATTAAAGAATAGAATCCACTCCATGGCAATCAGCACTGACAAATACTGCAATAACTACAAAGAAACAAAAACTGTAACTGCTAACTGCATCTTTAATATTGTTTCATATAAATACCAGTACAAGAAAGTATAACAAGAAAAAAAAAACACAATTTATGTGAAGATCTGTTCGCTGAATACATCAAAAAGTGTATTGCACATACCTAATTTAAAAAAAAAAAAAAAAGCACCTTTAAGTAAATTGCACATTAACTCTTACTATACGGCAGCTAAAACCGCGTATTTACGCGCTAGTTTAGCTATCGTTACCGTCACGCGCCACTTGAACTGGCGAGCCGTAAAATTGGTACTAAACCCGCGCCACTTCACGGGGCTTGCCGGATACTAAGAGTTAAAGAGTTCACTGTTATAATGAATCACAAACATAATAGTGAACACAAAATGAGTACAAGGAAACAAAAATTACAAGTAAAATGGGGTACATGGTTTAAATAATACAACACAACAAATTACAGAGTGTAAGAGACTTTTAAATAATAGGTTTCACTTAATACTGATTTACATCGAACCTTCTCAACTATGAAGGCTGGCTCCCATCGATCTTCATTCTTTTCATTACTGGGGTCCAAATGGGGCAGTGATGCGTAATACAAGACTCAACATGTCTCTTAGCCTCTCCTGCCCAAGTCTACCTCACCTACTCTTGGTGGACCCCGTTATACCCAGTAATCTTGCCGAAGGTTGGGTATTAACCCCAGCGGGAGGCAAGATGGGACAGCAAACGAGGTAAAGGCGAAGTCAAATCCCCCAGCCAGAGGGGGAAGCATGAGCACACTCTGCCTTAAGAAACAGGTGCTGAAGTCAGAGGTACCAGGCCAGGATAATGTACAAATTAGTGGCTGTAGGAAATAAGGTTTATTCACAAGCATATGAGACTGTATCAAAAGAGTAATGCGGATGTCCTGAAAGAGGCCAACGCGCAAAGGAAACTCATTTCACAAGTTAGAAAGAAGCAATTCACTTTTGTTGGGCTGTTATGAGATGAGGAAAGCTGGAATATATCATAACAACAATCGTAAGATTGAAGGAAAAAAGAGATAGAGGAAGACAAAGAGAGCAAGTACTGGACTGTTTGACATCATGGCATGGAAAGAAGTCAACAACAGAATTGATAAACTGTATTGGAGACAGGAAGTTGTGGAGCGACATGATCTACGCCACTAGACATGATACTTAAATGATGAATGAATGAAAGATGATGAGATTGAAGGTCCCAAAAGTTAGATATGGATGATGTCTTTGATGTATCTATCTATGACGGTTCACAAAAATGCATGCTGTTTCATTTATCTAGCTAAGTTACTAAGAAGTTATGGTAAACAAAGAAGCTAAGGCAAATGATATGTTATGTGTTCATGTTGTGAGTTAGCTGAAGCTCGGTCCCAAGACAAGGGATCTGGTGACAGCCAAAGTGTAACCTATTTGTATGTGTAGGGGAATAAGCCAATGCTTTACTCATCTGCATGTACAGGAGAATAACATAATTATCCATCATTAATCCACCAAGACTAGCATGTATCTCAGAAGAGATACATACATTACTTGATCAATAAATACTTCACCAGACTAGTGAATATTATCACAAGATTCGTACATATATCACAGGACAAGTACATTATCACAAGACTATCACATACAGGGTTTTTCTACAAAGTCCCAGTACACTTTAAAACTTGGATAACTTATGTCCTTCTTTGCCTATTCACACATATTAAAACTTTAGTTCATTTTCAAAACATCACTCTTTACATGATCTGCATACTAGGATAAGCCCATTGTAGTTGGATGAATGACGATTCAGCTGGAAACATTGAACAACGACAAGAAAATTTAAAGGAAGTTTAACATCACGGAGAAGAATTTACGAAAAACAAAAGTCAATTACCATGAATCTAACAAAATTACAAGAAGAATAAACTAAATCTAGCAGACAAGAGAAATGAAACTCAACTGATCGCACTAATTCACCATGGAATAAAAACTGTGAGTAACGAAATCCGTATTATTTGTCGGTATAATCGCCAGCAGGTAATATTTTCAGAAAGTAATAAGAATGCAGGGAGAAGTGTCAGTTCAGATGATAGGTTCTCTCCTTTTGTTATAAGATGACTTCATAAGAAAGTTATCATCTTGAATTTACTACATTAGATATCTTAATTATAACCTATCAAGAGTTGAACGGGATACTTTGTCATTAAAAAAAAATTCATAAGAAAGTGAGTTTACAAACATGAACTCATAGGAAAATCATTAACGAAAAACGTTATTTATTTCTGTGTACACTAAGGTGGAAGTCTTTAGGTCATGACTGAGCGATTTTCATCTAGGATATTGAATAAAATGAGATACCGCGAAAAGCTGTTGATTAGTAGAAACCCCATGACATCACTATTATGTATTATTAAAAAGGTAAAGAAAGGTAAAGGATCCCGTTACATGCCCTTTGAGGCATACTGGGAATATGGTGTTAGGCCCATATTTTCTTGACCATTGGCGCGCTATTACACTAGTCAACAACCAAAATGTACCAGAAATGAAAATAGCTGATCTTAACTAATTTTGGTGTGCTGGAAACGAAAATGACATTAAAAAATGTTGATTGGCTCTAGTTTTCAAGATATATGCTACTAGTTTATTTAATTACGGTCAATTTATATATATGACGCAACTGTTGTGGGCGATTGCATAATTTTTTCCTAATGACCAATAAAAATGTAACTAGAAGTTGATGATGCAATCCTACCTATGATTACATCACCTTTGTGTATAAATATCTTATCTCTGATAAAATTTTGCCATTAGTTAGTGCATTTGTCCTTATCAAAAGTACCGTAGTTATAAATGCCTAGGACATGTGTGAACAGTGCTAATAATTTCTGTTATATATGTGGAGAGGTGACATTTGTATCACAAAAACGAAATATAACTAAAGTGATTAAGAAGGCGTACAGTTTGTATTTTGGTTGCAGAATAGGAGATCAGGATAAGAGCTGGGCGCCACACATATGCTGCAATACATGTGCAGCACATTTTAAACGTGGTTGACTGGCAAAAGGCAAGCTATGCCTTTTGCAGTCCCAATGATTTGGAGAGAGTCCACTGATCATCTCAACAACTGTTACTTTTGCATGGTCCCTCCAATTGTGAAAGGCATATCAAAGAAGAAAAAATGGACTCCGGAATATCCAAACATCCCCTCTGCAATACGTCCGGTACCACATGGCGATGACCTACCAGTTCCCAAAGTGCCAGGATCATTTTCAGCTGCTTCCACCGATGAAGAAGAGGACATTGGTGGTCCTGAACTATCAACCTCAAGCGACCCAGATTTTGAGCAAACTACATCCACTAAACCACACTTAATAACCCAAGGTGAACTGAATGATCTTGTAAGAGATCTGAATTTACCGAAGAACAAGGCGGAGTTTTTTGGTTCCAGATGCAACAGTGGAATCTCCTGGCAGAAGATGTTACAATTTCTGTGTATAGGAACCGCCAGAAGCCGCTTATTACATTCTTTTTCAAAGAGGGTGACCTTTCTGCGTGCCACAACATTTCTGGTTTAATGGCAGCCCTCAAAATCAATTACATACCGGAAGAGGGGAGGCTTTTCATTGATTCATCCAAGACGAGTCTTAAAGCTGTTTTGTTGAATAATGGTAATGTGTTACCGTCAATTCCAGTTGGTCACGCAGTTCATATAAAAGAAACTTATGAAAACACTAAGCAGCTTTTGAAGTGTATAAACTACGATCATCATCATTGGTCACTTTGCGGTGACTTAAAAGTGGTCGCTCTTTTGCTTGGACTACAGGGTGGATACACCAAGTACTGTTGCTTTCTCTGTGAGTGGGATAGCCGTGCACAAAGTGACCATTACATCAGAAGACATTGGCCAATCAGGTAGTCATTGCAGCCTGGCAGTAAGAACGTTGAGAACCCAGAACTCGTCGACACCAGCAAGATTTTGTTGCCACCCTTGCACATTAAGCTGGGTCTCATGAAAAACTTTGTCAAGGCAATGAAGAAAACAGATGAGGCTTTCAAATACCTCATCAGAAAATTTCCAAGACTGAGTGAAGCTAAAATAAGAGAGGGAGTATTTGTTGGTCCGCAAATTCAAAAACTTCTTCATGATGGCGAGTTTCTTTGCGTGTTGCATGGCAAGGAAAAAGCAGCATGGCTAGCATGTCAGTGGTGGACACTTTTCTTGGAAACAACAGATCTGATAATTACAATGAAATTGTAGAAAATCTCCTTCTGAAGTATAAGAATCTTGGCTGCAACATGTCTTTGAAAATTCATTTTCTGGATTCTCATCTGGATTTCTTTACGTCAAACTGTGGAGCGGTCAATGATGAGCATGGTGAACGATTTCACCATGACATTGCTGCTATGGAGACAAGGTATCAAGGCAATTGGAGCCCTTCAATGCTTGCTGATTACTGTTGGACTGTGACAAGAGACACCTCATCGATTGACAACAAGAAGCAAGCAAAGAGAGCTCGAACAGCGGCTGAATAATGACGGAATGGGTTCAAATGTGCATTTTTAAAACATGATATGTGAACTTTAAATAATGTTTTTATTTTTTTCTATCATTTTATGTTGAAATATCAATTAATTGAGTATGTAACCACAATTTTTATAATGCTAAAGTAGAAAGGCTAGCTGTTCACCCCAGAGAATTAAACAAGCATACATTATTTGTATTACTGTAATGTAAATTCATCATTTAAAAAAAGCCAGAGCCAATTGGTGAATTTCATTATGATATTTGAAATCAGCATGTCAAAATGAATCAGAAATTGTATATTTAATTTCTGGTACAAATAACTTTTGAAAATTTGTTGACTAGTGTTATTGAAAGGTTCTTCAAGTTGAGTTCACATTGAATTTTCTTTAAAATGATACGTTATCACTCACACTGGCTTATAACAGATGGCCACCAAAAAATAAAAAGCTATATACTACCACTAACACTTTATGATGGCACTTTCTAGCAAACGCGATATTGTTCACAATATCCTGGATTAAAATAAAAAATAAAATAGCATTGAGGCAATGTTTTCACAGAGACAAGCACCCTTGATTCACCACCCTTCTATCAGCAAGCAGGTGACGAGTATAATTTTCTGGAAAGAGGTTCCTCCAACTGTCACACTATCACAAGAACAGCAAATAGAACACAAGACAGCACATTAACCACAAGAACTGTAAACATACCACAAGGGTAGCACATTAATTGAAGAACAAGCTAATATATTACCAGAGCATCACATTTACCACAAGAACTGCAAACATACCACAAGGGTAGCACATTAATCAAAAGAAAAGCAAATATATCACTAGAGTACCACATTTACCACAAGAACTGCAAACATACCACAAGACAGAACATTAATCACAAGAAGTTAGAACTGCAAACATACCACAAGGGTAGCACATTAATCAAAAGAGCAGCAAGTATATCACTAGAGTACCACATTTAACACAAAAACAGCAAACGTACTAAAAGAGTAGGACATCTTTCACACGAAAATCAAACACACCACGGAAGCAGCACTGTTTCACAAGACAAACACCTATGTCACAAAACTAACAAATTACAATATACATGTACAAGTTTTAATAAGGTTAGCAAGAATTAAGCCCTGACACAGTAATTTATATATATATATATATATATATATATATATATATATATATATATATATATATATATATATATATATATATATATATATATATATATATATATATATAAAACTAGCATCACCTTTGATAACATTAGAATAACATCAGTAGTGATAACAGTGCATATATGAATAACAGCGCAATCAATGTATTATCAACAGCCTATTTGTCTTACTCTCTTCTATGTCATGGAACACCTAGATCTTATGATGTCCTCTGGGAAACATAATATCAGCCATGTATTCATTTGCCACTGTAGACATCCTAAACATCAATAGGCCAACTGTATATTACAAGTCTAGCACATTTATAACAAGAACAGCAAACATACCACAATAGTAGCATATTTATCACAAAAACAGCAAATATACCACAGGAGCACCATATTTATCACAAGAGCCGCAAATATACCATAAGAGAGCCACATTTATCACAAGAACACTGAATGTACCACAAGAGTAACACATTAATCACAAGAACAGCAAGTATACCACAAGAGTACCACAATTATCACAAGAACAGCAAATATACCATAAGAGTGCCACATTTATCACAAGAACCCCAAATGTACCACAAGAATACCATATTTATCACAAGAACACCAAATGTACCACAAAAGTAACCCATTAATCACAAGAACAGTTAAGTCAGAACACTGTTCGAAGAACTACTGCACTATACAATGTAGATCTGTGTGGCCGCCGAAGACTGCACTTCAATCTGTCCCAGTTTGAACTGAATACGCTTCAGCCATGACAAAAGAATGGAGGAATTGAAGGATGTCTGGTCCTTGGTTGGATGAGGTGGTTCCCAGTTCTGGCAGTTTTGCAGTCTCACCTGAAGATGGCCAGGTAGCTAGGAAGGATGGTCAGAAATCTTTGATATTAGATGTCTTTTATAAGCAAAATACACATTTGCTAACAGCATTAACTATGCATTTCAGTTTTTACAACCATTTGTACTGATAGGAAATTCTAAACAGAGCACAAGTATAATAAAAATTGATACTGAATTTTTTTTATAACTGAAAGACGCACTCAAACGTGGGATGTTTAGGAGTCACCTCTGCATCAGCCACAATCATATTCAGGAGACAAAGACAAGAAATATAAGCTAGTAAAGAGAAAATGAGACAAATGACACTCTCAAACAGGTTTGGAAACAAATAGATGCACAAGGAAAGATAAGATGAACAACACACAAAGACTCCAAAACAAAAACCATGGAGATAGCATGAGAGGAAAGAAGGCATCAGATTAAGCTGGGAGAACAGGTCCTGGAGCAGGTAACCATTTCAGATACCTAGGAGCTGTCACAGACTGGAAGGGAGGCATCAAAAAAGATTTGGCTTCCCGAAGAGAAGCAGCTGGAAGACTTTTTAAAGCCATAACTTGAGGAATCCTCAGCAAAAGAGAGGTTGGCGAGAAGACGAAGATGGCAGTATACCATTCAACCTTATGTCCTAGTCTTGACGTATGGATGCGAGTCATGGACAATGACTACAACCCACAAAAGCCAGATCCAAACCTCAGAAATGAGATATCTGAGGAAGGTGGTTGAAGTAACAAGAAGAGACATGGTCCACAACTAGACGATACATCATGGCCTAAAAACCCAGCCCTTGCAGACTGTAGTGAAGTGAATCTGTGTGACAATACGCTCAAATATTTCCCCGCTCAAAAACTAGTAACGTATTTTTAAATCTATAAATAACTCCAGTATTTGAAATTTGTCTGAGGGCCCAGTCAAATTTACCGCCAACAATTTTTCTAGTGTATTTGAATTGTTTGGGAAACAAGTCAAAATTTACCACCCACCCCAAAATTTATCTAAGAGCATAGTACAAAATTAACAACCAATCAAATCGTTTCCTCTTTTTTGTAGGGACAAGAAAAGTTTGGTTGACGTGGAAATAATGCCTATTCTGTGTTTTTGACTGAACATAGATAATTTATTTCTCAATAACGAAATATAATTAAAATGAAAGGGATATCTCAAATTATAGCGCTGATATTGCTTAACACATAAACATAAAGATTCCCTCATAATAAAATTATCTTAACTTAGAAAAATTTATTTTAGTGATATTTTAACTTCAGGAAAAGGCCCGATTTTATTACTTAAAAATTACCCAGATTGAAAGGCAAAGGAATAACTAAGGGAAAAATATATAGAACGATAGAGATAAATTGGCCATTTAATTATCAATTTTGATAATTAAAATCGGTCCACAAATAACAATAATATAAAATCTTAAAGTATGGTCAGATTAGACACACACACTTAAAACCGCAAAAATACAAGTTTCAGAAATTAACTTTTTGACTTGCCTCTGATTGGTTCGGGGTGGTTCTATAAATAGTAACAACCGTCTGCGGTATTCCGCCATTCACGTTAAAAAACTTAGCACATAGCTGACAGACGTAGAGACAGCATCGACCTTGTCTTTTGCCTTCCTGAACTGGGAAGCAGTTCTAGTACCTTATGTAGGCCAGTTTCAGCGTGTGTGAGTGTGCAAAATTACTTGAGGGTAAGGAATATATTTTTATTTGTATATTTTGTTTACTAAATGACCTGTAAAGAAACAGACTATGTGTGACCTATTAATTCGATACTGCTGATGGGATGTGTTAGGTCACGCTAACTTACGGAGGAATGTGTATAGGGCAGGCTTATTCGGAGTGAAAATTGTGTAAAATATGTTTGCCAATTGGCCATAAAAATTTGCGACTGTAAGTGTAGTATTAATAACTTAGTATTTGCGTCTGGAGCGATTCATTGTAAAGGATACTGTATTAGGCTTACAGGAATTGACGGCATAAAGAAATCAAGCTGTTACATATTATTTTGCTTACTTACTTACTTAGTCGTTCCCCTTCTACCGTGAGGTGTATAGGTTTATTTTGCACTTAACCTAATTTATCATACGGAAGCCAAACATGGGGCTCAGGACATTAACAGGGAATTCTTACAGGAAAAGATAATCACAGGAAAACAAACAGTAGAAAAGAATTTATATGTCTAGTGCAACCTGTTAGCACAAGGTCTAAATGGTAAGTTGTGACGTCCTTTATGTGTATGTGGGTTGAGGCTGATGACTACATAAAATGTGGTTATCCTTGATTCCAGGTTCGATCTCAGTATCTTGAAGAGGTCTCTGGCCATTGTAAAGGGAGGCTGCTGGAGATCACAGCTCGGCATACGTCAGGAGCTTTATCCAGCAGTATTTTCCACAAGTCTCTGAACATTGTTTGATCAAGTCGTGGGCAGAAAAAGTCAACAGCAACTACAGATAAGTCACCAGCCAGTGACATAATTTCAGAAGCTCACCCAAGTTGCAAATAAACAGTCTACTTAACTTACCTATAAATGATGACAATGAATAGACATATAACCAATCTACAGATTTGAAGCCAACATTCAAGAACCAGAAAAACTTGACATTTAGGGCATTGCAAGTGAGAATAGATTTCCTGTGAACAAGATGCCTCATGGACTGAAATTTTCCTGTTATTGCTTTTAAAAGTGTAAATATTCTTTCATTGCATTTATTGAATATTCCTGACCTGAAAAGATTGAGGTTCAGGCAAATTAAATTATACATATATATATATATATATATATATATATATATATATATATATATATATATATATATATATATATATATATATATATATATATATATATATATATATATATATATATATATATATATATATATATATATATATATATATATATATATATATATATATATATATATATATATATATATGTAAACTCTGACAGTCTTATTTACTTAATTTTCATTAAAGTTATAGTTCTGGTTTTGAAATTCATCCTATTATAATAAATTACCCTAGACAAATATTGAGTCAATTAAAAACATACTATACAATAAATTTTAATCTTTGGTGAGATCCTAAGAGGTAGCGGATAGGGACCTAGAGAATTTCATCATCATCCTTCCTTACTCTGGGAACTTACATAGCTGGACCTCACCTTGATTGTCTATATACCCTTGCTCTTTTCAGAGAAGGGGGTACTGCTTATAAGATCAGTCTCTTATCTGGCACTATCCTGGTATCCTTTGATACACCTATTTGTCCAGGATAGCCCTTTTCTTAATAACATCAAAACCTCTTGTGACACAGACCAAAGTAGAAAAGAACAAACTACGATGGTTTGGCCATGTTTGCAGAATGGGAGAAGAATGGCTACCACGTCAAGTATGGGAAACTAAGAGCCAGGGATCCAGACCTCCAGGGTGACCCACAGTCTGCTGGGAAGACAACATTAGACAATCTCTGCAGGACCGAGGACTAAAATGGAACCAGGCCAGGAGGAAGACAGCTGAAAGGATAGTATGGTGCTCTCTCTTCCAAACCTCTACACCTCAGGGTAGAAGAGGAACGACTAAGTAAGTAAGTAAGTAAACACACAAAGATGAACAGGAAAAAAGAAAGTAATACAAGAAAGAAGTAACACTAAAAAAGCAGTGAAAATTGAGAACCAGAAAGCAAGAAATATCAAGGCGGAAAATATAACTAATAAAAATGTAGAAAAGATGCAAAAAAGACAATGAAGTAGCAGAACTATCTATACAGTGCATTACAACAGGAAATAATGTGATCACCTGAAGGCCCCCTGGCCCCCCCCCAAATCTGAGAAGTGTTTCAGCCCCTTTACATCACTGACACTCTGGCTGGGGGTGCGGGGTAGGCCCACCATAGACATGACCCAACATTAAATACTGTTATGCAATTTTAACAAAAGGGCCAAGACAACTTATTAAACACACACCCACAAAAGTAGCCAACAATATAATCTGCATACATTTTATCAAAAAAATTAAAGAAAAAACAAAAAAAAAACAGCATTTAAAATCGGTAAACATACCTGAGCATGGTAAGCAAAAAGGATTGAGGTCCACATAGGAAATAACTGAAAAAAAAGGAAACTAATATCATACAGACATGTCACACTGACACAAGTTAATATTTGGGATAATTCACCGGAAAAACCTGGTCATTTTACAAATCATCATTGACCTCTTTGCTCCTTATGGAACATGGAATTCACTGCATCAAACTTACATCTTAGTATTCAAATATTCTTGCAGCGGTGGTTTCTGTAGTAATCTGTTTTACATGATGAATAATAAAGAAGTAGAAAACTAGACAGTAGAAAAACAACAGGCGTGAGTGGCTTACCAGGGAATCGAACCCAGAACCTTCAGTGCGGCAACCCCACCTAGCTATGGAAGCGAATCACACTATCCTCCCTGCCAGCTAAGCACCACCAACAAAAATGCTTTGATTCAATTCCCCGGTAAGCCACTCACGTCTGTTGTTTTTCTGTTGTCTAGTTTTCTACGTCTTTATTATTCACGAGTGCCTGAAAACATACCGTTATGTTTGTCTAATATTTATTTACTGTTTACAGGCCTCTGGTGTCCCTTCTTTATGTGTTTAAAACGTTTGTACAATACCAAAACCTATCCTCTGTCCTGTACTTACTGTTCTTAGTCTTCTATCATTTACTAGACACAGAATTAAGGTCTTTGTCTTGTGTAATCTGACCTATACTGTATAATAGGGGAACAACAGAAGTGATTGCGTCATTAATAGGCTGGATTCCCCAGGTAAATTTCTGGTGTTATGTGTTGCTGTTCGCACTAATAACCCCTGTCATTGAAGCATCATTTTATGTGGTGCTTAGCTGGCAGAGAGGATAGTGTGATTCACTTCCATAGTTAGGCGGGGGTGCCACACGGAAGGTCCTGGGTTCGATTCCCCGGTAAGGCACTCACGTCTGTTGTTTTTTGCTGTATAGTTTTCTACTTCTTTATTATTCACGAGTGCCTGAAAACATACCTTTATGTGTGTGTAATATTTATTTACTGTTTACAGGCCTCGGGTGTCCCTTCGTTATGTGTTTAAAAATAACGTTTACATGATGAGGTTGCCAGCCGCATGTACAATCTCATTTTAGTTGCCTAGTAAGACATGCCTGAGGCAGCAAGGGTCCTATTCTTTCTTTGCCTCACCACCCGGGGACTACACGAGGCGGTTTTTCAAATAATTTAACACCGTCTGCAAATCTTTCTAAAGGAAGAAGAGATTAGAAGAAATATTTTAGTACTGATATATCTTACACTTACCTTTGCCAGCACTGAAGAGTTACATTCTTGCAGCGCTTCCATCAGTCCTAGGAAGTGAAGGTTTACCATCTCTGCCAGCTTGTGGTTTTGAATGAAAAAAAAAAGCAAGGAAAATAAGTCTTCTTAGCAAAATGGGCATTTTTAACAACTGACAGGAAAAATACTAACTGTAAGTGTCCCCACAATAAAAAAATCTAACAACATAAATGTAAGAATAAAAATCTGACAACATAAATACTTAGTAAACAAGCAAGAGGCCGGAGAAATTTAGAAAAGAATTAAAAATGCACAACATACAAAATGTTAGAAAAGGAGTCTGTTATAACAACTAGGAGTGGAGGAAACATAAAATCTAAAGCAATTCCTGGCAATAAACGCTGCACATTAAACACAGCCTACTCTGACACAGAAATTATAACATGTTCACAAACCAGATTTCGCAAATTTTATAATCTTTTTTCCTTTGCAAACAAATTAAATAGAAGTGAATTCTACAAAAAACAACCATTATAATCATATTATATACGAAAGAAACTTGAACTAACAGCATGTTAACTTTCTATTTAGGAAATTTCATGCATATACAAAAAAAAATTTGACTTGGAAGGAACAAGCCATAGTATCCTAACAGAACATACTCATATAGGAAAAGATGGGCTTAAAATGTAACGCTTGTTTAGTCTGTCATTCTTTCTTTTTGCTTTAACAGCATCTTCATTATTTCCAATTAATTTCTTCAAATATGTCCTTTATCTGTTTTATGTTCCTGCTCTCTTACCTTCTATGTGTTTTGATACTTTTACATATTTCCTTTAACCTACTGACTGTAGGGCACAAGTGTGTTCGTAGCTACACAAGATTCCCCACCCCCAATCACAAAAACATATGCACAGTTTTGTTTACAGAGAGTTAGTTAGTTGCTTATCCTTTACAGGACGTGGCAATCAACCCCAGCTTTTATTGGCTGTTTGTGATTTTTCTAGGCAATTTTTTCATTCAGTAGTTTGCCATTGCTTTCTGAATGGTACGGCGCTTATACTATTGTTAAAAATCCACACAAAGCGATCTGCTACCAAACCGCCTGCAGCAGGTTTCGAACCTGGTATATCTGGATTATGAAACTGCATTCATATCTATTAGGCCACAGACGCCGACTGTTTACAGAGAACACACGTGTAATATATCTACACAGAAAAAAAAAAAAAAAAACAATGGAGTGCTTATGAAGCAACCACCATAAGTTATGATGGTTCAGGTAATGTAAACAAGTCTGGGGTCAAACAAACTGACCGTGACCCTTCCCTAGGGGCAATGCAAATTCTACACTGTTTTTTCCACTATGGAGGCCACAGTGAGATACAAATTATTATTATAACAAAAAAGTGTTGTCAGCTCACAGCTGTTAATTATAACTGCCAGGATAAAGTGTTGTCATGCCCACTAAGGGCAGACACAAATACCATACATACACACATTGCCATAAATCAGCTATGGGTTAAATAATATGTTTTCTACATATCTCATATTCTACTCTTTTTCCTAAAACTAAAAACCCCAATATTTAAAATTATTTCCATCAATTAACCTGCTCTCTGTCTTGTGACTCCACTCCTTTATCTGTTTTGTGTCTTATATTATATCTGTGCTCTACAGCGCCTGACTGGCAGAGTGATTAGAGCACTTGCCTCTTGCAACAAAGTTACCAGGTTCAAAACCTGGTAGTGTTATGCTCCAGTCCACCAAGTTTTAAATGGATACCTGACTCTGCTCTTGAGTTAGGGATGGCAAAGGCAGGGAGGAATGGAACTGGTCTCCCCAACTGATTTTTTTTTTTTTTTTTTTGCGTACGCCTGCTATTACTCGAGGCGAAATCTCAGGTTAGTATGTCTAGCCTGAGACTGATTTTTACGTGAGTATCCCTTTTTTTCTTGTACGGAGACAGGTGTCCCTCGCCATTCAGGCAGATACTCCAATTTTGGAGGTACCCACTAGAGCTGGGTCGGTTCAGGAGCCGCCAGTCCCTGGTCGACGACACTCCTTCAAATGTACTCGCCAGGGCTCGAGTTAATCCAGTCCAAATCCCGGTCGACGAAAAATCCCCCCCTCCCCCCAATTGATAAAGCTAGGCCTAGTATAGTGAAACCTCTAACACTTTGCTCCCCTAAGGCAGTAGCTGCTAAAGTACTATTCACCTTTTTATCTATGCTCCATACAAAAAAAAATTGAAGGCTATTACATAAATAATATATTTTTAATGGAAAAATCTAAACTTACTATTAATAAGTAAAAAAATGAGATAATCATGTTTACGCTTACTGTGAAAATACATTAAGCATGAGTGCTAAAGACAGGTGCATTTGTGAATATGCAAGGCAATCTGTGTGTATTAATGCACTGTGCAAATTACAAACTAACAAACAGCTGCAGGTGATAGTAAAACTTGCCACTTTATGTCAAAACACAATAGGTACTTTTTAACATCTATTATAATAAAAACACAAAATTTGTGTTTTATAGTACATAAAACAAACATCCACTTTATATTTTCTCTCTACTTCTGGTAGCAGAGGCAACCAATTTGGTTCAGCAACGTGATCCTAATCAGGAAGTATTTGCTTTTATTTTTATGTTTTCTACTTAGGCTAATTCTTACTTTCTGTTTTTGTTTGTCTGTCCCTGACGAAGGCCTTGTGGCCGCAACATAGGTTTTTTCTTGTCTTTTGTCCTATTTAGACATACTACCTTTTTTTTTTCCACGCTAACCTAACAACCTTACTTTTTTAAGGCAATATTCACATTGGAAAGCACTAGTTCTGGGTAAATAACAGTTTAGTTCTGTGGTACCTAAAAATCCCATCTTCGAATTCCAGGAAGCTTGCATAAACAAGCAGGCAACACATGAAAGCCACAAGACATTGAAGACACAAGTAGATAACTGACACACAACACAGACACAAAGGAAAGTGAAAGTGCAAAATCATCAAGAACAAGAGAAAATAACCAGATCAAAACCAGTGAAACAAGAGGTGAGGACAAGAATGATGGAGGTTGATAGAACACACACTGTGACGGTCATTAACTAGCACCAGAAGGCAGACATTGTTCTGAACCTTAATATGTCCAATGTGTAGAGTAGAGGAAGTAGAAGAAAACCCTAGACACACACTCTGAAGAGAATTAAAAGCAGAATTAAGGGCAAGCTGAAGAGAATTAAAAGCAAAATTAAGGGCAAGCTGAAGAGAATTAAAAGCAGAAATAAGGGTCAAACAAACACAGAAACAACTGGAGCAAAAAAATAAATTAGAAGCCTGATAAGCATTGGGTGCATCTGTTATTTAGTCATTCAGATGGTAAATGTTGCATCTGATATTTATTCATTCAGATGGTAAATGTTGCATCTATTATTTAGTCATTCAGATGGCAAATGGGTGCATCTATTATTTAGTCATTCAGATGGCAAATGGGTGCATCTATTATTTAGTCATTCAGATGGTAAATGTTGCATCTATTATTTAGTCATTCAGATGGTAAATGTTGCATCTATTATTTAGTTATTCAGATGGTAAATGTTGCCTCTATTTTTTAGTCATTCAGATGGTAAATGTTGCATCTATTATTTAGTCATTCGGATGGCAAATGGGTGCATCTATTATTTAGTCATTCAGATGGCAAATGGGTGCATCTATTATTTAGTCATTCAGATGGCAAATGGGTGCATCTATTATTTAGTAATTCAGATGGTAAATGTTGCATCTATTATTTAGTCATTCAGATGGTAAATGTTGCATCTATTATTTAGTCATTCAGATGGTAAATGTTGCCTCTATTTTTTTAGCCACTCAGATGGTAAATGTTGCATCTATTATTTAGTCATTCAGATGGTAAATGTTGCATCTATTATTTAGTCATTCAGATGGCAAATGGGTGCATCTATTATTTAGTCATTTAGATGGCAAATGGGTGCATCTATTATTTAGTCATTCAGATGGTAAATGTTGCATCTATTATTTAGTCATTCAGATGGTAAATGTTGCATCTATTATTTAGTTATTCAGATGGTAAATGTTGCCTCTATTTTTTAGTCATTCAGATGGTAAATGTTGCATCTATTATTTAGTCATTCAGATGGCAAATGGGTGCATCTATTATTTAGTCATTCAGATGGCAAATGGGTGCATCTATTATTTAGTCATTCAGATGGCAAATGGGTGCATCTATTATTTAGTAATTCAGATGGTAAATGTTGCATCTATTATTTAGTCATTCAGATGGTAAATGTTGCATCTATTATTTAGTCATTCAGATGGTAAATGTTGCCTCTATTTTTTTAGCCACTCAGATGGTAAATGTTGCATCTATTATTTAGTCATTCAGATGGCAAATGGGTGCATCTATTATTTAGTCATTCAGATGGCAAATGGGTGCATCTATTATTTAGTCATTCAGATGGTAAATGTTGCATCTATTATTTAGCCATTCAGATGGTAAATGTTGCATCTATTATTTAGACATTCAGATGGCAAATATATGCATCTATTATTTAGTCATTCAGATGGCAAATGTTGCATCTACTATTTAGTCATTCAGATGGCAAATGTTGCATCTATTATTTAGTCATTCAGATGGCAAATGCTGCATCTATTATTTAATCATTAAGATGGCAAGTGGGTGTATATATTATTTAGTCATTCAGATGGTAAATGTTGCATCTATTATATAGTCATTCAGATGGCAAATGTTGCATCTATTATTTAATCATTCAGATGGCAACTGTTGCATCTATTATTTAGTCATTCAGATGGCAACTGTTGCATCTATTATTTAACCATTCAGATGGTACATGTTGTATCTATTATTTAATTATTCAGATGGCAAATCTTGCATATATTATTTAATCATTCAGATGGCAAATATTGCATCTATTATTTAATCATTCAGATGGCAAATGTTGCATTTATTATTTAATCATTCAGATGGCAAATGTTGCATCTATTATTTAATAATTCAGATGGCAAATGTTGCATCTATTATTTAATCATTCAGATGGCAAATGTTGCATCTATTATTTAGTCATTCAGATGGCAAATAGTACTTGCATATCTACATTGTTTTATTTGCTATTTAAAAATGCTACTGCCTGCTTCATCCTAACTTCACCTGCGCTGAGCCAATAAAATAGAAAATAAATTTGAAAGTTATACACTTAAGTGACAACATAATCTAATGTGCACTATAGGAAAATTTAGAAAACAACTGCTATAATGTTATCTTCATCAAAATCACTGTCAGCTAAGATGTACAGAAGCCTGTGTTTAGTTACAGTTAAGCCAACCTTGCATCTCTTTTTTGATTTTATATGGAAGCAAAAACTAATTTAATGCCCAAATAAAAAATTAAAAAATGCTTTTGTCTCCGTCAATGTGCACAATTCAAACGCATTAAAAATAACACAAAATCACACACAACCATAACATGGAACACAACTGGCTAAAAGTATGTGTGAAGAAAAAAGTGACATCTAACAAATATGTTAAAAATTATGTAAGACAAGTACTAACAGCAACATTATAGAGAAAAGAAGAACAATGGTGTTAAAACACTTATAATAAGATTTTAAAATAACAACACAAAGAAAACTACAATTACGCAGCAGCTGTAGGCAAGAAAACAGACTAAGACAGAGTTACAACAACACATTGCCTTGGTGCCAAGAAAACCTTAGTTATTTGCTATTCTCTTGGTCATAAGATTGATCTTGAACTGAACTCTAAGCTGCCAGTAACATCCTGAAGTTATATTTGTGTGTGCACGTGCATGCATGCATGTGTGTGTGCAAGTAATTGTGCATATATCTATATGTATGCGTGTGTACATATTTTCACCTATTACTTTTATTTCTTCATTTCAAGTAAAAATTAAGAAAATATCACTTTAAAATTCAAACTAATGGAGAGGAGCGCAATGATCCATTGCTAAATTTGGTTTGTCCAGATAACTTTCAGCACCAAGCAACAGTAAAAAAAAACCAATTAGTAAAGTTCCAAACCTCTAGGGCTGGTTTATCCTTTCACAGTAGATAGCAAAAGAAAGTTGGAAGAAAGAACAGCATAAAAAATTGCTCATTATTATTTTTTTGTCTCAGGTTATGATTTGCATACACACAATAAAACTGTAACACAAATATCAAACATAATCACATACAATGTAGGAAATATTAGTGACACAATGACAAAATTTCCTAGAGGTCTCTCAGGAGGAACCCCCCCCAACACAACTATTGCTACCCCCTAGCATATCATAAGAGATGACTAGTAATGAGGTTGTTCATGGAGCTGACGACTTCACAGTGTAAAACATATTGCTACATAAACTATTGCTGCAATGCTCTAATGTTGACTTCCTGCAAGGGGAACCAGGTGCAATGGTGGTTCAGTGCTACATAAGGAGGGAAAAAGGGGGGGGGGGGGGAAAGAAGAATGACAAATTACAAAGACGCTGACTGCATTTACAAATATCTTCATTAGTGTATTTTTTTCATGATCTATTTGAACTTCGTGATAAGCACGAGATCAAAACTAGACAGCTAAAATATTTTGACCATGTAAAAAGACATAACACCTTACTGAAGACAATTAATGGAAGGCAAAGTTGAAGGCAAACGTGGAAGGGGAGGATAACACCAAGAGATGGACAGGAAAAAGTCTATCAGAGCGCGCTGTCAAAACAAGAGATAGAAGATGTTGGAGATCGATTACAGCTGACCTTCAATGCGGAGATGGCAACTGATGATTATGATGATAATGATAAGCATATAAAAACTAGAATGTGTACCTAGGTATTTGTGATAAATAAAAAGATGAAAATGGTATGACAGGATCACTGATCTGGAATCGATGGACAGAACCAGACAAATACCAATGGAATGAGAGGCGAGGATAACACGTTTGAGGTGGGTAGAACACACAATGAGGACACCAGCTAATGACCTCAACAGGCAAGTCCTTATTCTGGAATGCCCATGATAAAAGAAGTGCAGCTCCAACACAAAACACACAACAGAGAAAGACTTACAAACACATGGAGAAGACAACTGACGACAGGCGTAGGAAGGGAGCAGAATTTGAACAGATGGCACATATGATGGTTTATCACAAACCAATTTAAAGTCTATGTTCCATAGGAAGCTGTAAGAAAAGCACAAGTGTAGTTTTCTTTCTTCCTTCATTATATTTCTTGTGGCGTGACTATGTGCTCATGGACAGTTTCAGTTATCGCGCATCGTAGGAAGGATAAGAAAAATATATTAGTTGAGAAGTAATAGATATAACTGAAGTTAAGGTTTTGCCTGGGTCGCCCAGAGGAAGATTTGGCTCAAGAAGTCCTGTTGGGTTCCTCCACAGGGTGAAGGGAGATAAGAGTGTAAATTCTCCTAACTGAGAACAGGGCCTGTAAAAGTTTGTTAGGAGATATTTGGTCTCTCGCTACAGTACTCCCCTTCTCTGTGATCTATTATTATTATCCTTAGTTCAATTATTACTCGGATTATTATTATTATTTTTACGAGCCCCCTCCCTTCTAATAGAAGATAAATATCAGACAATGTGTAACATATAATCAAATAACCAAGTCCTCAGGTACAATATATACACCCAATTGGTTTAATAAAATAAATTGAAACTGATGACTTTAAATGCTAATGATTATGAAAGTTGTGTGTATGATGTATGTGCTATAAGTCTTACAATTCAAGTGTTCATCATCTACTGGCTAGCTGCTTTTGTGTAACATTGATATGGTGGGCTCCCTGCTACACAGGAACTTATCTCTTCAGCCCCAGGCTGATAGTGAGGTGTGGTCCTAAATCTAGGTATGCCAGCTGGTATTACGTTGTATCGGGTGGGTCATGAACCTCTGTCTCTAATGGTTTGAATATGCCTTCACTGTGCTCGACTCCATATTCTTCGTCTGAGATTGGAATGTCGTGCAAGGCTCCCCCATAGACTGAAGACAAATACGGCTCCATTAGTTTTCTAGCTTGTGAAAACTGTCTTTTCCCTAAGCCGTCCGTCTGCCAGTCATATCAGATTTTTGTCTCTAACATCATATATCTAGAGCCTTATCTTGAATTCAAGTTTCCTCCCTTTATGCCTTTTTTAACAAATATTTTCCTGCAGTGGCAGTGTTGAAATTCTTTACTTATTCACTAATCGTCATGTTAAACATGCTGAATTATCATAGAACTGTTGGGCGACAGTTATTCTAGCACTGTGCCTCTAGCATAATCGTCATGTCAAATATGATGAATTATTCTAGAATTGTCTGACAACATTATTATGATTCAGTGCCTCTTGTCTATTTGTCACGAGTTGGATTTAAGTTAGAGTTATGCCCAAGCGTAGGACAAGACCCTAGTGTGAGAAAAGACTAAGATAATAGATTAATTATGAGAAATGACAGTGAATGTAGTAAGGTGAGTCTATTGGCCCGAGGAGGATAACCGAAATTAAATCTTCCTCGCCAAATCGTGACTTCAAGAAATGCTATAAACTCACCACCTCTGGCTACCTTTAACAGACTAAAGGAGATAAGGTTAAACTAACACTACAGACACCACTGTACAGACAACAGTTAAGGACTATACAGTGACGAAGCTGATCCAGTGAACATTAAATAAGTTTATTATACAAATCCACATAAGTTCATAACATAGTAACAACAATATATATAACGTGCCAGGTTTGCACTGACCTGGAAATAAAAAAACTCAATTTAAATTTATAAGACACATCAAATTATGAACCCAACCACTCTCACTCATTCATTCACCTTGCTGGGGAAACAAAATCAGAATGATTACTTGGATTCTTACTACCATCTAATTTAGTGGCCCTCAACTGTAGCCACTACTCTCTATTACACTACTATCTCTATTTTGTCACTGGCTGCTGACCCTGCATGAAGACTATCTGCACAGCTGCTAACTCTGTCAGCGGTATACGCCACTAAGTCACACTCTGCACTGCTATGTAATAGACTTTTTCTAACTCTAAGGCTCAGAGGCTACCCTCTAAGAATAATATGAGACTCTGCAGGTCCCTGATCTATTTTTCACCATCTCTCTCTCCACTTCTCCTGCCTTGC
Source organism: Oreohelix idahoensis (assembly GCA_024509875.1). Taxonomy (NCBI): domain Eukaryota; kingdom Metazoa; phylum Mollusca; class Gastropoda; order Stylommatophora; family Oreohelicidae; genus Oreohelix; species Oreohelix idahoensis. Next base: position 159,514 of record JAMPIV010009994.1, read on the forward strand.
TGCTCTCGTTTCATTTCAGCAACTGGGAAATGATATCCCTTTCTTCCTGGTTCTGACTCGTACTTCTGATGACTTCTGAAAATATTGACTAGGCACTTGCCGTAGACTGTAGAGGCTTCTCTATTTGGCGAAAAGAAAGCTGATTCTCCCTTGCTATGTTACCCCTCATTTGGGTTTAGGCCCTTCGGTATTATTTTGACCGAGGCTAAAAAAAAAAAAGACACACCAACCCGCTTGCTTGGGTTCGATGGGTGTGTATGAGCTTAGAGCTCCGGGTCTTAAGAAAACCCTTTTCACTGAAGACTGCGTCGCTGTCTCGACCTGCCCTTCCTCGCTCCCTCTCTCTGGGGCCACAATACTCAGAGCCGATACCCCTCCACGGTACAAGCTCTTACGCCTCTGGCGTTTCCTCGACTTTTCTCTCTTGAGAAGACTGGCTACCTTTGCCAGCTGTCAGGAACAAGATTTATTGGCAACCCCCGCTCTTCGGGCCGTGACCACTGCTGTGGACACAAAAGACATGCCACTCTGTACTACAATACCAAATTACTTTCATATAATAAACTTACATATAAAACGTAAACAGTGGATGCTTCAGTCACACTCAAATCTAGCACAAACATGTAAACACCCGAACGAAGACTGCTCCCCTATTTCCCCTCTCTTGTGCACGACGATACGTAAATATTTCCTGACCCTGGGTCATCTCCTCCCGACTACACCCTGTCTGTCTAGTAAACTCCAGACTCACTGATCAACTGATTATACACAGCTTGCCTCAAGCCTAAAACATTAAAAAGAGGTAGGGAAACCTCCCGTACTTAGGCCTACTTTAACTCTGTAAGTGGTCTTATGACCTTATCATCGTTTCCCCAAACACAAATAGAATACATAACATTTAATGCACACCTGTGTTTAAAATTCCTCAGTACATTTATATATTACATCTCTATACACAGAAATATATCTATCTCTAAGGACTATATTTCCTAGAACTCATTAAATTCCATAATACAAAAATCAAATACTACTCTGCATAATATTTAATTACACAACCACTTAAGGCACCCTAAATTTCCTTTCACCTCTACCTCACGTGGTTTCCCGGCAATTATTATACTTTCACCGATAGAAAAATATTTAATATCTACTCTATCCATCCAGAATTCCTACTCCAATAAATCCCGGTAACCACGTGATTAACTTTCCCGAAAAATCCGTTCCCGTATTTTTAAAAAAATGAGACTTATCAGAATTAAACTCTCAAGGAAATAAAATACACGCGCTACAGAATATTCTGTAAATTAATATAAATCTAGGATGCGTGTATTTCTACAGACTTTCTATTAAATCTACGGAGCACACCTACGTAATATCTCTTTATCACTCATAGACACTGCTATCACTGTAGAAATAAATGATGGCGTTACAAGTTATAAAGTTCAAAAATAAATTAAATTAGAACGGACTAAGGCTCTGTTAGAGAAACTAGAATTAATTACCACGCTACTTTAAATTACTGACATACCAAATATTGCGTTCAGCGTTAGAAGCCGACAATATGCTTGGATACACGGCCCAGGATTTTCTGCAGGAAGAGACCGCTAAATCGAAAAGCGCTACTTTATCTCAGATTAACCCACGCTGACCCCCGACCTACTTGAGGCTTAGCGTCTCACCACAACCAATAGAATTAAAGATAATCTAAAACTTTCCATGCGCTCATCTCTAAATTTAGAACCAGTGTATTCTTGCTTCCTTTAAATGCGCGCGTATTTCCGGCTGCGTAACGTTACCTAACGTCGTCCGCTAGCGTGAGCAGAACCGAATGTGATTCGCTCCAACTTACGTTGGACGTTACCTGGGTAGGGGTCATCTCCCCTTACCCACGAAAAATGACCGCGATAAATTTAACAACGCAAAAAATGGAATTCCAAGATCGCGATTATTAGAAACGGGAAGACTGGTGCCCTTCAATACTAACTTACATTAATCCCTAAAGAAAAAAACCCGCAATACTTTACCTACAGAACAAATCTAAACACCCCTAATATTCAGAGAGAAAAAGAATACTTCCCAATCTTTAATAGAGGGAAGACAAAAATGGCAAACTCAATAGTTACGAAGAGAAAATGAAATGGGGCCTTTTGAAGACTAAATCACAGTAACTCCATCACACATCAATTACGATGAATTAGTATAGAATTGTCTGGCGACATTATTATTCATTTCCTCTGGTCTAATCATCGTGTCAAATATGATGAATTAATATAGAATACATTATAATTACTATGAACACTTTGTACAGTCTCATCCCGTGGGATAATAAAATACATGAGATCACATTGTAGCCATGTGGCTAGATGCGATCGTAAAGCAAAGAAAAATAAATAAAGCAAAACACAGCTCGTTCCAATCACTGCGTCGATTTTACAAGGTACTACACATTTTAACACAGTACTATTTTACTAACGAGATATCACTTACCTACTCAGAGATGAACTTTAACGTTGGGTTAGACGCGTGAAATGCAGCGATATAGACGCGTGAATTGTAGCGATCTATTAGGTCTGTTCCCCTCAGCTTTCCGAAAGCAAGTAATTTCAGCATCGACTGGCATTATCTTTTAGCGCGCTTTTTCCGCTAAGTCATGTGATCTGGCCTCCTATAGACGCTCCAACGAACAGCATTAAAAGTCACGTGGGGGGGTTGCATAGACTGGTTTTAGCTGGGTCTAAGAGCAGTTCACCCTCGTTATTGGCCGCGCCACTAGGCGGGTTTTAACTGGTTTCGGCCCACTGAGGTTAGGTTTTAGAATGATGTTGTTGATCTAAAAATAGTGCCTGATGCTAGGAGAATATGTAAAAACGAGAGGAGAATTTGCCGCATATTTTTACCGGCTTACAATCATGCATAGAAGATGAAGAAAAAAAATGGTGCCCCATTAATTAAATTAAGAGAAGACTGGGCCGGTCGTCACATCAGTGATGATCTTGGGTGTACTGTGTGATCTGTAAGAGGACGTATCCTCTCTTCCTGAAGGTTTCATTCGCTCACTTAACATACAGTTTTTCTCATGCTGTACTTTCTGATGTTTCAAAACATAGGGTCAATGGTGGTAACTATTCCCTTTCCACTTCTGCACTCTCAGGCACGTCATCTTCTTCTTCTTTGATCCTTAGCCGCCGACCATCAAAGCAGTCAGTGGCCATCACGCCTGGTGGCGTCTTGTAGGGCAGCAAAAATAATGCTTCCACTTTGCTCGGTCGGCGGCCATCCTTTGTGCAGGGCCCCAGCTCTGGTTCTTTCTTTGCATCTCGACCTCCACAGTTCTCAGCCAAGTTGTTTTTGGTCGGCCTCTCTTTCGTTTTCCTTCAGGGGTCCATAGCATAGCTGTTCTTGTGATGGCCTCAGGCATGTCATACAAGGTGACAACAGACATTATTTGTCTGAAGAGTGTGGTTTTTATTCTGCAAGCTTCTAGATAGACTGAAAGTCTTTCTTTGTTATGATAGTGATCACCTCATCCTTTGTCAATAATATGAAATACAAATGATAGAAGTGTCTGTTGTAAAACATTACATCAATTCTTCTTCTTCTTCTTCTTCCATCCTTAGCCACCAACCGACAAAGCAGTCCGTGGCCAGTGCGCCTAGTGGCGCCTTAGGGCAACAAGAAATCAACTGTTGTTCCGTTACGCCTAGTGGCGTTTATTAGTACAACAGAAAATTAATTGTTGTTTCCGTAATCAGAGTGACTGGCAAGCGGATGATCAGCCTGCTGTGCATTACATCAATGCATGATCTTTAAAAGGGATCTATCATTTGATTTATAGGTTTGAGGCTTGCAGAAAGCCTATCCAAATTAAGCCTTTAATTTCATTGTTCAGTCAAAATGACAAGAAATAATCAAGTCTTGATGAGGAAGACACGGAAAGACCTGGAGCTGATGGTAATGGGCAGGAAGACTTGGCATAAGTTTGCTGAAGGCCTATGCTCCACTTGAAGGGTGATTGATGACGATGACAAATCAAGTCTTCTTCAAGTTTCCACAATAGATGCATCACATCAGCTTGTCCTTTCAAAACATGTTCTCTCTCACATGCATAAGCACACAAACATCCTCACACAAAATGTCTAAATTATAAAGAAAATTAAAAACATGTTCAGCTGTCCTTACCACTTTTGAGTGTGACAGCAGCTGTAAAATCCCTGGTGTGACTCGAGCCCAGAAGTCCATGATCATGGCAGATGCCACTGAGTGCTGTTCACTTCCTGGATGGTGAAGAGCTGCGGCTGATTCGCTGTACATGGTCCACAACTGAACAATGAGAACAAGTTGCTAATCAATTAGTAACATGGGAAACGAAGGTAAGGATACGTAGAGCTTTACAATCAGGTAAATGATTCATAGTGGTGTTTCCCAAAGAGGGTGGTATTGCCCCCATGGGAGTGGTGGGATTACCTCGGCAAGGGGGTGGCAGAGGGAGATGGAGGTGAAGCATGTTGTTCACTTATTTAGGACCAACTTTACTACAACCTACTGCAAATCACCTTCCTCGTTTCATTTTAAAAATAGTGGTGATGCCAATGATATGTGAAAGAGAGGTCCTGCCTGAGACAGAAAGAAAACATTATAAAGGATGAATGAAAGAGCCACAGACAGTACAACATATTATGTCATTTAAAAAAAGATAGAATGGAGAACATATAACTAACGTGATAAACTTTGGTAACTTGCATAAGAATTATGAACAGAATACGTGGATCAAAAACTGTAAACCAATGAGACTGAATAAATGAGAGACAAGAACACGTACAATTTGAGAGACAAGAACACATACCATTTGACAGACAAGAACATGTACCATTTGAGAGATAAGAACATGTACCATTTGAGAGATGAGAACATGTACCATTTGAGAGACAAGAACATGTACCATTTGAGAGATAAGAACACGTACCATTTGAGAGATGAGAACATGTACCATTTGAGAGACAAGAACATGTACCATTTGAGAGACAAGAACACGTACCATTTGGACACGCTGCATGAGTATATGAGAGATCTGTGGTTCTTCTTTTGATGAAAATTCCAGACTGGATGATAAATTCCATATCAGATACTGTGAAAATTAGGGGAGAGGAGGATGAACTAACTGAGCTACAAAATGACATTGAGTTGAAGCCAAAATGTTAGAAATTATACCAAGAGTTTTAGTTACAGAGGGAAATTTCTTCCAAAAGTTTTAGTTACAGAGGGAAATTTCTTATCACTATCCTGCAAAAAGGATAGCAGTGAAGAAGCTCTTTGTTGCACATCCAGCATCACATTTTGAGGAACATGGATTTAATGAGGTTATTAAACTTCTCTCCAAGCACAGAAATCAACTCTAGATTCCTAAACATGGTGATTTGGGACCGAAGACGCATCAAAAGTGAGGAATGCAGTAAGCGACCCATAGCTTGACTGCTTGCGTCAGGGTCAGTGAACCAGAGCTGACCAAGACCCTACTCCACCTCCAAGTAGTGGTCCTGGAAACAGCTGCATCACTGCAGTCTAGCTGAGAGAGTAGGGATCGAAGATGGAAGGCTAACCCGGTCCCAAAAATGCTATGCTGAAAACAGATGTGTCGGGCCGAAAAGCACAGATATCGCAGCTTTGCTGTAAATGGCGACACAACGTAACAAACGTCCTTTTTAGGACGAACGCAGAAGAAGAAGAAAAAACATGGTGATTTAAGACTCCTGCTATGTGACGTTGGTCCAGACATTTAGATATGCTGGTATCAATTCATTAAGCCCATCCATCGCAACAACATTTTCCTAACAGTGAAGTAGTTACTACATGTGATATCTAAGATTCTTGCTAAATGACAATCAGACTTTGAAAAGCTGGGCTGGATCAAGTTCAATGATTTTGTTGAATAAATCTCTCACCACTTCTCAGATCCCCAAGGAGTATAGGTCTTCAAAAAACTTATGTCTAGTCTTCCTATCCCATGCCATCTTTATCATGTCTGTCTCTAGTTCTCTTCTCTACATGTTCCTTTGTCTCCCTCTACCTCTCTTACCCTGGAGAATCCAGAAAATGGACTGCCTGGTTTTGCTATCAACAGGTTTCCTCAATGTAAAAAGGTAAGGTAAAGGATCCCGTTACACACCCATTGTTCCTCAATGTGTGTTGAATAAAATGTAAATGAAAAACTGTAATTAGATGTGAATAAATATGCAAAAATTGTCCAGGCGAGAAGAGCAAATTTTTTTCAAGCTTCAGTAAGAATTAAAAAAAAAAATTAAAACCTCACCTGACAAAGAATGAAAGCATGGAACAAGGATGACATATGCAGAACAGATGCCTGTGGAAAATAATAAGAGCAGCAGATAATAAATTACTGCACATAAGAAGAAACACAACTATCTTAGACCTAAGGGTCTTTTATATTTGGTCATGCGCCCTAATATAACTGACTAGGTTGAACGGGACGCGCCTCGCCAAAACGAGGCAAAACTTTAATAAAAAAACAAAAAAAAAAAACAACATTTTTTTAAAATCTAAATTTCTGTAACCTCTTAACTCTTTTGAGCTGTATTCCTTATCGGGAATACCTAAAATTACTCTGCTGGATTCCCAGGAATGGACAACAACCATGTTCCAAACTACAAATAATCAACCAATCACATTCAATTTAAGTAGTGAATTGGTGCATATGTTCTGCAGCAAATGACAGCTTTTGTTAACACTGGTCGTTGTGTGCACACAAAATTTGACTATTTTTAGCATGAAGCAATGCCAAGTACTTCGAGTGGGAAAGCCATAGGTCTACGCTGCTTACATCTGCTCAGGTAACAGAAAATATATCATTTTCAAACGACGTTGAACAGAAACGTGATTAAACCTGTGACAGGGGCTAGGTGTGGTTGAGGTGAACTTATGTCGACGTTGCTACATCACACCCAAGACCCATGCACTAAGAAAATTTAATTAAGGATCGTTTGACAGGGGTTGCAATTATTGGTTGTTTGCAACCCTCTCAGCAGCAGACTTAGCAATTCGTTGTTTGTTGTTGTTGTTTTGAAAAGGTGATGGGTGGAGAGCGGGCACTTAACAGCTGACCATTATTGCCTCTTCTCATTCCATCTTGGTCTACCCTGTTCAACCTGAAAATTGGTTATAATTGGGATATTTAGTGTCATTTTATTTACTAATTTTGTATTAAATTTAAATAACTATTGTCTTTTGCAGTTGCTGGTTTTAATTTATATTAGTATTTGTCATTTTATTTTCAGTTTTGTATTGTATATAGATAACTATTGTCCTTTGCACTTGGTTTTAATATGTATTAGTATTTGTTCTTTTTGAGTTGGTTTTTCTTTTTTAAAACCTCGCTCTCTTTTCTTGTCCAATGAGTAGTTAATAAGTTTGCTAATTTTTCAGTTTTTTTGTTGTAGTTTTTTTTTTTTTAAATTAATGATTTGTTAGTTTTTGTTGCTTAATTTCTATTTGGTTGAATGTCTTTTCTGAAGTATTTTTTTTATTATTACCAATATTGTCAATGTTATTATAACCTTATATATTTTCTTTTGTTTTATGTATATATCGTTTAAGTATTGTTTGGGCTTCCCCTGCGGCATTTATACTTAAAACCTTATCACCTGTCATGTCTATATCGTGATTTCTAAAGTTTGTTTTTAGTTCTAGCCTCTGTTGATCATATTTTCTACAGTGGATCAGGTAGTGGTCTATGTCATTTTCTTCCTGAAATTCTTGGCAGTGTGGTTCCTCTATCATGAAGTATGCTGCACCGAGATGAAGACGCCACAGCTTTTTGTTCGAGGGTACCTTTAGTTCTTCTCTGACCTGGCATGTCCTTGTTGGTTCTTTCAGCAGTTTGAACGCGTGTCTGCCTTTTCTACTGTTCTTCCACTCCTCATTTATAGTTAGCTTCACTTGGCTCTTGATCTCTGACCTTCCCAGTCCTGCTCTTATATTGTTTTTACTTATTCTTCCATACTTGGCGTTCTGGTCTGCCAACTCATTACCAGCTATACTTTTGTGTGCTGGAACCCACACTAGCCTCACACTACATCATCTGTTCCCTAGTGATGTATTAATTGCAAGAATTTCTTCCTTTATGTCTGGCTGGCTACATTTACCTGGGTGCTCTAGGGCTTGTAGTGATTCAAGCAATACAAAGACTTATATAGAACAACATTTAATTCTACCGAACACCCAGACAGTGTTCGTGGATGTTCTGAAAAACAATATATAAAAACAATGTCTAAGTGAAAATCAATAGCATAAATAATAACACTTACCATTCAGACAGCATACGCATACCACAATCTGCCATGATCAATCAGCCACAGGTACCCAGTCATACCCCATGCTCTCAGGGTTACGCCATCTTGCGCAAACAACATACAGCCACGCTAACAACCCACTTAGAGCTGCGTGGTTGTAAATTATATGGTAGCCTCACATTATAACATTAAATAATAGAAATAGTGGCTAATCAAAGCTATGTAAAACACTACAAATAACCAATAGTGATTTTACCCTATATAAAAGACTATCAAACTAAGAAAACTAACACCAATTAGCTATAGCAAATCTTACTAAGATTTACACCAAATTATCAGTTTAACATTACTGACGAAGCACAGAAATCTATTCTAGTAAGCTGTAATATATTAATAAATTGCAGCGCTCGCCATACTAAAATAAACTATTTCGGCAACAGTACCGACTACTTGTTATACACAGGCCTAACACAAGGCTATCGAAGCCAGCTACATACTGTAGTTAATGAAGATAACAAGCTAAAACGCGCCACAATTAAACATTATTCACACCGACTACATGTCAGATTGGCACAAGATAACTGAAGATTCTTTTAGCTACAAACAATATAAAAATACTTCACGATTAATTTCATTTACACACATATTATAATAACTGAATATGTCAGTGCCGGCCACAGGTTCTATTTCTTGAACTTGGACCCTCTGCTTCCAGCCACGCCATGTCCGAATAAATTTAGATCTAAAACCGAATGCACGCTAAATAAATAACATTGAATGAACTATATAATTATTTAACTCTTTGACTCCATAATTATTTTCCACCCTGTGCCGTAATTATTTTTTTTAAGAATTCTAAACGCTGTGAGCGTTGGTCAGGAGTGAAGCACGATACCAAATAAATGGTAGACCTATAGTTCTATATTCTTTCTAGCACTATAAGAACTTCGAAATGTTGAAGAATAATATTCTCTTATTAACTCACGTGTCCAAGGCAACTGCAGATCAACTCTGGTTCGACAAATTCTCTCCCTGCGTCTTGCAATCGAAATGACAAAGAATATTGAGATGTTAAGCTTTGTGTGGTTAACATCCGGACAGTTTGATTGGCCATTGTCCGTCAGCGGACATGACTAGCATTCTATATTTAGATAGCGCTTTTGGCTGCTACATAATTAGACTAAGGAAATGACAGAATGGCGCTGTCACAAACCTATCCTGAAAGTGATTTAGAATTCAGTGGCAAAGAAAGTAGATCTGATAGTGATAACGAGCAGGATGTTGGTATTGCTGTGACTGGTACTAGGGGGTGAAGCACTCTATCAGCTGGTAGTGAATCCACCTGCTGGGCTGACTGGCACAGTAAGGCAGAATACAATACTGGCGCTAGATTACAAGTAAGCCTATTACTGATAATTGCATGAAATTTTATGAATATATGTGCAGTGGTTTTCATGTGATCATTGTTTCTATGACAAGTGTGATTTCATACATTTTTGCTCAGGAACTCAGGCATTGAGTGACATAGCTCTCAGGGATGGTAGGGTTAAATGACAAGTCTGTTGAGCTGTAATCTTTTAGTGCTAAGTCTAATATAATATGCTCTGTGAGTGGTGTTCTTACAAAGTTTGTACATATTCTTACATTGGACTGTTCAGCAAATCCTGTCATGATAACCATAATGTGATCGGCAATGTGGCAGCTGGCCTCAAGAGGAATAGGGAGACATGAGATTGGAGCTGCCCCTTCTGTCACTGCTGTATGAGTCAAGGAACCAATCAACAGCCAGGACATCAGACGGATGTGACCAATGCAGTCGATGAACTCCTTAGGTCTTTAACAAAAGGGAGAAATAAAGAAATCATCAATTAGAGAAGTATTCTTGACCGATGCTAATATTTCATGTCATGAAAGCAAGATGTGGTACAACAAAATCAAACATAAGTATTGAATAAATAATATTCTAACTAAAGTTCACATTTAGTAATGACCAAATTTTGACTTAACAATTTTCAATATACAGAGGAAAATATGTACATTCTCAAAACTTTCAAATTAAACAATGTTTCATCTGTATATTAATCAGTGTTTTAATAGGAGACTTACCCTTGTTGCATGGCTGATGGAGGATGGTATAGCCAGGGCAGATAGCGAATGATTGCTCTGTTGTCTCGACCATTACCTCTGGTTATTTCCAGCGCAAGGTACTGTGAAATGCCAGATTTGAGCTGACTGCCTAAAGTATCTTCATTCAAGCTGGCCCCAGCAACTTTCATATTGGCCTTGTGAAAAGAAATAAAATGTTTAAAATGTAATAAACTACTGTAGGAGCATGTGAATGCTTGGTGCGGGCTTCCTGTAAGTGGACCAAACTGCACTGGTGGCTCCATGCTCCTCAAGGAACGAAAAGAAAAATGATGATGATGAATTTAGTTCTTACTTTCTTTATCTTCTGCTGTCACCCATTTGTGCCTGACAAAGACCTTGTGGCAGTAACATAGGCAGTTTTCTTTGTCATTAATAAAATGGATTACCTATTTTTCTTTACCGCGTTGATATAAAACTGTCATAACTTAAGCAAGTAAATGAAAAAAACAAGAGATACGTTTTTTGAAGGTCTGAATATCATCACCCTCATTTTCCATTACACTCCTTCTGGAGCATACAGCCACCACTGCAGCTAGTCTCCTTGCAGGAAGCCTGCACTAAGCATTCACATGCTCTTGCAGAAGTTGTTTATGTGGCAGTTTGTTTTACAAGATGAGTTTGACAGCCTCATGCATCAACTCATTTTAGCTGCCTTGTATTATATACCTCAGGGTGCAGTAGGTCTATTCTTTCTTTGCCTCTTCAGAGACCCACAGGAACGTCACTATAGATGTGTATATTGTTATTGTTGAACAGAATCAACATAAGTAAACCCATAGGTGCTCAGTTTCCCTCAGTATATGTCGAAGAGATCTTTGAAGGACAGAGGACTAGAATGGAACCAGGCCAGGAGGAAGACAGCCGATAGGATAGTCTGGTGCTCTCTCTTACAAACCTCTACACCTCACGGTAGAAGGGGAACGACTAAGTAAGTATATGTCGAAGAGTGTGAATGCTAACTGTTCCTGTAGCTCGCTGGTTGTATAAACGACAGATGCATCCTCTCATATGTCCATCTCTGCTAGCCTTATGTTTGATGCCAAATTCCAACAGTCTTAACCTTGATGATTCAACTATTGCAGTGTCATTCTCTAACAGGTGATCATTAATTGTTCTCAGTATCTCTCCCATATTCATATCCAGTGTCCCCACTGTGGGTGCTCTTGATGCTAGTCTGTCAGCTCTCTCATTACTGCATACCCCTGCATGACCAGGACAGTAGATCCACCTAGCTCCTGCAAATTTGAAGCTTCTATGAATGTTTTCCGTTCATGCCATTGCCAACCATTTTGAACCTTCCGAAGTATGGATTGAGAGTCTGACACAATGACTGCCTTTGTAAATGAAGTTTCTCTTAGCCACCTAAAGGCTGCAGTAACTACCTCTACCTTCATTCTCATGCTAAAAGTTGATATCTTGTAAGCCCTGCTATGTTCGGCGACAATTCTGCCCTTTACCCTAGCAGAGAAGCCCCAACCTGATTTCTCACCACGGATCACAGACCCATCTGTATACACAATGGCATCATTATCCACTGAGATTTGTACAAAAGCACCTTAGCTGCCCTGCCATCCCTATTTCATTTTTATGATACAAGAAAAGCAAGATTCAAAATATTAGCAACCACATCTAGAAATTATAAAAAAAAACACATCCCCACACAGACACAAATAAATATTAAAAACAACAAAAAGCACACATTTATACACACAGACACAAACATGCAAGTCCTTAAATCTCTAACCTTCACTTTAGTAATGGTGTGCAGATCAGCAATAAATTCCAGGCAATCAGTCAAATGCTGACGCATAGCCTCAGCAGCACACGTGGTTACCATGGAGGGGGATTGAGTGCTGTAAAGGGTGCCGGCTTCAGCAGTTGTTGAGTTGTACAGTGAGAGAGTTCCTCCGGCATCCAGCACAACAAACTTGGGAGATTACACTTAGAGCGTGAGTTAATGTCAAAAAGCTACTGAAACATAAAACTAGTGCAGGGCTGGCTCCAGGGGGCAAACCTATGGAACCATAAGCTTGGGATGCCAAGACTCTCGGACACAAAATTGTCCAGCAGAAAAAAATTATGCACAATGAATTAATCATATGGGAGGAACAATCTTTGTTTTGTTGAGTTTGAACTTCTGTCCACATCATTTATATTCTGTAACTCCGCTTTTTTCTTCCCTATTAAAAAATTATATGGCTAAAAATCGTTTACAAATTACAATTTCCAAACCCATTCCCGAAGCATGCAGAGCCATAACTTGTATCTCACACTTGTGCATGTGTGTATTGCATCTTTACTCAGGCACCAAGTAAGTACTTGGCTCGGGGAAGGGGGGGGGGGGAAGTAACTGAACCCTTGTTGTTTCATGGTGACTGAGCCCCATGAGCCAGCCCTGAACTAAAGACAGAATAGTCATTTGTTTGAAATATTTTAAACTTACAGTACTATTGAAGGAAAAGTTGTGCCCTGCACATTTTGGCTAACAATTTCTAAACAGGTAATATCAGCTGCATGGCAGGAAACATTATGGGTATTTTAAAATAATCTTTTTAAAACATGTAGTAAACACTGAATAATTTAAAAAAAAATAATTTAATGAGTAATCTGCAACAAAATGATAAGATACGTCTCTGTACCTGGACAAGTAAAAGCAAATTCTCATCTGGTATGATGGATTTAAACTTCAGAGCCTGGACAAGCTCATAAATCACCGTTCGGGTCAGGAACATCTTATCCCTTTCCTGCAAAAAAAACAAGGTTATTTTAATTGTCTAGATGATTTCATAACTGCAACAGTTAATACAATTAAATTATTTTAGCTTTCATAGTGCATCAAACGTGGGACTAGAAGAGACGGTCATGAGAGAGGATGCATCCGTCGTATGTACAACCAGCGTGCTACAGGTACAATTAGCATTCGTACTCTTCGACATTTGCTGAGGGAGACTGAGCACCTATGGGTTTGCCCAGAGTGCAGTGAGGTCGATTCTGATAAACAATAACAACAACAGCTATCAGAGTGCACTATTTTTCCTCAAGATTAGCAAAGAATATTCTTTTTTTCATAAAGAATACAAGAAAAGATGGACATAACAGTCTAAATGAAAAAAACCATAAAAAAGCTAAAAAGAAACAATTTAAATAGAAAGGAATGGTGACAGACTAGGCACACAATCAAACAAAAATACCACTGACTTGGAAAACTAGGTGGCTGGAAGTAATAAAAATGCACAAAGCTAAATATCAAGTCAACATAAGTAATGGACTCTACACACTGTTTTGGCGAAAACAGTAAATAATCACTATTAAAAATCAGCTTGGAAATAAATCCAACCGCTGAACATCTTAGAAGAAAATAATATATCTGGCCTCAAAATATCATGCCTGGTGGAGTAGGTGATCATGTATTTCCACTACATACATGCCAACCTCCAGAGATGAAAAACCTGTACAAAAATCTGAAAAACCTGTATAAAAATTAAAAAAAAAACCTGTGCAAACATCCTAAAAAAAAAACCATACAAAGACTGTTTTGTTCTTTGATAAAACAAATGAGCATTTTTTAGCCTATGCATTCATATAAGTAATTGTTTACTGCTTTTTCCTTGTTTGTATTGAGCACATTTGGTATAATTCTTCACGTAGGATATCATAGGAAACTCAATACAAAGCGTTACAACAGGAGGCAATCTGATCATCATAAGGATTCCTCCTGTCGGTCAAGTGTCTAGGTCCTTTCATAATCTTTACACTTGGGATGGGGGTGTGGTGCTAAAACAGGCCCGTATTTAATATCCACATCTGATGTGGCTGCATCGGCATCGTCCTGATCAAATACCAAGTTATCTCTCAGCTCCTAAAGTAAAGACTCTACACCTGGAAAGCCATGACTTTAAAAAAAATCACTAACAATCAAAATAATCGATTCAGGAAAAATTCTCAGAAAACGGAAGCTTTACATGTATCAGAAATGTATTGTTGCAGACTTTCGTCGTAGATTGTTGGGCTAATATTATGTTTCACTGTATGCGTTATTAATTCATCTGATCTGTCTATCACAGAGTATCTTTCTACTGCAACATGGGATTCATCTTTGTTATTTTATAGTTGAGTATCAGCGTTTCTTTCATTAAACTTTATATATATATATTTGACTGTCAGTGTTATGTTCTTTGAATTATTAGTGGCTTGACAGAGTTTTGTATTCTTTGAACCAACCTTGAAGGTTCACGGTTAATTGTCTTCTTCTTTTCTTTGATCCTTAGCCGCCGACCGTCAAAGCAGTCAGTGGCCATCACGCCTAGTGGCGTCTTGTAGGGCAACAACAAATTGATTCCACTTTGCTCAGTCGGTGGCCATCCTTCGTACAGTGCCCCAACTCTGGTTCATTCTTTGCATCTCAGCCTCCACAGTCCTCCGCCAGGTTGTTTTTGGTCGGCCTCTCTTTCGTTTTCCTTCAGGGGTCCAAAGCATAGCTGTTCTTGTGATGGCATCGGGGTCTCTTCTGAGGACATGACCAACCCAGCTCCAGTGTCTGCCAGCTATGATGGTGTGCATGTCCTCTTGCTTGCTACGAGTAAGCAGATCTTGGTTAGTGATGGTATTTGGCCAAAAGATTCGGTAAATTTTTCTTAGGCATGTTGTGTGAAAAGAGGACAATTTTGACATTTCCTTCTCTGTAACTCTCCAACATTCCGCACCATAGAGAAGCACAGAAAGCACACAGCTCTGATATAATCTTAATTTTGTGCTTGTGCTGTATTGGGAGGACTTCCAGATGTTGTTTAGGCTAAAGAAGGCTGTTCTTGCCTTATTCATTCTGACATTGATGTCTCTGCCTGCCCTGCCGTCTGGTGTTACTATGCTTCCTAGGTATGTGAAGGTATCTGTCTGTACCAATTGCTGATTCCTTACTGATATGGGCTCAGGGTTGCTCACATTGAGCGTCATGACCTCAGACTTCTTTAAATTGATATTCAAGCCCACCTGCTGGCTAAACTTATTAAGTCTATCCGTTTTTTCATGGATGTGTTGATGTGAATGTGCTAGTAGTGCAATGTCATCTGCATATTCCAGATCTTCCAATGTAGAAAATGTTGTCCATCTTATTCCTCTTGGACTGCCCTCTGTTGTCTGGCGCATCACCCAGTCTATGACTGTTAAAAATAGAGCGGTTGATAAGGGGCATCCCTGTCGTACTCCTGTCTTCACCTCAAAGGTTAGGTTGCTCTGCCCAACACTACACGTAAAGTTGGCATAGAGGCTTTTTATGATTGACACTTATGCAGCTTGGAATTCCATAAGCCCTCAGTATTTCCCATAAACTGTCCCTATGTATGCTGTCGAAAGCCTTTTCAAAATCAACAAGTGTCTAGGTCCTTTAATAATCTTTACACTTGGGATGGGGGTGTGGCGCTAAAACAGGCCCGTATTTAATATCCACATCTGATGTGGCTGCATCGGCATCGTCCTGATCAAATACCAAGTTATCTCTCAGCTCCCAAAGTAAAGACTCTACACCTGGAAAGCCATGACTTTAAAAAAAATCACTAACAATCAAAATAATCGATTCAGGAAAAATTCTCAGAAAACAGAAGCTTTACATGTATCAGAAATGTATTGTTGCAGACTTTTGTCGTAGATTTTTGGGCTAATATTATGTTTCACTGTATGCGTTATTAATTCATCTGATCTGTCTATCACAGAGTATTTTTCTGCTGCAACATGGGATTCATCTTTGTTATTTTATAGTTGAGTATCAGCGTTTCTTTCATTAAACTTTATATATATATATTTGACTGTCAGTGTTATGTTCTTTGAATTATTAGTGGCTTGACAGAGTTTTGTATTCTTTGAACCAACCTTGAAAGTTAACGGTTAATTATCATATAACATAATTGAAACTTGCAGAAGACTTCAGTGAACAAGTCTCGTTCGGGCGACTAAACATTTTTAATGATCATTCATCGTTCATAATGTAGTATTGACAATAATATATTTCACACTAAGCAACTTGCTATCACATTTCAGAGTTTGTATCTTATCAGACATTGCATGTCTGTTAGGTAACCGTTATACATATTTTTCATGTCTTTGACCAAAGCTATTTACCAAGCATTTGACATAATTATTATATTTATGCAGTATTAATCTTGCTGCTAATAGTTTCATGAAGGAGTGATCCTGATACACACATCGAAAAACTCTGTCTATAATATCAATTCAATTTGGCATTCATTGCCGGGCTCTATCAGCCGTTTCACATAATATCTGCGTTCATATTTCACGACTTTCGCATCTAATAATTATTGCGGTTAATAATATCGACTTATATAACTTCGGACTCAATGGTCCTTACACATTATTACTTGATTGCTTTACCAGCACTATCTTAACGGTTAGACATATTCCTTTAGTGGTTATACCACACAATTATAAAACACTGTTCTATGCCCGAAGGCTACACATAAGACTACTGTTACTAACCTAACATGTCATACAACGTTATACGCGAAACTTATTATTTTTATTCAGTAGAGGTGTTACATGGTGCGACCATCCGAATTAAGTTCAAACCAAAATGCTCGCAGACCATGCAACAATCCTCAACATGTATTAATAACTCAAGTCTTGCTAAATACTCAAATTTCTTGCTATATGGCACGATAGACATGTTTATTTTCATGCATATTGGACAGGATGTTTGACTGGTATTTTTGAGGAAATGAAACTGTAAAGGTAAAAAAAGGTAAAGGATCCCGTTACTCGCCTCTGAGGCAAATTGGGAATACAATGTTAGGCCCATGTTTTCTTGACCATCGGCACACTAGAGGTGATAGGGTCAGCATCATGCCGGCCGCCTTAACCTTCCTAGAGTTGCTCTGTTACCCAGTTCATGAGGCTGGGTTGACCCCTGAGACATTTGTGGTCTAAAAAATCCCACCTCAATTGGGGATCAAACCATGGACCATCGAGCTAGGAAGCCAGCACACTAAGTACTGTGTTACAAATGAAACTGTAAAGGGTTAATAATTAGGTGAAAAACTGGTACAGAAATTATGTACAGCTGTACAAATATGAAAATGGAAAAACCTGTACATAATACAGGTAACCTGTACGAGTTGGCATGTACGAGGTGTGATCAAAATGTATCTGGAATGGTAGCATAAGTCCGGAACCGAGCGACACAGCCGGAAGCTGCTAGGCACACGTTGACCTTGGAACCTAATGTGCATGTGGTGTGAGTCACGTCTGCCCTGCTGTCTGGTTTGCTTACAGTAGTGCTTTGTTCTTAGGTGTGTGAACCGTGTTCGTCGCATCTGTCATGGCGGAAAAAATTGATCAACAAATTTGCATCAGATTTTGTCAAAAACTTGGCGAAACATGCAAAGACACATATTTAAAGTTACAGACAGTCTATGGGGAGGATTGTATGAACCGTACACAAGTTTATGAGTGGTATAAATGTTTTAAAGAAAGTCGTGAAAGTGTTGAGAGTGATGAACAGTCTGGGAGGCCCGCAACCAGCAAAAGTGAAAACAATGTCGAACTTGTGCGCAGCTGTGCTGGAAAATCGCCGAATCACTATTTGTGAGTTATTTGAAGACTTACACATTAGTTTCGGTTCAGTTCAGTCGATTCTTACGAATAATTTTGGCATGAGAAGCGTCTCATCCAAATTTGTTCCAAAATTGCTCTCAGCTGACCAGAAACAGGCCCGTGTTTCACCTGCTCATGACCTGCTTGAGTGCGTTGAAAACGATGAAAACTTTTTAAAAACAATCATAACTGGTGATGAATTGTGGGTTTATGGGTATGACCCACGAAACTAAGGCCCAGTCTTCACAGTGGAAGACCCCAAACTCTCCCAGACCCAAAAAAGCATGACAAAGCCGCAGCAATGTCAAGATGATGCTGACTGTTTTTTTCGATCATAAGGGAATTGTGCATCATGAATATCTCCATCAGGCCAGACAATCAACAAGGAATACTGCTGTCAAGTTTTGCAGCGTGTGAGGGATGCATTTAATCGCAAAAGGCCAGCATTGCATGAGAGTGGCGAGTGGCAACTCCACCATGACAACGCGCCTGCCCATGCATCGCAACTTGAGCAGCAGTTTCTTGCTTAGAACCACATTCCACAGGTCCGACAACAACCCTATTTGCCAGATCTCGCTCCCTGCAACTGTTCTCTCTTCCCAAAAATCAAATACCACTTGAAAGAAAAAAGATTTCAGGATGTTGAGGAGATACAACAAAATGCGACAAGGCAGCTGTTCGCTATTTCAGAAGATGGCTTCAAAACATGCTTCAAGCAGTGGAAACAGCGCTGGGCTAAGTGTGTGGCTTCGGAAGGGGACTACTTCGAAGGTGATAAACTTACAAATCTTTAACTCTTGTATTA
This sequence comes from Oreohelix idahoensis, assembly GCA_024509875.1. NCBI lineage: Eukaryota > Metazoa > Mollusca > Gastropoda > Stylommatophora > Oreohelicidae > Oreohelix > Oreohelix idahoensis. The sequence continues at coordinate 178,372 of JAMPIV010009994.1, forward strand.
TTTTTTTAATAAATCCAGTCCTGATACTTTTTGATCACACCTCGTATGCCACTACTTCTTGTCTCCAGTGATTTTGATCAATTCTGACTTTCTTCACCATGAAGAAAAAAAAGAGTGACTCGCAACCTAGGGGATCGGAAAAGTCAAGTTACATGCAACAATGTAAATCTGCTTTCTCTTTTTCATCTTCTGTGTCTTTTTCCTTAAATTTTTCCTGCTGTCATGACATATTTCCCTTTCATCTTCTAATTACAAGCCCAAAGAAAGTGAATTACTTCCTTCTGATGTGAGTAATAACCTTCCTTTGCACACTGGCATCTTTCAGGGCACTTTCATTACTCTTTTTAGTTGTTCATATTATTCTTAACATTCTCCTGTAAAACCACATCTGTGTGGCTTCCAGTAACAAAACAATAAATCTTGTGTTCACACATCATCTTAGCAAAACAATAAATCTTTATTATAGACATCATCTTAGCAAAACAATAAATCTTGTGTATAGACATCATCTTAGCAAAACCGAACAAATATGGCATTAAAATATAATCATAATACAAATTATGTTAGCAACAAACCCTTGTCAGAGCCCTGTTACATATTGAACAAATGTCCAGCAGTTGTTGAAGTTTGAAGCTACAGTTCTGAATGGCAAAACTCAGTATTTTAGAGAATGGCTCCAAGATGCTCTGAAATTAAAGTTACACAAAATCATTGAAAAGGCTATTGACAGTAATTGAAAAAGTACAGAAATAGCCCATGAGTATTAAGTTTGAAAAGTATGTATATGTGCTTCATTGACTATAAGAAGGCTTTTGACAGAATCCATCATGAGAAAATAATTGAATGCCTCAAAGACATAGGTATTGATGGAAAAGATATAAGAATACTCAGTAACCTTTATTGGGAGCAAACTGCCACAGTAAGATCGGGAAGAAATTATTCATCATACATAGACATAAAAAGAGGTGTCAGACAAGGTTGTGTGCTGTCCCCCTGCCTATTTAATTTATACACCGAAAAAATTTTCAAACAGATACAGGAAATACCAGGACTGAACATCAGTGGAAGATCAATAAACAACCTTAGATATGCAGATGATACCGTGTTGTTAGCTGAAAGCGAACAGGAGTTACAAGAACTAGTGAAGCAAGTGAACAGTATAAGTCATGAATATGGACTCGACATTAATATTGAGAAAACTAAAACTATGATAATTAGCAAAACAGACGATAAACCCACATTAAAGATAAGCGTAAATGGGAAAATCCTGGAACAAGTCAAGAGCTACGTATATCTTGGTCATATAATAACAGAAGATGGCAGATGTGAAACAGAAATCAAGAAGAGAATAGGAATGGCCAAAGCTACATTCAACAACATGAAACATATACTGACATCCAAACAGTTATCTCATAAATTAAAACTGAGAATCATAAAGTGTTATATATATTCTGCATTTCTGTATGGTGCAGAAACATGGACGATGAATAAGCATTTGGAAGAAAGAATTGAGGCTCTTGAAATGTGGATATATAGAAGAATGGGGCGTATCTCATGGAAAGAGATGAAAACAAATAAGGAGGTCCTAGAAAATCTAGGTATGAAAAGAGAACTAATGAGAGAGGTCAAAGTTCGGCAGCTAAAATACTTTGGCCACATAAAAAGGCATAACACCTTGCAGAAGACCATAACAGAAGGGAGAGTTGAAGGTAAACGTGCAAGGGGAAGACAGCGCTATAAGTGGGAAGATAACATCAAGAGATGGACGGGAAAGAGTCTATCAGAGTGCACCATCAAGACAAGAGACAGAAGACGTTGGAGATCCATTACAGCCAACCTTCGTTGTGGAGATGGCAACTGATGATGATGATGATTAAGTTTGGTTTGGTTTGGTTTGATTTGGTTTGATTTGGTTTGGTTTGTTTTGGTTTGATTTGATTTGGTTTGGTTTAAAGGTTTATCTTCATTGCACACGGACAACTCCATCAGTGCTCCAATTTCCTCCTTTAGATCATACAAGGAGGATCTCAGCACAGTGTATGGACTCCGTAGCACTGGCAAGGATCCCAATGTGTGTATACAAGAATCACACATTCTATAAATAGTTTTTGTGGTGGGTAGGTTTCCTGATTTTTAAATTTAACAAGAAAAAAAATTAGTATATAATGATAAATGGGGATATGGTGAAGGTCTAAAAGGATCTAGTAATACACATTAATAGTGACAAATAAAGTGTAAATGAAATATCAGCCCAAACACCTCAAGCTTACATACATACAGCATGCTTGCTTGAATGAGTTAACCATCCCCCCCCCCCCTCCTCCCCCCAATGGAGGACAACCTATTATGCTACAAACACGAAGTAAACATAGAAAACATAGAAAAGAAACATCAGCAACAAAAACTCCACAACAAAAAGTAAGCAACCTTAACTTCTCACTGTCAGAGAATATATTGCTGGATCATCACTAGAACAGCCAGAACATGAACTTTAACTCATTCTAACCCAGGTAGTTTGCTGGTGTGACCCAGGCCCAAAATGGAGGCCTTTTTTTATTTTTTACAAGTGATGTTTTAAAAACTGGCAGTAAACATACATACGAGTATTAATTCGACAGATATATGTATTATGCTTCATACTTTAGGAAACTGGCTGAAAATGTTGTGAACCAATGTTGAATTCTTATGTGATGTAATAATTGTTTGTTATATTCTTGCAAAATGTAGATACAATAAAAAATCAAAACAAAAAATTAATTAAAATTGTGCACACACACGTTAACATTTCCAGATATACTTAATTCCTTGGTGGTAGAAGCCCAGGAATTAAAACGTATACCCAGGAATTAAAACGTATCTCAGTTGAAAATTAATCCAAGAACTTTGATTACAACCAAATGAAAGCTCAAATTATTATTAATATTTTTTTGTTGCTGTGAAGTCACATATTGTTGAACTGAAATCTCACTTACACATTCCTGCCCACACAATTTAATTAATTTATTACTTAAAAATATCAAATTTGTTAAACATCCTTATCAGAATCGAAAATAGGTTATTATCGCTATCGATATCATTAAAATTCATTTAGAAATAATCTATTGCTGTTGATAGTTTATGACTGTTATGTATGTGACTGCACTACTTGCACACAAACATTTTTTTTTTAAAGACAAACTAACCGTTCAACCCTTGATGGGTTATAATTAGGATACATAATGTAGTAAATTGAAGATAATAAAATCTGATTTCTGATATCTAAATATAGCACCTTCTCCCCTCAACTCAGTCCAAATATAGTAAATCAAAAATGTGTGTGAATGCATGTGTGTGTGACCTCCCCTTTCCAAAAAAATAAAAAAATAAAGAACAAAAAAACAAACAATTAACATAAAAACAAACAAATACAGACAGCAACAACAAATAAAAAAAGTAAGTCTCTCATAAATGCACTATTGTTAACAAGGTGAAAAGGGTTGAGTAAGCCCAGGGGTGTTCAGGGTGTCGTGAATTATTCTAATCCCCATATATAAATTAAAACGTAAATGCAAAGCCTAACAAATAAATTTAATAAAAGGAAAGAAGAATGGTAAAGAACCGTGCTGTCACAATGACTGTACTCGAAATCCCCCTTGTTTTCTACTTCGTCTGCAAATTGTAACGCTTTCACGTTGATAGTAAAAGCCTACTGTATTATTACCCGCTTTCTTCAATGAAACGTGTACTGTATTTCTTGGAAAAACCTTGAGATACGCAAGCTGATCAATGACATAGATTTAATATTTCATTCATTCCATTTTATACACGGCGTAACTAAAAGACAGATGGACTAAAGGATAGAGAGAAGGGAGAGGCAGAAAGCAAGGACACATGCAACACTAAACACGCGTCGCGCGATACACAATTGCTGCCATCACGCGTGTAAGGCCACAAGCACTGGCTTTTTTTTTAATCGTCAGTGATAAAAACACTACCCATACCAGAGTTAGGTTTTAAAATCCTGAAAAACGCTTATTGGGAATTATGACATTATACCGGTTTACGTTTGAAAACATGACAGTACCCAGACACCCTCAAGTTTGGAAGTGAGAAGGTAGTAACAGCACGACTATCCTAGAAGAAAATGCATATTGGCTCCATTAAATTCGTATATTTGGGTTCCTTAGGGTTTGCTGACAAAGAATATGTAAAACGTTACGCAAATAGTCTAGGAATTACCAAATTATAACCAAAATAAAATAGTGGGGGTGCCTGACAGCATGAAATCATTTCTGCTCATAAAATTTTTTTATAACGTGTTTGAAAAAACATTACGTTACGGAAATAGCCTACCATGTTAACTCCTATTTGATTGGAGCGCAACAAATGTAAGACTAAACACGATTGGTCGGGCTATAAATACTATCTTGTGTTGTCAGGGGAAACGTGAAAAGGGGTACTTTTTTTAAAAGATGTGTAGACATGGTTTGATTGGGTAGAGCTGCGAATATACTCAATTCAGAGCGTCTGTTCCTTGCCACATCTTGTAATAAACCTACTAAGAAGCAGTGCGTTGAGCACCAGTGTATATTTTTTTATAAAATAAAGCCTGGGACATCGGCAGATCGGAGTTGTGCTATATTCATTGCCAGTCAACGAAACTGTTTATTATTTCCATGAATTGTGGTAAGCTTGAAATATTCAATATCTTTTAATGAAAATTGAATGTAAATTGATAATTTATGTCTGTATATATGTGTAGTTCAGTAGCGAACATGATGTAAAGCCTATAGTGCTCCAGCCTGAACAGAAGGTGTCGGAGGAAAGTAAAACTGCATGGAATGGCCAAACAGTACACTGACATCTAGATTATTGACTAGAAAGAAATAATGCTGGAATTGCAGAGGCGTAGTAACCATTAGGGAGGGAAATACTGGTATAAAGTATTTCAGATGAAGCTGACAGTTGGCCTAACGCTCTGAACTCAATGTTTGTGATGTATTGTGCTCAGTGTAGAAATAGAGTATAAATTAGTTCTGACGTAGAAGGTACAACCTTCTTGTTTCAGGGACCGTGGTCTTAAAGTTATTGAGCAGCACCTGGTCAGAGCTTTGCTGAAGCCAGAGGTGGACAGCATACTCCTTGGTCCATATAGCAACCAGTGGGGTGGCTCCAGAACTCATTAAAGTAATCGAGCAGAGGAGTCTTTTACTGCAGTCATCACGAAAGATAAGAGAGTGTGGCCATGGAGCTCAACATTATGTACCCCCATCTTAAAATGACATTGTAAAATAAAATTAAGAGGGGAATTTAATTGTTTTAATACCAGGAACTGAGAACATCTCCAATACTAGTTCCAATAGAAACAAACTATTGAAGTCATGATGACAAATACCAACAGAGCTTGAACAAAACAAAACCAGTATTACCTCATATTACTACTACACAACTGACACACATAGGATACTATTAATAATATATGTCACTACAAGATTCATATTAATAAATTCTGTACATATAACTTGTAATTAAAATTGATTGTGATTCCTGGTTCCCTTTGTATTTGAATCAGGACACATATACATTCATGACAGCACTGAATACATATTGTTATTTGAAAAGTTATCAGTGACTCCTTTAAGATATCCTCGTAGAGTGTTTTATGTATGTGAGTGTCACAGTGTTGTCAAGTGCGGTGGAATAAATTAAATTGTTTATCTGTCTGTTGTTGTTATGACTTACACTTCATCATACACATACCCTAGACATATAACGTAGTCATCACACTATTCCAGAATAATTCTGACTGAGGTATACATATGTGGCAGCAAGTAAGGTTATCTATAATACACTACTCTTATTAGATATAGATACCTTCACAGCTGATCTCAGTCAGTACACTAAGTCCCCTATAAATATTTATAACATCCCACTTCACCACATATATTGGGGGCTCGTCCGGGATTTTGAATCTTTCCCTATTACAAATATTGGGGGTAATTCACTTCAGGGAATAATAAGAATTAAAAGGTATCCTTGGGTGAAAATAAATAAGGTTGAGCTCACAGTGCCTGTGTTGTCCTGAGTTAATTAGTCATAGATAAAATTGTTTAGTTACATATTTTAGACATTTATCTGTTAGACAATGGCCGACCTGGCAAAATTTCGATCTGCTGCTGTACAGACTGCGAAAGAGTTAGGAATGGACGGGCAAATTATGATTTCTTATGTCACTGCTGAATGTGACAAATATATTGAACGGGAAGAAAGAAGATTAGAAAAAGAGGCCGAAAGAAAATTAGAGGCTGAGACTAAGAGGTTGCAGATTGAGGCTGATGCTAAGAGGTTGCAGATTGAGGCTGACAAAGAGGCTAAGAAATTGGAGGCAGAAAGAGAAGACAAAAGATTGGCTGCAGAAAGAGAAGAGAAGAAATTAGCTGCAGAAAGGGAAGCAGAAGAAAGAAGATTGACTGCAGAGAGGGAAGCAGAAAAGGAGGAGAAGAGATTACAAAGGGAACATGAGTTACGTTTGAGTTTCAAGGCCATGCTCCTGAAAATGGTGCCAGTCCCTTTGCCTCTGATGCCACTGCTAGCCAGGGAGCCTCAACCTCAGCTATGAATTTTCATTTAGATCATTTTGTTGAGAAAGACGATGATATAGAGAGCTATCTAAATAGGTATGAACTATTAGCTACCACATATGGGTTAGAGAGAGAAAGGTGGAGCTTAAAGTTATCTCAGGGACTTCGTGGGGCAGCTTATGAAGTTTTTGCAAAAATGAGCAGAAGTGATCAGGAAAATTATGACATGCTAAAGCAGGCTCTTTTGTTAAGATATGAAAAGAATGCAGAATTTTATAGGAAAAAATTTAGGAATGCTAAACTACTGTCAGGTGAAACCTATCACCAGTTCTCTGCACGAATAGAGACATACTTGGAGAAATGGACTTCTCTGGGGAAAACCCAAGATCTTAAGGAAATGGTCCTTATAGAGCAATTAAGAGAGTCCATGGCTCCAGACCTGAGAAAGTTTCTCATGGAACAAGGTGCAGAGAGGCTGGGTGAGTTGCTAAATGTTGCTGAAAGGTATCAAGCAGCTCAAGCAAAGGTAACAGGTAATAAAAAGAAACAGGTGGATAACTTTAGGGCACCACAGAACTTTAATAAATTTGATCCTAGGGATCAAAACAAAGGTAAGCACCAATTTGATAGGCCACGGTATGAAAATAAAAATAAATTCCCACAATTCGATGAAAGGAAATATGATGAAAGAAAATCTTTCAACCAAGGAAAAAGGTGGTGTAAGAATTGTAAGATGAACAATCATGACACTGACTATTGCAGAAGGAAACCTGTGTATATGGCCACCCTTCAGGTCAGGTCGACCTCAAGACAGGAGGAGGATATTATGTTGGATACCACTCCAGAAGAGATGAGGAAGGCACAGGCTGGGGATAAAACACTCAAGCCTTGTTTCAGAAAATTGTCAACTTGTCATACAACTCCAGGCAAGGGAGATTTTTACATGACAAACAAGTTGATGTATAGGAAGACTGGAGCTAGATCCAAAGGTCAGGGACAGCTGGTACTTCCTAAAAGATATAGGGCAGACTTAATAAGGAGCCTACATGTGAAACCAGATGGGGACCATGAGAAGATAGGTAACATCATTCAAAAGGTGGCTCACAATTATTATTGGCCCAAAGCAAGATGGGACATTGAGAATTTTGTAGAAAGGTGTAGCATAGCACATGAGGGAACACCCACAAGTGGGAACATTGATCAGGACCTGGACACGCCACGGGGCAAAATTAGGCCTGATAATAAAAAGAAAAATAGATTTGATAAAGTGGACCAAATGGAATGGGAAGCCCCTTTTCACGGACAAGCTTCACTTAACTGTTTTACAATGGCCACTATGCGGAGAGTGCAAAAAGATGTCTTACCCCAGGATAAGCCGAAAATCCCTCAATCGGACTTAAACAAACTGGAGGAAGAGGATGTAGAGAGGAAATCTCTCCTCAAGAATTTTAAGTGGGGAGAAAGCCCCAAAAGAAAAATTGGTAGCGGTCGTTTTATGCATGATAATTCTGGGAAGAAAAATCATCACTATAGAGCTTCGAGTGGAAGAGACCATACCGGTGCATGGACAAATAGGTCCACACAATTAAAGGTCCATATGTAGCGCTGTTAAGAACGTGGACTGATGAAAAGGCAGAGGAAAACATTACATCTTCATACCAATATGTGAATGAGCTGACCACTCGTTTAAAAACTGGCTGGAAACTTGCCAATGAAAATTTGAAACAAGCCAGGAAGAAACATGCTGCCTATTATAACAGGAAGGCGAAAGACAGAGATTTGGCTGTGGGAGAGAAGGTACTGCTTCTTCTCCCCGGGAGTCAGAATAAGTTACAGATTGGATGGCAAGGTCCATATACAGTTTTAGAGAAGGTGTCTAGAACAAATTATAAGATAGATAAGAAGGGGAAAGAAAAAATCTATCATGTGAATCTCCTGAAGAAATATTTGGAAAGAGAACATCAGGAAGAGACACACTTGTTGACCTTGTCCATCGCCATGGAGATGAAAAAGGAACCACTTTCATCATTTGAATATCCATTACACCCCTGTGAGACAGCAGCACAGGTGAAAATCAGTACACATTTAACGAAAACTCAGAAAGAGAGAGTGCAACAGGTTCTAAATAATCATGCAGAGGTGTTAACAGACCGACCAGGGCATACAAACCTATTGGAATATGATATGAAACTGATAGACCCCACACCTGTCTGTATGAAACCATATTCGATTCCGTTTGCTAAGGAGAAAGCTTTGAAGGGAGAGATAGACTATCTGTTGAAGGAAGGAATTATTTCACACAGTGAATCCTCGTATAGTTCCGGTGTTGTACTCTTAAGGATTTTGTTTTAGTGCAGCTTATGACCATCCCTCTCTTCTCCAGCTCTTCCTTCCAGACTTGCAGGTTGGATTGGAAATGTGCCTCTGATTTAGCAATCAGGGCAACATCATCAGCAAATGCCAGCTCTGAAATACATACCTGTCTCATCTTCCAGTACCCCACTGAATACTTTCTTGTTCTCTCCTTACATGCCTTGATAACATCGTCCATGAGGAGTATGAAAAGATAAGGTGACAGGATATCACCTTGTCTTACACCAATGGTGGTCCTGAACTCTTCTGACTTATGGTTTGCTGTCCTCACATAATTTCTGCAAGACTTGTAGAAGCTCTGTATAGCATGAATCAGAGGTGCTGGAATGTTCTTCCTTGCCAAACAGTCCCAAAGTTTGCTCCAGGGGACCCTGTCAAATGCCTTTTCCAGATCTATGAAACAAAGATGGATCTCACTCTTATACTCAAGAGCCTTTTCACTCAGCTGTCTGAGTGTGAAGATTAGGTCTTGTGTACTTCGGTTTGTTTGGAATCCGCACTGGACCTCATCCAATTGTGGCTCAGCTAGGCGTCGGAGTCTCTGCTCTAGGATTCTAGAGTAGATTTTACCAGGGACACTGAGAAGGGATATGCCTCTATGGTTTCCACATTGTTGATTGTCACCCTTTTTGAAAATCTTGTTATATACTGTTTTAATATATTATGCAATTCTCTAGGTCTATCTATTCTCAACACCTGCTCTACAGTTATGGATGAATTACATGCCAAACAAACAGCCTCATGATGTAAGTAATTGATAAAAGCATGCAAAAATTAAGCACCAGAAAACTTATTTCCCTACCAGTTCAAAACTCGTGGTCCACAGGAAGTGTTTACATGATATGAACACACTATGGCCACTTATTTTCTAATTTTTCTTTCAAATTCGAAATCATATCAAGCGGGTGTACCACGCAGCCCATGGGTAGATCTATAGCAATGCTAGCAATGGATGTAAAGCGCAAAACGTCAGCTTCAGACATTGGTTTTTCACTCACAAACGTTCACACTCCTGTTTCGGATGTAATGAAATGATTTAAAAACCAGCTTATCGCCAGGAATTTTCTAATTTTCCATTCAAATTCGACATATATCACGCTGGCACAGGGTGCACCCATGGGTGAAAGTATAGGCCAATCTGGCACATCATATGATTCGTGGGTTAGAATGAGTTAACAGTGTTCATAAAAGTAAGAACATTCACAGAAAAACAGGAATTAGAGTTAGACTATCCAAGGAGTTAGAAATAGCCCCGAAGGAAACAGTAGGTTTTACATGGATACAGGAGAGAAAAAAAAAGAAAAGACTACTATAACAAGTTGGTGTTGACATGGCACCTTTAGGGATAGTCTTCAAACAAACAATGAGACTTATAAACAATAAACATATTAAAGACATCACCAGAAAGCAGTTCACCTCACTCAAATAAGGTCTTGAGAAAGTACACATTTCACACAGAAAATTTATACGTTAAGAATTGATCTGCTTCACTGTTTTTTTTATCTGTTGTCTAGCATTCCCTTTTTTTTTTTTTATTTGCTCTTAAGTGCTTATAATATGCCACTTTTTGTTATTTGATACAACTTACACATTTCTTTACCTTTGTTAATTTCCTTTTAATAAGGGAGGTAACAACAAAATTAAAAAAAAAATTATGTGAGGGAGGTAACAGCGTCATGTCTTCTTTGTGCAAGGGAGATAATTTGTACTTTTGCATTGCTTTTAAGAATTGTTAGTAGCACGGGAGTTTGATATAATTATAGCCAAAAGGTGTTAAAAACTAGCTTAGCAGTTTGCACAGTTCATTATATCATTAAAAAAAAGTAATTTTAATCTTGCACACTTTTTTCTTGCTTTATAAATTAATAAGCAATAAAAGTTTCACACGGTGAATGACTCTTTATCATTTTGCATCAAAGTGCTGAGCTGCAATTAAGAAGTTAGCAGTGGTCTATTCGACCTGGGAACTACACTATATATTATTATATAGTCACCTCTTACGACATCTTTATTTGAAGGGCAATTTCATTGCCAAATTTAAAACATAAATGTTACGGTCTCTTATGATGTTCCTCCTGACACTGCCAATGGAAGCAGCTTTTAAAAGTTCTGACAAATAATTAACCAAAGTCTTTTATATTAAATCATCATTTTCCTTTGAGCTGCTTATGGATCCACCCACTGCAGCTAGTCCCCTGGCAGGAAGCCTGCAATAAACATTTACATGCTCTTGCAAAAGTGGTTTATGTGGCATGTACATGATGAGGTTGGCAGCCCCATGTAGTCACCCTGTATGACATGTCTCAGAGTGTAGTAGTCCTATATTCTGTCTTTGTTCAGAGACGCCCGGGAACTACATGGGGCTATAATAATAATACCATCATCAAGATTTGCAACAATAAGATCAGTTCACATGAATATCCCTTCTTAGATTAACTGGCAAGTGCTGATTAACGTGTTGTTTTATAAATAAAAAAGCTGTTTATACTAAGCTTTGCTTGGGTATTGAAACATTCATTGAAATCAACTTAAATAAAGAAGATATTTACTGCTAGGAAAGCAACATGACTTTTACAAATGGCTGCTTGCGTAGAATAGAAGGATTGACTTGACTTCACTTTCTTCTTCTTCGTACACTCTCAGACGTCCACTTGAATGTTCTCAAAGAAAGCACTAGTCAGTTTGAGGCTATTTGAATCCCAAGTAAAGCTTTTCCACGAAAGGAGCTGGCGTCGGCCATATGCACTTTCTCGGTACCACATATAAGGGGCAACTTTGAAGCAGATGTTCAGCAGTCATTTTATCAGTGCCACAGTTACACACTGATCGGTAGTTCCTATCTTTAGCTTGTTGAATAGATGGTATCTCAATCTGTTGTGGCCAGTGCAGAGCCTGAAGATTACCACTTGTTCTCTTCTGTTGAGCTGGTAGTAAGCATCATTCTGTGTGTGCCCTGGATGTTCAACATTCCATTTGTTTCTGTATCTGATTCTGATAAAACTCTTTGCCTCCTCAAAAGTTATGCTTGCATCAGGCTGAGGTAGATGTGAACCTTCTTTTGCCAATCTGTCAGCCTCTTCATTGCCAGTGATGTTACAATGAGATGGGATCCATTGGATCACAACACTTTTGAATCGTTGACAAAGTTTGTGGAGCCCTATTCTGAGATCATCCAGGTCTGTATTATTTTGGCTTTTCAACGTTGCAATTACTGACTGTGCATCAGTCAAGAAAGCAACTTGTCTCTCTGTGCTTTCTTCTGTCAATATAACTTTTGCTGAAGTTTTCAAGGCCTCTGCCTCTGCTCTGAAGTTGCTGGAGAATTGTCCTATCACCACTGACAGCCTTTTGTCTGCACCAGTGCTTAAGGTCAGAAAGACACCCCCACCTCCATTTTCTGTTGCATTTGTTGCTGATCCATCTGTGTATGTATGGGTCCAGGTGTTGCGTGGGTAATGTTTCTCTATGTATTTTGTCACTATGGATTTTCTATCTGTTGCAGTTTTGCTCTTTTTTCTTTCAATTCCAGGAATGTTTTCTATCGTTTTAGGGAAACGATTTTGTTTCCAAACTGGAAGCTTGTGTGCAGTGTAGATGGGTTTAAAAGTGGATATTTCATCTATGGATACTGCTCTCATTTGTGGTTTGGTTGATTCTACAAAATTGCTTCGTTTGAGTCTTTGCCTTCTAAGAGCATTTATTCTATGGCACATTGGGTGGTCTGTTAGTCTTTTGAATTTTTCGGCCTGTTGCTGAGCCCTGCAGTCTCTTCTATCTGTCATTGGCTGGAGGCATGTAATCTTTTCGAGTTCTTTTATAGGTGTTGACTTTATGCCTCTCGTTATAATTCTCACTGCTTGATTTTGGAGTCTGCTAATTTTAACGAAGTTTGTCTTAGCTGCTGTTGCCCATGCTGCCATTCTATATTCCAGGACTGGCCTCACTCGCCCTGTATACAACGTCTTAAGCACTTTCTCATCTGCACCCCAAGTTGTTCCAGCAAGTTTTTCATAATTGCGACTTCACTTTGATTCACCGTCACTGAGCATCAGCTCTTGATAACCTTGATACCATTATGTGGTACTGCGCAGTTCGTATTAGCTGTTTTAGGCTGCCATAAAGTGTACTGTCTATGGATGGGTTGTGTGGTAGAAGGAGTTGGCTCATTCCCTGGAGTGCAGGGCACAGTAGTAGATGGTTTTCTACTGTCTCTAACGGGTTTGGGCAGTGTTTACATCAGCATTTCTCAACCTTTTTACCCTAGCAGAACCCTTGAAATAATTGTTCAAGTCTCACAGAACCCCTGCTGAAAAATTATTATACCTTTAGCCCAAGGTAATTTTAATTAATGTTATTTACAACATGGTATGACAAAGTCACAAATGTGGAATTGATGACAAGGGCCAGACACGTGCCGGTGGAACAAGAGCTGAGAAGAAGACGCTGGTGATGGGTGGGACACACATTGAGGAAAACTGTTGATAGCATTACAAGGCAGTCCTTGTTCTGGAATCCACAGGGAAAGAGAGGCAGAGGTGGACCAGGGGGCACATGGAGAGGAGAGCTGGATACGGACGTGAAAATGATGAGGAAAACATGGAAAGAACTTGAGCGGATGGCACGGGACAGGAAGACTTGGCATGTGTTTGTTGAAGGCCTATGCTCCTCGGGGAGCTAAAGGTTATTGATTGATTTGATTGATTTACAACATGAAAATTTATTGACAATGTTGGATAGTAAAGCTACCAAAAACCATAGGTCCAAGCAATATGAACAAAAATATAGCATGTGACACAGTTTTATACAAGACTTTGAAAAAAAACCTGTTGATTTTTAAAAAAAAATCACCATCTCTCGCAGAACCCCTAGTGACCTCTCACGGAACCCTAGGGTTCTGCAGAACCCCGGTTGAGAAACGCTGATCTGCATGAAAAGAAGGATTAAAATGGTAAGACAAGATCACCTGTGGGGAACTGATGACAAGAGCCAGGCAAGTGCCAGGGGAATAAGAGATGAGAAGCTGATACCTGCGATGGATAGGACACATATTGAGGAAACCTGTGGATAGCATGATAAATCAGTCCTCGTTCTAGAAACCCCCAGGGTAAGAGAGGCAGAGGTAGACCAAGAAACACAAGGAGAAGAGAACTGGAGACAGAAGTGAAAATGGTCAGGAAGACATGGAATGAACTTGATGGCATGTGATGGGAGGACTTGGTATGTGATGGGAGGACTTGGTATGTGTTTGTTGAAGGTCTATGCTCCTTGGGGAACTAAAGGGTATTGACTGAACGAAGGAAAATATGAAAGTGAGATTTTCAAAACAAAATTTAATGATTCAAATTTAACTGAAACTCTTTCAACAAAATGTCATCTGACCTACCCTGACATTGCCAATGACGTAGACCTTAAGCAGGGTGATGACGATTTTCAAAATAGGCGTCATATCACATGGATTGGGCAGGACTGAGGGAAGGCGCCGCAAGAAGGTGTCAAACTGGGTTAAGATGGTGGTCCACATAGGGAGGGACGTTTCTAAGGAAATGCAGTTCAAGTATGTTGCCACATTGGTTAGCAGCAGCATGATTGAGTCTTGGGGTAGATTCTTGCGCTCATTCAAACCCTGAAAATTATTTTTGAACATAAGCATGTCAGCAGTTGAATAGTAAAAGGTAGTTCCATTGCAGAAAAAGCCGTAAGTGAATTGTGAAGTGTTAGAGACTTCACTGTACTAGGTCCAGTATTTGTCTGTATGAGGTGGGATGACTAGTTCCCTTTCTTGCTGCCTTTGCTTTCCCTGAGTCAAGAGCAGAATCAGGTACAATAAACTGAGCAGTCATTTACAGCTGGGAGGACTGGAGAATGACGCTACCATTTTGATCAGTTTGGCAGTACAACTTCACAAACATGTCAAGTTACCAACAGGTACCAAGCCAAGAGATGTTCATATTCTAGCTGCCATATCTAATGTGAAAATTCATTGCATATGAAATTACATACACTTATAAAGATTTGTTATGCCATGGTATCCAATGCTTGCCTCTCGCAAACCTGGTAGCATCATGCTCGTCTACCCAGCTGTAAATGGGTACCTGAATCTGCTCTAGAGTTGGGGAAGGCAAAGGCATTGAGGAAGGGAACTGATCACCCCACCTCATAAAGCTGATCCGAGCACAGTGAAATCTATAACACTTCATTCCCTTATGGCAATATCTGCTTGCCACTACCTTTATCCTTATGCTATCCAGATTGTAGGAATGTCTTGGATTTTTGTTGACATGTTTAGTTAATGGATCATTATTTATCAATTGTAAAGGTTTTTTTTTTAATTAAACAAATAAATAAAAATTTTAAGCACAAGAAATATGTTAAAAGCTGTGTGAAAGTAAGGCCGAGGATTCACAAACAGGCCTGCAACCTTCCATTTAAAACTTTGGGGGCCAGATGTGAATCGGGATTTGGAATTTTCCAGATTTCAGAACAACAGTACAGTACATCTACTGTATATCATGGTTATACCCTAGTGGGGTCCGTGACGGCACGCTGCAAGCAAACAGTTTTCCTATTTGATATTAGTTAATAGTCGTCACTCTCAGCGTAAAACTTCAAGATCTTGTCTTGTCATATACAGTGGTAGTTTCCACACCATATTCTTCAGTAAGAGCTGGAGATTAATCAGCTGATAAGTGATTATGCTGGGGATGATGATGCCATTGTGTACATTGATAGGTCTGCAGTACGTGGTGAGAAATCAGGATAGGGCTTCTCTGCTAGAATAAAGGGCAGGGCCGTTGCTGAACAGAGTGGAACCTACATGACAACAACCTCCAGCATGAGAATGGAGGTAGAGGCAGTTACTGCTGCACTGAGGTGGCTGTCTGAAACTCCATCAACTAGGGCAGTTATATTGTCAGACTCTCAAGCCATGCTTCGGAAAGTTCAGAACGGATGGCTGCGTCAGGAATGGAAAACATCAAAAGAATCCTCAAATCTTCAAGAACTGGTGTGGATCTACTGTCCTGGCAATGAGAGAGCTGGCAGACTGGCCTTGAGAACACCCATAGTGGGGACAATGGACATGGCTAAAGGAGAGATACCAAGGGCAATTAATGATCGCCTGCTTAGATAATGACACTGCAATTGATGAATCAACAAGACTGAGACTGTTGGAGTTTGGCATCAAACGTGGGACTAGCAGAGATGGATGTGAGAGAGGATGCATCCGTCATATATACAACCAGCGTGCTACAGGTACAATTAGCATTCATACTCTTTGACATTTGCTGAGGGAGACTGAGCACCTATGGGTTTGCCCAGAGTGCAGGGAGGTCGATTCTGATCAACAATAACAATAATACTATACCGACACATCACAATCAAGCTTCTGAAGTAACTCCACTTTCTGTGCCATCAATAAGGTTGTTGCTCCCTTTTCTTCTTCTCACTGTTGCCCATTGGGTATTTGCAGCTCTTTTTTGACATTTTCATAATGAAATTAAAATCACAAAATGGTAAAAAAATATCTCAGAGCCAGATGTATGTGTGATTGGTAGCAGTGTGAGACACAAATGCCCATGATGTGCTTCAAATGTTTTACGACACTCTAGCGATTACATCTACTTACTAAATATGTTGCACATGATGTCATCCAAATAAAAACGTTCACATTTTAGAGCCTTTAAATTTAGGAATTTAGGATAAACAGTTGCAAACACATGTTTCTTTTTCTCTATTTTACAACTATATTTGCTACTGACACAATCTGGCACATGCTATGCTCAATAAGCCATATAATGTTTGTAAAAAAAATTAAAATTTGTCAGACAGTGAGTGATCAATGAAGACAATACCTCAAGCAAGTGCTGTAGAGGTGCATGAGATGGCAAGTCACTGAAATCCATCAGAGCTGCAGCCATGGTCTTCCAAAAGTAAGGATCTGAAAGAAAACCATATTTCGTACATAAATTTTCCTTAACATAAAAATAAACCAAAACTTGCTGATGACAATCTTAAGACTAAAAATGTTTCAGTTCAATAAACATTCATTTTAATATCTGAAATATGCACAGTCCTCCTGTAAGTCTTTATGATATAAATGTACAGCATTAGAACAGTCAATAACACTTTTATTGCAGTAAGTTGAACAACTGCGGCATTCAAAGAATAGATTACTTAGAACAGTGCTTCTTAACCTTTAAAGGCCACTCACCCCCTTACAGCATCTTAAGAAGCCTCGAACCCCCTTTAAAGCACATTAAGAAGCCTCAAACCCCTTTTAAAGCACATGAAGAAGCCCCACACCCCATTATCTTCTAGCACACAAGAAAAAGATAAAAGTATGTTGTGAGAAAATGTTGTTTACAAAATGTGACTAAAGCTTTAGTATCTAATTGTTGTCAATACTCTATTTTGAAAAAAATTGGTACAGTTCTAAGTATTACATGTTCTGAGTGTTTATGATGACTCGCCTTACAAAATATCTGGTCCAATCAAGGATAATAACCCTAATGAATGGAGAATAAGAGCAAATAAGAAAAGAAACCATATATACAAATCACTATCATTAATCACCATCTTGAGGTATAATAAACTGAAATGGCTGGACACAGTGAACAACTGGAGGCTAACAGAGAGACAAGAAAGGTGCACAGTGAACAAATTCAAGGCACAAACTTAGATTCCGTCTGAGAAAAAGATGGACAGATAGTACCAGAGTGGATCTGAAAGATATGGGAACTGTAATCTGGTGAGAGACCATCAAGGGTAGTGTCTGTGACACACAACATCAAGGGCATGGAAAGTAGAAGCAGATTACACTGATCTCAACTGGACAGAAACCATCAAGGGTAGAGTGTGGCAAACACAAGAGAGGAGGAGAACAAAGAAAGGGGGAAAAAAATATAGAAAGAAAGAAAGATGAAAGTTATAGCAATAAACAATAAAAACAGAAATCCAGTGTTCACTGAAACTTTCAGGAAGATCAGATGGCAAAATTATTTTCAGGAACTACTCACTCCAATTTTTAAAAATCAGAAAAAGGAATTTTCACACTGAGAAATAACGAACAAAAGCAAACTCCATGAAAGAGAAGCCATTAGGCTTTATGTACACTAGCAGGTGCAATCAGATCAACATCAATGGGAGCTATAGAGGTGGCTTTAGGAATTCTACCCTTAGAATTTACAGAGATAGACTAAATTACATGAACAGAGTTATGTTAGATAAGTCTCACCCAGCACATACAGCTTTTACCAGATGCCAACTAACAACTCAGGCCAATCCAATGAATACCACTAGATACCCTACAGGATGGAAGTGTATGGAGGAAATTGTCCATCTGGGTACATTAATTACATCAATTAATAACAGTTGTGAATACAAGCCAGTGATTCCACCCTGGGAGATCAAGAAACCAGACACGGACTACCACCTAGCAGAAATACTTAAAACAAATAATACAGAAAATATTAAAAATACAGCCAATAAATATATACAACAAATATCAAAAGACAGCATTACTGTGTACACAGATGGATCCAAGGGAGAGGATGGCAAATTGGGGATCGGAATATATATTCCAATATGGAAAATGGCAAAAGAATTTGGCATCACAGAAAATACATCCATTTTCACTGCAGAGATGGTGGCAATACTAAAAGCACTAGAAATATTCTCTAATAACACTCCCAAAAATCTAACCGTTTTAACTGACTCTCTTTCAACAATTAAAGCACTTAGAAACTTACGAGAATATAATAGACTTGATATAGCAGAGGAGATATTTCTGGTTACTACATACTTATATTCCAGAGGATGTTCAGTCTTAATCGCTTGGATACCTTCACATGTTGGCATAGAGGGGAATGAAAAGGCAGATAAAGAAGCCAAGAAAGGTAGATCTGATAAAAATCTAATAAATGTAGGGACGAGTAAATCAGAGATTAAGAGCTTAATTAAAGATTTAATAACAGATGAATGGAAAGCAGAGTGGGATAAAAATCTGAAAGGAAGACATGCATATAAGATGTTCAAGGCTCCAACAAGAAAATGTCAGATATCTAGGGAATTGAAAATTCCCAGTAATAAGAAACTTCTCCGACTACAGCTGGGAAAAGGCTATTTCAGAATAGAAGAACCTTACTGTGCAGGACATCTTCAAGACAATAATATAGAACATTTCTTGTTAAAATGTAAGAGGTATGAACAAATGAGAATACCAATATTAGATTATTTGCAAGCATCAAACTTACCTATAAGAATAGACAGACCTAGGTAACTGCATAATATAGTCAAACAATATTTAACATGAACAAATGTTAATATATAGTGGCTGGGAATGATGCTGTTCTTACAATGCATATGACTTTTAACAGATGAAAGTCAAATATCTGTTAAAGTCAGTTATATAACTGGAACCACCAGGCCTTTACACCCCTCCACTTTAATATTATTCTTGTTCAGAGTTTCTTCTTGATTTTGTTCGTTTTTTAAATTTTTTTATTTAACGTATAAGCATAATCGTGATTGTCCCCATTTACAATGACTTGACAAATGTGATGCCACTTTCTCATATCGGCAGTTGTTCATATTATTTGGAATTGAAAACAATATATATCCTAATTATAACCCATCAGAAGTTGAACGGGATAATTTTCTTCATTAATTATATAAAAATAAAAAAGTTACAAGGAATAACCCACAACCTAAGTCTGCAGAAACAAATGGAATAACAGAAGCCATACACGTTTATGGTGAAATAAAAACTGAATTCTTAGAAAGGATTGTTACTACAGCCTAGATAGAATGTGTTTGTCATTGGTAAACTCAAGAATAGAAGCAAAAACATATTTCTGACACAAAAGAAAAAAAAAAACTTCCTAAATAATGAATTACAAGCTAAACACAAATGTATAAAAGTTACAAACATATTCATATCCAGCATGTAATTTTTAATCTGTAAATGTATTGTGCAGTATCATTTTTTTGTTTTGTTTCTCACCTTCCATGTTGCTTTGGAAAAGCATGGGAAAGATGCCATTAGGAGCCAGCTGATGCAGTACGCAGCGAATAAACTGTCTAGCTATGCTCACACAGTTGCCTGGGATTATCACATTGCTTTAAAAAAAAAAAGAAAGAGTAACTGCATGAAAAGTGCACATCAATGGCTAAATACTGCACAAAAATACGAGGATCAGTTTATATAAAAACTAAAAAAAAAAAAAAAATGGTCAGTAATATTTCTGTTAACATTTCTGCCTTTTTATGAAACACTGCCATTATATAGGGAGCCGCTCTGGTGTAATGGTTACCACACTGTGCTGGCAATTGGGTGATCCAGGTTGAAGCCCGGGCGAGTACATTTGAAAGAGTGTCATCAACTGGGACTTGGATTTCGAGCCCTGGCGAAGACATTTGAAGGAGTGTCGTTGACCAGGGACTGGAATAACCTGAACGGCTCCTGAGCTGACCCAGCTCTAATGGGTACCCTCCGAAGACGGCGAGTATCTGCCTGAATGGTGAGAGGACATCTGTCTGCATACATGGAAAATAGGACACTCACGTAAAATCAGTGTCAGGTTAGACATACCAACCGGAGATTTCACCTTGAGTAATAGCGGGCGTACGTTTAAAAAAAAAACTGCCATTATAAATGAATCAGAAATGTATGAGCCATTCATTCATTGTCCTTTTCGCTCCTTATGGACCACAGAGCCACAGTTGCAGTTGGTTGGTGACCTTGCAGGATGCCTGTACTGAACATTATCACGCTCTTGCTGTGGGTGTTTCAGTAGTAATGTGTTTAACTTGATGAGGTTGCTAGCCCCATATACAACCTCATATTTGTCACCAATGTACTATTTGCCTGAGGAAGCAGTTGTCCTGCTCTTTCTTTGCCTCATTAGAGACCCTCAAGACTGTTATAAATTAACGTTAAAATCTCATAAACTAGTTCCTGGAATCTTCAAAACATTGCTTAAAACATTAAAGGTTTCACCCTGGAATATTCAAAACATTGCTTACGACTTTAAAGGTTTCACACTGGAATCTTCAAAACATTGCTTACAACTTTAAAGGTTTCACACTGGAATATTCAAAACATTGCCTACAACTGTAAAAGGTTTCACCCTGGAGTATTCAAAACATTGCTTACAACTTTAAAGGTTTCACGCTGGAATATTCAAAACATTGAATTACAACTTAAACTTTAAAATAGAAATGGACCGAAACCAAATCAAGCCTCTTCTAACTGCACAATCAGAAAAAGAAAAAAAGAGAGAAACATAAGCATTCGTGAAAAATAACTGATACGATTAAACAGCTTTCTTTACTAAAAATAGCACATGATGAAAATGGAAAAAAAAAAAAAAAAAGCAAATCAAATATGAAAAAGTAAAAGTACTATATGTCGTTTACTGTATGCAATCAGTCAATTAATGCAATGCACTGGTTGCCTTAGTTGCACAGATCAGTCAGACTACTATTTCTGGTTTCTTTCCTGTCATTCACTTATGTCCCTTCAGGTGCATCCTCAAACCCTTAATTCTGTCAAACTATCTCCTTGTCTGCTCCACCTATTTTAATAGTCACATTTGCCTGGCATCTTCAACCAGTTTCAAATA
The DNA here is from genome assembly GCA_024509875.1 of Oreohelix idahoensis. Taxonomy (NCBI): domain Eukaryota; kingdom Metazoa; phylum Mollusca; class Gastropoda; order Stylommatophora; family Oreohelicidae; genus Oreohelix; species Oreohelix idahoensis. The sequence continues at coordinate 199,925 of JAMPIV010009994.1, forward strand.
TACTTTATCTATTATACTATATTCTTTTCATATATAATCTGATTACTTTCAGAACCAGTTCTTTTGTGATGTTATTGTTGATCAGAATCAACATCATCACACTCTGGGCAAACCCACAGGTGATCAGTCTCCCTCAGCAAATGTTGAAGGGTATAAATACTAACTGTTCATGTAGCACGTTGCTTGCTTAGACGAAGGATACCTACTCTCATACATCCATCCCTACTAGTCTTAAGGCTGATGCCAAATTCTAACAATCTTAGCTTTGTTGATTCATCTATAGCGGTGTCATTCTCTAACAGGTGATCATTAATTGCCCTCCGTATTTCTCCCTTTTCCATATCCAATGTCCTCATTATGGGTGCTCTCGAAGTTAGTCTGTCAGCTTTGTGATATTATAACCTTTACTATTTTTTGTCTCCCCCATTTCTCTATTATGTCAAGCATCAACATTCCTCTAATTCAGTTGTTCTCAACTTTTTTATGACCACGGCCCAATTTTCACAAATGGTGAAGTTGGCAACCTATGTACCAAAACTGACAAGCAAAAATTTATTATAGGAATTCAGCCAAAGGCATTACGCTAACTTCTAGTAAGGGACACAACCAATTGCAATGTTTCCCCACGACCCAATTTTGGGTCGCTACTCACCAATAGAGGATGCAGAATCGTACACATATCTTGGTAGTAATATAGACAAAGTTGGAGGGACAGACAATGATATCAAAATAAGAATACAAAAAGCAAGAGGCGCTTTCATTGCATTGGGAAACATATGGAGAACAAGAGAAATCAAGTCCAACACGAAAATAAGAATCTTCAACTCAAATTTCAAGTCAGTCCTATTGTCTGGATCTGAGACATGGAGAGCAACAAAAACAACTAAAAAGCTACAGACTTTTATAAACAAGTGCTTGCGTAGAATAGAAGGACTGAAATTGTATGACAAAGTCACAAATGTGGAACTGATGACAAAAACCAGACAAGTGGCAGTGGAACAAGAGCTGAGAAGAAGACACTGGCGATAGATAGGACACAAATTGAGGAAACCTGTTGATAGCATTACAAGGCAGTCCTTGTTCTGGAATCCACAGGGAAAGAGAGGCAGAGGTAGACCAAAAAACACATGGAGAAGAGAGCTGGATACAGAGGTGAGAATGATGAGGAAAACATGGAAAGAAACAGAGCGGATGGCACAGGACAGGAAGATTTGGCATGTGTTTGTTGAAGGCCTATGCTCCTCGGGGAGTTAAAGGGTATTGATTGATTGATTGACTCACAGCTTGAGAATCACTGTTCTAATTATTCTGTTCTCAAAAATATTGTACATGAGCTAAGCCTCACTAAGATTCTAAGATGAGGTGGGTTTGTCACTAATAGCACAAACATTTGTAGCCAACATTCATTTCTGTGCTGGTGCCCCTACCTTGAGACACACTGCATCATGTCAAGCAACATCGGAGTGGCCAGACCAGGCTCTCTGTGGATGAATGTTGCCAGAGCTGTAATAGAGAGACCAATTGTATCATCATCGTACTGCTCTAGAACAGCATTACATTCACTGCAGCGCTCAACTAAGATATTCTCCCCATGACGAATAGTTGGTGTTTTCTTGGTAGTCTGCTGTTTGGCAAGGAGTTCTGCTTTGCGGGACCTTCGACTAGAAAATACAGTAATAATGTTTATAGAATTATGATCAGCGATTTCAAAGAATACCTTTTTTTTTATAATGCCTATAGATGCATCATTATTTAGAAGATTTAAACCTCAATATGAATTACTGTTTAAGTTTAAAAACTTTTGCATTTTCAGCTCTAACAACTTTTGTAGCTTTACACATGGGCATAAAAGGAAATGAAAAGGCACACAAAGAAGCAGAAAAAGGTAATGCATTAAAACCAAATAATGTAGGTCTCGGCAGAATAGAAGTCAAAATCACAATTAAAAGAAAAATAGCAGAAGAATTGACAGTAGTCTGGAATCAAAATAGTACAAAATCAAAGTTGTTGTTGTTTAACTACTGCTGCTAAGTTTCTCAGCCAATATCACATTGAAAATTTCCAGGTATTATCGACACTGTAGATCTAGGTTTTTCCTGTGATTTTTCTGCCATTACGAAGCTGTGGAGCTGAAGTCATGAGCTCCAGTTTCTCCAAGTTGGCTGGCATTTAAACGATCATCACATCTGGTCCCAAGCTAGGAGGAAGAAGCACATGGCATACTCTGCATTCCCCGCCAGCCAATGGGGCTCTCCAAACATGCAGAGCTAAAATACTGTGCTCTGGTTCTGGGCTCTCCCAAAGAATTGTCATGTCCTATACAGAGCCACTTCTCAGTTCCCCCTGCCCATCATGGGCCTATAATGAGATCCTCCTGCATGCAGTCAACCAGGTAAAAAGCCAGAGTTACGTCTGGGGTTCAAGTTACTCCATGTACAATGCTGGGTTCCCAACATGTTTTCATCACAAGGGAAATGCCTGGAAGTGTGTGGATGATTTCAAGAGTCAGTGAGGGTGTAATCCAGCCTCACAGACTTGTTCATTTCCACATTTTAATACTGTAGCATTGTGCTTAGCTGGTGGTCATATAAGGATGACTCCAGATATGCCTCCATGCATGGAATCAAAGTTTAAAAGAAAGATATGCATACAAAGTGTTCAAAGCTCTAGCAAGAATGTTAAGTACAATATATACTGAAACAGGTAAACAGTAATTAAATAGTTGAAGTAAATAGTAATTTTAACACCGAGGCCACAAGTATCTGCTCTGCACAGAGCGCTATCTCCCTCCCAGCACGAGATGGTCGAGTAATTTTAAAGGAGTTATAAGGATAAAAGTGTCAGTGTATCAGCCAACAAGAATTTCTGCAGTTAACAAATATGAATAAAACTGGTTTTAAACAAATGAATGCATACATATACACAAGGAGCCAATGAAAATCCTGGGGGTTTCTGAAGAGGCAAAAAAAGGAATATGACTACTGCACCCTCAGGTATGTTGCACAAGGCCACCAATATGTTGTTATGCATGAGGCTGGCAACCTCATCATGAAAAACAAATAACCACAGAAACCACCGCTGCAAGAACATGTGACTGCTTGTTGCTGGCTTCCTGCAAGGGGATCCAGTGGTGGTGGAGTGCGACAATGGATGGTGATATACGTAGCCGTACCCTGGAGCGTGGAGGTTGAGCCGTCTCTGCATGAGAATGTTTGTCCTCTCGAAGTTCTGGAAACTTCTTTTGAAAATCAATAGTGGTGAGGCCTGTCTTGCGAGGCCTGCGTTGCCTGAAGTTTGGCTTTAGGACAGGACTAACCTTCTTGTCTGCAATAGCACCACTCTCTGGTTATGAAAAACAGAATGAATGTAATGCCACCACATCATGGCTGGTGCTAAGGACACAAGGTGACTTATCACACTAATCTTAAAGGTAAGTATCAACTCTTTCTAACCCAAGCAGTTATGTAAGTTTTAACCAGGCATCAAAATGAGTGTCAGTTTTGTCCACAATGGATATTAAATTGGCGGGAGAATATCTGGAAATACTGTAAGTCTTACATGCAACAGTTTCTGGCGTTTTGTACATTGTCAAAGAATGAAATACACCATAACCAAACAGATATACCTGGCATCCCGTGGGAGAATAATGGACCATTTCAAGGCACACCATATGTCTTGAAGTGTAGAAAGAGTTAACGCACATACTCGAGTATAAGTCGATCCAACTACAAGTCAACCCCTAGACTTTAGGACTTAAAAATCATCCAAAATTAAAGACCCGATTATAAGTCAAATGAGTTTTTTGTTGATTCCAAAATCCTGCATTGCATTGGAATTCCCTTGACTTTCTTTAAATTTGTTTTACTTTCAGCTTAACCCATTCCCATTAAAAATGCTTGAAGTCATGGTCAAGGCATACTCCAGTTAAATTTGTGACTTAATAGGCATTCAAACATGTATTACTTAAGATACTTTGATAAAAACATTTAATGAAGCAGCAAGTTTATATCTGAAGAGTAACAGTGTGCGAAGGTAAGGGCTGGGGGCAACACTGATCGGTTTCATAAATTTTTTATTTTGACTTGAATATAAGTCGGCCGTAAGTTCTTTAAGGTCTAAAATGGGAAAATATTTCTCAACTTAAACTCGAGTATATACAGTTGTTACGGGCTTTTCACTGATTTAAATGGGTTAGTCTAGTATTATGTTTCGTACAATTATTTGATCGTCTGTTCTGTGTTCCACCCGGTATCGATATTGATTACAACCATGGATTCTTTTGATACTTCTTTCAAGTAATTGCATTTTAAACGTGCTTTCAATAAAAGTTCATATATATTTGAATGACCGTGTTATATCGTTTCATTTCATATTACCAGTGTGACAGCGTGTGTATTCATTTGAAGGTCAATGGTCATTCTTCATAAAAAACAGTCATAACTGGAACCTTGAATACGTTACTGAATAAGACCAGTTTTTGACGACATAATAATTTAATAAGGATTCATTCTTCCATCATGAACCACAGACAATACTTAATATAGTTCACATCAAGAGCACTGGATACATTATAGCGTAGAGTCTATATTTTCACAGACATTGCATGTCCGATACATTATCGTTATAATTAACGTTCGATTATATTTCCACCAAAACTGTTTGGCATAATTCTTGTATTTATACAGAATTAAACATTCTGCTAGTTCTATTAGATACACTGTCTAATATATAAATTTACTTTGGCATTCAAAGCCAGGCTTAATCAGCCCTACATATTCTAACTGCGTTTCATATTTTACGACTTACGTTAATCATAAATTATTGCGGCTAATATTGCCGTCTTATATTTTCAGACTCAAGGGTCCTTATACATTCTTTATTTCTGCTTTAAATATAACTTCCTAGTTATGCACTATCACACTTGAGTGGTTATACCACATCTTTAAAACACTTTGGCTAAGTGGCCATGCCACATATTTTGAAACACTGCCATTTGCCTTGAAGGCCACACAACGACTCTCGTTTCTATGTCTAACGCGTCATGCATCGATATAAGCGGTATATTTCATTTATTTATTCAGCCGAGGTGTTTCATGGTACAACCATACGAATCGAGCTCAAACCCAGATGCTTGCAAACCATGCAACAATCCTCAACAACAGTAATATTCTAAACTAGCTACATTTCTCTCACTCTCCATTTTATTCTATCACAGCCTAGAAACTGTAGCAATCTAGCTATTGTATATATACAAGATCTGTGTTTAGGAAATAGGAGTTACATCTTTAACAGGCAGACAATTGAAGTGTTTTATATTAGTGTAAAGTATTAATAAAATACTTATTAAAATGTATATTTATTATAAATCCATGAACAATTTAAAAAAAAAACATTTATTAATACAAAATATAACATTACATTTATAGGTGTAATTATAATTATGTTATTTACTAGCAAAAAGCCGTCAAAATTGACAGGTTTTTAATTGCAGCCATCTTATCATTTTGATCCATAATAATGGGAGCCGCGCTGGTGTAATGGCTTCGGCGTTGTACTGGCGACCAGGTGTTCATGGTTCAAACCCGGGCGTCGGCGTTTGAAGAAATGTTTACAGCCGGAAATTTGACTGAATAGCCTGAACGGCTCCTGTGATAAACCCTCTGTGGATGGGAAGGAGCGAAGCTCCTGACCGGGTTGGAAGGAAAGTCCTCAGGTTCCCCAGCCTCGCAATGACATGTCATTGGGCCGAAGGGCTGAAAGCCCAAGGGCCGCTGGTTAAGAAAAAAAAAAAAAAAAAAAAAAATCCATAATAATAAGTCTGCAATACTTTAAATTAAAATTTTGTCTTGAAGAAACAATAAAAAACTTACATTTTAAGGTTATTTTTAAGAAAATGATGAGTTAAATCCGTTTCCCGAATGAAACTGGACAGAAGAGTATCTTGATTGTCTCTTGATTTAATCTGCATCTCCACACTTTCCTGTCTCCAGTTCATGTACTGTTTATCAGTTGTGTTGTTGGTTTCTTTCCATAATCAAACTGTTCATGCACACCATCATTTGCACACTTTTCTATTTTCGGGACAGTACATATAAGGGAAACAATACAATTATTGTCTAACTTTCAACCACAGTTGCACCCCCTTAGCTGTGGTTGAAAGTTAATGTATTCTCTCAAAAATAGAAAAGTGCGCAAATGACGGTTTGCATGATGTGACCGACCGACGTACATACGGCGGGAATTATGGTATTGGATTGTAAAATATAATGTAAAGTGCAATATCTTGCACATTTTGCCATTACGCATAGTTGACGGATAATGAATCCTTTTACTTTAGTCACACTGTAGTAACAATAGGCCAGAACAGGAATTAAAAATGTTTGTTTATTTAAAAAATGTTTTTTCAAAGTAAAAGTTTTATTGAAAATTTTATTTTTAACATTTTATAACAATTTATTTTATACTTATCACATTTAATAATATGAATTATTAAAAGCTGACAGCTTATGTATTCTACAGCTACTCACTTTATGAACAGTTAGGCATAATGACATCTTGTGAGTATACATCAGGACGATATGCAAATTGTTTTATTTTTTTTTAAAATGTCTCCATATTTTAGGTGTGGCTAACCAAATTCAGGTAAAACCGTCTACCTGTTTTAATCTTATTTTCAGCAGCAGTCGTTTCCCCAGCTGAGTCATTTTCACTTGTCTGCGTCTTCTCACTGTCATCTGAGGTTTCTCCATCAGATACCCCATCCCTACTGTGGTCAGAGGTTGTACCATGATCTCGAGCACTGTCAAATAATCAACATTTTGAAGCTTCTTTTAACAATAAAGCATGAGCGTATTTCATAAAACCTTAAACGTTGTGTACTAAGAAACAAAAGCAGAGTTTCAAAAGATCTCAATTTTGATACTTTAAAAAATACAATAAAGAGAGTTTAGAAACAACAATATGTGTCAATAAATGAAGAGGCTGCTGTAAAACTGGTAAGGAAATAAATACATAAGCTAAAAAATAAAATGGTATGGAATCAGTTTTACAAATTAACATTAATTTGTAAAACTTTTCCATGCCATTTTATTTTTTAATTTAAATATTTAGAAACTACAATAGTGTTTTTTAATTTAAATTTTCACCTAATTATTCTATTGGTGCTTTTAGGCATCACAGGAAGATCCAGCCTTTGGAATATCATATGCCCAATGTGAATGTGCATCTTGCCTTCCTAAAAGCTTCAGCCAATCTGTTAATTAACTCTCTACGTCCTCCATGTAATTTTGGAGTTAGCCCAGTATGCCTCAAGTAAACTTTTGGTTGAGGAGTAAAATTATGTGCACGTCTAAAAGTAAGGTAAAACTGTAACTGTGTAAGATAAATTTATATCATGTAAAGTGCTAACACAAGAACATGTGACAACAACTAAGTAGGTGAACCAGGTGGCCCTTGGGAGACCAATGTATAAATGAATCTGTGACATGCCATAAGAGCTTATGTGGCAGAATGAAAGAACATTTGTTTCCAGTGTTTCTTCCTGCTCCTTCTCTTTCACAATCTCCATAAATAACAGTTATAAAATAACTATTTCACTCATACATGACTAAAATACCAAATTACAATGTTCATGGGAGCCGCGCTGGTGTAATGGTTACCACACTACGCTGGCGATCAGGTGATCCAGGTTCAAGATTTGGACTGGATTAATTTGAGCCCTGGCGAGTACATCTGAAGTAGTGTCGTCGACCAGGGGCTGGAATAACCTGAATGGCTCCTGAGCTGACCCAGCTCTAATTGGTACTCTCCGAAGACGGCGAGTATCTGCCTGAATGGCGAGAGGACACCTGTCAGCGTACAGAGAAAATAGGATACTCACATAAAATCAGTCTCAGGTTGGATATACTAACCTGAGATTTCACCTCGAGTAGTTGGGGGCATACATTAAAAAAAAACAAAAAACAAAAAAAACAATGTTCACATACACAAAATACTTACTTACTTAGTCGTTCCCCTTCTACCATCAGGTGTAGAGGTTTGGAAGAGAGAGCGCCAGACTATCCTATCGGCTGTCTTCCTCCTGGCCTGGTTCCATTCTAGTCCTCGGTCCTTCAAAGATTGTTTAATGTTGTCCTCCCAGCGGACTCTGGGTCATCCTCGGGGTCTGGATCCTTGGCTCTTTGTTTCCCATGCTTGTTGTGGTATCCGATCTTCTCCCATTCTGCAGACATGGCCAAACCATCTTAATTGGGACTGTTCTACTTGGGTCTGCAGGGGGTAGGATTTAAGGCCTTGACGTATCGTCTGGTTGCGTACCATGTCTCTTCTTGTTACTTCAACCACCTTCCTCAGATACCTCATTTCTGAGGTTTGGATCTGGCTTTTATGGGTTGTAGTCATACACAAAATACTCATACTAAAATTATGAATGCCATTATGATTTTCCATTTTTCTCCTTATGGAGCATGGAGCTGCCATTACAATTGGTCCCTTGCAGGAAGCCTGCACCAAACTCTTAGCAGCGGTGGTTTCTGTAATAATGTGTTTTACATGATAAGGTTGGTAGCCCCATGCATTCTTCTTCTTCTTCTTTGATCCTTAGCCACCGACCATCAAAGCTTCATGTATAGCCTCACATTAGTCATCTAGCACTGCAGCAGTGGCTCCATACTCCATTAGAATCAAAATGGAAAATAAAGAAGATTTCATTCACAGATGAAAAAAGGTATATTACACATACTCACACCTGTAACATATACATACTAAAATTAAGTATGTCACTAGATCAACAACGAAAAAAGAAACGTAAAGAGATAGATCATTATTCCACAAATGTTACCTAGAGTCTGTTGTCACACTGCTGCTATTGGCTCCACTCTGGCTAGGCCCCCCAGTGTTAACCTGCCCTGAAACTGCAGCACTGACAAGGACCCCTGCCTGTGCAGATGAAGACACTGTGAACTCCTGAAGCTGGTGGGCCATTTGTTTCTCAACTGACAGAGGGGTCTTGGATTTCTGGGACAGCAAAGGAGCATCACTTCTCTCAGTCTGACAATATGAATGCACAACTACTCTGAACTTCTATGAATATGTAAACATAATTTGTGATAAATTCTAAGTTTATAATAATAATAATAGCCCCTTCAGTCATAAATGACTATGGGAATGCGCCCCTGAGGTGACAGCCCTCAGCTGCTTATTTTCCTGGTACTCCTTTCAATGTTTTCTCCTCTCTTCTGCTTGTTGTGTAAGCTTCTTTTTGCCCAATCTGAGGTGGTGCCGTAAATAGCTTCGCCACTTGGTGCAAACAGCAGCTTCATCCTCCCATGTTGCTGGATCCATGTCCAGTGCCCTCATATCTCTCTTGCACACATCTTTGAACCTCAGCTGCGGTCGCCCAACTGTTCTCTTGCCATCTGCTAATTGTCCGTAGCGACCATCGGGATGCGACCATCGGGATGCGACCATCTTCCATGCGGCGGACATGGCCAAGCCATCGTAGTCTGCACTGTCTAAGCAGTGAATACATGCTTGGAAGGCCAGCACGTGACAACACCTCGACATTTGTCACTTTATCTTTCCACAAGATGCTGAGAATGTAGCGTAGACACCGTAAATGGAAGGTATTGAGCCTTCTTTCTTGCTTAGCATAGGTTGTCCAGGTCTCGCTGCCATATAGGAGTGTGCTGGTGACGCAGGCATTATATCTGAGTATATATAGATAGATATATAGACAGCCACCACTGCAGCTGGTCCCCCTGAAGGAGGTGTGCAACAAAGCATTCATGTGCTCCAGCAGTGGTAGTTTTGTAGCTATTTCAAATAGGAGCAGTGGTCCCATTATTTCTTTGTCTCCTCAGACACCCCTAGGGATTAACATATATTAGAGTGACCATCTGTCCTCTTTCCCACAGATTTGTCCTCTTTCTTACCTAAAGACTGAGTATTCAGGCAGCTTTTTTCAAAAGTGCAATTTGTGCTTTTTCGGAGATTGGACATGACTTAGGTGAAGTCTATCTTATGCAAGCATATTCTTCATTGAGTATTTTTAAAGTAAATTTTGAACAAACTGCAAGGGAATGTATTTCTAAACTGTGTTAGATCTGTAATAGACATTCTTAAGCAGCGCTTATGTCAAGAATCTGTGCCTTTGACGATTCCAACTAAGCTTTTTTGCAAAACGAAATGATGAACTTGATAGTTTGTATGACAAGTTTCGTGATGATAATGAATGTCGGTTCATCAGTTGTTTAGGAAACTTAGCGACATCGAGAAACCATTGGAAGATTTCACATATTTTTCATGAAAGACTTTGTAAGGAGTACCTACATGGGAAGGTGTGCAAGCTTCTAGTCAATATTTAATTGACAAAGATGTTGTATTTGACGATGCAAGTGCTATGATCATCTAAACAATCTGACAAAATTTGTTGAAAGTAACACTAATGATGAAGGATTCATGCAGTTGCTGGCGCATGAGAAATGAATACAATTTTTTAAACAATCAGCAAAAATTGAATTTCATTCTGAACTTTTAATGATCACACAATATTTCTTTGCGGCACGTGATCACAATACAAAAGTGGAGTCTTTTTTCATTGATATAAATTTCTCAAACAAAACACAGAAAAAGTATCTATGTGGATTCTATCAACAGAATTTTACTTCAGCAATATAATTTCAAAGTGTTATGCTGTTAATTCCACGATTATTTAAAAGAAAATTCTGAACTGTTGAAGCAGAATAATGTCAGGAAAAAGAAAAAAATTAACATAATAATAAATTAACATGTGAAAAGTTATTTCTTGAAGTTAAAATAATTTAAAACATACATTTTAAAGGACATTTTATTTCTAATTTTTTTACCCTTATAAAACTAGTTCTAGTCATCAAGCCATGCTTTAACTCTTTCAGTCCCAAGCAAAAAAGTGGGTTTGGCCCAAGCAAAAATGGCCACCCCAGTGCGTTTTTATTGTTGTTGTTTGGAAATAATTTTTTAAAATGTTCATATGCATAAATAACTTTGTTGTTGTTGTTGTTGGTGTGGGAGCCGCGCTAGCGTAGTTTGTTGTTGTATATGAAACTGAAGGTGCGAACGCAAAAAAAAAAAAAAAAAAAAAAAAAAAAAAAAAAAAAAAAAAAAAAAAAAAAAACTTTGTTGTTGTATATGAAACTGAAGGTAACTGGATGTACTTTACTCTTGTGCTACAAGTATAAAAGCTTTCATTGAAAAATGATTAGTTATTCAAGGTAAAATGGAGGATATGCGCTTAAAAAAAATGATTAGTTATTCAATGTAAAATGGAGGATATGCGCTTAAAAAAATCGCTTTAAAAATCTAAAATAAATATCTCAAAACAGAAACACGTTCACTCTTAAACACGTGCAGTATTTTAAAAAAATGTACTTGCAGTGGGAAATGACTTTGTGGGTAGTTATAATTAGAAACAGTCTCAAACAGAGGCACATATACTAAAGACTTTTTAAAGTCGATTGGGCCAAGCGCGTCTAACCCCTGAGCCTTTATAAAGTCGATTGGGACTTAAAGAGTTAATAGATTGAAATGATTAAGTCCTCCTTTTTAGCCAGTATTGTCCTATTTTTTGTTAATGGCAACAAATCAGAAAATGTTCTCTTTTTGTTAAAAACGATATGGTCATCATAACAGATATATATATAATTCAATTATAACATTGCCCCAAACAAAACATTTTATAAACATATACATTTGGAAGTTGAAGGACGCTCCATCACTGTTTTCTTTTTTCATCTGTTTTGCAAGTCAGCTTTAACTATCCTGCAAAATTGATTTTACAGACAGGATAGGTAAATATTCTTAAGTACTGTTACTGACAAAGAGCAGACTGGATAGATAAATACTCTTAAGGACCGTGACTGACAAAGAACATATTGGATAGATACATATTCTGGAAAAAGTTCTCTTTAGACTAGTAAATTATATAGTGACATCCCCTTGTAATATTAGCACCAGGATGGGGAGGGGAAGGGGGTGGGGTGTGTTTTTTTAAAAACTATGAATCAGTTTCATATTTACTAGTCAAATGAGAACCTTTACACATATTCTTATGTACTACGACTGACAAAGAGCTGACTGGACAGATAAATATTCTTAGGGTCTGTGACTGACAAAGAGCTGAATGGATAGATAAATATTCTTAGGTTCTATGACTGACAAAGAGCTGACTGGAAAGAAAATTTTTCTTAAGTACTTTGTCTGGCAAATAATTTTTCTTAAGTACTTTGTCTGGCAAATAGTTTTTCTTAAGTACTTTGTCTGGCAAATAATTTTTCTTAAGTACTTTGTCCGGCAAATAATTTTTCTTCAGTACTTTGTCTGGCAAATAATTTTCCTTAGTACTTTACCTGGCAAATAATTTTTCTTAACTACTTTGCCTGGCAAATAATTTTTCTTAAGTATTTTGTCTGGTAAAAAGCAAACACTGTGACTGACAGAGAGAAGCTTGACAGATGTGTTCAAAGATAAGAAAACAGAGAGATACTGAAATACACATGCATAAACACACATATACATGCTCATATGACAGATTTTAAACTGATCTGTGGAATTAAACTACAACAGGTGGTCTGCCAGTTCACATTCATCCATACATCACATTCTATCGTTTGCAATGTTCACAGTATATAGCCTGCATTCACAACAAACGTCACTGTCACCACATGATGAGCATATTCTCCACGCCACAATAAGCTTCTAACATACATACCAAGTCCTTGGAATCATCATCCGCAGATTCTGGTTCTGAGTACTCAATGAGCCTCCTTGGTTGCCTGGGCTTTAACTTCCTTGAGCCCTCCTTCCTGAGACTTGAAGAGGTAGGGGGTGTCCCTTCAACGTCAGACATAATACCTTCACTACTCTCAGCTCCATCTGTCTGTGCCTGCTGGACTCACACAGTGGGGAAAAAAAAAGAAAGGACTAACTTGAGGAAAACCACATCATACATAAAGAAAAAAATATACAGACTTAAGTAATCATCATTTTTCATTTCACTCCTTATGGATCATGCATTCACTACTGCAGAAGATGGTCTCTTGCAGGAAGCATGTGACAAGTAGTCACATGATCTTGCAGTGACAATTTTTGTTGTAATTTCTTTTACATGATAGGGTTGTCAGCCTCATGCACAACCTCATTTTAGTGCCTGAGGGAGCAGTAGTCATATTCTTTCTTCATCTCATCACAGACCCCCGGAAACTACATGGGGGCAGAGCCTCACATGCAGAACCGCAAACACAGAGACGGATGTCCACAAGGCAGAATATGCTGCACAGCTGCAATAAATGACTTGTGCTCAAACAGGATGTTAAAAGATGGAAAGAGAGAGAGAGAGAGAGGGAGAGAGAGAAAGAGAGCTGGAGAGAGGCACTTAATATATAGATGTATGTTCTCAAGAATCATAAAAACAGGACTTTAAACATTTAAAAAATATATGGTGCAATTTACTGGCCAATGAAGCACCTGGCTCTGTCAGCTGCAGGTGTTACAGGAACTTCAACTGACAATAGGCATTGCAGAATGGCCAAGGAAACCCCCCATTCTCAGAGAGAATGATAGACAGAGGAAAAAAGGGAAGATTTGTAGCCACTCAAATCAGTAAGCCGGAAGATAAGATAGGTTTAGAGACAGGCATAAACAAGAATAGGGTATTGCATGGACATAAGTGGATGAAATTGGACAATCTAATTACTGCCCTTAGTCCATGGATCATGAATGAATGTATATATATATACATATGTATGTGTGTGTGTGAGTGAGTGAGTGAGTGAGTGAGTGAGAGAGAGAGAGAGAGAGAGTGTGTGTGTGTGCGTGCGTGCATGCATGCATGTGTGTGTGTGTGTGTGAGAGAGAGAGAGACAGACAGACAGACAGACAGAGAGAGAGAGAGAGAGAGAGAGAGATGCACTTAATACACAGGTGTATGTTCTTAAGAATCATAAAAACAGGACTTTAAGCATTTCAAAAATATCAGGTGCAATTTAAGTTTGAAATTTCATTGTAAACGGCCACCATCATCATTATTTTCCTTTGCACTCCTTACAAATAGTGTAAACACCAATCAATCAATACCCTTTAGCTTCCCAAGGAGCATAGGCCTTCAACAAACACATGCCAAGTCTTCCTGTCACATGCCAAGTCTTCCTGTCACATGCCAAGTCTTCCTGTCACATGTCATCAGCCAAAGATATTTGGCACATCTTCCTCATCATTGTCACTTCTGTCTCCATTTCTCTTCTCCGTGTGTTTTTTTGGGTCTACTTCTTAAATAGAGGCTATTTCCCCTGGGGATTCCAGAACAAGGTCTGCCTTGTAATGCTATCAGCAGGTTCCTCAATGTGTGCCCTATCCAACGCCATGTGTTACCGGTGCCCGAAAGGGGAGCAAAGAATAGTAACACTGTACCCTACCAGGCATGTCGTAAGAAGGGAATAAGGAGGGTTGTACATGGGGCCGGTTACCCCATCCTGTAAAAAATATTTACCACAAAAACTCCAACAAACAATATGGATAAGTCAAATACAGAATGTAACGGGAGCCGCGCTGGTGTAAAGGTCACCACACTGCGCTGGCAATCGGGTGATCCAGGTTTAAGCCCGGGCGAGTACATTTGAAGAAGTGTCATCGACCGGGATTTGGACTGGATTAATTCGAGCCCTGGCGAGGATATTTGAAGCAGTGCCGTCGACCAGGGACTGGAATAACCTGAACGGCTCCTGAGCTGACCCAGCTCTAATGGATACTCTCCGAAGACGGTGAGTATCTGCCATAATGGCGAGAGGACACCTGTCAGCGTACAGGGAAAATAGGATACTCACGTAAAATCAGTCTCAGGTTGGACATACTAACCTGAGATTTCGCCTCGAGTAATAGCGGGCGTACGTTAAAAAAAAAAAAAAAATAACAGAATGTAATCACCACTGCAGCTTATCCCTTTGCAGGAAGTCTGCACCAAGCTTTCATGCAGCCGTGGTTTACTGTGGTTTACTGTGGCAATTTATTTGACATAACTTCAAATTAGTAGCCTTGCTGGACATGCCCGAGGGTGCAGGAGTCCTATTCTTTCTTTGCCTCTCCAGAGACACTCCCCACCACCCTGAAGCTACAAAGGACACTGTCAATAGTTACCTGGATATTTTAAACACTGTTTGCTTTTAATAGCTACAAGCCTGCAGGTTTTCTTTTGTTTAAATACTAAACAGTCAATCTTTGGGCAAATTGGGAAAAAAAAGCCATGCAAGACACTGAACGAACATAAAATATAAGTGGAAAGATGTTATAAGATGTTGATCTCACCTTGAAATAATGAACCACGCTTCCTGAAGGGTGGGTTCTAACTTCTATACTGCTCATGTCTCCACCTTCTTGTTTCTGACTTGATGGTGACTGCGGAGGAGTGTCTGTTTCCTGGATGTTCTCCAGGTCACTCACAGATATCTTACTGAAGTCTTTAAAAAAAAAAAAACAAACAGAAAAAGTCAGAAGATGTTTGGTATTTTTCATTTACAATTACCCTGATTACCACAGAGATTTCAGTCACTAAAAAGTTAGGCAAAATTACAATAAAATGCAATGTAACAGTGGCAGATGTACACATAGAAGAAAAAAAAAAGATGATAACAAGAATGAACAGTTCTTTATCATCCTAGAGAACCAAATAAAATTAAATGCGAATAACACTGATTTTCTTTAAGTACCACACCTTGTGGCTCAGGCGATTATATCTTTTAACAACTTCCTGTCTCCATTACTGTTAATCAATTCTGCTGTTGACTTCTTTCCATGCCATATCAAACTGCCCAGTATCTTGTCTCTTTGTCATCCTTCAATCTTTCCTGTTGTTACAACATATTCCAGTTTTCTTCTTCCCATATCACAAAAGAAAGTGGATTCATCACCATCACTATCACCTTTCAGCTCCTAAAGGAGCATAGGCTTTCACTAAACGTCTGCCAAGTCTTCCTGTCTTGTGCCATTAGCTCAAGGTTCTACATCCCCTTCATGTTTGTCTCCAGTTCTCTTCTCCATGTGTTTTTTTTTTAGTCTACCTCTGCCTGCCTCTCTTACCCTGGGGATTCCAGAACAAAGGACTGCCTTGTAATGCCATCTCCAGCGTCTTCTTCTCATCTCTTGTTCCACAGGCATTTGTCTGGTTCTTGTCATTAGTTCCACATTGGTGACTTTGTCATACCACTTCACTTCTTCTATTCTAAGCAAGCACCCATTTATGAAAGTCTGTAGTTTTTTGGTTGTTTTTTTGTTATTCTCCATGTTTCAGAGCCACACAATAGGACTGACTTGATATTTGAGCTGTGAATCTCTAAGGCATTTATATATCCTGGCCATTAGTATTCTTTTAAAATGTTGGTTTTGTAACCATAATACATTAAAGAAATAATACTGATTGGTAAGCCTATAACCTTAACCTTCTACCTTTGTGATGAGTGTGGTGGGTTTTGATGTTATGAAATGTTGTAGTTATTTGTTTCTATTGTACTGAATGAGGTCAGCTGTGAAGGCCCCTGAATATAACAATTATTGGTGAGTTTTCAGAGAACCTTTCTGCTACCACCCTACGACCTCAATCAGACCTATTCTTGACTAGTATGTCTGATAGCCACGTCTAATGTCTAGGGGAATGAAAGTGTGGTGTGATGGTAATTACTTACACAAACACACACACAAACACCAATATTAATCTTTATGATCGACTCAACTAACACCGTTTTTTAAAGTTGAGTAATATACAATTTTTTTAATAACTTTATTAGTCCTGTACCTAAGATTCTTTTGGTTAGGACTGTCAACTCAAATGAGATCAATTGATATATACATAAATAATAGGCATAATTACATAACTAAAAGAGGACAATTTGTCCTTAATCATATATATATATATATATATCTATGGTATTGTTAAATTTCTAGCTAATTCTAAAGTGTTATGAGCTGGCTGGTTGGGGTGTTAACATCACGCCCAGCCTTTTTCCCAATGTTTCTTTTCTCTTGATACACTTTACTTCTTGACAGTAAGTCTTTATTTATATTACATTTCAGGTTTATTGAAGTGGATAAGTTGATAAATTCTCCTCGTGCCAGGGCTTGTTTACTTATCTGGCACTGGAGGATTGAAAATAGATGTATGATCTGCCAACAGCCACTCTTGATCTTGTCCAAAAGTAATAGGGTAGGCACTACTGGATTATAACTGCTTCACTCAGGAATCTAGCACCTGACTAGTGCCAGACAAAAACCCACAAATTCAATGAATACACACAGGAACGTTGATTAGCACAACCTCAGATGTACTGCTTGCTGGACTATGGCGCCCTTATACTTTTTATTAATTATATATTTATTCAAGGCACGTCACGCTTCTCAGCATCAAGCGTCCTGCTTCTATGAACAGTCTTAGTCAAATGGCGTTGAGCCTTCAACTTTCCCAATAATCTAAACTGTTTCGACCAATGAGATCTACTACTAAGTTTTTCAATTCAAATTTTTAAAACTAAGATCCAATTTCGGTCCAATGTTAGTGTACTTCTGGCGGTCTGTCCGTCCAAACTTGGCATTTACCAAAAATAGACTTGGTTTTGGCCTAACACTACAAAAAAAATATTCAGTTTGAGCCATCCCATAATATCTTTCCCCCTTTCAAACTCCCCTCCAAATCATATTACATGTACCTCTCCGTTCTAACGTTCCCCTCTTTGGACTTTGACCTAACCCCTCATGTCTCTTTTTCAACAACTCGTGCAAAAATACGTTACCGATAGCGAATGTCAGAACACCAGTGTATTTGTCACTGTGTCTGTGACTATCTAGTATTATGATTATATCTTGGCTGTTAGTTGGACTATAGTGTAAATGAAAACATATTATGGGTCAGGAGACACTATGGCACTCGAATATATAAGTGTTATGGGCCTATGTATTATGGTTCAAAATTCCATATTCTTTTCCATGTTAGTCTTGAAATCTAGAAACTACCACCTGTTCACTTCTTTCTACCGCTATTTTCAAACTAAAAACGACAATTTCCCGTAGTACGTCAGAATTACGTCACTTATATAAGAGCTAAGGTTGTCTGCATGACCCAATTTCCGAACATATTTTGACTTTGCGTCGTATTTCAAACGACTAACGACAATATCGCGCTTACGCTAGGTTTTAGATTCAAACCACGCGTGCAGACGGTATCATTTTTCTTTCTCTCCCCTCTCACTCCGTCTGGACGAATAGGCTTTTCGTGTCACAATGTTATAAATAGTTTTTCAATGACACTAGAAAACGATAGCACTATCTATTCCACTAAAATCAACGCGTTTGCGGCGTGGGCGAAGAAGAAGCTTCCTAACTCCACTATTTTCATTTCTACATTATTTTTATACTTACAAATAATTTTATCGGTGTATTAATGTACATCATCACAATGAGTTACTGTATTTTTTATTTTCAATTCGCCCCATTTTTCTTTACCATGTAATTATTTGGGTTCTTTAATTTTTATTAGGCGTTTGAGTTCACTAGTTATTATTTCTGGGTTAAATTTTTGGACGACCACCTGCACCTACCCTGTTTAATTGTAGGGATGGGGGGAAGCACAACCCAGATTAATGCGGAACCAATAAAATTATTCCGGTAGATAATAGGTCAGAGGGTTATGGAATATTACGTATTATTTCGGCTCACGAGCAAAATAAATTTGCGATTATGCTTGGTAAACACTGAGTCATAGGTTAGCTTATGATATGATTGGCCGTGTCTGATTTAATTTATGTGCAGACATGAGAGGAGGTCAAAGGTTCCTGATAGATATTATCAGATGCGATGACTCACCGCGTCTGTAATTGCATCAGAATAATTCATAATATAATTAGGAGCGACAAAAGTCTTTTATCGCTCACTAGTCCCAAGAATTTTTGCCGTGAAGAAGCACCATTCTATATCATTTGCTCAGTTCGAGATATTCGGTATTATTCGGTATGTTCATAACTTAATAGCGAGTAGAAAGTTTGTTTTTATATACGATTTTAGCACGTTAGAGTAAGCTTTCTTCTGGGATTTAATTTAATTTTTATTAGTCAGGAGTGCCATCAATTGCTGATTTATACGAAACTATAGAGTGTAGTGTAAGTTGTGTCTATAATTTATCTATGAATAAGTTAGCAGTATCTATGAGTGTGTAGCGGTTTTTGAGATAATTTAACTGCATAAGGATTAAGCTTGGTGTAAGGTAATTATGAGGTCCGGGTAACCACAGTTGATTATTCATAATTTGTAGTGTATATACTCAGGTGTGGTTGTATATTAATCTGTTGTGTTAATTGGTCTTGTAGTCAGGAGACAGGGGTGAAGTGCATTTAATATTACAAAGTTGGTGTAGAATAGTGTGTTTAATAATTGTGTTAAATTGATAACCTTCCCGGGTCAGTCTTTAATAAGAAGTTAAGGCTGGGAAATTATTCTGTACTGGGGGATTTTAGCTTCAGCGAAGGGAATGTTATGACGCCTAAGGGGCGAGACACGCACACAAAAGATTCAGGTCAGACCGTGTCTGGGGTTTACGTAACAGACAGCGAGTTAAGTTGGTGCGGGAGAGAGATAGGAAAGATATTCGTCTGACCCTTGGCAGAAATATTTGTTTGTTTCTTGTGCGTAGCTTGTGTAGGGGAGATTTATTAAATTAGGGGACACCAGGGTGTAGAGGAAGTTTAGGTGGTAATGTGTTATGCATTAGGAATTTTTGAATTGTTGTATAGATGTCGTATATTTTTTTGTCTCTACAGCTGTCACGGCTTGGTGGTGATGGAGGTTATATATTTCCCTAAGCCTAACCATGGACTTTGCCTTCTAGAGAGGAGGAGGCACGAGACATCGGCGTAATTTGCAGAAACTTGGGTTCGCGACTGTACCGGCGCCCAGTTACGTCGGCAACACTGAAAGAAAGGAGAAGTTCTCTTGAAGTGAGGACACATGCATCAGAGGGAACTGGTCTCTAAATCAGGAGCTCTTAGCTCGCATAGGCCAACACATTCAAAACAGGCGACGGGCCTGGTGTTGTTACACACTGCCATAATAAAGCAGTAAGCCGAAACCCGACGCAGGTTAATTCGGCAGGTTGAAAAATTGTCATCAGCAATGAATACATCTACATCTTTAAGCAATTACATCGCTAAGCTATTAACAAGGCCTCTTCATCAGTATTCAGGAAAGGAGAGAGGGAAAACATACCTTTTCCAAATGCTAACGAGAGGAGGTGTGTGACGGAGAAGCAACGCATCAGAGCCTCAGAAGAAGACGGTAGCGTTAGAGAGGCACGGAACCGAGACAGAGGAGAAAGAGAGAGAAGTTATCGATGAACAGTAGGGTTAGATAGAATACTTAGAGGACAGCCTCTGAGTTAGCGCTGAAGAATCAATTAACATAGGATTTTTTCGGTGGTGTTAGTTAGTTGTGCAGGATCACCTAAAGTGCTTTGAGACAGTAATTATTTAGTTAGACATCGTCAGCGGGACAGTGTGTTAGTTAATAACCATAGTGTAGACAGAAGTGGTGGCTCTTACTTAGAGACCCCCACCAAGTATTACTGTATCATTTGTGTTTTATTTTCATGCAGGTGTGAAAGAGAGTGCGGAAATTTTATATTGTGTCTTTCATTTAAATTGTTCTTTTTTTCCAGGTTGTGCGAATTTGCACTGTATTTTGTTTACTGTGGGATTGATTTGTTGTTTTAATAAACTATAAAATGTACACTGGATCAGTTTATCGCATACTGTACTTATATGCTTTGTCTGTATAGTTGTGTCTGTGGAATTTAGTGAAACCTTATCTCCTTTCTGGTAGTCAGAGGTGGTTAGACAGTAGCTATTACACAAGTCACAAGTGGCGAGGGAGAGTCAATCTCGGTTCTCACCCTCGAAGCTATAAGTCTCATCCTTCCACATTCACTGTCATTCTCATCTAAATATATCTTCTCAGACTTTCTCATAACTAGTGTCTTGTCTCTATACTCAGACAGAATCTAAATTAAAGCCACTTCATGACAACCTTCACACGCCTCTGGGACCTTCTTTTCACATCTCACCCCTTTGTTACATCCTAAATGTGTTCACTTAATGGATGAGCTAAATATTAAGCTTACTTCGGTGGACAGTAGGAGTTAGAGGTGGAAAACCATCCTCAGTCTTCTTGCACCTGTGGTGTTGAGCATCAACAGTGTTGATCACCAGCTGAACAAGTGTTTGAATGATTGCTGAGCGAGGAGATGTGCTGATCTGGTACTAAAAATGACATTACGAAAAGGAAATAATGTTAGGTGACAACTGTTACTCTAGATCTGGTACATTACATCATAAAAGGTAAAGGTTACATAGGAGTAATGTAATTATCAGTACCTGGGAAAATATTAAACAGGATCATCCTTGATAAAAGAGGCTGTAGACAGACAGTTGTGCAAAGAACAGGCAGGTTTTTGATAAAACAGATCCCTGTACAGACTAGACAGCCAACCTACACTAATAGCTCAGGACAGCCGAAACTGAACTCGCTACTCAACATTACTCAACACAACCACCTCAGTATATCACAACTCCCTTCCCCCATATTTGTTAAACACCAAAACAAGTATGAGAAGACTACAATTTTAAGGTAAATAACAGAAAACTCATGCACACACACAAACACAAAATTTGGAGATTTTAAATTAACTCTATTCGTTTCTATCCTTATACAACCCAAAAAATTTGGCAGATAATTTCCGAAGCCACTGAAAGAACCTTAAAACATTTTTTAAAATTAATATAGTTATTTTATAACAAAATTCTGCATAAAATTTATTTAAAATGTAAATACTTTCTTTAAAAACAAGTTTTATAAGAAAATAAACAAAGTTGAAAACGAGAGTGAAGAACGAAAACACTCAACACCATTTTAAAACTTGGTCTGAGTTTGATTTCTTTGTCTCCGCAAATAAATTAAAACATGATTTCCAGCAATGATTTACATTATGAATGCAGCATTGATTCTGCAGAGGATGATGTCTGGGAGCCTGAAACATCGGATTCAGACACGGATGTTGAAAATAGTGTCCCCGATGACCCAATTTGTGAATCCGGCATGGCAAGGTAAGCTGCGAGAACCAGTGACGACGCCATTGTGTCAAGAATTGTTATGGAATGTGGTAGTGTAGTTACCTAGATTTTTTTAAATTACCACTTAAATAGTAACTGTAACCTATTTTCTATTAAAATTGATAATGATTTTAACATTTATGGTGAACAATTTTTTTTTACTTCATTTTTTTAAAGCTTACCCGTCCATAGTAACGGTTGCTAAGGAAATGTATATTTGCAAAACAAACAGATACAGAGTAAAAAAAATATAATAAAACAGCTTGGAAAGTGATCAAAGTTATATTTTGTTTGAAGGGATAATGTTTAAAGATATTTATAGGTTCCAATTTATTATTATCATTATTATTTTAATTTTAAAGAATACATTATAATGCATAATGTGCTATTTTAAAATATTACACTTAGTTTCTCAAACTTTAACTAACAGTTTGTTAAATCTTTTCATTACAGACCCAAAGGCTATAATGATTTGGATGCTGGAGCCCCTATGTCAATTCCAAAGTTTTTGCCCAGTCGAAAGCCTGGGGTTCATCTGAAGGAGGAAATTCTAACAAGAGAAGATGTCCGAGAATTTTCAAGGCCTGTGGATTTTTTCAAGTTGTTTTTTACTGTTGATCTTGTATCGTATTTATGTTTATATACAAACAAATATGCCAGGATGTATGGTCCATCAAAGCCCTCAGTTTACAGGGGTTGGATGGATGTAACGGTTGAAGAATTTTATAAGTTTCTGGGATTTCTTATGTACATGGGTATTGTACAAATACCAGGTGTGCAGAAATATTGGTCTACATCTTCCTTGTACCATGGATTGTGGGCTAGGTCTTTCATGACAAAAAAGCAATTTTTACAGATAATGTCATTTCTAAAAGTTTCCAACTTTGAGACTGAAATATCAACTGATAAGCTAAGTAAAGTACGCTTTCTGTTTGATTATATTCATAGAAAATAACAGAAGCTTTATCAGCCTCGACAACACCTTTTCATCGATGAAAGAATGGTTCGAAATAAATTATCCATTTAGACAGTATATTAGAGATAAGCCAACTAAATGGGGAATGAAATTATGGATCGTTGCTGAAGCTGAAATAGGATACACATATGATGTTGAAGTTTACCTTGGTAAGGGTACCCAAGGTTCCCCATTTGGTTTGGTTTATGATGTAGTTATGAGACTAATAAGGTCTCTTAATAATCAAGGTTATCACTTTTTTTTGGGATAATTTTTACACTATTGTACAGCTTCTAAAAGATCTTTTAAAGAAAGATGTTTGTGCATGTGGAACTATTATCAAAAATAGAAAAGGTTATCCAAAATCTTTAAAAGAAATAAAATCATTTGAAAAAAAATCAGCTCGCGGTGACATGTGCTGGGTTAGAGAGAGAGGGAGATTTTAACAATGTAATGGAGAGATAATAAAACAGTTTCTATCATGTCAAATTTTATGACAGCTAATGGATATTCATAAGCCACTAGAAGAACAAAAGTCAATGGGAAATTTAGAGAGTTAAAAGTTAAGCAGCCTAATGTAGTGAAACAATATAATACTTATATGAGTTGGGTAGATAAAAGTGACAAATTAATTAATAAATATAATGTTTTTAGGAAAACAAACAAATATTGGAAAACCTTGTTCTATCATTTTCTTGACATTGCCAGGGTTAACAGCTATATAATTTTTCAAGAGTGGAGAAAGGATCATCCTGATGTTGAAGAACTAGATAGACTGAATCGTTACCTTCAAATAAATTTTACGGAGAGACTTATTAGGGAGCTGGGTGGACTAAAATAACATCAGGATATCCCTTCTGCACATAATGCCATAAAAACTAAAATCAGCACCACACACTCAAAAATACCTGAACATACTGCTACAAGGAAAAATTTTAAACATTGTTTGGCAACTCAAGGTATTGAAAGAGCACAAACAAAATGTAGTGCATGCAACACCTTTCTTTGTTTCATGAAAAACAGAAACTGCCTATTTGAATATCATAAGTCCTAAAACAATCTTTGTTTCTTGGTTTCTTAATTCAGCTAATATGATTTGCTTATTGATGTCACTTTTTCCCCACAAATCTCAGTTTACTTTTTAAAATTATACATTTCCACTTATTGCCCCATTCTGTGTGCCAATTTTAATTAGCTTTTAATTTTTTTATTTACTGTCAGAATCTCTAAGTTTTGTTTTAAATTTGTACATACTTGGATAATCTTTTAAATAAATGTCAATTTGTTGTATTATTTTACTTACATAGGTTTTTTTCATTCTTTAATATCTCAGTTTATATACATTTTTGTGTCAGATTATGCAATCATTTCGACCTTGGATAATTACATTGTAAAAAATTATTGTTATAAATGCCATTTATTAACTTTCAAACATATCTATGTATTATGTACATTAGTTTCATAAATTTTTCAAGATTTTAAGTGTTATTTTGTGAAGTCATCACAATTGTATTCAAATTCTCAGTGGTTTCCCTTTTCTACCCAACACATTAATTAATTTTTTAATTAATTAATTTATGAAAATATTTGTCTGATTTTCACAAATCATATACAAAACTGAAAGTACTTTTAAATAAAAGCCACTGTTTTGTACATCTTGCATTTGCTAGTTTTTTTCCTTCTTTGAATATTTCAGTGTGTGTAAATTTTTGTTATTTTTCATGCATCAAATTCGGTAATTAATTTGTTGCTACTCAACAAAGTTAAAAAAAATCCCAAAATAACTACTACTGTACTAAAGTCCATTCATTTCCAAACACACTGATATATAATGTGTATAGGTTTAACATATTTAACAATATTCTACATGTTTTTACAAAATATCACCTGAAACCTACTCAAAAAAACCTTCAAAGTCAAGAATTGAATAGAGTTAATCTATGTACATTGATTGGCCAGGACAGATGATGTCAATTATCACATATTGGTAATTGAATATAGTATGTAAAATCAAAGTCACTATATATTCTAATTATAACTCATAAAAGGTCAAAGGGGATATTTTTCTTAATAGCTATGGATGACGTAGATAGAGAATGATTTTGGAAACTGATGAGGCATTACGGAATCTTTCATAAGTTCAATAACCTAAAAAGGAAAGCACAAGAAGACATGAAATGTAGAATTCCACATAAAGGTTTCTTACAAAGCTCTCCGAGATTAGAGCTACAATGCAGCAGGGATGCCTCTTGTCATCATTTCTGTTCTTAACGGCCACTGACATGATTATGAAAACAGCATCAACCAATAGAAATGGAATTCAGTGGAGTCATGACAAAGCAGCTTCTAGATTTTACAGATGAACTGGCTCTTGTGTCCCATAACCGTAATCAGATGCAAGTTAATATGTGATGAGAGATAACAGCAGTCTGGTTTGACAATATAATTTTATTCTAATAATCTTTGTCTTTTATCTGTGTATTTTCAAACCAAATTGCTCTGACCTCTCATTAAGTATTCTCATTTTGTCTTAACAATTAACCAGTGGGCAAAATCAACATGTAAGCTTACTTTGTACAGAATAACCAGCAAGGACTTCAACCAGGAGACCCTGGTATGTGGTTCCAAGTACCACAAAGTATATGTTGGTGGCTGGTAGTCAGAGGCATAGCGTTGAGGGGATGGGCAGTACTGCAGAACTAGAAGAGTGATCGGCAGGATGACGTAGCCAAGCTTGTAGTTGCGATCAAGAACCTGAAAATATTGCAACATATAGAAGATCAAAAGAACATCACAATGATTATTTCATCATTATAAAATAAAAATTACATTTTAAGAAATAGTTTAGGTTAATAGCGCCACATGTGTTTCCTAATGAGACAAAAATAGATTAAAACCACTGCTCTCTCAAGCATGTCATACAAGGCGACTAATATGAGGTTGTACGTGTGGACTGGCAACCTCATCTCTCTCATGTGACGTATTCTATCCAGAATGTTGTCTCCATTACAGCTGCTCTGAATGCATCACGATTCTGGGCAAGTCGAACTGCATCATCCAAAGACAAGTTCAGACTCTCTGTGATGTCCTGGATCCACCGTCGTCTAGGTCGTCCCCTTCCCCTTTTTCCAGCGACCATGCCTTCCATTATTAATTTTTCCAGACTATTATGTCTTTTTATATGACTGAACAATTTCAGCTTCCTCATCATGTAAAACAAATTGCTACAAACACACCTGCCTCAAAAAGCATGTCAATACTTGCTTGAGGTTTCCTACAAGGAAGGGGATCAGCTATAGTGGTGGCTTCATGCTTCATAAGGAGCGAAAGGAAAAGTGAATGTAAGACTAGTACATAATTTAACACGGTACTGAGAGACAAGGTAAGAGACAAAACTAGCATTAACTCTTAATATCTTCTTCTTCTTCTTCCGTCCTTAGCCGCTGACCGACAAAGCAGTCCGTGGCTAGTACGCCTCGTGGCGTCTTAGGGCAACAAGAAATTATTTGTTGTTCTGTTACGCCTAATGGCGTTTATTGGTACAACAAAGAATTAATTGTTGTTTCCGTAATCAGAATGACTAGCAAGCGGGTGATCAGCCCGCTGTGCTCTTAATATCTGATCAGCCTATTAAGTAGACCAACGATCGATCCTCGTTCTACAGCTGGCCTACTTAATAGGCCGGTCGGTGTAAATGTCAAATTTTTTTGCACTCATTACTGCATATGTTGCATGCATGTTTAACACCACTTAACAATTAAGTTAAGTGCATGTCATAGATGTTTCATTTCTCCACATTTTGATATATAACACTTTATGTTATCATTATAAATAAATTATTTAATGCAAAATCAGTAGTCTAAAAATGTACTCTCTGAAATCAGCTCGTAAAAACGCGGTTTTTGAGCACGTATACTAAGAGTTAATGTCAATGTTATCGGAAGACAGGATTAGACACAGAAGATAAGAGTCAGAGTTCATGGCATTTTTATTTTTTGGCTGTCTGTAAAACTAAAATATGCACAACCTTTTAATTTGTTTTGAAGCTCTAGAAGAGAGACAGTCTCACTGAAATCAGAAACATGAATAGTAGAATAGGTTAAAGTAGTCCCAAAGCTGATACTGCAGCAGGGAAGTCAGGTGTTAGAGACCCTTACTGTTGCGCCTCTTTTTGCGCACCGCAATGTGTTCATGATTTTGGACCATCGTGGTGCTCAACAAGAATGTCGCTAGATTGAAATGACGTCAAATAAAATAATTACGTAGACGCGCATGCAGAGTAATGACAGTTGACTTTTAGAAGTGTATCCAGCCGGAATAGCTGCGTTTCATGTGTGTTCCTGCTGATGTTCTTATGTCAGCCAGTGTGTCTGCATACAATGGAGGTGTTGGCTTATATGTATGACAGAGATGTATTACTGACCAGGAAAGTATCGTGTCAACAGTGTACGCTTGAGTACCATATAATTATATCGCGGACTTGTACCAGACAGATCGGCGATGAAAGCACCATTACTGCCATAGTTTTAGGCATGAACTTTGACGGCCCACTGTGGTTGAACAAGAGTATCTACAATTTATGGTTATTATGTTGAGCCATGTATTGTGGAACATGTAAATAAATTGTCAAGTATCATAAACAGGAGTGATCTACAATTATTTCACAAGTTGCTGTGTTCGAATAGCAATGCCAACCATGGTAGAGTTCTCTCCTAATAGTAGCCTTCCAGTAGACTACAACACCATTTTGATGAATCCTTGTAAAAGCATGTGAGCGACGAGCATCTGCTTCTTGAATAAATCTTGGGTAATCTTGTTGTGATCACAAATTGCACTTTTCTTGTAGGCAAGTGAGACTTTCTTGATAACATACGACTGGTTATAATCTTCAAGCGGTGACTTTAAAATCAGTAGTTCATGAAAGTTTATAAGTAAACTGGTAGTGTAGATTCTAGCAGATCTCGAATAGGAAAGCCTTGAACTGCCATGATGTTGACATATGCAAATGATTTACAGCTGACAATAACAATGTTCGTACTTTAGTTTATTCGTTGTAAACTGTGGGAGCCGTTATTTCATTAAAGTTGTTAGGATGCAAAATCCAGTTGAGGCTATACACTCAGTGACTGTTGAGGCCATAAAACTTGAAGAAAAAAAATCTCTGGCTTGGCTACCCAATAAACTGTGGTGTTCTATTTTATCTTGGTATTAGATTATATTGGTCAAGCAAATCTAGAGTAATAATGTTTCAACTGTTAAATGGTAACGAACACAGCAACTTGTGAAATAATTGTAGATCACTCCTGTTGACGATTCTTGACAATTTATTTACATGTTCCACAACACTAGAACCAAAAGTCAACTGTCGTTACTCTGCACGCGCTTCTACGTTCATTACCATTTAACAATTGAACCATTATTACCCTAGATTTGCTTGACCAATATTATCTAATACCAAGATAAAATGGAATGCCACACTTACACTAGGTCCAGTTTTTTTTTTTTTGGGGGGGGGGGGGGGGGGGGGGGGGGGGGGGGGGGGGGGGGTGGGGGGGGGGGGGGGGGGGTGGGTGGGGGAGAGTAACCATTTCCACACCTCGCTTCCTTTGCCTTTCTTAACTCAAGAGCAAAGTGAGGTGCTCATTTACAGCTGGGGGTAAACTGGAGCATGACACTACCAGGTTCCGAACCCAGTAACTTTGCAATAACAGGCAAGTGCTCTAACTACTGTCCCAAATGAACGCTCATGAATAGATTATAGAAATATAACATTAAGCTGCCCGGCATGTAGTTTTAAGTTATTCTGCATCACCAAAATGCAAACCCTGCCTCACCTCATTATGAGTATATTAAGGTGAAGCATAGGAGCTTTCGTTGCGCTGGGAAACATATGGAGATCAAGAGAAATCAAGTCCAACACAAAAATAAAAATCTTCAACTCAAATGTCAAGTCTGTGCTATTGTATGGCTCTGAAACATGAAGAACAACAAAAACAGCAACAGACTTTCATAAATGAGTGCTTGCAGAGAATCTTCTTCTTCTTCTTCCGTCCTTAGCCACCGACCGTCAAAGCAGTCAGTGGCCATTACGCCTAGTGGCGTCTTAGGGCAACAGCAGATAGGTTTTCTTTGCCATTGTTTCCTATCATGCCTAGTGACGTCTTTAGGGCAACGGCAAATCAACCCATTTGCTGTTGTTCCCGTAATCGAAGTGACTGGCAAACGGGTGATCAGCCCGTTGCTTGCAGAGAATAGAAGGACTGAAATGGTATGACAAGGTCACCAATGTGGAACTGATGACAAGAACTAGACAAGTGCCAGTGGAACAAGAGATGAGAAGAAGACGCTGGTGATGGATAGGACACACACTGAGGATACCTGCTGATAGCATTACAAGGCAGTTCTTGTTCTGGAACCCCCAGGGTAAAAGAGGGAGAGGTAGATAAAAAACACAGAGAAGAAAACTGGAAACAGCATGCGGAAGGTTAGGAGGTTTGTGCAAGGGGAGTTGACAGATGTTGTGGAAGGGAAAGGATGTGTACTAATGTTGCTCTTTTATAGCAAGTGTCTGTTGTGTGGTGTTTAGTTGTTGCAAGCATTGATGTTATTTCTGATCTGGGAAGATGCTGCAGTGCCAGAAGTGATGTTAGTATTATTTAAGTACTAGTATGTTGTCGAGATAGATGGGTAGTTGCTTGTGTCTTTTAAGTACCTCATATATACGGCATATACTAATTGTGATTATACTATGTTGAGAATGACTTGGTCTTTGAGTTTAATTATTTATTGCTATGTACAGTGTGACAACTTGTCCTCTAGACAACATTGCCTTTGTTGTTAGATTAGTGGTAATGGTGATGGTGTCGCTGTTGCCAGGGACGACGGTGAGCATGTAAGCACCTTTTATCTTGTGGCAGGCATAAGAGCAAAATTCAAGACACAGAGGAAATACTTACATACATTACTCCACTCAGAAAAGCATTAAAAACAGCAGATGATCTGCAAAGAGAGAAAAAAACAGAATTACCTGCACATGCTCTCTATAAGAAAAAGGCAGCATTTGATTTGTAGGGTTGGAACAGGAAGGAAAGTAAGAATAAGTTTAAAAAATAAAAAAAAGTGATCAGAAATCATCACAATTTTCTTTTGCCTTCCTTTATGGAGCATTGACCACCACTGCAGCTGGTCCCCTTCCAGGAAGCCTGCACCAAACATTCAAAAGCTTCTTGTAGCAGTGATTTCTTTGGCAATTTGTTTGACTTATTAGTCCCATGAAACTGAAAAGGAGCCTGGACTTTTAAACATCATTAATAAACTGTCTAGGATGCATAGTAACACCAGACGGCGGAGCAAGCAAAGACATCAACAACAGAATGAACAAAGCAAGAACAGCCTTTTTTAGTCTAAACAACATCTGGAAGACCTCTTAGTACAGCACAAGCACAAAATTAGGATTATATCAGAGCTGTGAGCTTTCTGTGCTTCTCTATGGTGCGGAGAGATGGAGAGTTACAGAGAAGGAAATGTCGAAATTGTCCTCTTTTCACACAGCATGCCTAAGAAAAATTCTCCGAATCTTTTGGCCGAATACCATCACCAACCAAGATCTGCTTACTCGGAGCAAGCAAGAGGACATGCACACCATCATAGCTGGCACATGCTGGAGCTGGGTTGGCCATGTCCTCAGAAGAGACACCGATGCCATCACAAGAACAGCTATGCTATGGACCCCTGAAGGAAAACGAAAGAGAGGCCGACCAAAAACAACTTGGCGGAAGACTGTGGAGGCTGAGATGCAAAGAATGAACCAGAGTTGGGGCACTGTACGAAGGATGGCCGCCGACCGAACAAAGTGGAATCAATTTGTTGTTGCCCTACAAGACGCCACCAGGCGTAATGGCCACTGACTGCTCTGATGGTCGGGGGCTAAGGATCAAAGAAGAAGAAGAATAAACTGTCTATTCCTTAAAGCGTGCTGTTACAGGTCCGACTATAGTTACAGAAATGATGCATTCAATACTCTTTAGCTTCCCATGGAGTAAAGGCCTTCAACAAACTTATGCCAAGTCTTCTTGTCCCATACTATTTTCTTTAGATGACCTGTTTATGCTGTTTGTTGAAGATTCTGTAGTGTTAAATTTCTACAGGATGGAGTAACCAACCCTCCTTATGACATGCATGGTAGGTCCCAGTGTTAGTATTCCTTGCAAGCAGGAGATCTCAATGTGGACCCCATGATAGGCAGGGGGAGGTGAATTGGCTGGCGGGGAATGCAGAGTATGCCACGCACTTCTTCCTCCTAGCTTGGGACCAGATGTGATGATCTTTTAAATGCAAGCCAAGCTGGAGATATTGCAGCTAATGACTCAACTCAATACGTTTCGGAATGGCAGAAAAGCTACAGGAAAAGCCTAGATCTACAGTGTAGATAATAGCAAGGAGTCTTCAACTTGGTATTAGCTGCAAAAGAGCGAGAAGCTCAGCAGCCCTAGTTAAACAACAACTACAATTGAAAATGAATGTTATTTTTTATAATTAATTTATGAATGATTTATACACCATCATCCACCTCTAGGGATGGAAAGGAATTCACACTTCTCATGTATTGAATAAGCTAAAAAGGTTACCTTAATTTAAATGGGGGAACACTGAAGGATTTCTCTGTCTGGTTGTAGCCTAAAAGAACATTCAGGTGCCTCAGGACAATATTCTGAGATTTGTTGTCAATTCTCTCTTCGCCATCATCATTTTCATAACAATTCACCATAAACTGAAGATAAAATAGATGCATCTGTTATGTGAAACAAATCTCAACAAAGTAATGGAATGCTGGCATTTATTTTTATACGTTTGGAAATAAATCTTCTTTAAGACTGAGAACTTGTCTTAAAACATGAAAATGAAATTAAAAGATAATATCTGACTGAAGCTATGAAATGGAATTAAACAATGCAACATGTGATTAAAGGCTTAAATGAGTTCTTGCTCAGAAAGAGCGATTAAAATACAGCAGAACGTTGATTATCTGAATGTCAATTATCTGAACCACCGCCACTGCCAAAGAAAAAAAAAAAAAATTACAGTATCTACTTTTAGTGCACTAATTGTTTTGCTTTTATTTGCTTATGTTTAAAAAAAAAAAAAAAGTGAGATCTATAGTCGAAACCACTCATGTGTTACCGGGGCCCGAAAGGGGAGCAAAGAATAGTAACACTGTACCCTACCATGCATGTCATAAAAAGCGACTAAGGAGGGTTGGGCATGGGGCTGGTTACCCCATCCCGTAAAAAAAGGTTTACCAAAAAACTGCAAGAGCTTGTGAATGCTTGGTGCAATCTTCCAGCAAGGTGGCCAGCTGCCCGTGATGGCTCCATCCTTCATATGGCGCCAAAATAAAAAAATGATGATGATGGTAAATGCAAGAAGCTCATGCAGTTCACAACAATCTGGAGACTTACCACCATCAGGAGTGAGACCAGCTGATACACTGTATCTCTGTCCACTCCTTCAAGGTCCATAGCTCTTTGCAGCAATGCAGCAAAGTTGCTCTCCTCATCAGTGAATTCTCGCAGCTGACCTCCTGGACAAATGTGATCCAGATTAATTTAAACTACCTGTCACATTATTTTGTAAATTATAAACATCACCATCATCATGTTCCTTCGCATTCTGACCCATATTAATTTAAACTACCTGTCACATTATTTTGTAAATTATAAATATCATCATCATCATGTTCCTCCGCATCCTTTCAGAGCATGAAGCCACCACCGTGGCTGGCGCCCTAGCAGACAACCTACACTGGCAATTTGTTATCCATGATGACGATGCCAGCCCCATGTACAAACTGAAAAAGAGTGGCCTTGTATGACAAGTCTGAGGGTACAGCAGTTCTATTCTTTCTTTGTCTCTTCAGAGACCGCCCCCCAAAGACCTACACTGAACAAACTATAAACAAACATGACAAGATCCGACTGACCGAAAGGTTAGAGCAGTGGTCTCACATGGCAAAGGTGCAGGGTTCAAATCATGGTACCGACACGCTCAAGTCTAACCAGCTGGAAATGGGTACCTGACTCAGCTCTCTGAGTTAGGGAAAGAAAAGGCAGCAAGGAAGGGAACTGGTCACCCCTCACCTCTCGATGCTGGACCTCGTATGGTGAAGTCTCTAACACTTCACTCCCCTACAGCAGTATTTGCTATGGGCCTACCTTTACCTTTTATATGACAAAAATAACACTGCTTCTCAATAATGAAATACTGGAGTCTTCCTGGAGAAAATCTACGGAGATATCAACAGCCTTAGGTTGACCACTGCTTTCTTTAACTTATTCAAGCTGACATTTGAGGGTGAACGAAGAAGAAATTCTGGAGTCTTTAACAAAGATGTGCTATTTATCTTAATTTGACACCTTGTAACAACGTTGAAAATAAAACGTTAGTTCTAAAATTGATTTTATTGACAGATTTTTTTTTGGGTGGATTCTATCAAAATAAAACAACCAATGCCCTTTGCTCCCTTGACACACAGACCAATGATCACCTACTTCTAGTAATCTTGTCTCTATCACTGATCGCCATCTCTCTTTTAGTGTGTCCTCTGTACTTCTACCCTGTTGAGTATCTACTCCATGGTCATCAGTTTTCACTTGTTTTGTTTTTTTTTTCCTTTCCTGTGGGTTTGATATCAGCACCTGTCGATTTATGTCTGGGTTCAATTTTCTCGCTGGGATTTATTTATCTCCACTTAATATTTTTTAAAATTTCTCACTTTGGTCCAATTAATTTTCACTCATATTTTATTTCTCCCTGCAGACCAATCCAACCAGATGGAAAACTGATGCAGTTATTGTCTTTCAAATCCATCTACAAGTTGCGACAGAACCTGCTTAGAAATTATTGTCTCTTCTCTTATCTAGGTGGTATTCAATAAAATATAACTGATTTAGTCGACATTCAAATACTGAAATGGTTGTTTTTCTCCAACCTATGGTTCTGCCCTCGAGTTAGGGAAGACAAAGGCAGCAAGGAGGAGAACTCGTCATCCCTCCCCATGCAGCTGTAGTCTCTAGCACTTTTATGACCCACAGGACTAACTTTACCTTTTAAAGATAACCCATACCTGGAAACATAGATGAACTCAGACTTCCAAGATTCAGCTTTGATGGCATCCTTCGAGGCAGGTTAAACTGTGGGGCTGACCACTGCCTCACACAAGATTTCTCTTTCTCCACTGTGATGGATTAGAATGAGGAACATGTAGTTATTATAAAACATGAAGGAAAAACTGAATAGAAACTGACTGCCTGATGGTACATTTCAACGAGTCCACAGTTACATTTTTCTATACAGTTCAAGCTGAGTACCTTCCTCCCAGATTTAGTTACCATATCTGGAATATATTATTCAATCAAAATTGTTTAAAAATAAAAATTTTTTAAGATCATCATGAAGAATTGTAGAGGGCAATGAAAAAATACTACCTATGTTCTTTGGAAAAATGGAAAAAATAAATAATATAAATGTGAAAACTGTCAAACTATACGTGTTAACTTTTAAAAAAACATCCATCCTTGCAAATATCTTTAAAAAAAAAAACAGAAATATGTTAACTTTCTTTCGCATTACATATAAAAATATCTACAACAGTGTGATGTAAACAGAAATCTTGTTCAAAAGACACACACATACTCAAACATGATTGTTACGGGTAAAGATGGAAAATGAGATAAACCTACGTTTATCCAGGTAAAGCCAGTAATTTAGTTTTTTTTTTTTAAATTACAATTTCATAATTTAATATTCTGACAGAAATTATTTGCAAAGTGAAAAATAGATGACAATATAAAAAATTAGCTTCAGCAACAAATAATCTTGACATTATGTTAAGGCGTAAAGGAGAAAAATTTGCTGGCCAACACAAGTGCTGAACAACGTGAAATTTGAAGTTGGTAACACAAACGGTGTATGCTTATTTCCTGAAGGGGAAAGTTTGACATTCAGATTTAAAGATCATAACCTGTGACTGTGCTCTATACGCTTACTATAACATGACACATGTGCTAAATTGGTTTTATATGGGAAAAAATATGGATGAAATTAAATTAAAAAAAAAAAATGAAATGGAAACAAAAACCATAAATGCACAAAAGTAAAAAAAAAAAGAAGCCATAATAAAAAGCCACTATGCGATGGTGATTTCATGTGTGACTCAGAATTGCAATTATTATGCACCATTTTGTGATATATAAATATATAGTTAGTTCCCTGTAGGGTTGGGTTTTGAGGCCATGATGTATCATTTGGTTATTACCTGGACTATCTTACTTAGATACCTCAGTTATGAGGTTCTGAGTCAATTTTTGTGGGCGGTAGTCGTTGCCCATGACTCTCATTCGTAGGTCAAGATTCCTAAATTTATGGCCGGAAAATAAGTAATTCAGCTGCTGCTCTTCACGTAGCCAACTCTTCTTTGATGCCTCCCATCCAGTCTATTACAGCTCCAAGGTATTTAAAATGGTTGATCTGCTCAAGAGCAGCCAGCCCCCCCCCCCCACTCCTCATATTAGTCACATTGTACGACATGCATGAGGGAGCAGTAGTTCTGTTCTTTCTTTGTCTCTTCAGGGACCTTCAGGAACTATGTGTGGCAATCTTTGTCTCTTCAGGGACCTTCAGGAACTATGTGTGGCAATCTTTCTTTGTCTCTTCAGGGACCTCCAGGAACTATGTGTGGCAATCTTTCTTTGTCTCTTCAGGGACCTTCAGGAACTATGTGTGGCAATCTTTGTCTCTTGAGGGACCTTCAGGAACTATGTGTGGCAATCTTTCTTTGTCTCTTCAGGGACCTCCAGGAACTATGTGTGGCAATCTTTCTTTGTCTCTTCAGGGACCTTCAGGAACTATGTGTGGCAATCTTTCTTTGTCTCTTCAGGGACCTCCAGGAACTATGTGTGGCAATCTTTCTTTGTCTCTTCAGGGACCTCCAGGAACTATGTGTGGCAATCTTTGTCTCTTCAGAGACCTCCAGGAACTATGTGTGGCAATCTTTCTTTGTCTCTTCAGGGACCTCCAGGAACTATGTGTGGCAATCTTTCTTTGTCTCTTCAGGGACCTCCAGGAACTATGTGTGGCAATCTTTGTCTCTTCAGGGACCTTCAGGAACTATGTGTGGCAATCTTTCTTTGTCTCTTCAGGGACCTCCAGGAACTATGTGTGGCAATCTTTGTCTCTTCACGGACCTCCAGGAACTATGTGTGGCAATCTTTGTCTCTTCAGGGACCTCCAGGAACTATGTGTGGCAATCTTTCTTTGTCTCTTCAGGGACCTTCAGGAACTACATGTGGCAATCTTTCTTTGTCTCTTCAGAGACCTCCAGGAACTATGTGTGGCAATCTTTCTTTGTCTCTTCAGGGACCTCCAGGAACTATGTGTGGCAATCTTTCTTTGTCTCTTCAGGGACCTTCAGGAACTACGTGTGGCAATCTTTCTTTGTCTCTTCAGGGACCTCCAGGAACTATGTGTGGCAATCTTTCTTTGTCTCTTCAGAGACCTCCAGGAACTACGTGTGGCAATCTTTCTTTGTCTCTTTAGGGACCTCCAGGAACTACGTGTGGCAATTTAGTCTCTTCAGAGACCTCCAGGAACTATGTGTGGCAATTTTGTCTCTTCAGAGACCTCCAGGAACTACGTGTGGCAATCTTTCTTTGTCTCTTCAGGACTCCAGGAACTATGTGTGGCAATTTTGTCCCTTCAGAGACCTCCAGGAACTACGTGTGGCAATCTTGTCTCTTCAGAGACCTCCAGGAACTATGTGTGGCAATTTTGTCTCTTCAGAGACCTCCAGGAACTATGTGTGGCAATCTTTCTTTGTCTCTTCAGAGACCTCCAGGAACTACCGTAAAATCTCGCGTATAATACGCACAATTTTTACTCATTTTTGCCCGCTAAAACTCGGGTGCGTATTATACACGAGTATTAAAAAATACGTCATTTTCGATTTCGAAAGTAACCTACATTGGAAAGTCTGTCAAGTTTTTGTCACAATTTAACAGTGAAAATGGCGCAAAATTGAATGTGCCCAGTGTTTTCTTATGTGTCAGACATTGTCGCAAAACGCATTTCGCACTCTTGGTCTTCAATCCGTTTTGATATTAAGCTTGGTTGTGAAGTTTGGCGTTTTATTATTTTGTTCCCTAAAAATGAATTCGAGAAAATGTTATACTGCAGCAGAAAAGCTCTTAGTGGTAAAATATGCAGAATCTAACGGCATTCGGACAGCAAGTCGACATTTTTTCATTAACGAGTGTAACATTCGATTATGGCGAACAAAACAAAGAGGTACTGCAAGTGTTGCCTAGTAAGAAAAAGGCGAAACGTGGGTCACCACCAGATCTTCCAGACCTAGAAAAAACATTATTGGAGTGGGTAGTGGATAGAAGGCAACAAGGCATCGGTGTTTCATGCATTGAAATACGACTTAAAGCTCTGGAACTTACAAAATCTCGTACAGGCACAACACCATTTAAAGCGTCATATGGATGGGCAGTTCGTTTTATGAAGCGACATGGTCTTTCAGTCCAAAGTACCTAAAATGTAGGTGTTGCGTACCTATTTCTGTTTGTTATTATACTTTCAGTTTTTTAAACAAATATTTCATAAAATAAAATCTTGAAAAATTATGGTGCGTATTATACACGAATTTCCATTTTACCAGAAAATTTTAGGCTAAATCAAGCATGCGTATTATACACGAGTGCGTATTATACGGGAGATTTTACGGTACGTGTGGCAATCTTTCTTTGTCTCTTCAGAGATTTCCAGGAACTATGTGTGGCAATTTTGTCTCTTCAGAGACCTCCAGGAACTATGTGTGGAAATTTTGTCTCTTCAGAGACCTCCAGGAACTATGTGTGGCAATCTTTCTTTGTCTCTTCAGAGACCTCCAGGAACTATGTGTGGCAATTTTGTTTCTACCTCCAGGAACTACATGTAGCAATCTTTCTTTGTATCTTCAGAGACCTCCAGGAACTACATGTGGCAATCTTTGTCTCTTCAGAGACCTCCAGGAACTACGTGGCAATCTTTGTCTCTTCAGAGACCTCCAGGAACTATGTGTGGCAATCTTTCTTTGTCTCTTCAGAGACCTCCAGGAACTATGTGTGGCAAT
This sequence comes from Oreohelix idahoensis, assembly GCA_024509875.1. Taxonomy (NCBI): domain Eukaryota; kingdom Metazoa; phylum Mollusca; class Gastropoda; order Stylommatophora; family Oreohelicidae; genus Oreohelix; species Oreohelix idahoensis. Next base: position 238,218 of record JAMPIV010009994.1, read on the forward strand.
CTTTCTGTGTCTCTTCAGAGACCTCCAGGAACTACGTGTGGCAATCTTTCTTTGTCTCTTCAGAGACCTCCTGGAACTATGTGTGGCAATCTTTCTTTGTCTCTTCAGAGACCTCCAGAAACTATGTGTGGCAATCTTTCTTTATCTCTTCAGAGACCTCCAGGAACTATGTGTGGCAATCTTTCTTTGTCTCTTCAGAGACCTCCTGGAACTATGTGTGGCAATCTTTCTTTGTCTCTTCAGAGACCTCCAGGAACTATGTGTGGCAATCTTTCTTTGTCTCTTCAGAGACCTCCAGGAACTATATGTGGCAATCTTTCTTTGTCTTTTCAGGGACCTCCTTAACTACATGTGGCAATTTTTCTTTGTCTTTTCAGGGACCTCCATAACTACATATGGCAATCTTTCTTTGTCTTTTCAGGGACCCCCAGGAACTATGTGGCAATCTTTCTTTGTCTCTTCAGAGACCTCCAGGAACTACATGTGGTAATCTTTCTTTGTCTCTTCAGAGATCTCCAGGAACTACGTGTGGCAATCTTTCTTTGTCTCTTCAGAGACCTCCAGGAACTGCATGTGGCAATCTTCATTGTAATAGTAAAAAAATATACAGATTCTGTCCCTGAATATTTTCCCAGTCTTGACGTATGGATGCGAGTGATGGGCAATGACAACCCACAAAAGCCAGATCCAAACCTCAGAAATGAGATATCTGAGGAAGGTGGTTGATGTAACAAGAAGAGACATGATCCGCAAGCAGACAATACATAAAGGCCTAAAAACCCAACCCCTGCAGACCCAAGTAGAACAGTCCCAATTAAGATGGTTTGGCCATATCTGCAGAATGGGAGAAGATCGACTACCACGGCAAGCACGGGAAACTAAGAGCCAGGGATCCAGACCTCAAGGATGACCCAGAGTCCGCTGGGAAGACAACATTAGACAATCTCTGAAGGAACGAGAACTACAATGGAACCAGCTCAGGAGGAAGACAGCCGATAGGATAGTATGGCGCTCTCTCTTCCAAACCTCTACACCTCACGGTAGAAGAGGAACGGCTAAGTAAGTAAGTAAGAATATTTTCATAATCACTACACATCTTTAACTCACCAGAAGATAATCTTTTAGATGTTATTTTGCTTTATTTGGTTTGTGGAAATAAAAAATAAAAACCCCAAAAATACGATATATTTATCAAATACTGTTCATTATTCTTATATTTGTTTCATGTACATCCAGTGGCAGCATTCGACTGACAGTGGTTAGAGCACTGGTCTCTCACAGCAAAGGTACCGGGTTCGATTTACGGTATCGACATGTTCCAGTCTACCCAGCTGTAAATGGATTCCTGACTTTGTTCTTGAGTTAGGAAAGGAAAAAGCAGCGAGGAAGGGAACTAGTCACCCCCACCTCTCGATGCTCGACCTAGTTTAGTGAAGTCTATAACACCCCCCCCCCCTCACACGGCAGTATCTGCTATAGGGCTACCTTTTTTGTATCCAATGGATACAAGTGAGGACATAAACATTTAATAATAGGAGGTGACTTTTCAATCACCCTCTATTCCTACTGTCCTCAATCTTTCCTTCCATCACCTACTGTCCTCAATCTTTCCTTCCATCACCTACTGTCCTCAATCTTTCCTTCCGTCACCTACTGTCCTCAATCTTTCCTTCCATCACCTACTGTCCTCAGTCTTTCCTTCCGTCACCTACTGTCCTCAATCTTTCCTTCCATCACCTACTGTCCTCAGTCTTTCCTTCCGTCACCTACTGTCCTCTATCTTTCCTTCTGTCAAGTGTTTTTCTAATGTTACTTATAAGACTGAGATCTCAAAAACACAATTTTAGTTTTCTTTATCTCAGCTAGCTGTCAATATACAAAAGAAATAAATATTTGTGTGGCTGAACATAAGGAAAAATACTGTAGGGATATGCGGTCTTCGTCACCTTGCTGCAACAGCAAAAGTACTGAATACAATTTGAACACTCTACATAAGAAGTTCTTTATAAATTTGTTAACAGTGTGTAATCTCGTACAAACTTTAAATTACTAGAGTAAATAATACGTGTCTGAGAACATTTCAAAGCATGTTGATATACTACAACATTGTGCCATATGTGCTGCAGAAGTGGGACATTTAGCAACATAAAGGTTGGACGTTTTGAAATTGGAAAGAGTGAGGTAAATGAAAGCATTGCTGTGGGGATTTGGCTGAAGAGACAACGATTTTGTTTGAACTAAAATAACAACATATGGTGCAGCTCTCAGCCTGTGCATGTGGATACTGAAATGCTACAAGGATGTAAGAATAAATACATTTATATTTATACAGGTTTGACAATAAACATAAGCCATTTATTAAATATAATTATACAAATTAAAGGTTATAGGTTGTCCATAAGTTATGTACGTTTCACTATAAATACAGGAAGGCATATATAAGGACTGGAATGTATACAGCCTTTTTTAACTATTTCAGAAACATTCAAAGCCCAGCTTCTTTTCCTGGCTATCTATATGCTAAATTAAAAACGATTAAACAAAAGTATTAACCTTTCTCCAGAACAACCTAAACCTCAACCTTCTTTTTTGTTGTTTACTTTCGTATATCTACATTGATTTCTCTCATAAGTCTGATGGTTTGGTCTGTCTCAGAATCCTCTCTTCACCTTACAGTTTCTCTTTCAAAGGAAGAACAACTTCAAACCAAAGACATGCAATCACACAGGGACAGAGAAAGAGAAACCCAACCATTAAATCACGCAAATGCAAGTACGGATGTTTCACTATCAATCCACAAAATAAAAACAAATCATGTTTCTTCTAATCATTTTTTCACCCTCAACCTTCCTCACATAACAGCTTAATTTCCATTCACTGAGTGAAGATATTCAGACTTCTCAAAAACTCTGTCCTTTAACTTCCTGTTTAGTTCAAACAAACACAAAACCCACTGCAATCACACACAGAATCAGTGGTCACTTGCACAGATGAAAGAAGAATGAAACAAGCTGATCTAAAAGTGATGTGTCAAACTGTAATGAGCCCTGTGTCAATTCCTTTAGCTAATATAGAAATATCAACGTCCATTAATGCACAGCTCCATCATCATCTTTCCTGGGAAGTGGAAACGAGTTTCATAAGGGGAAACAAGTTTCGTAAGGGGAAACAATATGACATATTTTGGCCTATTGTGGACTATTAGCTGATAACAGAAATGTCTATAACTAAAGATCTTGCTGAAGAGAACATGAAAAGAACAAATTATTCAGTAATGAAAGAATAAAGTGAAGGTAAAAGGGAAAAAAAAATGCTGCAGTTGCATTATGCTCACCAGGAACTAAATGAAAACATAATGGTAACAAGAGGAGCTCTGCAGATCACAAATAACCTCTAGTCAACTTGGCAATGAAATAGCTCAACATGTGAGGCTAGCGATACATCCCCTCTTATGTACTGTTAAAATATAGTTTATTAATGCAAGATATTATTATATGTGTCGACCCAACTGTCTTTGTGATAACTGCACTTATATTAATGACAAAGGCTAAACACAGACCAAAATATGAAATCCTAGAAGAAGGATTATATATTACTAACAATTGTTAACTTTATTCCACTGAAATGTATCCGCAGTTATGCTAGGTTCAATATTACTGAAGAATGTTTTAGTGTCAAAATTCTTCAAAATTTCTTTTGTTTGTGACACAGCAAACATTAATAAATCCTTTGACACACTTTTTCACACACGCCAATAGGTTCTCGGAGCTTGAGTACAAATAGCAGTCCATAATAAAAGTTGCGGTATATAAGTAGAGCTTAAATTTACAGAAATGTTTTGACACAATTCAGATAAATAAATAAATTAGCAAAAGATCTGATGAAAACAATCAAGAAGAAAACGGTATAGGGGTGGAGTTATTAGTATAATGATGGGAGGTGGGGTTGGTGGTACGTGACAGTGCAGCACGCCAAAGAAAAACCTATTTGAACATGTTCCTTACAAAGCAGTCGTTTATAGAGTAATGTCTTTGAATGCTTGTCAAAGCTGCATGGTGACGGCTTTCGTTCCGCTGTGGCTGAAAATATACAGTGTTTTGTTTAGCATACTTTAAAATCTGTGACATCAATACAGAACACTGAAAATCAAATGTCTTTTCCTTCTTCACAAGTGATCAAGAAACAAATAAGCAGGCTGCCATCAAATTGGTAACCCTGGAGGAAACCTAATAAAAGAGGTCACAAAAAATTATTACATCCTGGAACAGTTAAATGACTGAATGTGTAAGAACAATACCGGCAAGAGCTTGGGTTAATACATTCAATCATTTACATAGAAGGGATAATTAATGGTGAAATCAAACAAATGAAGCAATAAATTCTTAGAAAAAGTACAGCAAAACAATATATTTAATAAGATAAACAGATGAACAGCATTCAAAGATATAACAAAACATCTGAAATATGACAGAGAAAGAGAATTGGTCTGATTCATAGTCTCTAGTCTCAGGCCATCATATCTCACTTATATTTTGAGCAAAACAAGCAGGCTTTGCCCTATGTACTTTCATGTACATGAATACGCCAGTTTGAATTTTTAAAAACTATTAATTACACAAAAAAACAACTGAGAAGCCAACACTGGCATAACAGTAAATGAAAATATACTTAGATACGTGACAATTTCTCATATCTAGAAAATGAAAACAAATGATGGCAGAAGAGCATGTAACCAATACCAAAACAAGAAATATTTTTAAAAACCCCGATAAATTAATACAAAGCATAACATAAGAAATGAACTAAGCTAAAAAAGGAAATTAACGTAACTAATAATAACAACTTAATTTGACTTAAAAAAATAAAATAGAAGCAAAAAACCCAAGTATTCTATAAGCTACAGGAAGGAGTGACAAGACCACAGCCAGGCATAGCTGATAACCTTTATGAAACAAAAGATTTAAAATCAATAAGAATCACATATAAATAAATAATGCTTACATTTTGGAGGGTTTAGCCCTTTTGTGATGAGGTGAAGAGGAACGGAGATGGCTCTTCGATAGGGAGGTTTTCCTTTGATACTCTGGCTTACTGAACGTACACTGTCCGTGCGCGCCAGAGCAAACCTTGCTCGATTCAATTTTTTTAAAAAGTGCTCACTGTGACGGTCACTGCTGACCAAATCTAGAATAAAAAGTATAACAATGTCTTAATTAAAAAAAAATTTCTTCCAAGAATGTCAAATCTTCAAACTGCAGACTCACTTAAGAACATTCATAAACATTATCTCTTTGCTTGATGATACAGAACAACACTGCCTAATGTTCCTCTTAATGGATAAATTTAGTGAATTTGTGATTAAACAACAAATTTATAAATTTAAAAAAATTTATTTTTAACGTACGCTATTACTCAAGGCAAGAATCTCCAGTTAGTTTATCTAACCTGAGACTGATTTTTAAGTGAGTATCCCTTTTTTCCCTGTACACTGACAGGTGTCCACTCGCTCGCCATTCAGGCAGATACTCGCTGTCTTCGGAGGGTACCCATTAGAGCTAGGTCGGCCCAGGAGCTGCCAGTCCCTGGTCAATGACACTCATTCAAATGTACTCGCCCGGGCTTGGAAAATTTATAAATGAAACCAGAAACTTTGGGTAAAAATTATCCATAAAATACAGAAGAATTAATACATGTCTATACAGGCACAGTCAGACCTGTACTTGAATATGGCATGTCAGCCTGGGCCACGGCATCGAAAACAAACATAGAACGTCTAGGGAAAGTGCAAAATTCAGGCCTTAGATTAATCACTGGAGGGATGAAGACTTCTCCAATTCAGGCAATGGAGAGATACACCAACATCCGCTCTCTTGATGACAGACGTGAGGAAAAGGTATTCACTCACAGTGAGAAGCATCTATGAATGTCAAGTCATCCAACGCTTGCCAAACTCCATAGTTTGACAAAGAACAGGCTGAAAAGAACCAGCTTCTTAAACATCTCCAAACATCTGCATCGATGCCATGAAGACCTCCTCCCAAACCGATCTACTGAGATTGAAATGTTAACTGATTACAAGGAGCCAGACGACTGCCATGGAAATATATCTATCATTACAGAAGTCCCTGAAATAAAAAAGAAAGGCCACCAGACCCCTCAACAACTAAAAACTTTGGCTCAAGAAATGATTGAAGAAAAGTACAACCTGAAGGAGTGGACACACGCATACACAGATGGATCCGCTGAGGGGGCAGTAAAGAATGGTGGAGGAGGCATTTTTATAAGATTCCTAAATGGAAAGATCATCCGAAAGGCCTTCCCAACTGGAAAGATCTCCTCCAATTTTAGGGCAGAAGCTATGGCACTACTGCAAGCCCTGAAGATCCTCACCAGACCTGAACAGCAGCCACAAACTAAGATAGTAATCTTCACTGACTGCAGATCATTACTGGAATCAATACAAAACACCAGAAATGATAACATGATGAATGAGATCAGATCTGAGCTTAACATCATCCAAAGGTCATCAACCATTGCCCTTCAGTGGTTACCCTCCCATTGTGGAATTGCTGGTAATGAGAAAGCAGATGCTCTATCAAGAAGTGGCAGTAAAATGGAACAATACAGCAACCCATTGCCCTATCAGGAAGCAAAAACCATCATTGACAACAAGTACAAAAATCAGCAGAGATGACCCAATCCACCATCTAAACAGATATTAACAGACCACAATTTTCCGCCTGAGAACTGGTCACTGCAGATTACTAGGACATCTCTATCGCCTCAGGATATCCCACATGAATGAATGCCAATGTGGAACTGGAATCCAGACCCCAGAACACATTCTCCAGAACTGTCCAACCCATGATGAATTGCGACGTGTGACCTGGCCAAAGGGTGCTGAGCTCCAGCAGAAGCTATGGGGCTGCCGCGCAGACCTAGGAAAGACTGTGGACTTCGTCCTGGTGACAGGCCTGCAGATTTAGCATGACTACAAACCGAACGCAGAAGAAGAAATACATAATTTTGCCCCATCTACAATTAATTCAATGGCTAAAAAGTCTAGACTTCTTTTTAAAAAGAGAAATCGCATGTGCAGCTTAAGCTGGGTATATTTTGTCAAATTCTAAATCAATCTTCAACAAAATAATTAACTTATTTTTGTGAATCAATCTTCCTATGGGATATAACCTGGACTCTTGTTTTACAGACTTATCAGAAATGGGATACATTCATGATCTCCTTCATGGACTTACCTGAGGGATATGGGATATCTCCAGTGCTCTCCAAATCCACCTGTGCTTCAAGTGACAGTGTGTCAAAACGACAGAGGAAAAACTCCCAGCTGAGAATCTGGACATCTTTCAAAACGGTGTCCAGGAGCTGGACTCTGTGTAGGATGATGGACCTGTCCTCAATGACAGAGTCAAATTGAAATTCCAGACAACTGACAAGTAACTGGAAGAAGAAAAGGATGCAGTAAGCTATCAGTGGGGTTTTTGTTTGTTTGTTTTTTTTAAATAAAATATCCCGTTCAACCCTTGCTGGGTATTAATTAGGACACTTGATGTTTTAAATTCAAGAAAATAAAACCAAATTTCCAATATCCAAATATAGTACCTTCTTCCACCCTCCAACCAGTCCAAATAGAGTAAATCAAAACCAAATGTGTGTGAATGTTTTTGAGTGTGACTTCCTGTTATGATTAAAATTCATAACGATTGTGCCTATTATAGGTTTAGCTCAACAGGGCTCTTTGTTTGTTTATTTTATACGGGTCACTGATAAATATGGGTGAGCAACGTTAAGCCATGTAAAACTAGGGGAGAAGTGCGGGCCTTATATGATTGTGTGTCATGGCGCGTGGACGTATGTGTTTGAGCTCCTGATTGTTAAAGTGTTTATAATGGAGTTCTGTTATCACTAATACACTGTTAAGTTAAATTTCACGGGGGATTAAATTGTTTGAGATCCTCACATGTGAGTCTAGTATTTTATAGACGCACATGTGAGCACATCTAAGTTTATTGTGTGTCTTTTTATTTGCGTGCCGCCGTGCATGATATTTGAATGGAATGGCTCGGTTTTGGTTGCGTCGATCTGTTGCCAGCCAGCAATGATGCTTGAGGCAGATCCGGATATTAGCTGTCTATGATAGACGTGATTTTGTATACTTGCCCTAAGTCAAGGGAAGATACGCGGACAATAATGTTATATTTAACTGAAAGTTGAGGAGGCCATTTCTTGAAGAACCGTACCAAGAATCCTTCCAGTATGAATATTTTGGCCAGGAAAACGGCTTGTATCCCGCCTCAGATACTTGAGTTCCTACGGCATTATGGTAGAGCTTCAGCTGGACCAGATGTAGAACATCCAGGGCACACACAGAATGATGCTTACTACCAGCTCCACAGAAGAGAACAAGTGGTAATCTTCAGACTCCGCACTGGCCACAACAGATTGAGATACCATCTATTCAACAAGCTAAAGATAGGAACTACCGATCAGTGTAACTGTGGCATTGATAAAATGACTGCTGAACATCTGCTTCAAAGCTGCCCCTTATATGTGGTACAGAGAAAGTGCATATGGCCGACGCCAGCTCCTTTCGTGGAAAAAGCTTTACGGGGATTCAAACAGCCTCAAACTGACTACTGCTTTCTTTGAGAACATTCAAGTGGACGTCTGAGAGTGTACGAAGAAGAAGAAGAAAAGGACCAGATGTGTCCTTCCGCTAGTATGTCCCTCTAATGGAGCAGATTATTATTGAAATTAAGATGTACATGTAAAGATGAACATGTTCCATTTGTCAGAACCATGTATTCTGCCAAGACGGTGACCTTGATGATGTAACGGCCAGTGCAGTCAATCAAAGGCCATATCAATGCTTACTTAATGATGTATGATGTCCACCACATGATCGTATATTTATGAAATGTTCCTGCCATGCAACCATGTTGATGTTCATCTACCTTACTGATGTCCAAGTTTCGTGCTCAATAAATTGTATCGACAATGTTCCCTACGAGTCCAGCATTTGTTCCTCACCAGTTTGGTCCTACTGTTTGACCCATTACTCAATGTTACCAACCATTAACTATCACCATCCTATGCCAGAGTTAAACGGCCCACACATCATTCACGTTAGCAAATAATATGTCGGCCACGAACAGTAAGCCCGACAGGCTGCACTACCACCAACAAGATAATACACTGGTAACATACATCAAGATCTTCGGTGAGATGTATCTAGTTATCTATATTGACCAGAAGTATAATTGCTCAGTGTCGAGTGTTCATAGAAATATATCATATTGAGAACTAAAGGACAGCGTTCCTGACATGAACTCTCTGCCTATGGTATATCATTTTCTGCATATTATCTGCCATTCTATGTTGGCTTGAACTATTTATTTGTGGAGCTGCGTGCCATCCTAAATAAATTATATATCGTCCATTTTGTCCATTGTGACTCAAATCATTCTGAGTGGTGTGTGCTGGTTGCGGTGTCTGAGAGTTTACTACCCTAGACGTTGGGGGTGTTGGGAAGTCAGGTATTGGTAGTACCTCTGGTGAAGGAGCTGTCATGCCCTTTTCAGGGCAGCTCAGCCACCTTTGGTCCAAACCTGGCATCCAGCTCTCACCTGTGGCTCCTCGTAGCTGTCAGCATGCGACAGCGGCCACCCCCGGACAACGGCTTTGACAGGCCGGCTAAACTAGGTGAGGGTAGCCGAATGGTTATAAACCTTCGGTGAGTTAGGGTCTGCCTACCCATGCATGCGAAGACTGGATTCGATAGACTGCGCGGAAGAAACCACCTGTTGGTTCAACGGGCATGACGGCGATTACCAGCAACGCGCTGTGGAGCGTAAGGAGCACGGCGAGGCACGTAGAAAGCCCTGGTCATCCACTGCACCTGACTTCATCTCCAGTCGTCTTGATTTGTCTTGCCACTGGATTGAGATGGACCCAGGCGAGAGAGTGAGGTCGACGAATTGCGCAACTCTTCCTCACTTTAATCCAAATCACCGCGCAAGTCACTCTTTCATCCATTCATCCATCCACTCACAACAAGTCCTGTGGCGATGGGCGAGCGGCGAAGCGGCAGGCATGGGTACGCTGGCAGTCGTAATCGCAGACCTACACACAGGCGGCTCAGGCCATATGGTCGTCTTCCACTGATCGGAGCAGCAGTGGGATTCGGCAGCCCCCTGAGTGTCTGAGCAGCCCTCTTTAGGAAAGCACTGCTCACCTCCATGGCATGAGGAAGGAGCTAGAAAAGGTGCCCTAAACATTGCCTGCTTCACCATTACCTAACCAGCTTACCGCGGTTGGTGGGTACCCTACTTCGGCGGTCGACATATAAGAAAAAGAAAGGACAGATTTTCCCCCTCATTCTAGGCGCATGGAATGTGCGCACTTTACTTGACAAAGACTTTAACGCAAACAGACCTGAGAGACGAACTGCCCTGATTGGGAGAGAACTGGCCAGGTACAACATTGACATAGCAGCACTGAGTGAAACTCGACTTGCAGGCGAGGGCCAACTTTGCGAAAAGGGTGCAGGTTATACATTCTTTTGGAGCGGAAGAGGAACTGAAGAAAGACGAGAAGCAGGGGTTGGATTTGCAATCAAAACAGCAATTGTCAGCAAGTTAGCGGGGCCCCCAAAGGGAATAAATGACCGACTCATGACGGTCAAGATCCCTCTGTTCTATGGAAGAAAACATGCCACCATCATTAGCGCGTATGCACCAACTATGACAAACCAGGATGATGTCAAGGATAAGTTTTACGAAGAACTACATGCAGTCATTGCATCAGTTCCTAAAGCAGATAAGCTCATCATTCTTGGTGACTTTAATGCAAGAGTAGGCTCAGATAACATCTCCTGGAATGGCACTATTGGTAGGTACGGCGTGGGTCGCTGTAACAGTAATGGACTTCGTCTCCTCCAGACTTGCGCAGAACATGACCTCCTTGTCACCAACACCATTTTTCAACTTCCTACCCGCAACAGGACCTCCTGGATGCACCCTCGCTCAAAGCATTGGCACCTAATTGACTATGTAATTGTTAGGAAGAAGGACAGGCAAGATGTCCGGGTGACCAAGTCCATGTGTGGTGCCGAATGCTGGACTGATCATCGCCTCATTGTATCTAAACTTAAAATTCGTATCCAACCAGCCAGGCGCCCTCAGGGGAAGAAAACTCAAAAGAGGCTGGATGTCACCAAACTAAAGAAGACAAAAATCAAACAGTCATTTACTGACACCTTAGAAGACCGTCTCAAATCTATCTCGCTAGACGGCCAAAGTGTGGAAACAAATTGGGCAGCCCTAAGTGAGCAGATCTACAACACTGCTACAGAGGTCCTGGGTCCTTCCATCAAGAAACAAAATGACTGGTTTGATGAGAACTCAGATGATATAAAGCAGATGTTGGCTGAGAAACACCATCTCCATAAAGCATATTTAAATGATCCAAAATCTACATCCAAGAAAGACGCTTTCAACAACATGCGTAGAATCGTCCAACATAAACTACGCCAGATGCGGGATTCTGGCTGAGTAATAAAGCAGATGAGCTCCAAGGCTTTGCTGACAGCCATGACTTGAAAAACTTTTACCTTGCACTCAAAGCGGTCTATGGTCCAACATCATCAGGATCATTTCCCCTCCTTAATGCAGATGGAAAAAAACACTAATTACAGACAAGGAAAAAATGCTCCAACGCTGGGCTGAACATTTTAATAATATCTTGAACCAGCCATCATCTATTAACGACGAAGCCATCATCCGCCTGCCCCAAATTCCTATAAATGAAGCATTAGATGATGTACCAACTCTGGAGGAAACTAAAAAAGCGATTCGTCAACTGTCTAGTGGAAAGGCCCCTGGCTCCGATTCAATTCCTGTTGAGGTTTATAAAGATGGCGGTGCAGTTCTGATAGAGAAACTTCATATGATCTTCCAGCAAATGTGGCAGAGTGAAACCATCCCACACGATCTCAAAGATGCCTCAATTATACATCTATATAAACGTAAAGGTAATCGCCAAGACTGCAACAATCATCGAGGCATCTCTCTTTTATCAATCGCTGGGAAGATATTCGCCAGAATCCTTTTGAACCGCCTTACGGCTCATCTTGACAAAGGTCTTTTACCTGAAAGTCAGTGTGGATTCCGGAAAGAACGTGGAACCACAGATATGGTGTTCGCTGCAAGACAGCTACAAGAAAAATGCCAAGAACAGCACTGTGACCTGTACACAGCTTTCATCGACTTGACAAAGGCGTTCGACACGGTCAGTAGAGAGGGTCTATGGAAGATCATGGCAAAATACGGCTGCCCAAAGAAATTTATCACAATAGTGCAGCAACTGCATGATGGAATGCAGGCTAGAGTTCAGGAAAACGGTGAGCTATCAGAACCTTTCCCCGTCTCAAATGGAGTTAAACAAGGGTGCGTACTTGCACCGACTCTTTTCAGTATCATGTTTTCTGCTATGCTGACTGATGCTTTTAGAGACGGGGACACAGGAATCGACATTAGTTATCGTATTGATGGAAAATTGTTTAACCTTAGGAGGCTTCAAGCAAAAACCAAGGTCAAATCACACACCATCAGAGATCTTCTGTTTGCTGATGATTGTGCCCTCAATGCTGGCTCAGAGGCTGATCTGCAGCATAGTGTGGATAGATTCTCCGAAGCCTGCGCCAACTTTGGGCTTACCATCAACACGAAGAAAACAGAAATCATGTACCAACCAGCTCCTGGCACAGTTTATACTGAGCCAGTCATCAAGGTTAATGGTGAGAAACTGAATGTTGTGAACAGATTCACATACCTTGGTAGCACACTATCCCAGAACATTGTCATTGATGATGAGGTGAACACCAGGATCTCCAAAGCCAGCAGCACATTTGGCAGACTATACACCAACGTTTGGCATCGAAGTGGCATTAGTCTACAGACAAAGCTGAAGGTGTACAGAGCTGCGGTGCTTCCAGTGCTGCTATATGCATGTGAAACATGGACTGTATACAGGCGCCACGTAAAGAAGCTAAACCACTTCCATACAGTTTGTCTCAGGAAGATAATGAACATCAAATGGCAAGACAAGATCCCGGATACCGCCGTTCTTGACAGAGCTGGTATCCCTAGTATTGATACTATTCTGATGCAGTCACAAATTCGCTGGGCAGGTCATGTAGTCCGCATGCCAGACCATCGACTGCCAAAGATACTCTTTTATGGTGAGATGCAGAAGGGTAAACGCTCCCATGGTGGCCAAAAGAAGCGCTTCAAAGACACGTTAAAGACGTCATTGAAAACCTTTGACATAAACCCAGACACATGGGAAGCTGCTGCGCAAGACCGAACTGCTTGGCGCACATCTCTTCGTAAAGGTGCAGCAGCATGCGAATCATCCAGAAGAGCAGCAGCGGAACAGCGGAGACAAGCTAGAAAGGACAGTGAAATAAAACCTTCACATGAAGCAAACATTCCCTGCCCACACTGTCCAAGATCTTTCCAGGCCCGCATCGGGCTCTTCAGTCACCTTCGTACCCATAGACTAACCTAACATATTCTTAAATAATTGGATGAACAGAGTGGTCTTCATCACCCGTGATGGACGAACAACCACCCTAGACGTCATCTTGGCCACAGGAACCATCCTGTGACTACAAAATTAACATTAACAATAAGCCTATATAAAAGACACGTAACACTTCCCATTTCCAAGAAACAAACAAACAATAAAAAAACAAACGAAGACAAATAAAAAAAATAAAGTCTCTTGTGACTAACCTGTTGTTAACAAGGTGAAAAAGGGGTCAGAAAGCCCAGGGGTGTCAGAGATAACATCAAATCCACCAATTATCTGCCATCATCCATCCAAGCACTCCACCAGACTACCCCTTATCCTCACACCATCATTGATCCTTATATATTAATTTTAGTTCTTGTTATATAGTGTTTTACTATATTGTGCAATTCTCTCGGTTATCAGTGGGGTGTTTGGTTAAAAAGAGTAGGATAGTACCTCATGGAGAGTGACAGTAAAATCCTTAATGGATTGTCAGGATCTTATCTGGATCTTCTTTTGTTACATAGCTCATATATAAATACTGATTGCGGACGGCGGTGGATGCCTTAAGTAGTTCCCCGGGGATCTCTGGTTGAAACCAAAAAAGAATAGACCACTACTCACTCTGGCATGTCATACAAGGTGAATGATATGAGGTTTTGCATGAGTGCTGGTAACCTCATCATATACAAAAACTGCAATAGAAACCACCACGGCAAGAGCATGTGAATGCTTGGTGCAGACTTCCTGCAAGGGGGACCAGCTCTAGTGGTGGCTTCATGCTCTACTGGGAGAAAAAAGGGAAATTCTTTTTCTTCTTCGTACACTCTCAGATGTCCACTTGAATGTTCTCAAAGAAAGCAGTAGTCAGTTTGAGGCTATTTGAATCCCTGTATAGCTTTTCCACGAAAGGAACTGGCGTCGGCTATATGAGCTTTCTCTGTACCGCATATAAGGGGCAACTTTGAAGCAGATGTTCAGCAGTCATTTTATCAGTGCCAGTTACACTGATCGGTAGTTCCTATCTTTAGCTTGTTGAATAGATGGTATCTCAATCTGTCGTGGCCAGTGTGGAGTCTGAAGATTACCACTTGTTCTCTTCTGTTGAGCTGGTAGTAAGCATCATTCTGGATGTTCTACATTCCATTTGTTTCTGTATCTGATAAAATTCTTTGCCTCCTCGAAAGTTATGCTTGTATCAGGCTGAGGTAGATGTGAACCTTCTTTTGCCATTCTGTCAGCCTCTTCATTGACGGTGAAGTTACAATGAGATGGGATCCACTGGATCACAACACTTTTGAATCATTGACAAAGTTTGTGGAGCACTATTCTGAGATCATCCAGGTCTGTATTATTTTGGCTTTTCAACGTTGCAATTACTGACTCATCATCTCATCTCAACCCATAACCCGTCATGGGTCGTAGGGGTGCCATGGTGGAAGCATCAACAGACAGGGTCCTCCACTGCTCTCTATTCTCAGCAATGCGTACAAGTGTGGAGAAACCGTGTCCTGCCCATTCTTTGATGTTATCAGCCCAGGATTTTCTTTGCCTTCCTCTTCTCCGTTTACCTTCGACTGCGCATCAGTAAAGAAAGCAACTTGTCTCTTAAAAAGGCAAATGATGATGATAACAGCGGTGGTCACACCATGGGCAACAATCTTGGCTGACTGACTAAACTATGCAGTGAAGTAGGTAGATAGGTAGGTTAGAGAAAGACAGTGCAATAAGTGGGAAGATAACATCAAAAGAGATGGACAGGAAAATGCCTATCAGAATGTCCATCAGAAGACACAAGGAGGTCCACTGCCACTGACCGTCTAATCTGAGTTATGTCATTAAGCAGGTTATAGTTCAATGTGTCTTTAATATATTCGGTGGGGTGGGAGGGAGAAAAAAAAAGTAAGAGATAAAAGACAAGACAACCTATGTTGTGGCCAAAAGGCCTTCGTCAGGGACAAGCAAACAAAAACAGAAAGGATAGAAAATGAGAACTTAGTGAAAAACACTAAGAATAAACATGAAGAATAAATACAACTACACCTGATAGCATGGCTTGACTAAATACTGGGGGAGGGGGGATGGGTGTTTATGCCTGCATTTGATAAAATAAACATATAAGAAAAGCAAACAAGAAAGAAAAATAGCTCAGAGCAACATAGAGTAATTGTATTGACAATGTACATTAAAATAAGAAAATTAACTGAAAAATAGATCTCCAACTCAGGTATTTGCTTTCTGACGCATTACACACATACATACTAATTATTATATAATTTTTGGGCAGCATTACTGCACTTCCTGAAATGGTGTAAAAAAAACTAGGGCTGGGATCTTCTTCTTCTTCTTTGATCCATAACCACCAACCGTCAAAGCAGTCAGCGGCCATCACGCCTGGTGGCGTCTTGTAGGGTAGCAACAAATTGATTCCACTTTGCTCGGTCGGCGGCCATCCTTCGTACAGTGCCCCAACTGTGGTTCATTCTTTGCATTTCAGCTTCCACAGTTCTCCGCCAAGTTGTTTTTGGTCAGCCTCTCTTTCGCTTTCCCTCGGGGGTCCATAGCATAGCTGTTCTTGTGATGGTATCAGGGTCTCTTCTGAGGACGTGGCCAACCCAACTCCAGCGTCTGCCAGCTATGATGGTGTGCATGTCCTCCTGGTTACTCCGAATAAGTAGTTCTTGGTTGCTGATGGTGTTTGGCCAAAAGATTCGGAGAATTTTCCTTAGGCATATTGTGTGGAAGGAGGACAGTCTCGACATCTCCCTCTCTGCCACTCCCCAACATTCCGCACCATAGAGAAGCACAGAAAGCACACAGCTCTCACACAGTCTCAATCTGGTGTCTGCGCTGCACCGGGAAGACCCCCAAATGCCGTTGAGAACAGCAAAGGCTGCTCTCGCTCTATTCACCCTGCTGTTAATGTCTCCGCCCATTCCGCCGTCAGGTGCTACCATGCATCCCAGGTAAGCAAACGTGTCTGCCTGCTCCAACCTCCGGTTCCCCACTGTTATTGACCCAGGATTGCCCACATCTAGTGTCACGACCCCTGTCCTCCTCAAATTGATGTTCAGGCCAACCCGCTGGCCACACCCATTCAGTCTATCGGTTTTGTCTTGAATGTGTTGATGTGAATGCGCGAGCAGCGCAATGTCATCTGCATATTCCCGGTCCTCGAGCGCAGAAAACGCCATCCATCCAACTCCTCCTGGACTGCCCTCCACCGTCCGGCACATCACCCAATCCACGACTGTTAAAAATAATGTTGTTGACAAGGGGCATGCCTGACGCACTCCCGCTCTCACCCCAAAAGTTACATTACTCGCTCCAACACCGCACGCAAAGCCAGAACAGAGGCTTTCCACGATGGAAACAATGCGGCTGGGAACCCCACAAGCCCTCAGAACCCTCCACAGGCTGTCCCCGTGCACGCTGTCGAAAGCCTCCTAAAAATCAACAAAGTCAATGCACAGCCGTCTCCGCCACCCCGAGCACTGCTCCACAATGCCCCCGAGGGTAAATACATGACCCGCACATCCCCCGCTCCCTCCGAAGTCCGCCCGCCCCTTCCTCAGTCTCAGCCTTTGAAACCCTCTGGACGACCATCCTGCCCAGTATTCCGCTGGGAACCGAGAGGAGGGCAACCCCTCCCCAGCCGCCGCAGTCCGCAAGGCCCCCCCCCCCCCGGCAATCCGACAACTATTCCCCCACTCTACTCCGCCAGTGCTGTCTCAGTTTCCCAGACCCGCGCAAACAGTGGCCCCAATAGCTCCGCCGCCAGCCCAGGGTCTGTCCTGAACAGCTCAGCATCCAGGTTGTCCCGACCAGACGCCCTTCCATTTTTTTAGCCCTTTGATAGCTGTGATCTTTAACGATTAATTAATCAATTAATTGATAAAACAAATTTTGATAGATTATTTCAATTTTTTAGCAATGTTTATATTTTTTGCTTAAATGCGAGAGAATTTGCTATGTTGGAGGTCTGTGATATGGAATTTGGCAAGTATGGTCAATAATCATAAATTGTTTGGTTGCAACTTTTCAGTATTTTCATTACATTTTCGGGATGATGTTGCCATATAACAAATAAAATAAATAAAGCACTTGGTGATTTTAAAACAAAAATGTTATTTACGACTTTTTACAATTGATCAAATTGTTCGAAATTGATCAATTAATCTTTGATTAAAGAAATTCAATTAATTTCTTTTTATTATTTTTTAATAGTGGTGAGAATCCCAGTGTGTGTATATATGAATCACACATTCTATAAATATATTTGGTGGGTAGGTTTATAATTTTTAAATTTTGCCAGGGCGGTGGCACTATCGCCTACTCATTACAATTTCCAACTGCCATGGGATTTTTAACGTGCACAACTTGCACACGGGACGTCCTATTTTTTTGTCCTTATCCGAGAAGGCTAGGCATCCGATCTCACTACCCAGGAGACCAGGGGGGAGTATGACATCATTAGGACCACTGGTTCTGAAAAAAAATTTCCATAAATTATATTCCCTCTACTGGGAATCGAACCCAGCACCTCTAGAATTTGAGGTGGATGCTTAACCTCTTAGCCACTCCGACCCCCAAATCATTTACATTCACCTACCTTCAGAGCTGCTGGCCTGATTGTTTCAAGAAACATCATTGCTCTCTGAGCGACAGCAGCGTTGATGTCCTCAATGGAGCCAATCAGGTGACAAAAGGCATGCGCTAAAGAGGTCTGAATGACATGATTGTTCCTTATAACTTCTGGTTCCAGACAACGAGCCAGAACAGTTACTTTTTCCACTGCAGAGATGAAATGAGAAACATAATGTTTAATATGCCCACTGATGTAAAAGTATGTAAGTATAACTTAAAAAAAAAAATAAAGAAACTACCAACTGATGCAATAGTATGTCATGTATAGAAAACAGAACTGTCTATTTATATATCTGTTTGTTATGAATCAAAAATTTAAAAAAAAACTGACTGAAAGGTAATGATATGTGTGAAATCTTTAAAGCAGAAAATTAAAAAAAAAAAACAGCTATATTAAAAATAAATAAAGAAATAAAAGACAAGTGCTAAAAGCGGAGAAGAGATGTACGAACAAAGAGTGTTTAGTAACCATATCAACAAAACTCTAGCTTTTTCGAAGAGGTGACAATGTGAGGCTGTGCGCAGGGCTGGCAACCCATATCATTTACAAAAAAAAACGCCACAGTAACCACTTGCTCAAGAGCACATGAAGTGCTTTGGTCCAAGGCTTCTTGCAAGTGGTCCAGCTGCAGCATAGTTTTGCATGCTCCTTAAGGAGCAAACAGAAAAGGGTGATTTATGACAGTGTTTAAGAATTACTGAAGCACAGACAGAAATCACCACAGCAAATGTCATTGCAGATGGTGAAATCACAGATGAACAGAATCTTTGCAAAGGAATAAAAGTAAGGCAACTTGACATGGCTCATCTATGCATGGAGGCATATCTGGAGTCATCATTATATGACCACCAGCAATGTAAAATATATGTACGTGAAAGTGAAAATATGTCTGTGAGGCTAATTACATCCTCAATGACTTGAAATCTACAAACTTCCCAGGATTCCCCCTGTGGTGAAACTTGTTGAGAACCCAGCATTGCACACTAAGCTTGGAGAAGTCACTTGAGCCCCAGGCGTAATTCTTTGGCTTTGACTTGGTTGACTGCATGCAGAAGGATCTCAATGTGGACCCAGTGATAGGCAGGGGAAGTCGAGAAATGACTGTGCAGGACGTGACAATTCCTTGGGAGAGCCCATAACCAGAGCACAGTATTTTAGCTCTGCATAATTGGAGAGCCCCCTTGGATGGCAGTGAATGCACAGTATGCCACACACTTCTTTTTCCTAGCTTGGGATCAGCTGTGACGATCCTTTAAATGCAAGCCAAGCTGGAGAAACTGGAGCTCATGAATTCAACTCAACACATTCCGAAATGGCAGAAAAACCACAGGAAAAACCTAGATCTACAGTGTAGATAATACCAAGGACTTGGTATTGACTGCTAAAGAGTGAGAAGCTCAGCAGTTCTAGTTAAACATCAACAACAACATAGCTCATCTCAAATAACTTAACTGACAAACTGAGTAATGATAATACTAAACAAACAGGAAAAAAGCTCATTTCATTAAAGTAAAATGTATCACATTTAGATTTATGGTCAGGCTGAAATGTAACTTTAGTTTTCCTTTCAGGCAATTAAAACTTTAGGAAATTGGCTGAAGAATGTTGCGAAACAAGGTTGTTTTTTTTGTTGTTTTTTAAATGATTAATTGCAATAAATGTAACTTTACATTTCACAGTGTGGTAAAGTGGGATGTTATAAATATTATAGGGGACTTAGTGTACTGACTGAGATCAGCTGTGAAGGTATCTGTATCTAATAAGTGTGGTGTATTACAGATGACCTTACTTGCTACCACATTTATACCTCAGTCAGAATTATTCTGGAATATCGTGATGACTACGTTGAATGTCTAGGGTTATGTAAATGATGAAGTGTAAGTCACAACAACAACAGACAGATAAACAATTTATTTTATTCCACAACACTTTACAACACTGTGACACTCACACACATATAACACTCTATAAGACTATCTTAAATGAGTCAAGTGTAAAGTTTCAAATATATATGTAATAATTCCTTTCAATAATGGATATCCTGATTCAACTACACAGTGAACCAGGAATCACAATCAAATGTAATTACAAGTAGTATGTACACAGTTTATAAATATAATCTTTGTATTGACATATTTGATTATTCTTATCCTATGTGTGTAAGTTGTGAAGTAGTAATATGAGGTAATACTGGTTTTGTTTTTCAAGCTAGATTGTTGTTTGTCATCATGACTTCAAGTGTTTGATTATCTTGGAAATAGTATTGGGAAAAGTTCACAGTTCCTGTCGTTTGAAACAATTTATTGTCCCTCTGTGTTTAATATAATGTCAATTTTAGAGGGGGGGGGCACATAATGTTGAGCTCCTCTGGCCACAGAAGCTTATCTTTCGTGATGGCGGCAGGAAAAGACTCCTCTGCTCGATTGCTTCCCTGTGTTCTGGAGACACCTCACTGGTCACTATCTGGACCAAGGAGTATGCTGTCAGCCTCTGGATTCAGCAAAACTCAGACCAGGTGCTGCTTCAATAACTTAGGACCACGGTCCCTGAAACAAGAAGGTTGTACCTCCTATTTCAGAACTAATTTATAATCTATTTCCACACTGAACACAATACATAACAAACCCTGAGTTCAGAGCGGTAGGCCCACGGCTAGCTTCATCTGAAACAATTTACACCAGTATACTCCTCCCTAATGGTTACTACGCCTCTGCAATTCCAGCATTAGTTCCTTCTAGTCAATAAGATAGGTGTCAGTGTACTGTTTGGCAATTCCATGCAGTTTTACTTTTCTCTGACACGTCCTGTTCAGGTTGGAGCACTATCTAGGCTTTGCCTCATGTTTGCTACTGAACCATACACATATACAGACATAAATTATCAAGTCACATTCAATTTTCATCAAAAAGATATCAAATATGTCAAGCTTACCACAAATCATGGAAATAATACACAAATACGTTGACTGGCGATGAATATGGCACAATTTCAATCTGCCGCTGTCCCAGGCTTTTATTTAGAAAAAATATGCACTGAAACTCAGCGCACTGTTTCTTAGTAAGTTTATTTCAAAATGTGGCACTGAACTGACGCTCCCAATTGACTATATTGGCGGGTCTAACCAATCGGGCCATGTTTACACAGCTTTTCAAAAAAAGTACCCCTACTACTGTTTCCCCTAACAACAAAAAATTAGTATTTGCAGTCCGACTAATCATGTTTAGCCTTACATATCATTCCCGCCAATCAAATAGGATGTAACTTGTTGGCCCATTTCCCGTAAAATGGTGGTCTCAAAACATGCCACTGTGCGATTATGATTTGGTGTTGTCCGACATCCTCACTATTTTCTTTTGGCTATAATTTGTTAATTCCTAGACTATTTGCGTAACACTTAACATATTCTTTGTTAGCAAGTCCTAAGGAACCCAAATATATAAGTTTTAAGGGGGCTAAGTGGCTGCGTTCAAAATATGTATTTTCTTCTAGGATAGTCGTGCTGTTGCCACCTCCTCACTTCCAAACTTTATGGTGTCTGCTGTACTGTCAGGCTTTCAAACGTAAACCAGTATAATGTCATGTTTCCTTATAAGCATTTTACAGGTTTTTAAACCTAACTCTCGTATGGGTAGTGTTTTTTATCACTGTCGATTTGAAAAAAGTTAGTGCTTCTGGCCTTACGCTTGGGGTGGCATTAATTACCGCGAGACGCGTGTTAGTGTTGCATGCGTTCCTGCTTTCAGCCCTCCCTCTCTTTCTATCCTAAGTTCATCTGTCTTTTCATCACGCCGTGTATAAAATGAAATTAATGGAAGTATTAATTTAGGTCATTACGCAGGGTGCCTAGCTCAAGGTTTTCTTAGAAATACAGTACACGTTTTATTGTAGAAAGCGTGTATTGATGCAGTAGGCTTTACTATCAACGTGAAAGCGTGAGAATATGCAGACGAAGCATAAAAAATGGGTTTTTATTGTTCAACTAGCATGATGTTCTATTAACACAGGCGTACGCTATTGGAAAGCACGGGTCTTTAACCATTTCTCTTTCATTTTATTGAATTTATGTGTTAGGTTTTACATGTACCTTTTAATTTATATATGTGGATTTAGAATGTTTCACGACACACAGTCCCAACTAAGATGGCAGAATGGGAGAAGATTGGCTACCATGACAAGCATGGTAAACTAAGAGCCAGGGATCCAGCCCTCCAGGACGACCCAGAGTCCCCTGGGAGGACAACATTAGACAATTTTTGAAGGGCAGAGGACTAGAATGGAACCAGGCCGGGAGGAAGACAGCCGATACAATAGTATGGCGCTCTCTCTCTTCCAAACCTCTATACCTCATGGTAGGAGAGGAACGACTAAGTAAGTAAGTAAATAACTTTACTTTTCCTTCTAGGGATTATTTACAATACATGTAACTTCAGTATTTTGAAGGCAATTATTTGCAATACATGTAACTTTAAACACTTTTTTAAATGAGTCTTGCCTCGTATTGGCGAGGCATGGGTCTCTTACGAAATACAGAAAGAATAAGACTATTGCTCCCTCAGGTATGTCGTACAAAGCAGCTTATATCAGGTTGTGCAAGAGGCTGGTAACATTATGTAAAACAAACTACTACATAAACCACTATTGTAAGTGCATGTGAATTCTTCTTCTTCCTCGTTCGTCCTGAAAAGGACGTTGGGTGCGCTGTGTCCATTTACAGCGAAGCTGCGATATTTGCACCTTTCGGCTCAACACATGCGACTTCAGCATGGCATTTGTTGGAACCGGGTTTGCCTTCCCTCTTCGATCCATACTCTCTCAGCCAGACTGCAGTGATGCAGCCTGTTTCCAGGACCACCACTTGGAGGTGGAGTGTGACGACTTGGCCAATCTTCTCTTCATTTTTTTTATTATTTACGTGACATCATTTTTTCTCATCCTCAATGCATGATCGCAAAGTCCCGGGAATTGTCACTTGCGGAAAATCTCCTAGCGTTCGGTATTTTCTCCTCGCTATTTTTAGATACGACGTCATTGTTGACCAATGACCTCGGTAGCGAGAAACTCGCTTTAATTTAGGACTGCTTGAACTTGGGGAGAACCAGTTTAGGCCACTTAAGAAAACATCACGTGACTTTTAACATTATTGATTGGAGCGTCTAAACGAGGCTAAGGTCACATGATGCACGCTACGGATCACGTGTCCAAGCGGAAATGACCCGCTAAAAGTGCTCCAAACACGGCCATTTTTCACTTACGCCCCAGGTAACCAAGAAAGCTAGACCTAAGCCAGATCGGCGAATTCTCGCATTAAAAGCACTGAAGCCACGTGTCTAAATTGCGGGTTAGCGTCCATCTTTGAGTAGTCTATGGTGGAGCCTTGCACGACAGTCCAATCTCAGCGCAGAATACGGAGTCGAGCACAGAGAAGGCAAATCCGAACCATTCAAGACCTACCTGGGGCAACGTCAGGAGACCGGTGAACTAACCACGCTTCACTATCAGCCGGGGGCTGAAAAGCTAAGTCCCATTCAAAAGGGAAATCACTAAATTAATGCCACATATGTTTGTCATCCATGATGAAAAACACTTGAATTGTGAGACACATAATACATACAGCAGACACTAATTCCATCGACAATACTATCATCCACCATCTATTCATTTGATTGCAATAAACCAATTGGGTGTATATACTGTACCCCATGCTTTGTTCCTTCCATTAGATGTTGAATATTGTCTATGTTTATCTTCCTTTATAAGGGAGGGGGGGCTCATAAAATATAATATAATTTAAAGAATAATAATAATAGGTAACTGAGAAGGGGACGACGGTAGCGAGAGACCAAATATCTCCTTACAATCTTTTCCAGACCTGTCTAGTTAGGAGAATTTACCCTCTTCGTCACCCTTCGGAAGTGGGAAAACCCAGCAGGAATTCCTTGAGCCAAATCTTCCACATTCAGATCTATTATTTCCTCTAAATAATTCTTATCCTTTAAACGCTACGTGACATGGAGTAGGGTCTTGGTCAGCTCTGGTTCGCTAACCCTGACGCAAGCAGTAAAGTTATGTGTCGCTGACTCCATTCATCACTTTTGCTGCGTCTTCGGTCCCGGCTTCCAGTGCAGTGGTGGCCCCCCTGCTTCATAACGAGCGAAAGGGAAAAATGATGATGGAAAGTAATGCAATTAAATATAGTCAAACAATCAATCAATCAATACCCTTTAGCTCTTCAAGGAGCATAGGCCTTCAAAAAACACATGCTAAGTTCTCCTGTCATGTGCCATCAGCTCAAGTTTTTAAACATAATAAAACAATCTAAGCTATATTTTTGCTAGAAATGTAGTAAAATAGTCTAGCAAAAACACAGCATAAATAGCAATAATGCCTGTATAGTTAAAGAACAGCATCAAGTCATTTTTTTTCATTTCAATCAATCAATCACTATCCTTTAGCTCCCCAAGGAGCATAGGCCTTCAACAAACACATGCCAAGTCTTCCTGTTATGTGCCATCCGCTGAAGTTCTTTCCACGTTGTCCTCATCATTTTCACTTCTGTCTCTAGCTCTCTTCTCCATGTGTTTTTTTGGGTCTACCTCTGCCTATCTGCCTGGGGATTCCAGAACAAGGACTGCCTTGTAATGCTATCAACAGGTTTCCTCAATGTGTGTCCTATCCATCGCCAATGTCTTCTTCTTCTCATCTTTTGTTCCACTAGCACTTGTCTGGTTCTTGTCATCAGTTTCACATTGGTGACTTTGTCATAACATTTCAATCCTTCTATTCTACGCAAGCACCCATTTATGAATGTCTGTAACTTTGTTGTTGTTGTTGTTCTCCATGTTTCAGAGCCATATAATAGGACTGACTTCACATAGGAGTTGAAGAATCTTATTTTTGTGTTGGAATTGATTTCCTTTGATTTCCACATGTTTCCCAATGCAATGAAAGATCCTCTTCCTTTTTGTATTCTTATTTTGATATCACTGTTAGTCCCTCCAAGTTTGTCTATATTGCTGCCAAGATATGTGTAAGATTCTTACACATCTTGTAGTAGTGTTTCCTCAAGTCTATAACAGTCAAAATCTTAATTTTTAAAACAGTACATGCCCAAAGTGAGAGAAGCACTATCAGTCACACAACCACTGCAAGCCACAATATTAAACAACATGATACACACCAGCAGCAAATCTTGCCCTCCAGTCATCATGGCCAAAGTCCTGCTCCACCAAGCACCAAAGGATGTGTGAACCAGTGGGCAGAGTCATGCAGTGAAGCAGAAGAGGTATACACAGTGTGGCCAGCTGGGAGTGTTCTGTCTGAAGCAACTTCCATAGGCTGTGGCAACAGATACCAGTTTTAATAAATATAGTTATTTATCTGATCCTGCACTGACAAAACAATCAACAAAACAAAAGTAATACAACAAAAGAACAATACAAGTAAAAATAACTCTTTCCTGCTACATAATTGGATAACAAGATTCCATGTATTTCCCTGTAACATATATGCCTTTTTTTTTACTCTTTTAAGAGCACGCAGCTACCACTGCAGTTGGTCAAAGCAGAGCTGGTTTCAGTAAGAATTCATTTTACATGGTAGAGTTCCCATTCCCATGCACCAACTATCCTTAATCACCTCTTACAAAATGTTAGGTGGCAACAGTAGTCTTATTCGGAACCACCTGGGACGTTTATAAAAAAAAAAGCGTTCCTGTTAAAATAAACCTGCTTATAATCCTTTCTTCCCAGTGTAGTTCCAGAGGCCTCTGAAGAGACTAAGAAATAAAAAGACTTCTGCTTCATCATGCATGTCAAAACAGGTGCCTAACATGAAACTGGCAACCTCATCATGTAAAACAAATAGCTACAGAAATCACCACTGCAAGAGCACCTGAATGCTTTGGTGCAGGCTGTTAAGAACCAATCTTATAGTTCACTTTTTAATGTCTAGGATTGTTTTCATTTTCGTTCTAAGATGTTGGCTCAATGAATAAATATTATCTTTGAATTGCCATTTGTGTTGGAGTGTTTTTGTTCAACTTTCTTGTTTAAAACTGGCTTATCCACTTCTATAGAATCGTTTATATTCTAATATATATTCGTGTCCATCACTGCAAAGAACTCTCAACTTGAGATAACGAACAAATTATGAATCTAAAATTTGATATAGATTCTTCAACGATATTGTGTTTCAACGACTTTCATTTATTCCACACATAGAACTGTCATGAATCACATAATGCTCCAACAAAATTAATAATAGATAATCAGTAATACGAATCGACTTCTTACATTTTATCTATCCTTTCTACACAAATTCCCTGCTCCGATAATTTTCTTGATACTTGTAATAATATATTTCCTGTGCCTTTCTTGCACCTTATTTTCTGTGCCCACTAATTTCTTATTGTTATGGTCATTCTCGACCAATTAAAGTCATCATGGTGCATAGCAATCCCTCTAAATATAACTTTATCAGGATTGCCCTGATCTCAACAACAGGCTTCCTGCAATTGGGTCAGCTGCATAAGTGGCTCAATGCTCCACAGGGAGCAACAAGGGAAATGATGATGATAATTCTTTCTAATGAAAGCATTTTTATTTTTTAGTTTTGGTTTTCACGTGTGTTTTCATTGTTTCAGACCGACTTGCAATTTTGTCTTTACTTGTAATTTTGTTTCAAAGCCACCGCCAAAATTGTAGATTTGTAGCCTTTGTTAAAGGTTACTCATCATTATTCACCCTGGATAAAACTCACGTTGGAATGAATCGCCTGCGGAAGGCAAGAGTAATAAAGTCTGTATACTGGTTGATTGAGTAGTTTAGGCATTCTCCGTGTAGGATCAGGTACCTCATTGATGACAGTACAGCATACAAAGCATCTACATCTGATACATGCACCAAGCTCTGTGAAAAAAACAAAACAAATAAATAAACACAAACAAAACAATTAACTGAACACTATAAGATCTGGTTTGGGTTTTTTTTTAAATTTCATGATTAGGACATAGGTGGAGCGGTATACAGCAATCTTTGTTTTCTTTCCAACTTCTCTTTTGCTGACGAATCCTCAAATTATGGCCTTAAAAAGTCTCCCACCTGCTGCTCTTCAGGTAGCTAAATCTTCTTTGATGCCGCCCTTCTAGTCTATGACAGCTCCGAGGTATCTAAAGTGGTTGACCTGCTCCAGGACCTGTTCTCCCAGCTTAATCTGATGCCTTCTTTCCTCTCGTGACATCACCATGGTTTTTGTTTTGGAGCTGCTGATGACCATCCCTCTCTTCTCCAGCTCTTCCTTCCAGACTTGCACGTTAGATTGACGATGTGCCTCTGATTTAGCAATCAGGGCAACATCATTGGCAAATGCCAGCTCTGAAATACAAACCTGTCTCATCTTCCAGTACCCCACTGAATATTTTCTTGTCCTCTCCTTACATGTTTTGATGACATCATCCATGAGGAGTATGAACAGATATGGTGACAGGATATCACCTTGTCTTACACCAGTGGTGGTCCTGAACTCTTCTGTAAGACTTGTAGAAGCTCTGTATAGCATGAATCAAAGGTGCTGGAATGTTTTGCCTTGTCAAGCGGACCAAAGTTTGCTTCAGGGACCTTGTCAAATGCCTTTTCCAGATCCAAGAAACAAAGGTGCATCTCACCTTTATATTCAAGGGCCTTTTCACTCAGCTGTCTGATCAGGTCTTGAGTACTTCGGTTTGCTCGAAAGCCACAGTAAACCTCGTCCATTTGTGGCTCAGCTAGGCATCTGAGTCTCTGCTCCAGGATTCTAGAGTAGATTTTGCCATGAACACTGAGAAGGGATGTGCCTCTATGATTTCCACATTGTCGATTGTCACCCTTTATGAAAATGGGTGTTATGATGGCAATCTTCCAATCCTTTGGTATGGTCTTGTTGCACCAAGCAGGACCCTCAGGAGTAATAGGTCACCTGCTGATCCCATGTACTTAACCATTTCTGATTTTATCCAGTGCTGCCTTCAGTTCTTCCATCTTGATGCTATCTTCGCCACCATTGGTTTCCTCTTCTGTGCCAGTGGTCTACTTAATCCCTTGGCAGTAAAAGCCCTGGAATCAAAACTTATATCCAGTTGAAACTTAATCCAAGAAGTTTGATTACAAACAAATTAAAATTAAAATTGTTATTATTTGTTTTTGTGAAGACACATACTGCTGAACTGGAATATCACACATTCCTGTCCACGCAATTTAATTAATTTATTACTTAAAAATATCAAACTGACTGCGCTATTTGTAAACAAAGAGCCTCATGACATCATTAATTGATAAAAGTATGCAAAAATTAAACACTAGAATAATTATTTCACTACCAGTGTTCTGGATGAAATGAAATGATTTAAAAACCAGCTTATTGCCAGTATTTTCTAATTTTCTGTTCAAATTCAACATATATCATGCTGGCGCATGGTGCACTCTTTACTAAAGGCAAAGGTTAATCTGGAACCATACAGCTCATGGGTTTGAATGAGTTAAAATAAATCAGTATTGGCAAGGAAACATCCACCAAAATATAAGGAAATAATACAGATTTTAATATGAATTTAAACTTTTGCAGTTTGTTTTATCCACACCTCCAAAAGTGTATTAAAGAGTTGCAAGTATACAGGCATTGAGGCCACATCAAACACTGGGTCATCATCATCTTCATCCAGCTCCAGACATTCATCTGAAAGTTTGAAGGTAATATGACAATTTCTTAACTGTAGCTGTAGAAAAACAATCAACTCATGCATTTTAATTTAACCTTTAGCACGCTGCATTCTTTGGCGAAAATTTTCGCCTGCAGCTGCATTCTTTTTCACAGCGTCCCGTTTCTATAGTGGGTGACCCTTAATGTCTATAGTTTTTGTGTTTCTTGGTCAATTGCTATCATTTTTGGAATTTATATAAAATAAATACAGTAATACAGTTACACCCCAGTTAGTCGCCCGCAGCGTGCTAAAGGTTTTAAACAAAATAATACAGTAATACAGTTACACCCCAGTTAGCGCCACTCCTTTTAGCAATGTTTCATTATAGTGCTCTTGCAAATTTGAATTCAATTTTTACTTGAAATTTTAAAACTGACAAAAATCCCCAAGTCCATGAATCCAGATGCAAGTCACAACACTCAGAACTTTCAGAGACCAGCCATCACCACTAACATTCATTTAGTCAATCAGAGCGCTTGAGTCAGAACCAGTCATCAAAGACTTTGTCGACCTGGGCAGTGAAGTGGAGCTGGAGGATGATAATGCTGACGATGTTGAGAAATCACTATTGTCTCACTGTGAGAGATGAACTTTGAGAAGTGGCAGAGAAATTTATCCAGAGTGAATCTGAAGCCCCTGACGCAGAGTCAGAAATCATAATTCTTCAACATCGGCATCACCATGATAACACAAATCATGGACCAACTCACTCATAATGACCCTGACAGGGAGTGAAGCAATAAGGCAAAGTGAGTTGTTCTTGACAAGATTTCCCATTACTGAAAACTGCCTTGTGAGAGGAAATTTAAGAAAAGATGATCAATTCTCATTGCCTACTTCAAGAAGATGCTTAAGCTTGAGGTGGCCCCCTCATCTAAGATGTAGCCTCATGCTGCTACTGTGATGTGTTGCTACTTTACTGACATAATGACATATTCATGATACATCATTCAATAAAGATTGATTATTGTACTATTGGACTGGTTATTACATCCACAAATTGCTTTATTCATGCTGCATTATAGAACTATGTATCAAGACGGAAAATTGGAAGAAGTAATTAAAGAAATGGATAATTATAAGTTGGACTTATTGGGTGTCAGCGAGTGTAGATGGACGGGGAAGGGCATAAAATATATTTCAGAAGAAAAAAAGCAAATTATATACTCTGGTAGTAATGATAATCGTCACACAGAGGGAGTAGCCATCCTAATGACACAGAAAGCAGCAGCATCGCTTATCAGCTGGGTACCTATCAATGAGAGGCTAATATTAGCTAGATTTCAGACACGATTTTTCAAGCTCTCAATTGTACAATGTTATGCACCAACTAACGACGCTCTTGATACCACAAAAGATGACTTCTATGAAGCACTTCTAAGTACCATCAACACAATACCCAAGCATGACATAATAGCAGTCATGGGTGATTTTAACGCCAAAGTAGGTGACAACAACGATGGAGTACAAAGATATCTCGGTACTCATGGCATAGGCTGTATGAATCAAAATGGCGAAAGACTTCTAGAACTTTGTGAAATATCAAACCTCGTTGTGGCAGACACCATCTTTCCACATAAGAATATCCACAAGATAACATGGAATTCACCTGATGGCAGAACTAAGAACCAGATAGATCACTTCTGCATAAGCGCTAAATTTCGCTCATCAGTTCAAGACGTCAGAGCATACAGAGGGGCAGAGATCGGAAGCGATCATAACCTCTGCATAGCTAAAATGAGAATTAAACTGAAGAAGTTATACCAACCGAATAAAAATAGAAGAATAGATGTACACAGACTGCAATCAAATGATATAAAGAAGGAATATAATGTCAAAATGAACAACTATTTCGATGCTTTAGGCAAAATTGACAACGATATCACCACCAAGACAATCGATACTAAATGGGAACAACTGAGAACAGCAATGACAGAAGCAGCTGTAGCGACCACCGGATACCTAGTACATAAAAAGAAAAAATGGATGAGAGAAGATACTTGGGATAAAATACAAGAAAGGAAAACAGCAAAACTTAAACTACTAGCGGCAAGTACACATAATGCAGTTGAATCTTGCAAACTAACTTATAACTTGTTAAATAAAGAAGTGAAGACAAAAACTCGAAGAGATAAAAGACATTTCATCAATGAACTGGCCGTAGAAGCTGAAAATGCTGCAAGAACTGGTAATAGTAGGTGCCTTTATCAAATTACAAAACAACTATGTCACCAGCCTACTGCTATGGAAACACCTGTTAAAGGTAAATTAGGGAATTCAATACCAACAGAAAAAGAACAAATGAAGAGATGGGCTGAGCACTTCATGGAGGTGCTAAACAGACCACCACCAACAGTAACACCTGATTTTAATAATGAAACATCCACAACCACCTTGCCAATAACTTGCGATGAATTCACGCTGGACGAGATCAAACAAGCCGTTAAAAGATTAAAAAATTTTTAAAGCTGCTGGAGTTGACGAAATTTCAGGGGAAATGATTAAAGCAGTTAATGACAACAACCTCTTGAGAATTTTAGATATTATAAATGAAGTATGGAGAGAAGAACAACCACCACAACAATGGAAAGACAGTATTATTGTAAAGTTACCGAAGAAAGGTGATCTATCAGACTGTAATAACTGGCGTGGTATATCTCTATTATCAGTACCTGGAAAATTATTATGTTGCATGATGTTAGAAAGACTTAAATTGCATGCTGACGAAAAGATCAGAGAAGAACAAGCGGGTTTCAGGCCGAAACGATCATGTATTGATCAAATATTCACACTAAGAACAATTACAGAAGAATCAGTGGAAAGGCAATCGCCACTTATTATCACCTTCGTCGATTTTCAAAAAGCCTTTGATAGTCTACACCGCCCATCATTGTGGAAGATACTTACAATCTATGGTTTTCCAACAAAATATGTGAATATAATCAAAGCGCGATATGACAAGGCAAGATGTTGTGTTAGAACAAATAAAGGGAATACAGAATGGTTTACAGTAGAAACAGGGGTGAAACAAGGCTGTATTATGTCACCACTACTTATTGGAATAGCTATTGATTGGGTTATGAGAAACTATACCCACAATGAACAATTGGGTATAAAATGGACAAATGGAAAATTCCTGGGGGACCTGGATTTCGCAGATGATGTAGCATTCTTAAGTTCAACACCAAGACAATCCCAAGAAGCAATAAATAATTTGTGTCATCTCTCGGTTAAAATTGGTCTCCAAATAAATGCCTCTAAAACTAAAGCTATGAACTTTTTCTAACGAGACCTTTGATATCATCTTGAACGGGGAAAAACTACAGAAAGTTGAAAGTTTCAATTATTTAGGCAGTAAAATGACTCAGGATGGTGACACAACAAGAGAAATCCATACTAGAATTGCTTTGGCAGCTAGCGCCTTCAATAGATTATCTAACATTTGGAAATTACGATCATTGAATATACATACCAAGCTTCGTCTGTTTAATTCAAATGTTATCTCAGTGTTAACATACGGCTGTGAGAGTTGGAAAATAACAAAATCATTGGAGAACAAGCTGAATACATTCGAGAACAAATGTCTTAGAAAACTCATGAACATCAGTTGGAAAGAATTCAAGACTAATCGACAAATAAGAGAAGACTCTAGGCAGAAATATGTCTCCGACTATATAAGGAAAAAGACGATGGTCATATATCGGCTCATGTCCTACGAATGCTAAAAACAAACCACTACAGGCGCTCACAGGTTGATAATAACATTATTAGAAATGCATCTAAATTTATGTGACATTATAATGACCCCATAAAGTGCTGTTTTGCTTTCCCTTCATGTTCGATAAATGCATTTAGACAGCAAAAGAAAACTGGAAGAACGTTGGGCCTAAATACAAGGTACTAGGATTTAGGACACTGGTTTCTGCTTATCACGTGTTTGGCGCTTAAAGAATTTATTATTATTATTATTATTATACACCTCAGGTTGATAATAACATTATTAAAATCACTAAATTTTAGCACCCCTCTGTGCTATTCCCTTCACATTTGCAACTGTTTGACTAATTTAGGACACTCACTTTTAGTACACTCTGTGTATTCCACATGACTGTTTGACCACTATAGTACAAAACAATGAAGGACCATAAGTGTATATAAATGTCACAGTTACTGACAACAAAGAAGGCAATTTTAATGGCAAAAGGACCATCTATCAAGGCATAAAACAAACATGAAAATCATAAATGTAAAAACAACAAAAGAGAGGAACATATTGGATAAGCTAGTGAACTGTTAGACCAATATAGTACATAATAATGAAGGACAATAAGTGTAAATAAACATCACAATTACTGACAACAAAGAAGGCACTTTTAATGACCATCTACTCGTATCAAGGCATAAAACAAACATGAAAATAATAAATGTAAAAATAACAAAAATAGAGGAACACATTGGATAAACTAGTGAGATGTTTCGGATGATCTATGATTATGAAGAAGACAATACAAGAGCCTGTCAACATGTGATTATATAAGGTGTGGTTTATCTGATGTAATGTCTACTTTCAGAAAGCAACATGAGTTTATAAAAGTCTTCAGATTTTTTCCTGTCAGTGTGACTATCTAAGCATACTTCATCATCTGTGACCGAAGACGCAGCAAAAGAGATGAATGCAGTCAGCAACTCATAGCTTGACTGCTTGAGTCAGGGTCAGTGACCAGAGCTGACCAAGACCCTACTCCACCTCCAAGTGGTGGTCCTGGAAACAGGCTGCATCACTGCAGTCTGGCCGAGAGAGTAGGGATCGAAAAGGGAAGGCAAACCTAGTCCCAAAAAATGCCATGCTGAAATCGGATGTGTCATGCCGAAAGGTGCAAATATCGCAGCTTCGCTGTAAACGGCGACACAACGTAACAAACGTCTATTTCAGGACGAATGCAGTAGAAGAAGAAGACTTCATCATCATTGTAACAACCTAAACTTACTTCATCATCATTGAAAAAAACTAATCTTACTTCATCATCATTGTAACAACCTAAACATACTTCATCTTCATTGTAACAACTTAATCTTACTTCATCATCATTGTAACAACCTAAACTTACTTCATCATCATTGTAACAACCTAATCTTACTTCATCATCATTGTAACAACCTAAACTTACTTCATCATCATTGTAACAACCTAAACTTACTTCATCATCATTGTAACAACCTAAACTTACTTCATCATCATTGTAACAACCTAAACTTACTTCATCATCATTGTAACAACCTAAACTTACTTCATCATCATTGTAATGACCTAAACTTACTTCATCATCATTGTAACAACCTAAACTAACTTCATCATCATTGTAACCACCTAATTGTACTTCATCATCATTGTAATAACCTAAACTTACTTCATCATCATTGTAACAACCTAATCTTACTTCATCATCATTGTAACAACCTAAACTTACTTCATCATCATTGCAACAACCTAAACTTACTTCATCATCATTGTAACAACCTAATCTTACTTCATCATCATTGTAACAACCTAAACTTACTTCATCATCATTGTAACAACCTAAACTTACTTCATCATCATTGTAACAACCTAAACTTACTTCATCATCATTGTAACAACCTAAACTTACTTCATCATCATTGTAACAACCTAAACTAACTTCATCATCATTGTAACCACCTAATCGTACTTCATCATCATTGTAATAACCTAAACTTACTTCATCATCATTGTAACAACCTAATCTTACTTCATCATCATTGTAACAACCTAAACTTACTTCATCATCATTGTAACAACCTAAACTTACTTCATCATCATTTTATTATTCATTTTCCTTTGCACTTCTTATGAAGCGTGCAGCCACCGCTGCAGCTTGTCACCTTGTAGGAAGCCTGCACCAAGCAGTCACATGCTCTTACAGTGATAGTTTCTGTGACATTTTGTTTTACATGACAAGGTTGACAGCTCCATGAACTTGACAAAAGTTGCTTTGTATCCTGAGGGCGCAGTAGGCTTATTCTTTCTTTGTCTCTTCAGAGTCCTCCCCCCCCCCCCCAGAACTACATGAGACACAACTTACTTGGTGCCTCAGTAATAGTCTGGTGCTTGATGTCGTCAAGTTTTGGCAAGTCCTTGGTAGGTATCTTGAGGGGATCCCTAGGGCACACATGTTCCATCAGTTGTGCTGCCAGCTGATGCCACAGGGCTATGTTCTGGCAAAACACGCAGTTGACACGTTTAGTGTCTGTGTCACAGGTGTGCCGCCCATCCCATTTCTTCTGCAGCATTCCTGTGAGAAGTGACATGACTTCTCGGCTGGTTTCATTGTAGATTCCAAGATGCTTTGGCGACTCTTGCAATTCCATCTGTGAAATTTACATCTGAATTACGGATTATCCAAATCTTGAAAATAAATCACATATTTTAATTTGTTTACTCTGAAAAGAAGGAAAAGGGGATAGAGGAAGACAAAGATAGAAGATATTGGACAGTTTGACATCGTGACATGGAAAGAAAGAAGTCAACAACAGAATTGATAAATTTTACTGGAGACAGAAAGTTGTGGACAAACATGATTGCCTACACCACCTGGCATGGTACGTAAAGAAGAAAAAGTAGAAGAAATCTGGTCAGTGGATGGTCACAATGGTCTGTACTTTATATTTTTAATTCCAGCACTATACATCTATATTTTATGAGACCTATAGATGACAGGCCATAGCAATTAGGCTGAAAATACATTGAGAGAAGTAAAAAAAAATTATGACAATAAATGGCATAAGACAGCCAGACTACACTTAGAGAAACATGTCTACAAGATGTGACCTCATAACATAAACTGTGATAGCAATATGGACTAAGTTGGAGGAAGGGACAGTGATACTTAAAAATAAAAAAAAGACAAAAGGAACTTTCATAGCATTGGGAAATATCATCATCATCATCAAGTACCATGCCTCGTGGCATAGGTGATCATGTCTCTCCACAGCTTCCTGTCTACAGTTCAACTGATCAGTTCTGTTGTTGACTTCTTTCCATGCCATGATGTCAAACTGGTCAAAAATCCTCCTCTCTTTGTCATCCTGTATCTCTTTCTCCTTCTATCTTTCTCTCTTTCTCCTTCTATCTTTCTTGTTGTCACGATATACTCCAGTTTCCTTCTTCTCATTACATGCCTAAATTAAGTGCCTTGCTTCCTTCTAACTTGAGGAATAAGTTTCTTTTGCCCATTGGCCTCTTTCAGGATGTCCTCATTCCTCATCTTAGCTGTCCATGGTATTTTTTAACACTTTTCTGTAAAACCACATCTCTGTGGCCTCTAACTGCTTTTCTTACTTGTTAACTAATTGTCCATTACACACTTCCATATGTCAGGATCAGTTCGATATTATACTCAAGAACTCTCTTTCTTACTTCCATTGACAAAGAGTTGTTCCACAAAATAATAGACATTTGAGCTGAAGATTTTGTTTTTTTTTAAATTGGATTTCAATTTTTTTTCATTTTCATATATTTACCAATAACACTTTGTCAGTGTTATTGGGAACTATATGGAAATGACAAGAAGCCAAGTCCAATACAAACAAACAAACAAAAATCTTCAGCTCAAATGTCATGGCAGTTCTACTGTATGGCTCTGAATCATGGAGAACCAACAAATACGGCAACAGAAAGTTTACAGACTTCTGTAAATGGATGCTTATGTTAACCAGCATGATTACGAGAAGATCATCAATGTAGAACCAATGGAAAGAACTAGGCCACTACCAGTGAAACATGAGATCAGGACAAGATGCTGGCTTTGGACAGGATATGTATTGAGGAAACCAGCTGATAGCACTACAAAGCAGTTCTTGTTTTGCAATCTCCCAGGCTAAGTAAAAAGCGGTAGACCAAAAATACATGGAGAATACAGACTTTAAGGAGGACAAAGAAAACATGGCGAGACCTTGTATGGATGGCAGAGGGTAGGAAGGCTTGGCGTGAACTTGCGGAAGGCCAATGTTCCACATGGAAGTGAAGGGTCGTGATGATATACAGGGTGCCCCTAAAGTCCTTGTGTAACTTTCAACTTTAATAACTTTGGATGTACACATGACAGAAGCACACTATAAACAGCATGTACTGGGTTCGATTCCCAGTAGAGGGAATATAATTTATGAAAATTTATTTCAGAACCAGTGGTCCTAATGATGTCATATTCCCCTGTAGTCTCCTAGGTAGTGAGATCAGATGCCTAGCCTTCTCGGATAAGGGCAAAAAAATAGGAAGTCCTGTGTGCAAGTTGCGCATGTTAAAAATTCCACAGCAGTTGGAAATTGTAAAGAGTAGGCCATAAGGCCGCTGCTCTGGCAAAATTTAAAAATTAGAAACATATCCACCACAAAAATATTAATAGAATGTGTGATTCCTATATACACACATTGGGATTCTCGTAGGTGCTATGGAGTTCGTGCAGTGTGCTGAAATCTACCTTGTGTGATCTAAGGGAGGAGATCGGAGCACTGATGGAGTTGTCCTTGTGCAATGAAGATAGTCCTTAAAACCAAATCAAACCAAATAGCATTTAAAAGCACAATTTATGCATTTTTGTACTGTTAGTGTTATCTTCTTCTTCTCCTTCATTCTTCTTCACCCTCAGACTTCCACATTAATGACTCTAATAAAGGCAGTAGCTCAAGGTCCCTGACATCTCCAAACAGTTTTTCGTGGAGAGAGATAGGTTGTTGCCAATCATGTTATTGTGATTTAGACGGTACCTCAATCTATTGTGTTCAGTGCATAGCCAGAAAATAATGACCTGGTCTCACCTAGGTAGGATGATAGGCATCATTTTTTACATGGCCTTAGTGTTCTATTTCCCATTTGGACTTGAATGTGGCTTTTTTGTTGTTTTTTGCCATTTCTTACGTTGTTAGTGTTATCAATTTTGAGTTAATTTCTTTTTAGATCCTGTAACTCCGGGTTTCTTAACCTGTAGTCGATGGAGCCGGGGGGGGGGGGGGGGGCGCCTGTGAATGAATTCTAGGGATCCATGTATTTAACATAATACATAAAATTTTTAATTATGCTTTTATGTACATTTTTTCCAAGAGGGGATCCATAGACTTTATTTGACAATCAAAGGGGGTCCATAGCCTTCATCAGACAATCAATGGGGCCCATGGCAATAAAAAACCTTGCTGTAACTGATTGAAAATGGCGACAATAAAAGAAAAGGTTTACTCTGTGTTGGAAAATCATACTGAATGATATGTCACACAAGATGGCAGCTAAATTGAAACGTAAAAGTTTGAACAGTACTGTGCTAAAACTTGGTGTTGTTATTGATCCAGTGGTGTTTGGGCTCTCGCCTTTCATCCCAATGTCATGTAGTGGCATCTGCATGTGCTCGAAAGATGCTGTTTTGATCCATTTAAGGTGTTCCATTTATCTGGCCTTGGAGGAAGGAGCATTTTCCTAACATCATTGAGTGCTGGGCACTCAAGGAGGTGGTAGTCAACAGTTTCATAGGGGTAGGTACATAGCTAGTATGCTGGAGTGTGTTGTGGTTGGATTATGTTCAAGTGACTGTTGAGAGGTATATGTTGTGTTCGGAGCCAAAAAATAGTGTGTGGCCTCTCCTTGTAAGATGGCTGATATCATTTTAGAATCAGTGTCGGCTACGTGTCTGTTAATTTCTTTACCAGCATGTCCCATCCATTCAGCCAAGCTTCTTTGTTGTTCAAAGGAGTAGTTATGGCTGTTTGAAGAGTTGCTGCGGTGTGTGGTTTTTCTTGTCTTGTTCCCTTCTTTGCTAATTTGTCTACTCTGTCATTATCAGGTGTCTTCTTCTTCTTTGATCCTTAGCTGCCGACTGTCAAAGCAGTCAGTGGCCATCACGCCTGGTGGCATCTTGTAGGGCAGCAACAAACTGCTTCAACTTTATTTGGTTGGCAGCCATCCTTCGTGCAGTGCCCCAGCTATGATTCATTCATGACATCTCAGCCTCCACAGTTCTCCACCAAGTTGTTTTTCATCAGCTTCTCTTTTGCCTTCCTTTTGGGGTCGATAGCGTAGCTGTTCTTGTGATGGCATCAGGGTCTCTTCTGAGAATGTGGCAAACCCAACTCCTGCATCTACCAGCTATGATGGTGTGCATGTCCTCTTGGTTGCTCCGAGTAAGTAGTTCTCGGTTGGTGATGGTATTCGATTATCAGGAGCACTTGAGTGTTAAAACTTTGTTAAATTATGTTTTTAAATGCCCTTTACAGTGTGCTTCTACCATGTGTAAATTCAAAGTTATTAAAGTTTAAGGTTGAACAGGGACTTTTGGGACACCCTGTATTTATTATTTCATGAACTATTATTTTCAGAAGCCTACCTGTTTAAGACACAGATCAAGCATCATTATGAAACATGGCAGCACCAGCTCAGACTCTTTATCATACAAGTCGTATGAATCAGCAACAAAGGGAAATCTCTCCGGACTAAGAGGCGCTGCTTGCTCTCGTACAGGTGACCCTGGAGACATGATAGAGTGCCCTTGACCACCTTCGTCCTGCTGTATGAGATCAGCATTTTCCCCATCAGAACTGATCCTATCCACTCCACACTTGAACATTCTTAAAATGTGATGCATGGGAATAACTATGTCGAGGCTGCAGAGAATCTATTTCGGAGTGGAAATGTAATCATGTGTTAATATGTAAGTAGCCTACATTCATGTTAATATGTGTATAACCTATATCCATCCATCCACCCACTCACCCATCCATCATCATCATTTACCTTTAAGTTCTTTATGGAGCATGAAGCCACCATGGAAGCTGGTTCCCTCACATGACGCTAAACCAAAGCCTTCATATGCTCTTAAAGTGGTAGCTTCTGCTGCAACTTGTCTTACATGAGGTTGCCAGCACATATTTATCCATAACATTAGTTTAATTTTCCTCCGATCATAAAACCACAATTCCAGAATTAAAAAACAAGTAGTTTACTATTCATGGTAGTGAACTTTTATGCTCAATACCCAGTACACCTTGCTTTCAAAAATGTATCAACAGCCACCACAAAATGCTGATGAATTATGTTTCCCTAATCACACATTCTAGATTCTTCTACTCATTTGACAAATCTTTGTTTCACATTAATAGTAAGTACATCAATGCTTTAAATAAGTGTTAACTTTGTCCCTAGCCACTTTATGTTTTAAGGGAAGTTGGTGACTGATCTAACTTAAACTTTCCTAGTTGCAACCTTTCTTAGATAGACAGAATAAAACAATAGTTTGCCAACAACAACAAAAAGTAAGTCCAGATGGATAAAATATATACTGAGGACATCAATCTATTTAGTAAACTTGAGCTCAAATTAAATATACAGAGAAAGAGGAACAGGTGAAGGGCAAGAAAAACAAGAAAAGGAAACTCTGTACTGAAGTAAAGCATGATGCAGAGATACA
The DNA here is from genome assembly GCA_024509875.1 of Oreohelix idahoensis. Taxonomy (NCBI): domain Eukaryota; kingdom Metazoa; phylum Mollusca; class Gastropoda; order Stylommatophora; family Oreohelicidae; genus Oreohelix; species Oreohelix idahoensis. The sequence continues at coordinate 278,656 of JAMPIV010009994.1, forward strand.
GACAGTGGCTCAGAAAGGTCAAATTTATTTTCAACTTCTATGTATTTGGCAGAGAACCAACTTAAACCAAAGCATCATCTAGTCATTTAAGGTTATATTCAACTTTAATCAATACCCTTCAGTTCCCCAAGGATCATAGGTTGAAAAAAAAAAAAAAAGGGAAAGGATCCCGTTTACACGCCCATTGAGGCATATTGGGAATATGGTGTTAGGCCCATATTTTCTCGACCATCGGCACACTAGGAGTGATGTGGTCAGCATCACACTGGCCGCCTTAACCTTCCCAGAGTTGCTCTGGTACCCAATTGGGGCTGGGTCGACCCAGGAGCCGTTTGCGTCCTAAAAAAAAAATTCCACCTCAACTGGGGATCGAACCATGTACTACTAAGGATCATAGACCTTCAACAAACGTATGCTAACTCCTCCTGTCCTAGTCATCAACTCCAGGTCTTTCTATGTGTTCCTACTCATGTTCATTTCTGTCTCCAGTTCTCTTCTCCATATATTTTGTTGGTCTACCTCTGTCTCTCTTACCCTGGGGATTCCAGAAAAAGAACTACCTGGTCATGTTATCAACCGGCTTCCTCAATATGTGTCACATCCATCTCCAGCATCGTACGACACATATTCTCCTTTATTGAAAATATACAATCACTCTGGTGCACTAAACCAAGCAAATACCAAAGAAGATCATCATCTTCTCCTGTTTTTTTTGCTCCCTATGGAAAATGGGGGCTACCACTGCTGATAGCCTCCTTGAGGAAGCCTATACCAAAGCACAAACTCTTGCTGTAGCAATCATACTTATAGATGGGAGCCGCGCTGGTGTAGTGGTTACCAAACTGCGCTGGCGACAGGGTGACCCAGGATCAAACCTGGGCGAGGACATTTGAAGATTTTTCGTCGACCGGGATTTGGACTGGATTAACTCGAGCCCTGGCGAGTACATTTGAAGGACTGTCGTCAACCAGGAACTGGCGGCTGCTGAGCCGACCCAGCTCTAATGGGTACCTCCTAAATCGGCGAGTATTTCCCTGAATGGCGTGGGACACCTGTCTCTGTACAAGAAAAAAAGGGATACTCATGTAAAAATCAGTCTCAGGTTATACTAACCTGAGATTTCGCCTCGAGTAATAGTGGGCGTAAGCAACAAAAAAAAAATCTGTAGACATTTGTTTTACATTATGAGGTTGCCAGCCCCCATGCACAAGATCTTATTAGTTGCCTTTCACGACATGATTGAGGGAGCAGAAGTCCTATTGTTTGTTCATCTACCCAGAGACCTTTGGGAACAACACATGGTATGAAAAAAAGATGATGGATAGACAAATGCAGAAAACCGGCTGAAATAATGGATAAAGAGAATAAGACAAGAATTTAAATGAATTGAGAAATATGTTCTTGTAGCAAAGAATGAAAACAGATGAGTAAATAACAAATGAAGAATGCTCATGAATACAACAGACTGTGTAAGTCTATCAGACTGTTTTCTTTCATTTATATTAGATCTGGGACTGTGTTGACATAACAGCTTCTATTCTCTTTTTGTGTTTTATATCTGGGACTAAGTAAACATAATAGCCACTTATTTTCTTAATTTATGTTAGATCTGGGACTATGTAAACATAATAGCCTCTTATTTTCTTAATTTATGTTACATCTGGGACTATGTAAACATAATAGCCTCTTATTTTCTTAATTTATGTTAGATCTGGGACTATGTAAACATAATAGCCTCTTATTTTCTTAATTTATGTTAGATCTGGGACTATGTTAACATAACAGCTTTTATTCTCTTTATTTGTGTCATATCTGGGACTATATAAACATAATAGCCTCTTCTTTTACTTCATTTATATTAGATCTGTGCCTTAGAAATGTTACTCCTCTATTTGCAATAGTAATTTAGAGAGACTGGTTAGAGAGGCTGCCTCTTGCGGCAGTTACCCGGTTCCAAATATGGTAGCATCATGCTCCAGTCTAGCCAGCTGTATATGGCTGAGGTAGGGAAGGCAAAGGCAGTAAGAAATGGGATTGGTCATCCTACCTCATAAAGCTGAACCTAGTCTAGCGAAGTCTCTAACACTTCACTCCACTATGGCAGTATCTGCTATGATCATCATCACTACCCATCAGGTCACCAAGCAGCATAGGCCTTCAACAAACGTCTGCCAAGTCTTCCTGTCCTGTGCCATCAGCTCAAGTTCTTTCAATGTCTTCTTCATGCCTGCATCCAGTTCTCTTCTCCATGTGTTCCTTGGTCTCCCTCTACCTCACTTACCCTGGGGGTTCCAGAACAAGGACTGCTTGGTAATGCTTTCCTCAATGTGTATCCCATCCATCTCCAGCAGCATCTTCCTCTCATCCCCTGTTCCACTGGGAACCGTCCTGTATCTGTTATGGTACTATCTTTACTTTTTGTATTTTTTTAACCTTAATTTAAACCTACATTAATAGACAAAAAAACTTAAACCATCCACCTGCAGCCACTGTAGAGCCTGCTCCATTACCAAAGGATTGGTATCATCGAATCTGTCACTCACAAAGTTGTACATCTTGTTCAGGGTGAAAGGTAGAGGGCACATGTCAATGTCAAATGCTTTACTGAAAGGGGAAAGGAAAGCAATCTGATTTTTTGATTCATGCCTTGTCAGAGAAAAAGAGTTTCTTTTTTTTTTTTAAACAGCCAGATACACAAAGTTTTACCCAGGGTTGTGAAGTCAGACAAAAAATTTTCTGCCTCCAACTCCGACTACTGAAATTTTAAAAGACCAACTCTGATTCCCAACTCCGACTATAGTTTTTTTTACTAGTCATATGGCATCAAATTTGGAGTCCTGTCATTTTTTTAACCGACTCCAACTTCACTAAAAAATGACTGACTCCATGGCCTTGGTTTTATTAATTCAGTAGAAAATAACAAAAACTCTGGCAAGCAAGTTTCTAGCAATGGATGTGACTAAAAGAGCTTGCAAAGTAATGTAGAACCAATGTTGATGTAAATCTTGGACAACCACTAGACAAGAAATGTTTAATGTAATGACTAAAATGTGGTTACTGTGGGCACATTAAAAAGACATATTCAGTGCTCTTGTATTTGATTATGCTGTTATTCCCTATTTCTTGAATAAATACAAACACACATATCATATGCATATATTTATTGTATTATTATTCTAATTTATAGTATTACATTCCTGTAATTTATAATAAACAGTAAAATAATCTACACAAGGAAAAAAAAAAAAAAAAAGACATATCACAACAATTTATAGAATACAAAAAATTGGAAAGTAGCTAAACAGAAAGCAGCTGAGTCATATATATATGTATATATACACCGTTTGGCTAAGAAACCCATGACCTTTAACTATTTTTAAGTCAGCTGACAAAAAAATATGAAGGCGCCAACACAGTGGCCTACCACCTTCTAGAATACTGTGTGCACCATAATGGCCTGATCGACACCAATGCAGGCTCTAAGGCTGTATTATCAAATAAAATGAAACAATACTGCCAGCTAGCTGGGAATTAAACTATTAAATCATACAGGCTCCACGCCTAAACACGACGAATTACCCCAGATATCAGTATAGGTTATATGTATCTAATGGTACACAGCACACACACAGAGCACACCAGGCTACTTGTATGGTGTGAACAAACTCTCTACTGGTACTATAGGTTTAAGGCACACTCACACTAAACTCTTAGCTCGCTGTCTCAAAGGTACGACCACAGTACGCAGTAGCTGACATGAGTAATGCAAAAAACACCTAAAGCAGGTATGATCCCTTTAATGAATAAAGTGCACACACAAAAGCCACACACTGCTAGCAATACACATGAAATGCAATACCCAATGTAATGAAAATGCCAAACTACTTGCCAACATCACCAGCTCAGCATAATAGCAAAACAGTCACCGACATAATCTAACCAGCGACTACACAATGACTATCGCTCACAGGCGAAGTCCAATACTGAAGCACAGCAATACATAATTGCAAGATTCTACCATAAATAGTATCCAGGAAAGAACCACCAAAAATCACATCACCCTTCTAGTAATCTAACAATAATCCTGAACACCTGAAACAATTGGCAAGCAATGAACAAGAATGGTACTCATGTAATCCCAGCAAAATCTCTGACAAAGGGAACAAGCGTCCGTACAGGACCGCTGACATCTAGACTGAATCGCGCCAAAAAAACTACATCCTCTTCCATTCTGGCCCGACTCGCCAAACGGGTTTTCTATTCTACGCTGTTGCCACTCTACAGCGTAACCAACTAAATATATTTCAGCGAATATCTCTACTGTGACACAGAGGAATTACAGTTGTATGCAGTGCCACCTGCAAGGCATACAATTCGTTGTGCGAAATTTGAAACTTGAAATTTGAAAAGGGATATTGTTATTATAATTGTCACCAAATTTCATAATAATCAGGTCATTTTTAGCCGAATTTTTAAAAATATTTAAAGGTCATGGATTTCTTTGCCTCATGGTGTGTAACTGTCTTTTTTTTCTTGTTGAGGTGATCACTGGCCCAAGACAGTATACATGTTGTTAGATGTGTAGTGCGAGCGTATGATGAATTGAGTGTGGGTGCGAATGAAGGCGCGAATGTGTTTAGGCTCGTATAGATGTAGATCCTGCAACCCATACTCTCACATGCAGTAATCAAGGATGCTTTGACACTGCAGGCATGTTTCAAGACATTTATTGACGGGAACACACATAGTATCAACAGGAACAGTCAGTGTAACAAGGTCATGCTGACCTGACATCGATAGGTATACATTTGGCATTCAAAAAGGTAAACATCAGAATAGACGTGCATGGTCAATAGCAAAGTTCTTCAATAATGACAGTTCGTAGCGTCGCCCTTGGCGTCTCTGACTAAACGCGTCAGATGCCTTAGTTACTTTGACACACAGGTGCAACTTGGCACTCCCCGCCAATTGCACATATCAGGCTGTAGTATAATAGCCGAAAGCACAGGCCTCGTTCTGACGTCGGCCGTGTACTTCTGTTAAATAGGTTATCATCAACCCTGCAGTAATACTTATTGTAGATATGAATTCCGCCAATCTGCGGAATTCCACAATATATCTTCGTCACTGGATTTCTGGACAATATAAGACTAACAGTCTTGGATGGCTACCTCGAGCACAAATATATAAGTTCTGAAATGGCGGATCAGTGAGCTGCTGTTCACCCTAGGTAATCCTTTACATGTTCTGCCACCGAAAAGCGTAATAATGCATAAAGGTCGGTATTACCTGGAAAATGAATCCTCAGAACTAAACAAGGAATTCTGTCGTCATCCCGACGCACAGAGATTCACTGGGGAAAACTGCCATAGCAGTTACTTCGAAGATTCTCCCCGAAAAACAATGGACTCTTGGTCCCTTCAGAAAAACAGGACCTCCCGGCTTCCCGGAAGTATATCTCACTCCCGCTTAAAAAACCTTCCCATAGGCCTACGCCCGAACTGACAACCTCTGACCCTAAAGGTCAAACACAATGAATGAATAAACAAGGGAAGACAACCCCTAATCAACCTGACATCGCAGGTAAAGACACAATTATTCTTATGATACAAACATAAGCAAATAACTTGACAGATGACTCCGTCGAAAATGACAGCAACATTACTACCACCCCCCTGTAAAAAAAAAAAAATGCAATTTTTTTTTTTTTAATATGTTCATGAGCAAGATAGCACCAGTATCACTTCTGTGCTCATGCAAACAATGAACCTAATATCAGGTACAATAGAAGAGGGTACAAATCATCTCTCAACATAGGAGAAAATATTTCCTTTAAGCCAAACAAACTAAGGGATACCATTCAAGAAACCTAAGTTGCTGGCAATACCAATCATATATCAAACATTACTAAATAATATAATCATAGCAATATACAAATGTCAATGCTATTTTAGCAACATATCACTGATGGATGGACAAAATGAAATTTGTTAAATTATCTAAGCATCATCCAAATACATTTGTATTACAACATATTATGATATTAAGGACAGACCTAAGTCTGAAAATATATCAGGAAAAACTAGGACACAAGATTTAACTGGAATCATGTGGGCATCTAGACAATATGTCCGCCATCACATTATCCGAACCACGGATAGCTCGCACCGTGAAATGGAAAGGCTGAAGAGCAATAGCATAACGAGTAGATCTCGAGCTCTTCAAATCCTTACTTTGCATAGCCGTAAGAGCTTTTTGGTCGGTTTCCATAAAGAAATGCGCGCCCAGAAGGAACCTTTGTAGCTTAAGAATGGACCAAACCATAGCCAACAATTCACGGTCCAAAACCGAGTAATTCCTTTCTGCCGCATTCAGCTTCCTAGAAATATACATTACAGGATGCAGAGTTCCTGAATATTCCTGCATTAGTGCCGCTCCAATGCCAGTGGAAGAGGCATCACTACGAAGGACAAAAGTCTTATCAATCGTCGGTAGTCTTAAGATAGGATGAGATGAGAACAAATTCTTAACCTGATCCAATGAAGATTGGCATTCTTGGGACCAACGCACCATATTAGGAGAACCTTTTTTCAATAACGTTGAAAGTGGTGCCATAATGGAGGACAGATTCTCAATGAATCTTCCATAGAATTGTATCAATCCCAAGAGACTACGCACTTGCTTTTTTGTCTTCGGAACCGAGATATTTAATATCTTTGAAATGTTTTGGTCCTCTGTCTTCAACAGACCATGACCAACTCGATGACCTAGGAAGGAAATTTCACTAAACCCAACAAAAGCTTTAGAGGGTTTAGCAGTCAAACTATGCTCACGTAGAGTAGATAGCAATTCCTTCAGACCCACATAGTGTTCTTCCCAAGTATAGCTGAAAAGACAGATGTCGTCTAAATATGCAATGACATCTGCACGATCTGATAGAATTCGTCGCATCATGCGTACGAAAGTCGCTGGGGCGTTCATAAGCCCGAAAGGCATAAAATTCCATTGAAACAGACCCCTAGGTGTCGAAAAAGCAGTGAGAGGTTTGGCGTGTTCCGTCAATGGGACTTGCCAATAACCTTTCGACAAGTCTAGTTTAGTAAAGAATTTAGCTTTAGAAAGTCTAATAAGTAGATCATCTAATAACGGCATAGGTTCAGCATCGAACTTCGTAACTTGATTTAATTTGCGATAATCAACGCAAAGACGTATGTTATTGTCTTTCTTTCGAACAATAACTATTGACGAAGAATAAGCTGAAGTGGATGGTTCAATTATTTGTAGTTGAATCATTTCATCCAATTCTTTCTCGACTTGTGCTTGAAAATGAATAGGTATTGGGTATGGTCTTACTCTGATCGGATTACGATCAGTAAGTATGATGTCATGTTCTATGACATCTGTGTGTCCAGGAATGTCGGTAAGGACATCCTGATATGATTGTAACGTAGAGGATACTTGACGCTGTTCCTCAAAAGACAAGTTGGAAGAGACTGTAACGTCTCTCCACGATTCCGTTGAAGTAAGTGGAATCGCAGGAAGAGGTAAGTTCACGTCAGAAAAAAATAGTTTCCTCATCCTGTATAACAGACAGGGATGAGATGTGACCATGTTGGACTGGAGAGTCGTCCGTCGCCTGGAAAATAGGCTGTAAATAGTCTGGACGTTCAATAAACTCTGTTAGCATATTTATATGGAAGGTTTTATGCCTTCCATCCACATCGACAATATAGTCGACATCAGAAATTTTCGAGACTATAGTGTATGGACCCTTCCAAGAAATGAGAAGTCTATTCTCTCTTGAGGGCAGTAAGACATATGCTTTGTCTCCAGGACAAAGTTGACGTAGGCGTCTTTTCTTGTTAGCAAATCGCCTAGCTTTTTCTTTCGCAAATTCGGAAGATGAAGTTGCTAACCTGCACGATTCGATAATCTTTTCTCTAAGAGCTATAACATATTCATATGACGATTGTGTATCATCGTCAATATTATCGGAAGTTATCAAATCGTGTAACAAGGACATTGGCCCGCGCGGTTGCGCGCCAAAGACAAGTTCGAAAGGAGAAAACCCTGTATGCTCGTTGGGAACCTCTCTATAGGCAAAGAGGACTGCAGGTAAAACCCTGTCCCAATCTTCAGGATGATCCTCCGTTATCTTGCCAAGTAAGTTCTTTAGTGTCCTGTTAAGACGTTCTACCAATCCATTGGACATTGGATGATAAATACTACTGAGAGACCTTTTAATGTCTAGCGTAGCCATTACCTGAGACATAACGTCCGAAATTAACTGAGTGCCGTGATCCGACAGTATTTCTCCGGGGAATCCCAGACGAGAAAATACGAGCCAAAGAGCATCAGCGATATCGACAGTTGATATGCTCTTCAGAGGAATAGCCTCTGGCCAACGCGTGCACATGTCCACGCAAGTGAGGATAAATTGGTGTCCTCTGGCTGACTTAATTTTGAACGGACCAATGATGTCTATAGCCATTTTCTGAAACGGCCGAATCGGAATATCTGCAGCCTGAATAGGAGCAGCATGTCTCGGACCCCTAGACTTGACCTCTTGACAAATTTTGCAAGATCGGCAATAAATTCGGATGTCTTTATTCACGAATGGCCAAAAAAAAGACGCAAGGACTCTAGTTTTAGTTCTGGAAAAACCCATGTGTCCAGCACACTGAGAATCGTGTGCATGCCGAAGAATTAAGGCTCTCATACACTTAGGCACAAGAATTTGCGAATGCATAGACTTGTCCGAGTGTTGTACCATTCGTACCAATATACCATTCTTCATAGTAATATACGATTTGTGATTCGTATTTTGATTGGGATCCCCTTTCTTTGCAAGAAGGAAGTATTTCTTCAAAGAAGGATCCTCTTCTTGACGTTTAACAAACGAGTCATGGGAAATCACCAAGTGCTCGTCTTGGCTATCAACTTCATTACTATTATCAGATGAAGTTGGGGGATTAAGAGCTTGAGCTCTTGTCACCACTGCATTGACCGTTTGAATGTTTTTTTCTTCCCAACTAGAAATTTGTTGCGGGGTGCATTCCTTAACCCCATGAATACGACCGATTATAAGATCCGCAATAGGATTAGGAAGAAGACATGCATGGACATCTCCTGTGAAGAAAGGAGTGTCAATCCTAATAATAGCAGTAGGATAGCTTTCCATAGTACCACCAAATGTAACACATTTGATTGTTTTTCCAGTGGCACAGCAAGGATCTATCAGAGACTCCTTAACCCCGACGGTAGTACATCCCGAATCGAAAAGTACTGAGACTAGCCTATCATTTATTAGACCTTTATCTAAGATGAGAGATCCTCTCCCATCATGCGCAACTGTAGCAGGTAGAGCAGGAAGAGGGTGACCACAACTTAGCGTAGATACAGTTGATGAGTCAAACAATGTTAAGCATTGGGGGCATTCAGTTGCTCTCCCAAAATCGAAAGCACAACCAGTGATAGCCCTAGAGTTACCACTATCATTTGCTGTATTACAGGCTCCATCAAACTCTTGTTGTGCAGAGTTTGCCTGTTGGTAAGGTCTTTTCTTGTTAAACCTAGGTCTACCTCGATTATCATTTCCCCTGTAATTATTTCGACTATCATTTCCCCTGTAATTGTGATCATATTGCCTATTGTAATCATCATTCCGGTTTGAATCCCGGTTTCTAAATTCACCATCGTCATAATCTTGACGTCGAGAATGATTACCTCGAAAATTTGAATAATTATTATTTGGATAGCCTTTGCGAAAGTGTCTCAAATTATTACCACTAAAATTACGAGAACTACCATCTTGTCTCCACTGCATAGACGAAGAACCATCATGTGTTGGATTACTCCGCTTCTGAGTGTAATTTTGATTACTTCCCCTATTCCAATTTTGTTGAGCACCCTGAAATTTTTTTTTGAAATTAGGGCCATATGGTGTTGCCGAAGCAGCTGGCAACCCTTCTTTCACTTTAGAATTGCTAACTGTAGCATGGGGATGTGCTGTGGCATACTGACAACAGTATTCCTCCATTTCTTTTAAGTTTTTAGGCTTACGCTCATGAAGGAATGCAAGAAAAGAATCATTAACAGATGACAAAACCTTATCTCGCAATAATAAGTCCATTAGACCTTCATATGTTTTCTCAATCTGAGACAACTCAACCCATCGTGTAAATGTACGACGTATCTTTGTAACAAAATCAGAGAAATCTACTCCATTTTCTGGCAACATTGTCCTAAAACGAAGACGATAGTCTTCTTGTTTTAGTTGATATTTTTTTAGTAATGCTGCCCTGACAACATCATAATTAGTCCTCTCATGTTCGTCTATTGTCATAAGAGTAGTCACTGTGTCACCTGTAAAAAATGGCATCAGTTGTTCAACATATTTTTCCTTTTTTATGTTATGCGTATCGCACAAAAATTGGAATCTATCTAGATAATCTGCTACGTCATCCTTTAAAGGATTGAAATGAGGCAATTTAATCCTACTAACAAACTCCCTTGTCGTACTCGAAGTTGTTTGCTGAGCACCCGTACTCGCCAATTTCAATTTCTCTAACTCCAAAGTTGCGAGTTTTTCATCAAGTTCCATCTTCTGTTTTCTTTCCTCATGTTCCATTTTTCTGATTTCAGCCTCAGCTTTCCTCTCCTCTGCAGCAGCTTGAGCTTTCCTCTCCTCTGCCGCAGCTTCTTTGTCTAATCTCTTCTGTTCAGCTTCTTTGTCTAATCTCTTTTGTTCAGCTTCTTTGTCTAATCTCTTTTGTTCAGCTTCTATGTCTAATCTCTTTTGTTCAGCTTCTTTGTCTAATCTCTTTTGTTCAGCTTCAAATCTCCTTTCCTCCACCTGCATCTGCAATTTCTTTTGTTCAGCAGCAATATTAGCTTCTCTTTCTAATCTTTTCTCTTCAGCCTGAGCTTTTTTCTCTTCTGCAGCGAATGCTTTGTCATACTGAGCAACAGCCCATTGTTCTAACTGTTGACCAGTCTTATCAAGGGCTCTCCCTTGTGTAATAAAGTAGTCCAATGTAGACATCTTGTCTACTGAGATCAGTAACTTGCAGAAGCAAATATATTAAATTATCCCACTTTAATGGGAGACAAGTCTGAAATGATAGACTTGTATACTCACTTCACTTTCTTTCACACTCTTAGTCTTGTTTATAATGTACCCAAAAAATCACCTGAGTACCTGTGGAAAAAAAAAATTCCCTTATATCCCACTCACTATGGGCACAAGTCTTTTTTATAAAGAACTTGAATATGTATTTCACCTTGTCTCAATCTTTGTAGATAACAAGTCTTTTATCAAAGAACTTGTATAAATATCTTATATAATATTATTTAACAAACTCTATATGAAGAGTCTACCTTATCAATAATATCAAAACATGACCAAGTATGTGTATGTAGACTGTGCATGACAGTAATGTAGTACAACCAAAAAAAAAATACAAAGACAAAAATACAAAACAATACAAATGGCAACACTGTTTTAACCAAAAATGTGTAGAGAAATACACAAGAAAGGAGAGACCTACAGAATACAAACAAAACAAATCGACAATCAAAACTGAAAAACAGACTGTCACGTAGCGTTTAAAGGATAAGAGAATTATTTAGAGGAAATAATAGATCTGATGTGGAAGATTTGGCTCAAGGAATCCCTGCTGGGTTTTCCCACTTCCAAAGGGTGACGAAGAGGGTAAATTCTCCTAACTCGACAGGTCTGGAAAAGATTGTAAGGAGATATTTGGTCTCTCGCTACCGTCGTCCCCTTCTCAGTTATCTATTATTATTATTCTTTAAATTATATTATATTTTACGAGCCCCCCCTCCCTTATAAAGGAAGATAAACATAGACAATATTCAACATCTAATGGAAGGAACAAAGCGTGGGGTACAGTATATACACCCAATTGGTTTATTGCAATAAAGTGAATAGATGGTGAATGATAGTATTGTCGATGGAATTAGTGTCTGCTGTATGTATTATGTGTCTCACAATTCACGTGTTTTTCATCATGGATGACTAAACTTTGTGGCATTGATTAGGTGAGTTTCCTTTGTCGTGGACTTAGCTTTTCAGCCCCCGGCTGATAGTGAAGTGTGGTTAGTTCTCCGGTCTCCTGACGTTGCCCCGGTAGGTCTTGAATGGTTCGGATTTGCCTTCTCTGTGCTCGACTCCGTATTCTGCGCTGAGATTGGACTGTCGTGCAAGGCTCCACCATAGACTACTCAAAGATGGACGCTAACCCGCAATTAGACACGTGGCTTCAGTGCTTTTAATGCGAGAATTCGCCGATAATTGGGTTAGACCTAGCTGTCTCAAGGGTTCCGGGCAAGTGAAGATTGCCCGTGTTTGGCGCACTTTTAGCGGGACATTTCCGCTTGGACACGTGATCCATAGCGTGCATCATGTGACATTAGCCTCGTTTTAGACGCTCCAATCAATAAGGTTAAAAGTCACGTGATGTTTTCCTAAGTGGCCTAAACTGGTTTTATCAGCTTAAGCAGTCTTAAATTAAAACAGGTTCCTAGCTACCGAGGTCATTGGTCAACAATGACGTCGTATCTAAAAATAGCGAGGAGAAATACTGAATGCTAGGAGAATTTCCGCCAGTGACAATTCCCGGGACTTTGCGATTATGCATTGAGGATGAGAAAAAAAACGATGTCCGTAAATAATAAAAAAAATGAAGAGAAGATTGGGCAAGTTGTCACACAAGCCCCTCCTCAAGTTTGACGTTCCGTCCAACTCCTCTTGTCCTGTCTTCCTCTTCTTTTCCAGTTTCTCATATCTCCTCGGTTGCGTCCGGATGTCTGCTCAAAAAATCTGCCCCTACGTTGTTCTTCCCAGGTATGTATTCTATGTGAAATGAATATGGCTGCAACAGTAGTGACCATCTCATAAGCCGGGCATTAAGGTTCTTCGACGCTGCAAGAAATATCAACGGTTGGTGATCACACTGCACCGTGAACTTTTTCCCGTATAAATATGGTTGAAACTTCTGCACAGCCCATATTAGCGACAGACATTCTCGTTCGATGGTAGAGTAGTTCTGTTCAGCAGGGTTCAATTTCCTACTAGCATATGCGATGGGGAATAGAGTTGCAGAAGGTCTATCACTAGGCTGCAGGAGAGTGGCTCCTATCCCTATATTGCTAGCATCTGTTCGCAGCGTAAAGTTCAGAGTTAAGTCAGGCAGTCGCAGAATTGGCCTAGCTGTGAGTTTCTCCTTCAGCAGCGTGTAGGCATTTTCGCACTCCGCTGTCCAGGTTACTTTGTCCGGGTTCCCATTCTTGGTTAATGCGGTCAATGGCGCACTCAGGGTATTAAAATCTTTAATATATCTCTGGTAGAAGCCACATAGAGACACAAATGACCTTACATCCTTTTTAGTCTGGGGTCGTGGGGCCCGCTGTAACTTCTCAATATTACGCGCATCTGGGAACATGCATCCATGCGAGATAGTGTGTCCCAGGAATTCTAGTTGCTCGCAGGCAATTTGACATTTTGTAGGGCGAGCGGTGAGTCCTGTTTCTCTAAGTCTTTCGAAGAGTAGGGAAACTGCGTCCAGGTGCTCCTCAAAGGTGTTCGTGGCAATAAGTATGTCGTCCATGAAATTACTTATCCCAGGGTGGTTCAGGGGTTCCAGTAGCTTCCTCATCATACGAGTAAAGACGCTTGGGGCGTTGCTTAGCCCAAATGGCAATACATTAAACTCATAATGGCCTTCAGAAGTACTAAATGCTAACATATGTCGAATTTCCTCTTTTACCGGGATCTGGTAGTACCCTTTGCTAAGGTCTATCTTCGAAAAGTATCGTGCTCTACTCAGCTTGGTGAAAAGCTGATTCTGATCCGGTAAGGGCTCCGCTTGAAATTCCGTTACAGCGTTGAGCCTTCGGTAGTCTATGCAGAGGCGATGTTCTCCTGTGGATTTTCTAAGCAACACTACACTCGCACTATAAGGCGACTCTGATTTTGAGATAATATTTTCCTTAAGCAGGTACTCGATTTCCTCACTCAATGCCTTTGCTTTAGCATAAGGAACAGGATAGTTCTTAACTCGTACCGGGGCGAGGTCTGTTAGCTTCATATCAAATTCTATCAGGTTGGTCATGCCAGGTTTATCCGTGAGTGTACTGGGGTGTTTTCTCAACAACTGTTGAACCCGTGCCTGCTGATCCTCCGTTAAAGTTGAACTAATCTGAACATCTTGATGAGTTTCGCACTGACGAAGAGGGTATTCACAGGAGGTCAGGGGTTCTGCCTCAGTTTCCGTCGCAATAGCCAGTGTCAGGAAATGTGCTGGTTCTGCACCTGGTCTTTCATAATATCGCTTCAGCAGGTTTATGTGGTAAATTTTCTGCTTCCCCTTTATGGCAATCTTGTAATTGGTGCGCGACATTTTCTCAACAATTTTATATGGACCTCTCCACCCGATTTGCAATTTATTATTGCTACTGGGCAGGAGTAATAATACCTGTTCTCCTACTTCTAGCTCCCTATCCTTCGCAGTGCGGTTGTAGTAACGCGCATGTTTACGACGGGCACGGCGTACATTTTCCTTTGCCAGTTCCCATCCTGTTTTAAGGCGTTGGGTCAACTCCTTCACGTATTGGGATGCAGAGGTGACCGTCTCATCAGCTTTATCATCTGTCCAAGTACGTAACAGTGCCTCTAAAGGTCCTTTTATAGGTCTACCAAACAGCAATGTGGCAGGAGGCATCCCAGTAGAATTGTGGGGTACTTCGCGGTAAGCAAATAGTGCTGCGGGTAAGTATTGATCCCAGCTCTCTGGTTTTTCCTGCGCAAGTTTCCGAAGGATGGAAATAAGGGTCCCGTTAAACCGCTCCACCTGGCCATTTGCCTGGGGGTGGTAGGGAGAGGTGTGGATATGTCGGGCCTGAAATATCCTAAACACTTCCTCGGTGAGTTTTCCTCGGAATTGGGAACCATTATCTGTCAGGATCTGTGACGGAAACCCTAGCCGAGTAAATATGGTGAGCAGAGCCTCAGCATCATGCTTAGAATCACAGGCGGGCATAGCAATTGCCTCTGCCCACATGGAGCAACAATCCACTAACGTGAGTATATAACTGTTTCTCTTTTTGCTACGAGTAAGTGGACCCACAATATCCACCGCTACTCGTTCGAAGGGTGTGCCCAAGATTGGCATTTCTCCCAGAGTGGCTGGGGCCGTCCAGTGTTTCGGCGCTGTCCTCTGGCACTGCGGGCATGATTTCACATATCTCTGGATATCGGCGTTGATACCTGGCCAATAATAATGACATGAAATACGCTGAATCGTGGCACTTATGCCCATGTGGCCACTAAACGGAAGGGCATGGCCCATTTCTAGGACCTGGGCTCGGTATGCTGATGGAACCACAAGTTGCCCATGTTCCTGTCCTCCATTTCCTGCTTTCCGATGCAACAGCCCCTTTTTCTTGTAGAAGTCTCCCTTTTGGAGAGGAGTGTGCGCTCTCGGTAGTTTTTTGTAGCAGGGTGCTAGAGATTGATCCTCCGTTTGTGCCTTTTTTAATTCCTCAGGAAGGATGTTGGGTGGGGATTCCAACTCCGTATTCCGTTTGGCCTGTCCTCTAGTGGTGACAGCCGCCACAACCAGAGGGTGAATGGGTTCTCCCAAGAACACATACCTACACCCTAAGATCAAGGGATAAATAGGGTCGTCCAAGATCGCTGCACGGATTTCCCCAGTCACATATTTTTGATTTGACCTTAATCTTGGCTATGGCCAAACGCATAGGTGCTGCACTTTTAGTAGGTCCTTGTATTTCTATAGTGTCTTCTGTCATCTGGTCAGGCTTGACTAGGGATGCACAGACAACTGCGTCGAATGCAAGGCCTGTATCATAAAGGCAGGTCACCTCTTGGTCATTTACGAGGACTGTCTCAACGACCGGGGGATGTCGGGGTTTGTCCAGAGGTTCTTCCGGTCCATTTCCCCTTGCGGCACTTTTACGTAAGCAGGCAGCATGATGAGGTGGGTTTTTCCGGTTGCACTCCTGCGTATTGTGGGTGATGGTTCTACAGTGCTTACACCATTTTTCCCCTTGCCTCTGCTGCTGGAAATTAGATCTCTGAGTAGTCTTGTAGTCTGGCTTGTCATGCTTTTTGCAGTTAGTATACGGTGGTTTCACTTGGGGGTCCATGTGTGACTGAGCTGTCTGTCTAGGTACGTAATCTGGTTGTTTCCGTCTGGGTGGTGGATTCTCTGATAGTGCTGCCTGATATCGTTCCGCTAACTGGACTATGGATTCTAAAGTGCTGGCCCCATTCTCTGTCAGGAATCTTCTCATGTCGGAAGTCATGGTGTCCTTCAGTTGTTCGATCATGACCATTTCCTTCAGGCCTCCCAATCATGAGTAAAATTCCCTAGGGCACCCCACTTCTCCACGTAGGAATCCAGTCTCGCAGCAAACTGAGCAAAGTTCTCCGACTTCCCTCCTAGAGTTACGGAACCTCTTCCTATAGGCGTCAGCATGTAGCTCATAACGAACCAATAGTGCCTTTTTCAAAGAGTCGTAGTCATCCTGTAAACCGGAGGAAGCTTGCTATACACGTCATAAGCAGTTCCTCTAAGCCCTTGCGACAGTTTCAGGTTCCATTTGCTCTTCTCCAAACCAAACGTGGTGGCAAACTTCTCAAATTTGTCCAGATACCTATCGATCGAGTCGGCTTGTTCCGAGAAAGCTTCGAATGGAAACGTCAAGGGTCCCAAAGTTGACATGAGTGTGAGGATGGCAAATGGTCGGTGCCCCGCGTGCAAGGAAGGCATATCATCTGACCGATGGCATCCGGTGCCCCTGCGTGAGGAAGGCATATCATGACGTGGCGAAAGGAGGTATATGCTGTCGCACCGGCTACTGGTTCAACTCTTTGAGCTTGTCCCTGCATCTCTAACTGCTTCATCTTCAATGCATGCTCGCGTTCATCTCTCTCGCTTCTTTCTCTAGCGTCTACAGCTTTTATCCTCTCATCTATTTCTGCTAACTTTATTCGCTCTTCTCTTTCAGCTTTCGCTGTTTCTCGAGCGTAATACTTATCAGTCTCGACACTGACATAATTTGCAAGGTCCACCCCACTATAACCTAGATCTCGACCGGCCTCCCCTAGTGCTGCCTTAAGCTTAACTATTTCAGCCATCTTTTGCAGTTAAGTCCACACTGAGTAAGCTAGTGCTACCTTCCAATAGTATTTCTAGCAACAAGTAAATACTAATTATTTATCCGACTGCTGTAGAATGAAATTACTACAGTTATGGAGACTTAAGGTCTGTAATTCAATGAAATACAAAATCAAGAACTAACTTAATTAAACACAACATATATAAAGGGATTCACCAATCAATGCCTGAATTTCTAGAAAAAAATGTTTTCTGTCTTTCTAGACCTCCTGTGTGAAAATACATGTGTTAAAATGGTATACTGTAATGACTGAATGGATGATACTATCCCAGAGGTATGATAAAATACATAAGTTCAAATCCCGGACCGAGACACCAGTGTCACGTAGCGTTTAAAGGATAGAGAATTATTTAGAGGAAATAATAGATCTGATGTGGAAGATTTGGCTCAAGGAATCCCTGCTGGGTTTTCCCACTTCCAAAGGGTGACGAAGAGGGTAAATTCTCCTAACTCGACAGGTCTGGAAAAGATTGTAAGGAGATATTTGGTCTCTCGCTACCGTCGTCCCCTTCTCAGTTATCTATTATTATTATTCTTTAAATTATATTTTACGAGCCCCCCCTCCCTTATAAAGGAAGATAAACATAGACAATATTCAACATCTAATGGAAGGAACAAAGCGTGGGGTACAGTATATACACCCAATTGGTTTATTGCAATAAAGTGAATAGATGGTGAATGATAGTATTGTCGATGGAATTAGTGTCTGCTGTATGTATTATGTGTCTCACAATTCACGTGTTTTTCATCATGGATGACTAAACTTTGTGGCATTGATTAGGTGAGTTTCCTTTGTCGTGGACTTAGCTTTTCAGCCCCCCGGCTGATAGTGAAGTGTGGTTAGTTCTCCGGTCTCCTGACGTTGCCCCGGTAGGTCTTGAATGGTTCGGATTTGCCTTCTCTGTGCTCGACTCCGTATTCTGCGCTGAGATTGGACTGTCGTGCAAGGCTCCACCATAGACTACTCAAAGATGGACGCTAACCCGCAATTAGACACGTGGCTTCAGTGCTTTTAATGCGAGAATTCGCCGATAATTGGGTTAGACCTAGCTGTCTCAAGGGTTCCGGGCAAGTGAAGATTGCCCGTGTTTGGCGCACTTTTAGCGGGACATTTCCGCTTGGACACGTGATCCATAGCGTGCATCATGTGACATTAGCCTCGTTTTAGACGCTCCAATCAATAAGGTTAAAAGTCACGTGATGTTTTCCTAAGTGGCCTAAACTGGTTTTATCAGCTTAAGCAGTCTTAAATTAAAACAGGTTCCTAGCTACCGAGGTCATTGGTCAACAATGACGTCGTATCTAAAAATAGCGAGGAGAAATACTGAATGCTAGGAGAATTTCCGCCAGTGACAATTCCCGGGACTTTGCGATTATGCATTGAGGATGAGAAAAAAAACGATGTCCGTAAATAATAAAAAAAATGAAGAGAAGATTGGGCAAGTTGTCACACAGACAAAATATTACAAAAACAACGTTAAGTACAATTACATCACAGCTAACATCAATAGCGACCAATTGTCACTAGCAAATTTCCAAATTAAGAAAATTTGCACCTACAGAACGCTTACAGTAAGCCTCGATCAAGTGGCATATTTACCGTAAGACCCACCAACCGAAAAACCCGCAGAAAAATACACCAAAAACAGTAAAAGTAACATAATATAGCAATCAATTTCAATGTGTTGCAGAACAAGTTCAGTCACAGCTGAAACTAAAATAAATTCCTTGCTCCTTGCGAACACAGAAACGAAATGTCAAACGCGCACTGAACGTCAAATCCACTGTAACATAAAGTGGTATTCACGAACCAAAGTTACTATGACCTTCTCAAATTAGGGCTTGCACATTGAATGTTTACTATTTCCACGTACTGTTTACAGACACTTGACCTCCAACAATGTAGCTTGAATGCTCTGACCTAGAAAAGTCTGTTGTTGAATGAAACGTGTAACAACCAGCAGTACTGTTTACAATAGGAACCCGCCTTCTATGCAGTTATGGTCCACGTAGCAAATGCCTAGTAGTTAACTTCAGTACATGTCTTGTTATGCTTTATGTAGCATTATAATATAAATGCTCGTACTGTTTATTTGGGTCAACCGTTGATGACCTATATCTGTCCTGTTGTAGCCAAAACTTGCAAGTGTAGAATTAGCGCTGTGTGTTACGGCTGTCCCGTGTGTAGCTTAGACCCCACAGATCAGAAGTGTAATGTGTACTTGTCCTTCTTGTAACTTTCTCGACAAAACTGGAGACATCATACATGTAACAGCCAACCAGGAATGTAAATTTCTGGATCCATAAATGTCAACAATAATGTCAAATGCTCGCTCTGTTCTTTTTAAACCCACAGATCTGGTCCATCAGAAATGTAAGTTTCTAGGCCACATTGGCGACAAGAAATGTATCATAAGAGCCCACGTAACTGGTCCACCAGAAATGTAACTGTCTTTTTTTTCTTGTTGAGGTGATCACTGGCCCAAGACAGTATACATGTTGTTAGATGTGTAGTGCGAGCGTATGATGAATTGAGTGTGGGTGCGAATGAAGGCGCGAATGTGTTTAGGCTCGTATAGATGTAGATCCTGCAACCCATACTCTCACATGCAGTAATCAAGGATGCTTTGACACTGCAGGCATGTTTCAAGACATTTATTGACGGGGACACACATAGTATCAACAGGAACAGTCAGTGTAACAAGGTCATGCTGACCTGACATCGATAGGTATACATTTGGCATTCAAAAAGGTAAACATCAGAATAGACGTGCATGGTCAATAGCAAAGTTCTTCAATAATGACAGTTCGTAGCGTCGCCCTTGGCGTCTCTGACTAAACGCGTCAGATGCCTTAGTTACTTTGACACACAGGTGCAACTTGGCACTCCCCGCCAATTGCACATATCAGGCTGTAGTATAATAGCCGAAAGCACAGGCCTCGTTCTGACGTCGGCCGTGTACTTCTGTTAAATAGGTTATCATCAACCCTGCAGTAATACTTATTGTAGATATGAATTCCGCCAATCTGCGGAATTCCACAATATATCTTCGTCACTGGATTTCTGGACAATATAAGACTAACAGTCTTGGATGGCTACCTCGAGCACAAATATATAAGTTCTGAAATGGCGGATCAGTGAGCTGCTGTTCACCCTAGGTAATCCTTTACATGTTCTGCCACCGAAAAGCGTAATAATGCATAAAGGTCGGTATTACCTGGAAAATGAATCCTCAGAACTAAACAAGGAATTCTGTCGTCATCCCGACGCACAGAGATTCACTGGGGAAAACTGCCATAGCAGTTACTTCGAAGATTCTCCCCGAAAAACAATGGACTCTTGGTCCCTTCAGAAAAACAGGACCTCCCGGCTTCCCGGAAGTATATCTCACTCCCGCTTAAAAAACCTTCCCATAGGCCTACGCCCGAACTGACAACCTCTGACCCTAAAGGTCAAACACAATGAATGAATAAACAAGGGAAGACAACCCCTAATCAACCTGACGTCGCAGGTAAAGACACAATTATACTTATGATACAAACATAAGCAAATAACTTGACAGATGACTCCGTCGAAAATGACAGCAACATGGTGTATATCTTCAACACTATAGATGAACAATGAAATGAAATGTACAAGTAATTGGAAGAAGTACATTTTCTGTAACTAATGAACTGATTTTGTAACTTATGTACTGAAAATCACATGAAAAATATACCTCAACAACACCTTTAGTTCATGCAGTTCATCTTCTAGGACCTCTGTTCTGATTGCCTCCAGCCAGTAAGGCATCACATAATCCCAGATCTGACACAAATAAAGAAAACAGAAGCTGTTATGTTAACACAGTCTGGATCGAACATAAATGACAGAAAAAAATAAGCTGTTATATTAACCAGGGTTCATAGCAAATTTCTTCAAGCATTTTCCAGGCTTTTTCCAGGTTTTTCCAGGTCCAGCACGTGATTTTCAAGGATGGGAAACTCTAATATTTTCCTCTTCTAATTTTCTCAGATATAATTATCACTTTGCTGATCAGCAATCCGGAGCATTACCATCTCCCATTACCAAGGGTGTTTGCAGATTTCTTTAAAAAGAACTTTTTTTTTAAAATTCATAAAAGATTGAAAAACAGACATCTTTTCCAAGTTTTTAGTGAATTTGTTCAACATCAGCGCAATAAAATGTTAGTGACATGGATGGTAATGAATAAAATAAGCTTGACTGACGTATTGATTTAACGATTAACCACGTATATCAACATAAAAGGCTAATAAAATTGGAGTAAAATGTTTAAAAAAAACTGTATTTTTCGTGTTTGTCTTTTTTTAATGTATTCTGCGTCTGTGGCATCTGACAATGAGTGTTTGTAAATGTTTGAGTAGTTAAGTACCTCTAGTTGGAGTCTGAGCTGCTTTTTTCATTAACTGGGGTTGAAGTTGTAGCTGTAGGCCTCTGCAAGAGTCTTTGTCAACGATCCACGTTGATAATCCTTGACTGTGTGGTATAACTTGAAGCAGGGTATCAGGCATAGAGGTACATTGCAATCTGGGCAGTACATGCAAGTCTGACTTCTGTTCCCTGCAGCCTTACACACTTTACAGTCTGGTTTATACCTTGCCCTTTCATATTTATCAATGAAGTGGTGCTCAGTAAGTCGTGTTGTTGTGACTTGTGGTTTTCAAGGTGTCACATTGCGTCGAAGAATAGCAGGTTCAATAAGAGTCATACTGACATCCTGATCTTCGCTTTGATCTTTTTCTGTAGAGTTGGCAGTGTTGTAGGTTATGTGCCCATTGACCAGGGCAGTTTCAACTAAGAAATAATATAAAAATAGGATCTGTGTGGCTAGGGGTAGCTTGCACCTAGTTGGCTGAAGTTTCCACACCTCCCATACTTTTGCTGTATTTTTCTGCAAGCACTAGCTTCTGAATTGTTCTGCCCTAAAGAATTTGTCTTTCTAACTGTCTTGTTTATATTATCATTGGAGTGAACAGTGGATATAAGGTTAAATCTTTTCGTATCATGCCAGGTGACTGTCTGCATGCCTTATCTTCTGTCGCACAAAACACAGGATGATTTGTCTTTTTCAATTTGAGTTGTTTTTTCTTCAGTGCTACAGGAAAATGCTTCCTATTTTCCGCTACTGTTCCAAATGCACCAATCTGAATTTCAGGTCTTGAAATAAAGCTGAAGGCTGAATCAAAACTACCACAGAAGAGAATATGTCCCTTGTTGCGTATGAAATTTGAATTAAAACTATGGTGACTTTTCACTGAAAAAAAAAAGAGTCCAAATAATCTCAGCTCGCAAGAGTTTTTTCCTTGGTCACAAATGATGTCACATCTGTAGGTCTCCTAGTAGTGTTAGTTCATTAAAAAAAAAAAAAAAAAAAAAGGGAACACAAATAACTTATGAGTAGGCCTAAGCTATGTATCTTTACCAATTCAAAATTCTAAACGCATACATAATACAGTCAAACAATATTTAACTAGAACAAAAGGTAATATATATAGTAATTGGGAGGGTAATACTTATGATAAGTGAAAATCTATTAAATATCTAACTGGAGACCTATACCCCCCCCCCCCACCCACCCACATCTTTACTATTTTTGTTGGGTTTTGTTTCGTTTGTTTGTTTAGATTTTTTTTTAAAATTTAATTTAATTTTTTTTTAAATTTTAAATAACATAGGCCTATCCACAAAACTGCTGATTTTCTTACTTACTTACTTAGTCGTTCCCCTTCTACCGTGTATCGGCGGTTATTCATGTTATCTGAAATTGAAAACATGTAGGCCTAGGCCTATCCTAATTAGCCTATAACCCTTCAGAGGTAGAACGGGATAAGTCTTTTCATCATAAATATAATTAAAAAAGCATTCAAAATATATTTATTTCCAAAAACTGTGGTGAAATGAACAGTGGGACATGGGTCTGATAACAGGGTAGGCTATAGGATATGGAATCGCCATCAATTTCTATTCCTGGCCATCTTAAACTGTGTCAAATATATTCCCGTATGCAGAGGTAAACCAAGAAATTTCGTTCAAACGCTTGCTTATAGGCTAATTTTGGCCATGGTTAAAAATTAAACTGTAAATAGGCCTACATTGTAAATACAGACGCAAGTACAGTAGGTCTATCTATAAACTGGACTTATTTAAATAGGTTTTATAAATGAGATAAATGAATTTATTACTTACGACGAGTGCTAAAAATAAAACTGCGTTTACGTCGTTAACGCAAAGCGGCGAAAACTTCTGGAAATGGATTTAATGCGCAAAGGGAAGTAAAAATTGTACTGTAACTTTGCGCAAAGGGAAGTAAAAATTATACGGTAACTTTACAATTTTTACTTCCCTTTGCGCACTTCCATTTCCAGAAGTTTTCCGCGGTTTCGTTTTCGGCGCTTTGCGTTAATGGCGTAAACGCAGATTTATTTTTAGACTCGTCGCGTCTGTTGTTGCGAAAAATACCATCAATAACCAAAAAATGGACACAAAGTAACGAACTTTCGATTTCGTATTATTTTTCAAGGTCCGATGCGGAAAATTCAAGGCTTTTAGCCATTTTTCCAGGCTTTTCAAGGCTTGGAATTTTTTTTTTCGTTTTCCAGGTTTTTCAAGGTTTTTCCAGGTCGCTACGAACCCTGATTAACGTAGACACAGATTTAACATAAATTAATGAAAAAAAAAGATGTTATTATGCTTACATAGTCCCAGACATAACACAAATAAACAAAATAGAAGCTGTTATGTCAACATAGTCCCAGATCTAATATAAATGAAGGAAAAAATAGGCTATTATGATAGGATACTCTATTCAGAGCAATACAACAGAAGAATCTGATCATCAGAAGTAGTCCCCCTGTTGATCAAGTGTTTCGGTCCGATAATCTCCTTTACACTGGGGGGGGGGGGGGGGGTGGTGGTGCCACTTGGGTCATAACTCCCAAATGACAGCCTCCTGTTGTCTTGTGCAGAGAATTGAACCCACTCCACCTTGGTTGCAGCTTTCAAATTCATTCCTATTTTCTGCCAGCTGGAGGCAATTTTGAAAGTAAACCCTATGTTGAAAACAAATTACTGTCCCGAGTTCCACAGCCTGTTGTGGTTGTTCCACAGCCAGCACGATGCTTTTTCCAGAGTTTCGCTGAGCCTCTTAAGCACCCTTGTTCTTGACTATCCTCTCAACCCCAACAGTTTCAGCAGATCGTACACTGAGGCCACCACGAGACCTCTTGCACCCACCTCAACAGCCATGACCCTTACAGTGAACCTATCATGTCTCATGTCCATGGCCAGATCATTATACTTGGCCACTTTGAATGAGTGTTGCTCGTCCAATCTGGATTCAAATGGCTCAGTCAGCTCAATCTGACAGGTGCGATGCTGAGTCTTCGAATGCGCATTATACTGTGCTACTCCGTCAATTTGACTGATGGGTCTTCGAGTATCTTCTTCTTCTGATACTCAGTATGTGGAGTACGCCTGTGCCCCTAACCCATGTAAGTCTACTGCTAACTCCGTCATTTGCACAGTCAAGAAGAGATGGTAAACTTCTATTATGTATACATAGTCCCAAATATAACACATATTAACCGAATAGAAGCTGATATGTCAACATAGTCCCAGATCTAATATAAATGAAAGGGGGGGAGGGGGGATAAAACGGTTAATTTAACATAGCCCCAGATCGAACATTCATTCAATTTTTTTTAAAAGATAAAGTATCCCATTCAATCCTTGATGGGTTATAATTAGGATATATAATGTACGAGGGGCGTTCAGAAAGTAATGCACCACATCGTTTTTCTCAGGAGCTGTTTATTCAAAAAGCATGAAATTTATACACAATATACATGGATATGTCTTGTAAACATCGGTATTATTCAACATAATCCCCATCAACTTGTACGGTTTTATGCCAGCGTGAAACAAGTGCATGTATTCCTAGCCCGTAGCAGATTTTGTCTTGATCATGTAGCCATTTCAAAGAAAATCTATTCGCTGTTGCCCTTAAGACGCCACTAGGCATAATGGCCACTGACTGCTTTGCCGGTCGTTGGCTAAGGACGGAAGAAGAAGAAGAAGATGTAGCCATTTCTTCGCTGCATGAATCACTCCTTCATCATCTTCAAACCTTGTCCCATAGAGTGCATCTTTAAGTGGACCAAATAGATGAAAATCAGAGGGTGCGAAATCGGGACTATAGGGTGGATGGGGTAGTACAGTCCAACCCAATTTGGTGATTGCTTCCCGTGTTGCCAGACTTGTGTGAGGTCGCGCATTGTCGTGAAGGAGAAGCAGGTCTGCTGGATTCTTGTGCGGCCGAACTCTGCGAAAACGTTGATTGAGTTTTTTCAATGTCTTAATGTAAGCTTGCGAATTGATTGTCTCTCCTCTTGGCATAACGTCCACAAGAATCACACCTTCAATGTCCCAAAAGACAGTGATCATGACCTTTCTAGCTGAAGGAATTGTCTTGAATTTCTTTCTTCGTGGTGATTGCGGATGATGCCACTCCATTGACTGTCTTTTTGTCTCAGGTTCAAAATGATGTGCCCAGGTTTCGTCACCTGTAACGATCTTAGCCAAAAAGTTTTCTCCATCAGCATTGAAACGCTCCAACAATTCAGAAGAAATTGCTTTCCTTTGCAATCGGTGGTCATTTGTGAGACTTCAAGGAACCCATCTTGCGTAAACCTTAGAAAATCCGAGAGTTTTTATAACTGCATTTGCACTACCAATGCTGACTGACAGCTGTAAGGCCAATTGTTGAGTAGTGATTCGCCTATCAGTAAGAATAATGCCCTCAGCGCATTTCTGCGTTGGTGGCTGTGGCAGGACGTCCACAGCGCGGCCGATCAAGCAGCTCTGTATCTCCACTTCCTGATTCTTTGATTCTCTGAACCCAGCAACTGACTGTACTCCTGTCGACTGCAAAACTTCCATACACATCACATAGATGCTTGTGAATGTTCACAACAGTTTGCAACGAGAAATTCTATCACAATTCGCTGCTTATAACGCAAGTTGCTAACACGCTCCATTTCAACGGTTTAGGGCAGCCGTATTATTTGGCCGGTTGTGGTGCAATTTGGTGCACACAATTGGCACATGCCATATTTGAAGTGTGCAAAATTTCATGCTTCTATCTTCATTATTAGCTGAGAAAAACGATGTGGTGCATTACTTTCTGAATGCCCCTCGTAGTAAATTCTAGATAATAAAATCTGATTTCTGATATCTAAATATAGTACCTTCTCCCCCCTCCACTCATTCCAAATACAGTAACTCAAAGCTGTAAAATTGTGTGAATGTATGGATGTGTGCCCTTCCCTTTAAAGAAAAATAAAATAAATAAAAAAACAATACAAAACAAAATAAAAAAAAAAAAAAAAAGGTAAGGTCTTTCATAACTGCCCTTTTGCTAACAAGGTGAAAAGGCGTGAGAAAGCCCTATGGGTGTCCGGGATGACTAATAAGTAGCCATTTCTTGGAAATGGATAAAGAAGGTGCTACATTAATTTTCATGTCATGATTATTACTGATCGGGCTTGGATAATTAGTAAGAAGAGGGGCTAAACGTTTAACCATTGTGTCACGAAATGGATTTAGGACTAGAGACTGTCTACCTATAGTGACAAGACAATAGTAAGAAGAAAGACTGAAATGATAGATTCAGATAGAAATATAGTGCAAACTGTGAAAATTGAGACCATTGGCTCCGAGGTTGAGAACCGAGGTTGATTCTTTCCTCGCCACTTCGGACGTTTAAATTGCTATGGCCTCGAACCACCTCTAACTACCCTATGGGGATAAGGTTCAATTAAGATTCACAAACACCAAGGTACAGACAACATATAGCTACTGTACTAAAGGAAATGACTGATGCCAGCTACAATTTATACAAGTTTATTATACATCTATAAACAACAAACATATGCATGTCCCATACATCAAGTGCGAGGATGCACTCCTGAAACAAAATCAAGCACAGTTAAAAAAAAATGCATCCACCCCAACCCTTCTCCCACAATTGCAACCTGTATGGAGAAAGAAGGTAAGGTTAACTGAAATGAACTACACTGCACTTGATGTCGCCTACACTCCAAACTAGCTGTTCTAAATTTTAACTCTAAGTCCACTGATAGCTGGAACGACGGCGAAGTGACTACACAATCTCTGCACAGACTTCGGTTCTACAAAGCCTATCCTGGAATCTCCTGAACACAACTAACTGCACCTCTAAACTTCAGCAGCTGTCCTCTGCTATGATTCACCAAAACTAACAGTTCTGCCTATCTGTGCTGACTTCAGTAGAGAGAATGTTTACCCTTTCTCTCTCCACTAACTCTGGAATTGACTGCGGTTTAACAGAACCCCCCTGGATTCTGGACTGGAACTGTAGCTGACTTCTACCACTCTGAAATTACCTGCCCGAGTATCTATAACTGGGCCGTCGGCTTTATTATGGCCGTGAAGAAACGAACACAAAATTACCACAACGCTGGCAGCCTGCCAAATCTGCGTGTGTAACGAGCGTCAGAGCTCAGGATTTATCCACAAAAATCCTATTCGCTGGAAATGTCTTCCCCTGGCTGGGAAAACGTATTTTCTTCCTCTCCTTCCACTACTGGCAACTAACGTAAAACCCTTGCGGTTCTGCGAATGCCCCAACTTTGCCGTGGGAGAAATTTTGTGGTCTCAAAATTCCGCTCTCATTCCCACAAAGCCGGTACCTGCTGTTTTAGACAAAACAAAACAACAGCTAAACAAACCATAATAATACATTTCAAATAACAATTAACTTCCTTACTCTTCACCACGTAACTCCCCTCTCTACCTGAGCCTACAAAGTAAACATTGGCTAACCCAGATCGCTTGTTCTGCCTGACTAACTCCGAGCAACAATAATATTTTCAATGGCCCGTCTGGGCAGACGTACTGTGGCCTACTTCTTACGCGGACACTAATGCCGTAAGGATTAATAAAAATTAAAACTAGTCCTCTCTAGGAATTCCTAAAATTCCCGTCAGTATGATTAATCACCTCAAAATTGAAATAAAATATTATTCCCTTAACATTAATAAATTTCATCTCCATCTTCTGAATACACAGAATAACAAAGCACAATCAATAACCTATAACCCTGTTTACGCTAGCATCTACATGCCGTCAAAAGTTATACATAATGGTTATCAATTAAATCTCAGTAGTTACAAACACGTGGTTACAATTTTATGACCACGTGCTTCTCTCCCCCTCGTCCCTCTGAACATCGTATCAATAAAGATACCGTAACCACGCGCTCACGTGCTTCAATTAATACCTCTATCACTTCCGTCCACAGATATATGCGTAACTATATAAATAGCGAGCATCAAGACTCTCAATAAAATCACGAATGAAAATACACATTACACACGCTCCCGACTATTCTGTAAATACATATGATTCGCAGATGCGAGTTTCTCTCCCGACCGACTTTGCAATAATACAAAGCGGTGATATCTCAACTTTTAAACCATGCCGCTATTCTTTCAACAAGGAATTAAATGGACCTATAAATTTTCAAGTCTATCACTAAGATCGTATTGATGGCTCTGGAGTTAAGAATTAAATTAAACTAAAACTTCCCAAGAAACTTAAATGATCGGCTAGGACTAGAAAAATTAAATAAAGTCCTCACGCAAAAATTCATGCTTACCAAATCTCGAATGTCCTACTGAAGGCAATCGACTTGACTCTGGCAACCCGGCCTTGGCAATTAATTTTTAGAGACCGAACTTATGAAGTTCGGGCGTATTTATTCTCAAGCCCCCACGCGCCGACTTCATGACGTCATATGCGCGGCGTGGTTCTAAAGCCAATGAGAGCTCTGCATTTCAACAGCAGTTACCTCTCAGCCAATCAGAACCTTAGATCGTTCTGATGTAACGTGCATGGGTTTTAGACAAAGAAACGAGATTAACCCTAGCCCTATAATCTTTCTTCTAGAAAAATACTGTCTAATTCCCTACACCCCCATTCTAAACACATAAAGAAGAACCATAAAGCAGATGAGATCAAACTCCCTCGTGATCTCATCTTGAAAAAAACGTAAATAATAGAAGGAGAAGAAACAGAAGAAACATGGAGAAGGATTTCCTGTAATCCCTCCTAAAAATAGTGAACAAAATGCAAGGAGAAAAAGACATGGGCCATTTGAAAGACAGAATCTCAGTACTTTCGTCACATCACTCCCCCCTTTCAAAGATTGAGCAACGATCTCCTTACTGAAATCTGTGTTTCACATTGGCCCTTATTCCTGTCTACAAGGCTGTCTGTCCTTACCCCTCCTATTCAGTGTTCTTCGACCTTCCTCTTTTGCGTTTCCTCCTTCTTCCTCTCCTAGAATGAGCTCCTATGCTCCGTTGGGAGAGTTGATCTCTCTTCGGACCTGTGCCGTCTAATGGCGGGTCTGAACTTTCCCTTGCTATGACCGTCAAAAGGCTGTTCTGGTCAGCTGATGTGACCGGCGGGCGCTGTGGCGACCTGGCAATGGCGACTTCCTCGCTGCGCGTCAGCAGAGTTGTGACTGCTGGTACCGTGCGAAACTGATGCAACGTCTCGGGTTCCTCTGGTGTAGAGCCTCCGATTTCTTGCTGGGTGTCTATTGGATCACGATCGACCTCAATAGCTTCTACCTTTGAAGAAAGGTAGGTAAGATCTGCCCCTGGCAGTGGTTCTGGACTCGCTCTTCCCCTACCAATCTGAAGCGGGACAGAGCTCTCCAAAATCGCTCCTTGCGAAGTTATAAGGCAGTTTCCCTCACTAATTCCTGGCCTGGAAAGTTTGTGAGATGCCCGTATAGTTCCAGAGAGTCCTCCGTCTAAAACTCTGGTTCTAAGAAAATTCTCAACCTTGCCCTCCCCGTCGAGAGTTGCTGGCGTCAGTTGGAATGTGTCCTGCAGTGACACTTGACGGTTTAAGATCCCGTTAGATCGCGGAGAATCTGAGATAAAGCTCTCGGTGACTGGTTCCAATGTTCCGTGAAACGAATTGGAAAAGATAGCCAATTTTTCAGGCTGCTCGTTACAAGGGGGCCTAATTCCCGACAACAAAGAGTGTACTTCCTGAATCAGAGGCGTCGTCACCACTGTTTGGCCGGTTGGCCGAACAGGGCTGGCGGGCGAATTTGCCTCTGCAAATAACATATCACTGTCGTCAGAGGCGTTGCACCCCTCCTTGGCACGACAGCTATGTTTGAGCTCGCTCGGGGCTCCGTGAATTAGGGGTTCTCCTTTTTCACTTATCTGGCCTGCAGTAGGCCCCCTTGCATCAGCAAGGATCGGTGTGGGCGGGTTCCCCAAAACTAAATATGGGTTACCGAGAATGAAGTCGTAGGCCGGCTGAGCCGTTACAGCTGCCTTGATGGTGCCAGACACGAACCTACATTTCACCTCAATATTGGCTACCGGAAAGCGCTGTGAAGTCCCTTTCCTTAAAACTCCACCAATATTCACTTTTTCCTTCGTCATCTGCCAGGGCTTCACCAGATGTCGGGCGACTATGCTGGGGTATGTAAGCCCGCTGTCAAATAAGCATGTTGTCTCAGTCCCGTTCACTTCTGCTGGCCCGCTGTTGGAAAACAACTTCTCTGACTGGAAGGGTTTCCACTTCTTCCCTTGTTTCACCCTCACAGGCCTTAAACACGCCATCTGATGAGCGGGTTGTTTGTTTGGGCACCGTGTTGTCCAATGAGAAGTAGTCCGACAGAACCTACAATATCTCTCATTATCTCCCCGGTTCCTGATGGGTTCATGAGACGTCGGCCCCTGTGTTCTGTTAGGCGGCTGGGAGCGCATGTTATGACTGGGAGGGAGCTCCTTGCGAGACGGCCCTTGCTGCTGGTGAGCTGAAGAGGAAGGCGAATGCGATGAAGATGCTCCTTTGTCCGGGGCTGGCAGGTCAGGGTGTTTTCTTTTCTGGCCCAGTACTTCGGCCTGTGCCGACTGGAACCTTTCAGCAAATAGAATAATCTGGTCCAGTTGCTGGGCGCCCTGCTCCGCCAGGTACTTTCTTAAGTCCGGAGACATGTTGGCCTTTATCTGTTCGCACATGATGAGCTCTTCGAGTCCTTCAAACGATTTAGCCAAACCCGACAACTCTCTCCAGCGAGTGAGGTAATTCCTCAGCCTCTCCGCGAACTGGGGAAAACTTTCTCCTTTCTCCAGTCGACTTTCCCTAAACATCGTTTGGCACTTCCGGGGAGTCCATTGGAATCGCTGTAACAGGGCGTTCCGCAGAGCCTCAAAGTTACCTTGGTCATCTACCAGCATCTTGCTATAGACCTCATACGCATGTCCTCTTAGAGATTGAGATAATTTGAGACACCAAAGACTATCATCCAGCCCGTATGCCTTTGCCATCCGTTCAAATTTTTCTAAAAATACCTCAATTTTCTCATTCCCGTTAGGAAAAGAGTCCATCGGAAAATTCATGGCTGCCATCCGGGGTCCTCCATTTCCTGAGGTGTCTGTCGCCCCTGCTCCGGGAGAATCTCCGTTAGCCGAACTGCCTTCCGAAGATCGGTACTGCAGTTCCAGTGAACGCAGGGCAAGTTCATGCTGTCTCTCGGCTGCCTTCTCTGCTGCTTCCCTTTCTGCTTTTCTCTCCTCTGCCGCCGCAGCTCTTTCCTGCGCCTCCCTCTCTGCCTTTTTCTCCTCTGCCTGTCGGGCCTTCTCTTCTTTCTCCGCTTCCAATTTACGCAGGTCCATCTCTGCCAGTCGGGCCCTCTCTTCGTTCTCTGCTTCCAATTTACGCAGGTCTTTCTCCGCTTCCCTTTTCTCTCTCTCTGTCTGCCGGTCCTGTTCCCTCATAATGTAAGCCCTAGTCTCGGCCTCATTCATCCCCATGCTTTTAGCTGCGTCCTTCCATGCAGTAAGTAGCTTGACCAATTCAGCCATCTTACCTGACAAATCAGCAGTACTCACAACGAGGGGAAATGACAAAAAAAGGAACAAGAAAAATTTACTGTTATCAACTAGGAATATGCTGTCGCAAAAACCCGCACTCAGACTAGCACCAAGTCTGACTAATAACTACCTGAAAAAAATTCAAGTTATCCAGCTACCCAAAACCCGAATTTACTTTCCTGTTAAGAAGAAAATTCGATTAGCCATCAATTACTTCTAAGTCATAAACAACCTTACAACCACTATCATCTATACTAACTGGAACCTGTGGAAAAAAACTTATAGCTGGATCAGTCTTAATATAGCTCACGTCTAGGGGATTTATAAGAAATCTATTTCCAGAACTTTCTTCAGAGACAATCTATGAATCTAGAATTGATCCCAACAAAGATGATCCCAAGGACGACGCCACCCACTTTGTCAAGATCACAGAATTGAACGTAACAAAGATGATATCCCAGACGAGCCCCCACTTTGTCACGAAATGGATTTAGGACTAGAGACGGTCTACCTATAGTGACAAGACAATAGTAAGAAGAAAGACTGAAATGATAGATTCAGATAGAAATATAGTGCAAACTGTGAAAATTGAGACCATTGGCTCCGAGGTTGAGAACCGAGGTTGATTCTTTCCTCGCCACTTCGGACGTTTAAATTGCTATGGCCTCGAACCACCTCTAACTACCCTATGGGGATAAGGTTCAATTAAGATTCACAAACACCAAGGTACAGACAACATATAGCTACTGTACTAAAGGAAATGACTGATGCCAGCTACAATTTATACAAGTTTATTATACATCTATAAACAACAAACATATGCATGTCCCATACATCAAGTGCGAGGATGCACTCCTGAAACAAAATCAAGCACAGTTAAAAAAAATGCATCCACCCCAACCCTTCTCCCACAATTGCAACCTGTATGGAGAAAGAAGGTAAGGTTAACTGAAATGAACTACACTGCACTTGATGTCGCCTACACTCCAAACTAGCTGTTCTAAATTTTAACTCTAAGTCCACTGATAGCTGGAACGACGGCGAAGTGACTACACAATCTCTGCACAGACTTCGGTTCTACAAAGCCTATCCTGGAATCTCCTGAACACAACTAACTGCACCTCTAAACTTCAGCAGCTGTCCTCTGTTATGATTCACCAAAACTAACAGTTCTGCCTATCTGTGCTGACTTCAGTAGAGAGAATGTTTACCCTTTCTCTCTCCACTAACTCTGGAATTGACTGCGGTTTAACAGAACCCCCCTGGATTCTGGACTGGAACTGTAGCTGACTTCTACCACTCTGAAATTACCTGCCCGAGTATCTATAACTGGGCCGTCGGCTTTATTATGGCCGTGAAGAAACGAACACAAAATTACCACAACGCTGGCAGCCTGCCAAATCTGCGTGTGTAACGAGCGTCAGAGCTCAGGATTTATCCACAAAAATCCTATTCGCTGGAAATGTCTTCCCCTGGCTGGGAAAACGTATTTTCTTCCTCTCCTTCCACTACTGGCAACTAACGTAAAACCCTTGCGGTTCTGCGAATGCCCCAACTTTGCCGTGGGAGAAATTTTGTGGTCTCAAAATTCCGCTCTCATTCCAACAAAGCCGGTACCTGCTGTTTTAGACAAAACAAAACAACAGCTAAACAAACCATAATAATACATTTCAAATAACAATTAACTTCCTTACTCTTCACCACGTAACTCCCCTCTCTACCTGAGCCTACAAAGTAAACATTGGCTAACCCAGATCGCTTGTTCTGCCTGACTAACTCCGAGCAACAATAATATTTTCAATGGCCCGTCTGGGCAGACGTACTGTGGCCTACTTCTTACGCGGACACTAATGCCGTAAGGATTAATAAAAATTAAAACTAGTCCTCTCTAGGAATTCCTAAAATTCCCGTCAGTATGATTAATCACCTCAAAATTGAAATAAAATATTATTCCCTTAACATAAATAAATTTCATCTCCATCTTCTGAATACACAGAATAACAAAGCACAATCAATAACCTATAACCCTGTTTACGCTAGCATCTACATGCCGTCAAAAGTTATACATAATGGTTATCAATTAAATCTCAGTAGTTACAAACACGTGGTTACAATTTTATGACCACGTGCTTCTCTCCCCCTCGTCCCTCTGAACATCGTATCAATAAAGATACCGTAACCACGCGCTCACGTGCTTCAATTAATACCTCTATCACTTCCGTCCACAGATATATGCGTAACTATATAAATAGCGAGCATCAAGACTCTCAATAAAATCACGAATGAAAATACACATTACACACGCTCCCGACTATTCTGTAAATACATATGATTCGCAGATGCGAGTTTCTCTCCCGACCGACTTTGCAATAATACAAAGCGGTGATATCTCAACTTTTAAACCATGCCGCTATTCTTTCAACAAGGAATTAAATGGACCTATAAATTTTCAAGTCTATCACTAAGATCGTATTGATGGCTCTGGAGTTAAGAATTAAATTAAACTAAAACTTCCCAAGAAACTTAAATGATCGGCTAGGACTAGAAAAATTAAATAAAGTCCTCACGCAAAAATTCATGCTTACCAAATCTCGAATGTCCTACTGAAGGCAATCGACTTGACTCTGGCAACCCGGCCGTGGCAATTAATTTTTAGAGACCGAACTTATGAAGTTCGGGCGTATTTATTCTCAAGCCCCCACGCGCCGACTTCATGACGTCATATGCGCGGCGTGGTTCTAAAGCCAATGAGAGCTCTGCATTTCAACAGCAGTTACCTCTCAGCCAATCAGAACCTTAGATCGTTCTGATGTAACGTGCATGGGTTTTAGACAAAGAAACGAGATTAACCCTAGCCCTATACTGCGGAAATGAAGCAAAAATGGCCGCAAATAATTTAACTCCCGAAAAATGCGTATATGGCCACACAATATCTTTAAAAAAAAGACAATCTGGTGCCAATCCTGATCTAGCATCTATAATCTTTCTTCTAGAAAAATACTGTCTAATTCCCTACACCCCCATTCTAAACACATAAAGAAGAACCATAAAGCAGATGAGATAAAACTCCCTCGTGATCTCATCTTGAAAAAAACGTAAATAATAGAAGGAGAAGAAACATGGAGAAGGATTACCTGTAATCCCTCCTAAAATATAGTGAACAAATTGCAAGGAGAAAAAGACATGGGCCATTTGAAAGACAGAATCTCAGTACTCTCGTCACACATTGCTACTAACTGGATCATTCTGAGCAGCCAGCAAACAGATATGCAGTTAACCATTAACAGCCAAAGTACTAAGCTTAAACAATCAGGAGTAAACTGTATATCATTATGGCCGTTACCTCAAATGTGATGACATCATATGGAACCAGACAGAAGAAACAATTAAGCCCTTCTTTGATCTGAGTGGTCCTAGTGCAAAGTGTATCCCTGAAATATAAGAGCATAAGTAATAAACTTTAGTTTTGAAATAAAAGAGCATAAATAATAAACTTTAGTCTTGAAATATAAGAGCATAAATAATAAACTTTAGTCTTGAAATATAAAAGCATAAATAATAAACTTTAGTCTTATTAGCTGAGTCTGCTCTTCCACTTTTAGTGCTAAGTGTAGTGAGGAGGCTTTGTGTTTATATTCTTGTGTAGGGGGTCAGAGTGGCTAAGAGGTATGGCGTCCGCCTCGAATTCTAGAGATACCGGGTTTGATTCCCAGTAGAGGGAATATTCTTCTTCTTCTTCTTCGTTTGTCCTGAAAAGGACGGTGGTTGCGTTGTGTCTGTTTGCGTTTAAGCTGTGATATCTGCACCTTTCGGTCGACACATCTGACTTCTGCACGGCATTTTTTAAGGACCGGGTTTGCCTTCCCATTTCGATCCATGCTCGCTCAGCCAGCCTGCACTGCTGCAGACTGTTTCCAGGACCACCACGTGGAGGTGGAGCACGGTCTAAGGGAATATAATTTATGGACATTTTTTTCAGAACCAGTGGTCCTAATGATGTCATACTCCCCCCCCCCCCGGTCTCATGGGTAGTGAGATCTGATGCTTAGCCTTCTCGGATAAGGGATAAAAAATGTGTGCAAGTTTTAAAATCCCACGGCAGTTGGAAATTGTAATGAGTATGCCATAGTACCGCTGCCCTGGCAAAATAAAAAAAAAATAAAAAAATAAGAAACATACCCACCAGATATATTTATAGAATGTGTGATTCCTATATACACACATTGGGATTCTCGCCAGTGCTATGAAGTTCGTGCACTGTGCTGAGATCCTCCTTGTGTGATTAAGGGAGAAGATCGGAGCACTAATGGAGATGTCCGTGTGCAATGAAGATAGTCCTTAAAACCAAACCAAACCATTCTGGTTTAAGGTGCGTTGCTTTTACTAGCATCAGACTATGTTTCCTACAGATTTTGTTAAGGAGGTCTATTCACTTTCCTATTGGTCAATGTTGAACCTTAAGTCAGATCTTCTGATGTTGAAAGCTTGTGAAGGTAGCTGAATGGGTTGCATTTTAACAAGTTAGCCAAATCATTTTATTTCCTGTTTCAATTTAGTTACTGCATGGTGTTGTTCCAACTAACATTTTGATTGCTTCATTTCATATTCTATATCTTAAAGTGAAATTTTGCAGGCATCCGATCTCATAAAATGTGATCTTCTTCTTCTATGTTTTCATTAGTGACCACGACAGGCACTTTTAACTGGTATCAGTGAATTGGAACAAACATGCTCTTTATCTTCTGTAGCTTTATTTTCAAAGATATTTAGACACCTCAGCAGTGAGATCAGTTGGTAATCCCCTATATAGAAATTGTCTTACTGAAATGTCTGTAACCAACAATGAAACATCCCACCAGCTGTTCGTGAAAATATGGAAAAGGTGTACATTGCTAAACTGAACACCCATGCCTTGCAATCTTTTCATGGTACATTTTCAGGACAAAATGAAAATGATGCACAATACCCCATGAAAGCTAAATTGTACTAACATGAAAAGAGCCCACAAGTCATGGTAAGTTTATATACAAAGATCCAATGAAGCTGAAATAGAATGGAAAGAATTGAAACGACTACAGGACTGCTAACATCAGGACATGCGGCAGAAAGAGCACAACACAAATTATTTCCCATCATGTTTTGGTGGGTTACTTGCTCGTTATGCAATGATACATGAGGTAAACCTGCAAAATACTGGATTTTAGGACACTGTTTGTGGTGTAAGCTATAGAAAATATTTTTGTGGAGCTTTTGTGCAGTTACAAAGTTCAGCTTCAAATCAAGATGTAACCTAGTGGTCTTGTAAACAGAAAACCCTAATATGGGTTTATAAAAAATATTTCTTATTAGCCTTATCAGTGTTACAAGAGTTATCCGAGGTATAAACGTGGCCTTATTCTTTGTTATGGCATCTTCGCACACATTTTCAGGCCACAAGAGTGAAATATTCCATTTCATAGCCTATTTTTTTTGGGCTTTTATTCCTCTAGATTTGTATCATTACTTACTTACTTACTTAGTCGTTCCCCTTCTACCGTGAGGTGTAGAGGTTTGGAAGAGAGAGCGCCAGACTATTCTATCGGCTGTCTTCCTCCTGGCCTGGTTCCATTCTAGTCCTCGGTCCTTCAAAGATTGTCTAATGTTGTCCTCCCAGCGGACTCTGGGTCGTCCTCGGGGTCTGGATCCTTGGCTCTTTGTTTCCCATGCTTGTCGTGGTAGCCGATCTTCTCCCATTCTGCAGACATGGCCAAACCATCTTAGTTGGGACTGTTCTACTTGGGTCTGTAGGGGGTGGCATTTTAGGCCTTGACGTATCGTCTGGTTGCGTACCATGTCTCTTCTTGTTACTTCAACCACCTTCCTCAGATACCTCATTTCTGAGGTTTGGATCTGGCTTTTATGGGTTGTAGTCATTGCCCATGACTCGCATCCATATGTCAAGACTGGAACATAGGTGGAGCGGTATACAGCCATCTTCGTTTTCTTACCAACCTCTCTCTTGCTGAGGAATCCTCGATTTATGGCCTGAAAAAAGTCTCCCAGCTGCTGCTTTTCGAGTGGCCAACTCTTCTTTGATGCCTCCCTTTCGGTCTATAATAGCTCCGAGGTATTTAAAGTGGTCGACCTGCTCCAGGACCTGTTCTCCCAGCTTAATCTGATGTCTTCTTTCTTCTCGTGATATCACCATGGATTTTGTTTTAGAGCTGCTTATGACCATCCCTCTCTTCTCCAGCTCTTCCTTCCAGACTTGCAGGTTGGATTGGAGATGTGCCTCTGATTTAGCAATCAGGGCAACATCATCAGCAAATGCCAGCTCTGAAATATAGACCTGTCTCATCTTCCAGTACCCCACTGAATACTTTCTTGTTCTCTGCTTACATGCCTTGATGACATCGTCCATAAGGAGTATGAAGAGGTAAGGTGATAGGATATCACCTTGTCTTACACCAGTGGTGGTCCTGAACTCTTCTGACTTATGGTTTGCTGTCCTCACATAATTTCTGCAAGACTTGTAGAAGCTCTGTATAGCATGAATCAGAGGTGCTGGAATATTCTTCCTTGCCAAACAGTCCCAAAGTTTGCTCCAAGAGACCCTGTCAAACGCCTTTTCCAGATCTATGAAACAAAGATGGATCTCACTCTTATACTCAAGGGCCTTTTCACTCAGCTGTCTGAGTGTGAAGATTAGGTCTTGAGTACTTCGGTTTGCTCGGAATCCGCACTGGACCTCATCCAATTGTGGCTCAGCTAGGCGTCGGAGTCTCTGCTCTAGGATTCTAGAGTAGATTTTTCCAGGGACACTGAGAAGGGATATGCCTCTATGGTTTCCACACTGTCGATTGTCACCCTTTTTGAAAATTGGTGTTATGATGGCGATCTCCCAATCCTTTGGTATGGTCTTGTTGCACCATGCTGCCTGTAGGACCGTTAAGAGTAACAGGTCGCCTGATGCTCCCATGTACTTAACCATTTCTGGTGTTATACCATCATGCCCTGCTGCTTTGCCCATCTTGATTTTCTCCAGTGCTGCCTTCAGTTCTTCCATCTTTATGTCATCTTCATCACCATTGGTTTCCTCTTCTGTGCTAGTGGTTATCATTTCTGATGTTTGACCTTGCTCACCATCAAGGAGTTCTGAGAAATATTCTTTCCATCTTTCCATTACTTCCTTCGGGGCAGTAAGCAATTTGCCTTGCTTGTCCTTCATAAATTTGAGAGGGCATTGTTTTTCCTTCCTCATGTTCTTTAGGGTCTTATAGAACAATTTCTGGTTTTCTTGTGCATCTTTTTCTAGCTTTTCTCCAAATTCTTCCCAGGACTTCTGTTTTGCTGCTAGCACTTTGTTCTTTACTTCTGTTCTGAGTGTCACATATTCTCTATATTTTTCCATTTGTCCTGTTGTGTTTTTAGCTCCTAAGTATTGTTTCCATGCCATTTTCTTCTCTCTTATTTTCTCTTTGACTTCCTCTGTCCACCAGGGTGTCCTCTTTCTCTGGTTCCCAAGTCGGACTTCACCACATGCTTCTGCAGCAGCTGTCTTTATGATATCCTTGAATTTAATCCAGAGGGTTTCCAAGTCATCAGGTTGTTCTTCTGTGTTGCTCACCGCTGCAGCAATAAGCCCCTGATATCTGGTCTTAATTTCTGGCTCTCTCAGCTTGCAGGTCCTAATGCTCATTTCTCCTGCTCGTTTACTTGGTTTCTTGCATGATGTTGAGCAGTTCCTAGGCTGAGCAACTCTTTCAGTTGTTCGTTTGATTGTTAGCAGGTAGTGATCACTTCCAATCTCTGGCCCCCTCCAGACTCTTGCATCTCGGACATATTTGAATGAGCTTCTCCGAACAATGGCATAGTCGATCACTGACTTCTCATTCTTTGTTGGTTCACATCTAGTGTATGCATGTATGCGCTTATGGGGGAACTTTGTGTTTGTAATGATCAGATTCTGCTCACTGCAGAATCTAAGGAGTCGCTTTCCATTGTCATTGAGAGTATCTTCTCCATATCTTCCGATAACTCCACCCCATCTAGCATGGTCATTTCCAACTCTGGCATTAAAAATCTCCGAGCATGATAACTTCATCTAGGCAGTCATCCACTGTCCTTTGAAGCAGCTCGAAGAATTCCTCCTTGACCTCTGCTCTCTCATCCTCATTTGGCCCATACACTATGACCAGGTTGACTATGGTTTCTCCTTCTTTTAGTTTCACAACCATAATGCGCTCTGAGACAAAGTTCCACCCCTTGATACTATCTTTTTGATTTTGGGCCACAATGCAACCCACACCCCCTT
This sequence comes from Oreohelix idahoensis, assembly GCA_024509875.1. Classification (NCBI taxonomy): domain Eukaryota; kingdom Metazoa; phylum Mollusca; class Gastropoda; order Stylommatophora; family Oreohelicidae; genus Oreohelix; species Oreohelix idahoensis. The sequence goes on from JAMPIV010009994.1 coordinate 319,142, forward strand.
TAGCTCTTTCGGATATGGGTACACCACTGTAGAGCAGCGTGTTGCCATTGAGATCCATGACTCCTTGTCCTTTTTTCTTTGTTTCCGTTATAGCCAGGATTTCTAGTTTTGCTTTCCTCATCTCTTCCATCAGCTCCTCTTCCTTCCCATTTATACTTCTTGTGTTCCATGTTCCATAAGTCGTAGTCCGTAGTCCGTTCCAGTTCGTCGCCTTTAGAATCAGTCCGGTTTTCTCTCTTGTGTTACTCGTAATCGTGGTTTAAAGCAAACAGGTGATTGGCCTGTTGTGCCTTTGCATGGTGGGGGGGCTGCCTCCTTACGGCCTCCATGCAGGCCGCCCTCCTCCTTTTTCATCCGGGCTTGGGACCGGCATTGGCGGAGTTAGATTTGTATCATTATAGTTTTATTATGGTCTTTTGGGAGTTTTTTGTCTATGCCATTTGAAAGAACTTTCTTATCATACAGCTCTGATTTCACCTTCAGCTATAATAAAGGAAAAAAAAAGGATCCCGCTACATGCCCATTGAGGCATACTGGGAATATGGTGTTACGCCCATATTTTCTTGACCATCGGCACACTAGGGGTGATGTGGTCAGCATCACACCGGCCACCTTAACCTCCCCAGAGTTGCTCTGGTACCCAATTCATGAGGCTGGGTCGACCCCAGAGCCGTTTGCGGCCTAAAAAAATCCCCTCAACTGGGGATCGAACCATGGACCACCGAGCTAGTAAGCCAGTGCACTAACCACTTCGCTACCACGGCTCCTTCAGTTATAATAAATAATAATAATAATAAATTCTTTAAGCACCAAACACGGCGCATAAGGCAGAAACCAGTGCTCTCCAGGTTGTTCGTTGTGACGCCACTCCTCTTAGCTCTTGCACATTATTTAGGCCCAACGTTCTTCCTTCTCTTATTATTGTTCTTCTGAGTGTTTCTTTTGGTCTTCCTTTTTTCCTCTTACCCTCAGGAACCCAAGTGAGCGCCTGTAGTGGTATTCTGTTGTTTTGCATTCGTAGGACATGGCCGATATATGACCATCGTCTTTTCCTTATATAGTCGGAGACATATTTCTGCCTAGAGTCTTCTCTTATTTGTCGATTAGTCTTGAATTTTTTCCAACTGATGTTCATGAGTTTTCTAAGACATTTGTTCTCGAATGTATTCAGCTTGTTCTCCAATGATTTTGTTATTTTCCAACTCTCACAGCCGTATGTTAACACTGAGATAACATTTGAATTAAACAGACGAAGCTTGGTATGTATATTCAATGATCGTAATTTCCAAATGTTAGATAATCTATTGAAGGCGCTAGCTGCCAAAGCAATTCTAGTATGGATTTCTCTTGTTGTGTCACCATCCTGAGTCATTTTACTGCCTAAATAATTGAAACTTTCAACTTTCTGTTGTTTTTCCCCGTTCAAGATGATATCAAAGGTCTCGTTAGAAAAGTTCATAGCTTTAGTTTTAGAGGCATTTATTTGGAGACCTATTTTAACCGAGAGATGACACAAATTATTTATTGCTTCTTGGGATTGTCTTGGGTTGAACTTAAGAATGCTACATCATCTGCGAAATCCAGGTCCCCCAGGAATTTTCCATTTGTCCATTTTATACCTAATTAATTGTTCATTGTGGGTATAGTTTCTCATAACCCAATCAATAGCTATTCCAAAAAGTAGTGGTGACATAATACAGCCTTGTTTCACCCCTGTTTCTACTGTAAACCATTCTGTATTCCCTTTATTTGTTCTAACACAACATCTTGCATTGTCGTATAGCGCTTTGATTATATTCACATATTTTGTTGGAAAACCATAGATTGTAAGTATCTTCCACAATGATGGGCGGTGTAGACTATCAAAGGCTTTTTGAAAATCGACGAAGGTGATAATAAGTGGAGATTGCCTTTCCACTGATTCTTCTATAATTGTTCTTAGTGTGAATATTTGATCAATACATGATCGTTTCGGCCTGAAACCCACTTGTTCTTCTCTGATCTTTTCGTCAGCATGCAATTTAAGTCTTTCTAACATCATGCAACATAATAATTTTCCAGGTACTGATAATAGAGATATACCACGCCAGTTATTACAGTCTGATAGATCACCTTTCTTCGGTAACTTTACAATAATACTGTCTTTCCATTGTTGGATGGGTTTGAAAAAAAATTGAAAAAAGGTGATTCGTCTTACGAGGACAAAAGACAAAGAAAATAGTCTACGTTACGGCCACAAGGCCTTCGTCAGGAAAGGAAAGAAAGTGAAGGCTAGATAGGACACATAAAAACTAAATAAAATAAAAACTGGGTACTTCCCTGAAGGCAAGAACCGAAATTCTATCAAAATCGCTGTCCTGTTGATAAGCGCGTGGCTGAACAGAAAGCGACTTCCGCCGCCGGATGTACACAATGCATACTAAGAAACTAAAAAACGAAACCGGAAAATAAACTACCCGACGTGATAAAAGTGGGGACTGGAAATAGAAGGGGACAGAATGAGTGGGAGATAGACAAATATGAAATAAAAAAATGTATATGGCATACAAATAGAAGAATAGGATAAGAGTGGAAAGAGTAAAATAGAGCAAGAGAGGAGAGGGTGACCTCAGACAAAGGTGTGAAAAGTGTTGAGACCGGCTGGTTTTAGACACCCCATGCGGTGGATAAGACGGTTCTCAAGCTGTTCTCGGCTGGCAGTGTCAGAGGAGCAGGATCGGATCGCTGTGACCTGGATGTCGATGGGACCATGGTGGTCAGGACCATTGAAGTGTATAGCAACTGGTGTTGACTTTTGCTGAGCGATGTCATTTAAGTGCTGGCTGAATCTGTCCCCAAGTCGTTTACCTGTTTGGCCAATATAGGTTTTGCAGCAACGTTTACATATGATCGTATAAATGACATTGCGCGATTCACACGTGAAGCTACTAGTGATGGTGTACGTAGCCTTAGGAAAGGACACCTTCTGGGTTGAGATGACATACTTGAGGTTGTTGTCATTAACTGCTTTAATCATTTCCCCTAAAATTTCGTCAACTCCAGCAGCTTTAAAATTTTTAAATCTTTTAACGGCTTGTTTGATCTCGTCCAGCGTGAATTCATCGCAAGTTATTGGCAAGGTGGTTGTGGGTGTTTCATTATTAAAATCAGGTGTTACTGTTGGTGGTGGTCAGTTATAATGACCTGCCATTATTCCAACTATTCCTGCTGACTTACTTCATGGGTTATTCTTTGCAATTTCTTCTTTTTCATGGAGTAATCAAGTCTGTTTCCTGGTGTTGAAGCGGAAGAAGTGTTTCCATATTTTATGGTTGAGTTCAAAAAATATTCATCCAATATGGTTTAAAAAAATTTTTATTGCTATTATTTTCATCCTGCTCCTCACTTTAAATAATGGTGGCTGGGTTTATGTTTACTTATAATTCAACAGTCACACAACAGAATTGCACATGGCACAACTACTGATCTTGTTTAAACCGACTCCTTCTATAGTCAGGTTACAGGTATTACCTCCAACATGAATATAAATACCCTACAAGTCCAATTATACGGCTGCAGTTAAACAACTTAAAGCAAACTATTGTGACAGCCTGGTCGCTGTATCATGAATCATATTATGTGGCAATGTCTGCCCAGGTTCTTTTACCTCTTCAGTTAGCATTGACATGCTGCATAATTATAACAGTCACACACATACACAGCACGTGAGATAACGCCATAGTTAACTGTAATACTGTTTATTTACACTTGAGTGGACCGTTGCTGTCTGCATTGACCTCCACAATCGTGGTCCATCATATAATAATAAGAGGGACGGTCAAAAAGTAATGCCTCGTAATTTTTAATTTCATTCAATAGGCAAGAAAACAGATAAAATTCACATTGAAATGTAGCCCCAAGTCTGAACTTCAAACATTTATTTCTCAATGTAGTCTCCGTTATTTGTTACAGTTTTTGTCCATCTTCTCACAAGGGCATGTATCCCCGCACGGTAAAAATTTGTGTCCTTTTTCCTAAACCACTGGCGTACGGCGCGTTTAAGGGTCTCGGTGTCCTCAAAGTGATGTCCGCGAAGATCTTCTTTCAGTGGTCCAAACAGATGGAAGTCAGAAGGTGCAAGATCGGGACTGTAAGGAGATGTGGTAATAATGTCCAGCCAAATTCTGCAATCGCATCAATGGTGCGTTTAGCAGTGTGTCGCGTGGCATTATCGTGCAACAGTAGTGCAGTTCTCTGATCTTTTAATGGGTATAGTCGCCGAAGACGACCTCTAAGCTTCTTCAAAGTTTCAATGTAGCGGTCTGCATTCACCGTGTTTCCCTGTTCCAAGAATGTTGACAGACAGACATAAAGAAATAAGGAAAACCATAGCCATCAACCTCCTGCACAAACTTTTGAAAAACGCAGGTCTTTAATGATGTTCTAGACACTGCCTTTACTAATGGACAACATGGAAGAAAGTTCATCCAGTGTTACCCGACGGTCACCACGAATGATGCCATCAACTCGATGAATGTTGTGTGGAGTCACTGCGGTAGACAGATGGCCAGTCCGCTTTGCGTCAGCCATTGAGGATTGACCTACTTCAGCTTCGTCACAACGATGTACCCAACGTCGGACAGTGCTAACATCCACTGTTGAATCTCCATAAATATTCTTCAAACGTTCGTAGATGTGAATTGGGATCTCGCCTTCAGCATTGAGGAATTCTATGACATAACGTTGTTTTAACTGAACGTCTTTGGCAGCCATTTTTAAACTGTTACAGTGGTGCCACCTGTTACTGAAACAGGTTGGTAATGCTATACAGTGCAGAAGAGTGTTTGAGTAATCCTGCTAAATTTACAAATTGCACAACGATGCAGTGTTTACATACATAAAAAAATAGGAGGCATTACTTTTTGACCTTCCCTCGTATAATATGCAAGTTCTTCCTTAATATTTATTCCTTTCCTCACTCTCTCTCTCATTCGGTATTATATCTACACCTTATGACCGACAACCATCAATGATCATTCAGGTGCTATAGTCTCTACTTCTGTTCTTTCTTCCTAACAGTTTCCTACTTTATTGTTACATATCATCTCAGTGTTTAGGTTATCTATTGGTAGACCGGACCTCTCCGGGGTTATTCTTTTCCCTTTCATCATTGAAGAATAGGACTACTGTCTATGTATGTATCAGATTTCACTGTACGTACCTTTTCCCTGTCTGAATAAAAATCTAACTCATACCGTTTCTCCTTCTAGACAAGAATTCTCACTATTCAATATTTCAGGTTAACCTTTTGAACCCAAGGTCCCGAAATTTCGGTCCATGCGTAAATAATCCTTTCCCCGAGAGACCATAATCTTGGTCTGACACACCTAGCTTAGCAAAACGGGGTGGGAATGGAAATGTGTGAAAAATAATGACGTTAGGAAGTACACATGTCTTGTGGAATGTTACTCTAAAATGGCGGCGCCCACGAAGTGATAATATTTTGCAATTTTTTAATTGTTTTCACAATGAAAAGGCGTGTTGAAAATGCAAGAAATAGCCGTTCTAAAAAGCTAACAACGGAACAAGCTGTTGAACTTGTGCTAAATGATTTGGAGGACGATGAATTAGATTTAGAAGGTGATTATTCTGAAAGTGACATCGAAATTGAATCGAGTGACGGAACGTGTGAATCAGATTATGAGCAAGCTAGTTCTAACAGGCCATTCAAAAAAGTGAAGACTAAATTCTGGTGCAAATATTGTGAAAGCTATCTGTGCCTAAAGGAAGGGTCTACATGCTGGGAGGACTGGCACAATAAGCAGGAATATTGGAGATGATCAGGTCAGTCAATTTGAGATAGAATAGTTAAAACTGACCATATGGTTGTGTCACAGTAACTAGTTTTGCTTATGTGTCTTTTTTGTGCGTTTTTTGCTCAGGAGCCCAGGGGAATGGGGTTTTATGGGCTGGGTGGCCAGGGTTCAAAGGGTTAATCATTACCCAAAACTACTTCTTGTCCGTGAAATATTCATCACCTAAACTACTTGAATACTGCCTTCAACATGGCTACTAGCGTACGTGCCATCTGCACATTACCCACGCCTCTGGACTGCTGCTGAGAAAACGTGCTTCACTGGATTATCGTTCACCCCTTTCATGCGCATCATTGTTCGCGCATCCCCTTTTTGTACTCTATCTGAACCTTCCCATATCTGATTCTCATGATTCGTTCCCTTACTGCCACACTATCTTCTTTTCCCTTTATTGCTCCTTATGGGAATACAAAGCCAACATTGCAACTCATCCCTTTGCAAGAAGATTGCATCCATGCAATCATGAATTCTTGCAGCAGTGGTTTTTGTAGTCATTTGTTTTACATACTGAGGTTACCTGCCCCACACATTCATTCATAACCCCACACATAACCTCACACATAACCCCACACATAGCCCCACATTATTTGCCTCTTATGACATGCCTGAGGGATCAGTCGTTCCATTCTTTCTTTTATCTCCTAAGACACCCACAGGAACTACGATAGCACAGCTTGATATGCTGTTGTCGTGTGGTGTGTATTGGGGCAACTACAACAGTAGTTTTTGCCAGAAATAGCCTGAGATATTATGAAGAAGGTTGTGACAGAGTATGAAAATCGAACATCTCGATCAGTCACTTTACTCCCACAGTCACCCCTCATTTTTTTTTTGCAAGCAAATCGTCCGTAGGTTTCCCTTGCTTCCTAATTAGCATGTACGTTGGTTACGTGTAAGCCATGCCTCTCTCGCTATCCGCATTACTTATAGTTAGCCACGCCTACCTGTCTTCTTTTCACGCGCTATCTGAAGCAGATATTTAGATTCATAACTGTCATTCCTTCAAAAGGGGGCGGGCCAGGGCGTCTGCCCCCTGTACAACAAACACGTGGAAGTAGAATTGTTTGAAGTTCATTACACGTCCGGCATTTCACCGAGATCTGAAAACCTTTGTTGTTGATTAACACCAGGTAACAGAGCAGACGGAGAACCCCGTTGCCTGGGGAAGAAATCTCCGCTGGAACAACGACGTCGTCGGCAAAGGTGTGTAATAAAGCTGTCATTCAGGAATTGACCATAGAATTTACCCTAGGTGCGAATTTCCGCATTAAGGCGGGAAAATACGGCATTTCTAAATATATAGTCATTCTCATCAAACTCAGTTATCAGTTTGCTACAGGATTTCTTGAATATTCTAGCTCGCTATTATAAGATCCATATTACAAATTGGATACTTTAATACGTGGAGATAATTTCAGTTTCCTGATTTGCTGTAAAATATATATTAGCATTCAAGTGATTCTGTGTGTTAAATTCATCATTTGTAATTCACTAGGATTTTGTTCTAAGTGCTAATACTAACGTATTAAATAAACATATAGCTAATTTCTCCAGCTGTAAACGTAAATTTAATTACTAGCTATTCCCCAGGAAATAGATGTTTTAATTAATTAATAAGATGCTAGGTGTTTGATAAGCGACGAAGTATAATCATTCCTAATACATCATGTTTAATTTTATAAACGACTAGTGTTCATATCTCGTGTTAAAACTGTTAAGATAAACTAGACACTCGTGGGTTTTTTTAAATATATATATAATTAAATACCGGAGTGATTAACAAGTCTTACCTAACGCATAGTGTGTTAGGATATGATTTATATTATGATTACATGTTTATCTATTTTCTACATCTAGGCTGGTCATACCCTTGCAATCTAGCAGTCTTATGGTATTACGGTCTTATGTTCTTAAACATCCAGACGTTGTGAAATCTGTTTGTTGTGACCCTGTGCAGTCCACCTTCTCCATCCATGAGAGTGGTCAAAAACCAGAACATTAACAAATAAAATTTAAATTCTAACTGGAACAGAACTATATACCAGAAAATCTTTCCATATATATATATATATCTATTACTGGCCTGCTGTGGCAGAATTTACATCACTGTTTTTAAACACATATGACAGTAAAGTTTCTTACCACGGAATTATACGCGAGAGAACTCACTGGTCATACTCGGCTATTTCCCTCAGAGAACAGCCGAGGAGTAACATTCTTTCTGTTTAAACATTTCATCACATCAGAAAGTGTCACAGCCACCTGAGGCTAGACCACACTGGGACAATATATTTACCTATTAATCCCCATGACGGTGCCACCACATAGAAAAATTATCCCAAGCTAATACCTGCAGTGAAAGGAGGAATATCCAGGAAAAATACTAACGCATCAATTTCAGCGACTCCCGGGAAATAGCAGTCAGCAAACCGGATAGTCTGGGGCTGCAATTGACAACGAATCTGACTGAATAGTCATAATACCTGTTAGTGTTTAAATTCCATGGAATGTATGCTGCGTCAACATTTTGGTAAGCAAATCTGAAAGTGGCCACTGTATGCGTGTAGTGAGTGAACGATAGAAAGAAACTTATTTCTTAAGTTACCACTAACATACCAATCTTCTTTTATTTATTTCTCACTAATCTGAGTGTTCACGGGATAGGTTAAATAAAGGACTTATTCTTTACCCGTCCTGACTATTCCCCACTCCGACTGTTAATTTTTTATCTCTTTGGGTTAACTACCTCTGTTGGAATTTTCCTTGTTTTCCTTTATAAGAGGGAGGGCCTATTAGATAATATTTAACCTTTAGCACGCTGCATTCTCTTCCAGAAAACTTCCCCTGCAGCTGCATTCTTTTTCACAATGCCCCGTTTTTATAGTGGGTGACTTGTAATGACTATAGTTTTTGTGTTTCTTGGTCAATTGCTATAATTTTTGGAATTTATATAAATAAATAAATGGTGAATCTGATGATATAAAATTTGTTTGTGTACATGTTAGATGTGATAGGAAGAGAGGAAAGGAAAGATGAAAAAAACGATAAAAAATTTAAAAAATAAAAAAAAATGTTTTTTTTTAAATTTTAAAATTAAAAAAAAATAAAATAAAATAACCAACAAACGAAGTGTCCATATCTAAATTATCTCTTGCATCTCAATGAAAGTCATTTGACCAATACAAATCAAATGACGATCTTTTCGTTACACCCATCATCAGTAGCAAAGCAACAAACGCCCATGTCAGCAGTGACATTCGGCCGTAACCCTAAATCTTTCCGATAAATCTAATCCTAACCCCTAAACTTTTACATACTAGCAATGACATTCCACTTTCGTTTCGATCTCTGTCATCAACCATATTCTGAGAACCGATATTAGCGCTTATAATGACAAAAATCTCATCCCCACCGCATGGCGTCAGAATCCAATAAAATTAGAGCGAAAATGGCCGCGTGTTCGATGCCGATTCATTTCGATTAAAAAATTCACAGAAAATAAACGCGGATGCACCCATTACTTAAAAAGATCGGAAACAGAAGCTAACTCTCTCTCAGATAAGTTTAAAACTTAACATCCGGGGGTGAGATCACGTGTACACACATACCACAGCGTGCTTTCCCTCAGTCGACTGTGTTCGACAGCAGCGTGCTAAAGGCTAATTCTTGTCTGTAAACTATAATTCATTGATGTAAATGCTTTCTTGATGTTGTGATATTTCTAGTGACAATAAACATAATAAACCTTAAGCTATAGTGTTGGTCAAACCCCCTGCCCTTATATATATATATGTTATCCATAGTTTCGTTTTCACGTCTGTACGTATTTCTGTCACAAAATTGTGTGTGTACGTGAGTGTTGTGTAACTTGTATTTTGTACAAGGAGAGAAAGTGCATCTAATTTAAATATAGTCATAAGATAGGCTGGATTAGAGCAATTACTCAATCCAAGACTGTTCTTTCCCTTATACTATCAACCTCGTGAAAAAAAATAACTTATTTCTTACACCTTACTCTCACACAGTTATCACTATCACCTCTGCTCGGACGGGACCACAAAAATCTAGACCCATCTTATCAAAAATTACGACAAAGGTCTCCAGAAAATGGCTCGTTAAGAAAGAATAGAGACCTATTTGAGATAAGAACAAGAAGAAGAGAATGCGAATGCTTTCCACTGGACAGTGTTTTCTGGTGAATTATGGAAAGAGCTCTGTTTCCTCATGACCTAAGCTTCTGCCACAGGAACTACAATGGCAAAGCTTGATATGCTGTTGTCGTATGGTGTGTATTGGGGCAACTACAACAGTAGTTTTTGCCGGAAATAGCCTATGAGATATTATGAAGAAGGTCTCCAGAAAATGGCTCGTTAAGAAAGAATAGAGACCTATTTGAGATAAGGAGAAGAAGAAGAAGAGAATGCAAATGCTTTCCACTGGACAGTGTTTTCTGGTGAATTATGGAAAGAGCTCTGTTTCCTCACGACCTTAGCTTCTGCCACAAGAACTACGATGGCAAAGTTTGATATGCTGTAAATGAAATTTAATATTTGCAAATTTTTTTATGACCACAATGGAGAAAGGTTGGGTTGCAAAATTAACAAGTAGTTAATGTGATGCAAGAATTCATGATTAGTTTTATTATTATGTCAAACAAATATGTAACCAAGCTACTAAAGAAATTACCAAAATCCTCCAACTCTGGAATATTCCACTGGATGAGGCAGCAAACATGAGACGATGACCTCAAAGTGTGTTTTCATTACTTCCTGCAGCCAGTTGTGGATGTACTGGTGATATTTTTTTAAAAATACGTTCTTAGAGCAATACCATACATGTTTCGGTTAATACCCATTCCCTTCCACAACAGTAAAATACATTTTAAAAAATCTTTTTTACAGCGGCAAAATATATGCTGTACACATTATAACGGCTTCAAAATAAATGATACTGTATACTGTAAAAACTATTGCTATAAAAACCAAACAGATTGCATGATAAATAAGCTGGATTGGTTATATGCATGTCGTAAAAGCATTCACTTAATGATGCAAGTTAACACATACATAAAAAGGTAAAGCAATCAACTAGAAGCAAAACAAAATGAGAGGTCACAGCAAGTGTGCCTGAAAATTCACACAGAAACAACAAGATAATGAGAATAAATTTTATCAAGTGGTAATAAGATGGTTTGGCCATGTCTGCAGAATGGGAGAAGATCGGCTACCATGGCAAGCATGGGAAACAAAGAGCCAGGGATCCAGACCCCCAGGATGACCCAGAGTCCGCTGGGAGGACAACATTAGACAATCTTTGAAGGACCGAGGACTAGAATGGAACCAGGCCAGGAGGAAGACAGCCGATAGGATAGTCTGGCGCTTTCTCTTCCAAACCTCTACACCTCACGGTAGAAGGGGAACGACTAAGTAAGTAAGTAAGTAAGGAAAGGAACCCGTTACACGCCCATTGAGGCATATTGGGAATATGGTGTTAGGCCCATATTATCTTGACCGTCGGCACACGAGGGGTGATGTGGTCGGCATCACGCCGGCCGCCTTAACCTTCCCAGAGTAGCTCTGGTACCCATTTGGGGCTGGGTCGACCCAGGAGCCGTTTGTGGCCTAAAAATTTTCCACCTCATCTGGGGATCGAACCATAGACCACTGCGCTAGGAAGCCAGTGCACTAACCACTATGCTACCGCGGCTCCATAGTAAGTAAGTGGTAATACAAAATTCCAGTAGGAGAAACAGCTCCACTAGATATATCTTTGGCAGCAACACAGACAAAGCTGGAGGAACAGACTGTTATATCAAAAGGAGTATATAGAAAGAAAGAACTTTCTCTGTACTGAAAATATACTTTTTTCTGGGCTGCAGCCATGAAACATGGAAAACACCAAACCCACAAACAAGAAGTAACAAACTGTCATAAATGGGGTCTTGCATAAGAAGAAAGAAATAAAATATTGTGACAAGATCATCAATGTTATACTAATGGAAGAGAACCACACAAACACCAGCAGAGCATAAGCTGAGGAAAAGATGTGCCGGCAATGGATAGGGCATACTGAGGAAACCAGAAGATAGCATTACAAGGCACGCTCTGGAATCCCCAAAATAAAAGAAATATACGGAGACCCAAAATTATATGCAGATAAATAACTGGAGATGGACACTAAAATAATGACAGGACATGGAAAGAACTTGACGGAATAGTACAGAACAGGAGAACTTGGTGTGAACTGATTGAGCTTCATATACAGCTGAATGGTTACGATAATTCTGAGTGATCAGCTATTTCTCAGAAAAGCTAACTGTACTTCCACAAACCAAAATAGTTTCTTAAAAATTATGTATTTCAAATTTCTAGATAATACAATTTTTTTTAACAAAGAGTATTCTTTACTCAAGTACATCTGACCAACACAAATCTAGGTTTTTATAAACTGTTTCATTAAAAATCCAGTGTTAAAGATAAAATGTCTGAGAAGAGAAAGTTATCGATACATGCATAAACAAAACATGGTGCAGTCACATACTGCACCTCTGTTGTAATAGCTACAGACAACCATAATACCATATAACTGGATGTCAGGATTTAGTAGAATATTTCCTATTAGTTTAATATTATTGTACTTTATGCAAATGGTTAACTTGCTTGAACTCTTAAGAAAACATAATGTAATCACAATATACAGAATATTTGAAGTTAAAAATGAATTTGCACTAACCTCTGGCTTCAGTCTCTCAAGAGCATTTCCCACATTGTCTGACAAGACAGAGAGAAAGTTATAGTTAAAACTACGAAAAAAAGATTCAAATACCAGAATACAAAAATAAAACAGTCAAATGGAAATGTCTATTTCATAGTGAAATAAATATACAAGAATAGTCAGCGTTAATATAGAAAAAACAAAACACCAATTTATCCAATGTTATGTACTGTCTGTTATGATTTTGGACGTAAAATAAACGAGAACAGAACATGTAAAACAGAAACAAAGAAGAGAACTCGAATAGTCAAAACTACAATTCAATTACATAGTACAGACATAATAAATTTTATTTTGAAATTTAACCCAAAAATTTAGGTTCAAACTCCAAAATTTATTAGAGATTTGAAAAAAAAAACTATCCTTTGGATTTTCACTAACCTATATCACAGGTTCTCAAACTATTTTGCTGGTATCCCCATTAAATACTTACTTACTTATTTAGTCGTACCCCTTCTACCGTGAGGTGTAGAGGTTTGGAAGAGAGAGCGCCAGACTATCCTATCAGCTGTCTTCCTCCTGGCCTGGTTCCATTCTAGTCCTCGGTCCTTCAAAGATTGTCTAATGTTGTCCTCCCAGCGGACTCTGGGTCGTCCTGGGGATCTGGATCCCTGGCTCTTTGTTTCCCATGCTTGTCATGGTAGCCGATCTTCTCCCATTCTGCAGACATGGCCAAACCATCTTAGTTGGGACTGTTCTACTTGGGTCTGCAGGGGGTGGGATTTTAGGCCTTGACGTTTCGTCTGGTTGCGGACCATGTCTCTTCTTGTTACTTCAACCCCCTTCCTCAGATACCTCATTTCTGAGGTTTTCCCCATTAAATAAATAATAATTATGTGAGTAAACCACCAATAAATATTCAGTTTATCAATATTTTAAAAAACTGCTTCTATAAGTTAGCATTTACCATCTTACAATTGTCCTGTGCTCATCCAAGAATGAACGCCTTACAGAATCTATAAATAGCAATGGGTATTACTTGACAGGTAATTCGTGTAGTGCACAAATTCTGTTCCCTAGTTTGAGGACCCTATTCTATACCAATCATCAAGACATGGAATATGAATGTTATTTTTAGCTCTTTAAAGAGCATCAGACCATCTGGCCCCAAACTCAGCTGTGGAAACAAACGAAAGGTATCTGAGAATGGACACAAACGAGGAGAATAGGTAAATGATAGAGCAGTGGCACCAAAAACACAGAATACAAAAGATATCTTTTCTTAAAAATGCTAAAGAAGCTAGCATCAAACATCACCTACCAGCAGTTAGAAAGCCAATGGTAACTATCAATAATGAACCACCTTGTTGGCAGGCAACTACTCCTACAGTAAGAACTGAACTCTCTGACTCCTCAGCTGACAAGAACACTCTAGTACCACTACTGAAAACCATCGCTTTAGAAACTATAGACTCATATCCACAAGAAATCATCCATGTCTACACAGATGGATCTGCATTTAAAGCTACCACCAATGCTGGATATGGCGCAGTGATAAAATACCCCAACCTGCACCCAGAAGACCACCCTTGCATCTTTGGCCCTTGCGGACAAATTTGTTCCAGCTATGATGCAGAATTAACAGCACTAGAAAAAAGCACTGTGCCAGATAATCTCAGACTTTGAAAGTGGCATTACTCCATCTGAGGATATCGTTATATTCTCAGACTCAAAATCATCACTTCAAGCCCTAGAAAGCAAAATGTCTCCTGATATTAATTGACCAACTGTTCACTTCCTATTGCGTCAAAGTTACACTCCAGTGGATCCCTGGGCATGTCGGAGTCCCAGGAAATGAAAAAGCTGAAAAACTATCCAAAAGTGGAGCAGCATTGCCCCAGTTCCCATCAAGTACCACACTGCAAACATGCCAACAGATCCTGAGAAACAATTATAGGCAAGAATGGCTAAACTAGTGGGCTACCTCCCAGACAGGGCGTCCATTCTTCAAACATCAAGCTAAAGCAAACCCTCAAGATCCAGTTAAACAACTGAAAAGAAGAGATCAGAGTTTAATTTTCCAGCTGAGAACAGGCCAATAAACATTTAAATAGAATAGACCCATTACGTGAACCAAACTGTCGACACTGCCACCACCATGAGGAATCAGTTGAACACCTACTGTTACAGTGCCCAAGACTAACTGACCTGTGACACCAGCTACTCCCATCGCATCCAACCATCGACAGTACACTCTACACATCATCACAACAACTGAGGAAGACTTGTACCTTTGTCAGAGCGGCAATGGGCTGTCAAGAGCTACCTGCTCACAGCTAAAGGGATTATATTATCATCATCATCTGGCCCCAAAAACAGGAAGACTGCACCAAAGTAGGTCATGCGCGCTTGCAGTCGGTGGTATCTATAACAATTTCTTTTACATGATGAACCTGCATGCCCCGTGCACAACCTCAGTTTACATTTTGCAACACGCCTTGTGAGCCTATTCTTTCTTTGTCACCTTACAGAACCTCGAGAACGAGAGAGAGAGACACACACACACACACATACAGAGAGAGAGAGAGAGAGAGACAGCATGGCTTTGAATATAACTAAATTTTAATAGATGACTTCAAGAATGTGAAAAAAAGGTAGTCCCATAGCAGATACTGCTGTAGAGGAGTAAAGTGTTAGAGACTCCACTATACTAGATCCAGCATCGAGAGTTGGGGTGACCAGCTCCCTTACTCACTGCTTTTTCCTTTTCCTAACTCAAATGCAAAGTCGGGTACCCATTTACAGCTGGGTAGACTGAAGAGTGTCGATACCATGAATCGAACCTGGCACCTTTGCCACGAGAGATCAGTGCTCTAACCACTCTTGTCAATCGGAAGCTTTAAGAATGTCAAACCTGAAAAACATTTCAAGTACTCACCATCTGGTAAGTAAGCAGTAGCATCAAACCACTGAAACAGCATCCCAAGTAGCCGCCCTAGAACCTCCTAGAAGAATCAGCGTAAATGGTACTCATTACACATTTGGGAAATGTCATCGGAGTCAATCAGTCAGTAATCTTGGCTCCCTTGAGAGCACATACCAGTGACGAAATGCTTCATGCCTCTAATCTCTGTGCTACTTTCTTTATCTAGCCCGCCCCCACCACGTCTCATTCATCCTTCAGTTATGTCACACTCTTTCACATGTTTCTCTTTTTTGGCGATCTCCATGTCAGTCGCTATCATCATCATCATGTGCTATGCTGGGTGGCATCAGCAGTCAATTCCTCTTCACAACCTTGTCTCCTGGTGCTTCTTCCCATACCAGGCTGTAAACTCATCTAGTAAAATATGTAAGGCAACTCCAGTGGCTACCAATGAACACAGGTACACCTTTCTCTAGAATGCACAATTAATAATGAGATTTCATCTGAAGGCTCATTACATCATTATACCTTGTATACTACCTAAGAAAAAAAAAACACTTAACAAATCTACATTTACAACTACTACTACTTACATAAGGTATATCTTCTGCTGGCTTGCACAATTCAACCAAAAGCCAGATTCCGTATCTGCTCAGTAGTCTTCTCTCTCCAGCATCTTCCACGTCAAAGCCTTCTTCGTCTTCACCTAAACGACGCAAATCTTCTCCCATTTCTACCATCCTCTTTGCGGAAATGGGTGAGGCTTCCTTCAGTAAACTGAAAGCATTTACATCTTTTCTTTAAAAAAAAGCTCTATTAAAAAAAATAGTATTCAGCATAAACCAAATTGTAATTAACTTGCATCTGACTTCAACATTTTCAAATGACAGGTTGACCTATTGTTGACTCCGTTTTATGGTTGAGTACAGTTTATACTGGTGAAGAGGTAGCTTAAAACGCGAATGGTTAAAATGAACGAATGTCAACAATATTCTTCAAACGAACTTCAACAAGTAGTGTTGAACTGGGTGAACTGGGCAAGTACTGGCAGTACATAAGTCGGTGATGACTGTACATAGATTTTATTCAACATGACACATACGGAGTGGACAAGACTAACATCGTCACAGGCGCAAAGATCATACATCAGCATAATGGTAATTACTTTTTAAAGTTCCTGAAGATTCTCTACCAATAAAGTCCTCTGACTCAAGTGACTAAGGATCACAAAACTGTTACCGTATAATATTCTTCTCATTCAAGTCCATTGACCTTCCTTCAAGGACGTCTATTATGGTAACGTATTCATTCTCCAGGATAAAATCTTCCATATCATACTTCACAATCCCATACGTTCTCCAAAACATAACGTTAGATAGCATATAGTTTCAAACAAAGTCATACACGATAATACGAACAGGTTAGAGATTCCAGTTGACTAACCTCTCCCATTCTATGCCACGCTTCTGGCATTGTTGAAGGTACGGCATATAAAATATGAAGCATACGAATAAATAAACTGGTTTACACGTAGGTATTATTCCTCTACGGTAATCTAATATGACCACAGACTCCGTCTGTCCATTCTAGGAAATTACATGCTAAGATGACTTCCCGCTAGACTACAACTGGGAGCGGCCTGATACTTTAGTTTACGGCAATAAATATACAAATATAACCGGGGCGACACTTACATGATCCTTCCATCATTGGCTTCGTCAAGAATACCAATTGAATCAATATAACATACTGGCTTATACAAAACTGCCAGAAAATTCCAATAATCTATATCTCGGACATAACAAAGTCCGCACTGCCCCGTTCAAAACATGACGTCACAATCCCCAAACTAGGTTACCCGTGCGTCCAAAGCAACTCACACTGCATTGTGCACGTCAGTGCGTGAATCAATCGAACGCACAAATAATAAAATATATAAAGACTGGTGCGTACATTTGGCAGGACCGAAGACTACCCCCTTAGGTAATAAATGTACGTAACACCTATGTATATGTAATGTTTTCTGAGCGAGCGAAAAGTTGTGGAACAACAACTCTCGAATAACTGTAATGCAGAAAGCAGTACCACTCTGAGAAACTTCAAAGACATCTCTGCAGCATAAATACGTGAAAATATATTGAACAAGACTAAAACTATTGAACAAGACTAAAACTTATGGCAATGTACAGCACATGTAATTAAAACAACTTTCAAGAACTGCTGTGCTGTTGAATATATGTGTGTGTGTGTATGTGCGCATGCACACGCACACACATACATACATTCATACATATCAGAATCATTATTCTCCTTTAAATACATTGACACAGACTGACACAATATAATCAAATACAACATACAAAAATAGAGAAATCATTAGAATTCTCAAAAGTGTAGAATGCACCTAAAGTAGTTCAATATGGGTGTTTTATTTTTTTTAAACATCGAATATGGGTATGGATGCAGTAGAGATACTTAGGACAAGTAATGATCGCCTATTAGAGAATGACACTGCAATCGATGAATCATCAAGGCTAAAATTGCTGGAATTTGGCTTCAAACGTAAGACTAGCAGAGAGGGACATATGAGATGATATGTCCATCATATTGTTTTTGGAAGCTTGTTTTTTGTTTTGTGTTTTTAGGAGGACAACATTAGATAACCTTTGAAGGACCGAGAATGGAACCAAGCCAGGAGAAAGACAGCCGATGGGATAGTCTGGCGCTCTCTCTTCCAAACCTCTACACCTCACGGTAGAAAAGAAACGACTAAGTAAGTAAGCAAGTAAGTATTCATCATTATTTTCCTTTGTGCTCTTTACGGAACACGGATCTACCACCGTACCTGGTTCCCTTACAGGAAGCCTGTACCAAGCATTCACATGCTCTTGCAGCCCTGGTTTCTATGGCAATTTGTTTTACATTATGAGGTTGCCAGCCTCATGCAAAACCTCATATTAGTAGCCTTGTATGACATGCCTGAGGGTGGTTGGTGTGTTATTCGGAGGAAAATAAAAAACCATCAAGACCCCCCTAAAGTACATACCTAACGATCGCGTCCATGAGGTACCTCTGCACCTCGGGTGTGCAACTCCAAATGTCTGTAATGCTCGTGTGAAAAATGTGATTGGGTGAGCCGCTGTTACCATGACGACGTTCATGGCAAGCACTGCAGTATCTGATTGGTCGATTGCTGTTATAGCTGGCACACTCAATGGTGAAGCAGGTGCAGACAGCAATATTTTGAGATGAGTTACAATTCTGACAGGAAGAAATAATAATAAAAGTAATAAAAGACTTTTACAATAATGCATCTGTTGTATGGTTTTAATGGGACCGAAGACGCAGTGAATGAGATGAATGCAGTCAGCGACTCATAGCTTGACTGCTTGTGTCAGGGTCAGCGAACCGGAGCTGACCAAGACCCTACTCCACCTCCAAGTGGTGATCCTGGAAACAGGCTACATCACTGCAGTCTGACCGAGAGAGTAGGGGTCAAAGAGGGAAGGCACTCCTAGTCCCAAAAATGCCATGCTGAAAACGGATGTGTCGGGCCGAAAGGCGCAAATATCGCAGCTTCGCTGTAAACGGCGACACAATGTAACCAACATCCTTTTCAGGACAAATGCAGAAGAAGAAGAAGTATGGTTTTAATGAGCTATTTTAAGTGTTCATATAATTTTACACGCAGAGTGGCTAGACCAACTGCTTCTCGCGACGAATAGTAGTGGAGTTTAGTCTTGTTTTGTAGGGAATTTATTGCAGTTTTTTTCTATAGGGATGACGGTAAGGTTAAGTGCAGATTTGCACCAGTTTTCTTCTCTTTAAAGCGATTGTGTGCAAACAGACGTATTTTCGGGATTTAAATAATTGCGGTCATTTTTGTTTTATTAACAGTAGAGGGCGGAGCATTATTCCCGACGGTTAGATTATTATTCGGTACTCCAGTACATTTTTTGTTTAAATGGGGGATGGGGGTAGTGACCTTTACCCATGCACGTAATACGCGCGAGCAGTATACTATGAGTCAGAGTTGTTTACTAATTTTGATTGGCCGAGGTCAAACTGTATTGAAATGCAACGCGATCATTGGGCTTAGAACAAAGCCACAAAATGACGTAGGCGAGGTTAGCGTGGGGGTTTTTAATTATATATACTCACGTCGATTCATAGTCGGGGCCTCTCTGATGAAAAATTGCCAGCCATGTAACCATAGTCAATTTTCGATTGCTCTTTAAAGTGGGAAATTCGAATTTGGTAAGCCATAAGTTATTAGCGTGGTACTTTTATTTGATTTTAATAGAGTCCTAGCCCGATCAGTAAGTTTTCTTTGGGAAGTTAATTTTAAAGCTAATTTAACATGTAGAGGCCATCAATTACGATCTTAGAGAAAGTATTGAATGTAAGGGGTCCATATAATTCTTTCTAGAAGGAATAGCAGTATCTAGGAGGGATTAAGAGTTGAGATATTAAGGGCGTGCTTTGAAATTTTTCAAAGAAGGTCTGTGGAGAAACCCGCATCTTTGATTTATGTTAATTTACAGCATATCCGGGAGCGTGTGTATTGTATTTCATTGAGAGTTTATTCTGATAGTTATATATATGGGAGTGGAGTTGTGAAATTGTAAGCACGTGGGTGCTGTTATTTAATGAATATTAATTCGGGACGATATTCAGATGGATGAGGAGGAGTGAAGTAACTTTGTGAGAATGCGGGAGCACGTGTACGTAACTAAGGGGTTTTAATTGATAACCTGGTTTTGGGTATAACTTTTGGCAGTATGCATATGCTAGCATAAATTGCATACGTTATTTATTGTGCATTGTTGTACTGTGTAATCAGAAGACAAGAGATGAAATTTTATGTCTGATAAGGGAATAATTTTTTATTACATTTTGGATGTGATTAATTTTACGGAACGGGAATTTAATGATTCCTATAGAGGTCAAATTTTATTTTGTGTTGATCATTGATTCATCAAGGGTCAGTGTAGTAGTAGCCCAAAGTATTTTCGGACAGGTAGGTCCTCAGTGAAAAATTGTTGTGACTCGTGGCTAGTCATGCAGAACTAAAAGGATTTAGGTCAGCCGGTCTGCGAGTTGATTACCAGACCGAGGGTATTACCTGGGTGATGTTTACTTTGGAATCGGGTAGAGAAAAGAGAAGGAGTTGTCTGGGGGAGCTGACTTTTTGGGGCATTAATATTTTGTATTGTGGTGCATAGCGGGAATAGAGCAGGGGATAGACAGGGGTGTTAGGAAGTAAGGGAGATATTTGTTTAATAGGAGTATATTATTGATGTGTTTTACAGCTGTTGCATTTCTCTGTCTAACAGCAGGTCATGGCACAGTGGGAGAGAGAGAAATTTGGCACTACAAAATACTCACGGCAAAGTTTTGGCATCTCAGAAACGCAGAGCTTGAACGAACGAACGAACGAACGAACGAACTTTATTTTCAAAGGGTTAAGAATTGGGCACGCAGGCCCGTCTGACATTCTGCCCTTCCTCTCTCTCTCATCATGTATACTAATATCCTTTCATCCTCACATTTACTTTAAGCATTATTAAGGCATTTATCATTATAAAAGTAATATTACATTTGCAATAATCATCATAATTAAAGTGTTTTTAAAATAAAATAAAATAATTATAAAAAAAAAAAAAAAAAAAAAAAATTAATAGTAATAATGAATTTGAAAAATAAATAAATAAATAAAAAATAAATAAATTAAAAAAAAAAAAAAAAAAAAAAGAATCGAATTCTTCGTACTGTAAATTAGTGATTTGAGACATATTCAGAGGTATGTTATGAGAACTTGTAAAATGTTCATACGGTGTTCAACTGAATGACTCAGGGACTTTTTTTTTTTTTTTTTTTTTTTTTTTTAGGTTCATCAAGATGAGGTGGGTAGACAGTTACTTTCCATTTTCCTTTCCATTTCCTTTGCGTCCCAAACTCAAGACCAGAATCAGACTAGGTAGATAGTTAGATAGACATATACGAAAGCAATTAATTTGCCAAGGGTTGAAAATCGGACACAGTCCCCTCTTGCATTCTTCCATCCTCTTGCTCATCTTTTATTACTGTTACTCAACATTCTCCAGCGTACTGAAAGTATTAATTTAAGGACAGTGCAACATTACAAGGAAGTATAACAGCACACATTAACAGTACCTGATCATAAAATTAAGAATATAAGTTATTAAGAATATAATATTAAGAATAAGTATATTGTAATGAAAACTAGATCATCAGAGCCTCCATACAGTATATTAGATAAAAGTACAACACAATCAGTTAGGGTGGCATATAATCAGCACTCATAAAGTATTTGAATAGTATACGATTGTATGAGTAAGGACTGTGCGTGTTTTTCAGGTCATTGGGAAGATTGTTCCAAAGATGAGCAGCTGAGTAAGCCAAACTAGTTTTAAATAGGTCAAGCCTGGGCTTGGGTACCTGTAATTTATTTAAGCGCTGACTACGTCTGTCATTGTATTTTAAAAGCGGCCAAAGATACTTTGGAGCATTCTGTGACAGGATTTTGTGAATAAATTTCCCTTTGTTAAAGAGGAAGCGCTTCCTGAGGGGTAATATTTGAAGATAATTATATAAATCTATACAATGTGATTGGTGTTTATCAGCAACAAGGCGCTTTGCGCGTTTCTGAGATATTGCCAGAGGCGTAAGAAGAAGAGAAATACGTTTTCCCAGGCAGGGAAGACATTCTCCAGTTGGAAAGGGATTTGTCGGAAAAATCCAGAGCTCTGAGCTCGGTATTGTTACGCACGCAAATTGGCATGCTGCCAGCGTTGTTGTAATTTCGCATCTTCACGGCCATAATAAAGCCGACGGCCCTAAACCCAGAGAGAGGTAACCAGGCAGGTGAATCCAGATTTGTCAGTAGTGAAACAGCTACATTTTCAAGTCCAGTATCCAGTCTTTAAACCCTAGGCGTCAGCTACACTATTTGTGGAGGGAAACAGGGTTACAATACCTTCTACAGATGTTAGAGCGGAGAGACAGAACTGATAACGAGTTTTGTTAAAGAGCATAGCAGAGGACAGCTGCTGAAGTTTTAGTGATGAAGTTAGTCGTGGAGTAGCGTTCAGGAGTTTCAGAATAGGCTGTGTAGAAATGACGTCTTTGCAGAGATTGTGTAGACAGTTCGTAGAATTTCCAGCTGACAGTGAAATTAGAATTATAATTTAGAATAGCTAGTTTGGAGTGGAGGCTCGAAATCCGAGACCCCACCAAGTTCAGTGTGGTTTTGTTTAATCTTAACTTCTTTCCCCCATACAGGTGGCAATTGTGGGTGAAGGGTTGGGTTGATGATAAATCATTTTTAACTGTGCTTGATTGTTTTCAGGTGTGCGTACACGCACTTTATTTCTTTGACATGTATTGATTTTTTTGTGTGTAAATAAACTTTAAATTGTAGTCTGGATCAGTCACTTTATTTACGTACAGTAGCTATATGTTGTCTGTATTGTGGTGTCTGTGATCTTTAAGTTAACCTTATCTCCTTAGGGCAGTAAGAGGCGTTGAGGCTATAGCTATCAAAGACGTCTGGAGTGGCGAGGGAGAGTCAATCTCGATTCTCACCCTCGGAGCCAATAGCCTCAGCTTTTCACATTCACTGTTATCTTCATCATAAATCTATCTTCTAAGACTTTCTTACCACTAGTGTCTTGTCTCTTATTTAAACAGCCTCTAGTCTTAAATCCACTTCATGACATAAATGCGGAAATATTATTGGGTAAAGGTTGACCCTAAGCGAAGCCATGCGATGACTCGCTCATAGCGTGGCTGTTAAGTCCAATTCTAAGCAAGGGCATTAATCGTTATAAGTCTGGGATGTACAAGAGATTATAGTGGTTATCCCACTTGAACAGCGTTTGTCTAGCTGTTAATTTATTTAAAAATATATGAACGAATTATATTCGAATCTTCGAGATTCAGAACGCTTCTCACTGCGGCTGAGTTACCGCGTGAGATGAATTTTCTAAGCTATTTTTGAGCTGTGAGCGAGAGTTCTCGGGGAGTTAGCCCCGGGCATGTGTGATTGGCTGGGGTGTTCTGGGAAAGAATAATTTCTGTCATTGTAATATTTTTTTTTCTATACCCAGCGCTCGACTGTGCGCTAGACGACGGTGGACCCAGGACATCACAGAGAGTCTGAACTTGTCTTTGGCTGATGCAGGTCGACTTGCCCAGAATCGTGATGCGTTCAGAGCAGCTGTAATGGAGACAACGTTCTGGAAAGAATATGTCACATGATGATGATGATACCCAGCGCTCGACTGTGCGCTAGAGGTAATTATGTATAGTGATATGTGTATTTTGAGATGGGGTTTTTTCTGATATTATGATGTATTTTTTTTTTACTTAACGCTTGATGGTGCGTTAGTTGGAATTTATTTATAACAGTGTTATTATTTTTTGTGTGTGATGTCTATGATAATTCATTTTAGTATGAATATGTTTTATAACTTCGTTAAATTATTGATTATGCTATATCTAGTTATAGCTTTCTTTTCTGTTTTGGTATATACATATATATATTGCTTTTGTTCTATGCTTTTTTGTCATAATTGTATTTAGTTATATAATGCGTTGGTGATCTGAATAGTTATTAGAATGTATTATTATCATCTTTCTATTCATACATATCTTCGCTTTCATTCTTTCTTTACGGATAATTCTTCATTGCATTCCATCTCTGCGATTGATTTTCAGTATTGGTTCATATCCTATTTATAATCCTATATTTCATCTACGTGTCGCTTGATTCTATTTGTATTCTTCTTCATCCTACTATACTGATACTTGCATCCTGTATATTGTTAGGTTAATTCTATGCTGAATAGACTTAACTTTGTTGAAAGCAGATTATCTCTGTAGACTTAGCTGATTATTTTGTATGCTTTGTTTTCTGCTTTACACATAATGCTGATATTTTTTGGACGATATATAGTATTGTAACTTAACAGGTTGATTCTTATATGTAGATATTAGAGCTTTATTGCCCACTTATTTTTTGGCTGATGTAATCTTTAAAAAAAAAATAAATGATGTTATCATTTTTTTTCCCGGGGGGGGGGGGGGGGGCGGGGGGGGGGGGGGGGGGGGGGGTGGGGGGGGGTGTAAACTGTTAAGTCCAATTCTAAGCAAGGGCATTAATCGTTATAAGTCTGTGATGTACAAGAGATTATAGTGGTTATCCCACTTGAACAGCGTTTGTCTAGCTGTTAATTTATTTAAAAATATATGAACGAATTATATTCGAATCTTTGAGATTCAGAACGCTTCTCACTGCGGCTGAGTTACCACGTGAGATGAATTTTCTAAGCTATTTTTGAGCTGTGAGCGAGAGTTCTCGGGGAGTTAGCCCCGGGCATGTGTGATTGGCTGGGGTGTTCTGGGAAAGAATAATTTCGTGTCAGTGTGTTCCCAAGCGAGTGTACTGGGAAGATGTTCAGTGTTTTTCGATGTGTACCAGTGGGTATTTTGGTACAGGCATTATTGCTTATGGATTGATGTGTGATTATCTGCAGATAAGATGTAATTTATTTAAGGAGATGTTCCTATGGCCTTGGAGTGTACAGGCCAGTGTTTTGAGTGATATTATTATTAGTACTGCGATTGCCAGCAGTCTTCTTGATGGATTAAATAGCGCTGAGATGTAATGTATTTGGAGGCCAAATAACTATTAGTACTGCGATTGCCAGAGCAGAAAAGACCATTATATATCGCCTTTATAGACCTCACAAAAGCATTCGACCTGGTTAGTAGGGATGGACTCTTTAAAATCCTCCTGAAAATAGGCTGCCCTTCTAAAATGCTGGAAATGATAAAGTCATTCCATGACGGCATGAAGGGAACAGTCCAATATGCTGGAAGCACGTCACAGCCCTTTGATATACGAAGTGGCGTTAAACAAGGCTGTGCTCTGGCTCCGACCCTCTTCGGAATCTTCTTTGCCTTACTCTTGAAACATGCATTCAGAGATGCAACTGAAGGAATATGCCTTCACACTAGGTCAGATGGCCGTCTGTTTAATCTTTCAAGGCTGAAGGCAAAAACAAAAATCAGAAGGGTCACTATAAGAGACTTGTTGTTCGCTGATGATGCTGCAGTCGTCACTCAAAGCCAATAGGAGCTTCAGAGCTTGATGAATCGCTTCACTAAAGCATGCAAGGACTTTGGCCTCACAATAAGTCTAAAGAAAACGAATGTGCTGAGTCAGGATGTGGGTGCTGCACCAGTTATCACTATCGATAACTATGAATTGGCAGTGGTGCACCACTTCACATACCTAGGGTCTACCATCAATGACAAACTCTCACTGGATACAGAAATCGACAGCCGCATTGGCAAAGCTGCAGCTACCTTTGCCCACCTTACATCGCGTGTTTGGGGAAACTCTAAACTCACAATGAAGACCAAAGCTGCGGTATATAATGCCTGCGTCACCAGCACACTCCTATATGGCAGCGAGACCTGGACGACCTATGCTAAGCAAGAAAGAAGGCTCAATACCTTCCATTTGCGGTGTCTACGCCGCATCCTCGGCATCTCGTGGAAAGATAAAGTGACAAATGTCGAGGTGTTGTCACGTGCTGGCCTTCAAAGTATGTATACGCTTCTTAGACAGCGCAGACTTCGCTGGCTTGGCCATGTTCGCCGCATGGAAGATGGTCGCATCCCAAAAGATATCTTCTATGGACAATTAGCAGATGGCAAGAGAACAGTTGGGCGACCACAGCTGAGGTTCAAAGATGTGTGCAAGAGAGATATGAGGGCACTGGACATGGATCCAGCAACATGGGAGGATGAAGCTGCCGATCACACTAAGTGGCGATGCTATTTACGGCGCCACCTCAGATTGGGCGAAGAGAGGCTCACACAAGAAGCAGAGGTGAGGAGAAAACGTCGAAAGGAGCACCAGGAAAATAAGCAGCTGAGGGCTGTCACCTCAGGGGCGCATTCCCATAGTCAGTTATGACTGAAGGGGCTATTATTATTATTATTATTATTATGCCAGCAGTCTTCTTGATGGATTATTATTATACGCTGGTACTACGATGTGGATCCTTTTGGTATGCTATTATAAGCTGTGTAATATGCTGTATTTCGTTTATGTCATCGTGACCGTGTTGTGGTGTAAATAAACTGTTCATTAACTGTCACCAGTCGTTCAACACTCCATGACTCGTACGTGAGCTATCGTGGTGTGAGTGACTGTTTCCACACACCCTTCAAACATTCCAGTCACGGTAACAGTACAGCAGTACACATATGGATAATTGGCCTGTGTGGCGTATATTTATTAATATAGTAATACTAATCATTTCCAACAGTGGCTCGTGCATCATTTTTTTCTGTAATAAATAACCGCGTCTAAGTAGTTAGCAGTCTATTTGTCTCCAGAAATATCAGCCGTGAATCAACTTCATTATCGTCAGCTCCAAGCGGGAGAAACTCTGTATTTGGGTATGTGTCCATAACTTAATTTGCGAGTAGATAGTTCTGTAAGATCTTAGCACGGTAGAGTAAGTTTTTCTTCGGGGGATTAATTAAAGTTAAGTTAGGTTGAAGTGCCATCAATTGCTATCTTATTGAAATAATGTAAATGTAAGTTGTGTTTATAAAGTTTCTGTGAATAAGTAGCAGTATTTAGGATTGGTGTATAGGGCTTTTTGAGATATTAACTGTGTAAAGTTAAGCGCTTAGATAAACAGGTGTTTTGTAATATGTAATTATAACGGCCGTATAACCACATTTTGATTATGATAATGTGCAGGGTAAATACGTGAGCGTATTTGTGTACTTTATTTTAATTATGTATTAATTTGTTATGTAGTTAGTAGATCAGGAGTGTAAGGAATATAATTAATATTACTAAGTTGGAGTAGCATGGTGTGTTTACTCTTGCGTTAATTTGATAATCTTCCTGGGTCAGTGGTAGAAAGTAAGCCTAGGAATTTTAGTGAGGAATGTTTCGCTTCATAGAAGCAAATGTTGTGACGGCTGAAGGGCCCGACGGCACAAAAGATTTAGGTCAGCCATGTCTGGGGTTTACCTAACAGACAGTGTTGAAGCGGGGGGAGAATCAAGAGAAGGGAAGTGTAGGGTAGTCGAGTGTGCTTAGATTTGTGTAGGGGAAGACGGGAGAGGTATTTAGGAGGTTTATGTGATAGAGATGAGTATATTTTGATGTGTTGTATATCTGTTGTTATTATTTTGTTTACAGCAGTTTCACGGCACACCGGGAGGGTTGTAACTGCCTAACAACTTGCCAAGATGTTTGGCCTTCTCAGGAGTAGAAGGTTCGAGACTTCGCCAGTGGTGAAGAAAACTGGTGATGCGGAAAATCCCTGCACCCAGTACGTTTGCCCCAGGAAAGGAAATACGTTCTCATGCAGTGAAGCCATTCTTCAGCGGGAACGGGGTTTTCCTTAAAATCCAGAGCTCTGAGCTCTTTATCACAACCCATATAGGAGCGTTGCCTGTGTTTTTTTACATGACCATAATAAAGTCGTTTCTCCCAAACCCGGAGAGGGTAACTGGGCAAGTAAAAGAAGTTTCGCCAGCAGTGAAGCTCCTACATCCCGAGTCATGTCCATCGTTAACTGATAACCAAGTCATCAGCAGCAGTAGTTTGGGAAAGAGAAAGGGAAATCATTCTTTTCCACAGGCTAACGAGTGGAGGGGCGTAACGGAGACGCCACATCAGCAGAAGTCGGTAGTGTCAGAGAGACACTGAATCAAGATGGAGGGGAGAGAAAGAGAAAATATCTGGGACCAGTAGGGTCATATAGTATACTCAGAGGACAGCATTTGAGCTAGCGCTTTAATAAAAGTTTACTAGTGTAGCAGTCCAGTGGTGTTAGTTAGTGGCGTGTATATCGCCTAAAGCACTTTGAAGCTGTGTAGGCAGTTAGTTTAGGCATCGTCAGCAGGACAGTGACAGTAGTAACCTTAGGATAGTTAGGAGTGGTGGCTCTTAAGTTAGAGACCCCACCGAGTAGATGCTTTTGTTTAATCCTTAACTTTCTTCCCTGCAGGTTGAAGGTGGAGGGTGACATTGTGGGTTTACATTTTTTCTGTCATTTTAATTGTTTTGGTTCTGTTTCAGGTTTGTGCAACCTCGCACGTTATTTATTTTGCTGTGTTATTGATGTTGTTGGTAAATAAAACTATAAAATGTACACTGGATCAGTTTCTCTATAACTATACTGTACGTTTATGCTTGTCTGTATAGTTGTGTCTGTGGACTTTTAGTGAAACCTTATCTCCTTTATGGTAGTCAGAGGTGGTGAGTCTTGAGCAATCAACAAAGTCCGAAGTGGCGAGGGAGAGTCAATCTCGGTTCTCACCCTTGTAGCTATAAGCCTCATCTTTCCACATTCACTGTCATTCTCATCTAAATCTATCTTCTCAGACTTTCTCATACTAGTGTCTTGTCTATAAACTCGGACAAGCTCTAAACTTAAATCCACTTCATGACACCTGGCTCTGCTCTTGAGTCAGGGAAGGCAAAGACAGCGAGGAAAGGAATTAATCACTAAATATCATAAAGCTGGACCTAGTATTGTGAAGTCTCTAACACTTACCTCCCCTATGTCAGTATCTGTAATGGAACTATTTTTACCGTATATCATTTTAAATGCCCTGAAAGATACTAACAAAATTAAAACTTTCAATAAAATGTTACCATTATTATTCAGATCACAGATACTGAACATTAATAAAGAATTAAATAAAAGGCGGAAAAGAGAAAGGGGGGGGGGGGGGGGGGTATAAATACTTAGCAAGAATCCTAAATTAAATAATAAATTAATAAAAATAAACATTCTCTACACAAATTATTTAAAAACAGCCTCTCTATAATATTATTTTCATTACCAGATACAAATTTCAATTTAAACGTAAAATTTGTCCATTTGTACACCGCTGGAATACTGTTGAGAACAAAAATGATAACAAAGACATTACACATATTTATAAATGAATGATAACCAAGAAGTAACAAATATTTATAAATGAATGATAACCAAGAAGTAACAAATATTTATAAATGAATGATAACCAAGAAGTAACAAATATTTATAAATGAATGATAACCAAGAAGTAACAAATATTTATAAATGAATGATAACCAAGAAGTAACAAATATTTATAAATGAATGATAACCAAGAAGTAACAAATATTTATAAATGAATGATAACCAAGAAGTAACAAATATTTATAAATGAATGATAACCAAGAAGTAACAAATATTTATAAATGAATGATAACCAAGAAGTAACAAATATTTATAAATGAATGATAACCAAGAAGTAACAAATATTTATAAATGAATGATAACCAAGAAGTAACAAATATTTATAAATGAATGATAACCAAGAAGTAACAAATATTTATAAATGAATGATAACCAAGAAGTAACAAATATTTATAAATGAATGATAACCAAGAAGTAACAAATATTTATAATAAATGAATGATAACCAAGAAGTAACAAATATTTATAAATGAATGATAACCAAGAAGTAACAAATATTTATAAATGAATGATAACCAAGAAGTAACAAATATTTATAAATGAATGATAACCAAGAAGTAACAAATATTTATAAATGAATGATAACAGAAGTTACAAATATTTATAAATGAATGATAACACAGAAGTTACAAGTATTTATAAATGAATGATAACACAGAAGTTACAAATATTTATAAATGAATGATAACACAGAAGTTACAAATATTTATAAATGAATGATAACACAGAAGTTACAAATATTTATAAATGAATGATAACACAGAAGTTACAAATAGTTATAAATGCATACTTCTATAAAACAGAACTAAATTAAAATGACAAGATAACCAATATGAAACTCTGAGAAACCACTAGATAAACATTTGTAAACATGAAGGAAAAATAAAACTTGTTGGAGGGTGTTAATATTTAGCTCCCAGGCTGAAGTAAAGACAGGACAGCTCCAAAACACGGAGAAGAGAGCATGAAGCGAAAATGAAACAGGCAGAAAAGACATGAAAGGTACTAACGCTGACTATTCAGGACAGGAAGGCATAGAGAGATCTGTGAACGTGATCCAAGAAAATGGGATGCAAAGGAATTCACACTGCTCTCGCCTGAATTCCAGGGTTAGAAATCTAACCAAGACCCTGAAGCACTTCCACATGGTGCATCCTGGAAATAAGCAACCTTTGAGTTGCCTGGCCAATGCTTCAGGGACTGAGTAGCCACACCAGAGTGGTCTACCATTACAATGTTCTATGTGGTGAAACATGCTGAGAACTCAGCACTGCACACAAAGTTTGCGGAAATCACTTTAGCCCCTGACTTAAGTCCAGCTTTTGCCTCACTGGCTGTGTGCAGAAGGATCTAACAACGAATTTATAACAGGTGAGAGAAGCTGGGAAGTGGCTCTGTGCAGAGCTAGGAGTCATCCCAGAATTTAAGCCCTGCATATCTGTGGCCAAATACCATCTCAAACCAGCAACTAATTACACGGTTACATCAAAAAGCAATGCGGACCATCATTGCTACCAGATGCTGGAACTGGGTTGGCCATGTCCTCCTGAAACCATCACCAGAAACTGCTATGCTATCGGCCCCAGAAGGACGGCGAAAGAGAGGCAGAACAAAGACAACCTGGCGGAGAACAGTGGAGGCTGAGATGCAAAGCATGAACCAGAGTTGGTTTACACGTTTCTTTTGTCAGGCATCTTTTCATCCCCGTTTTTGCAGTTTCACGCTGTTTTTGATTATTTTTGTAATAATGGCATCCAAGCGCCCTCATAATGCCATCACTCACCATGAAAGATTCAGGTTCATACAATTTTCCTTATTTCTTAATTTTAAGTGTTTTCTTTACATGCTTTCAATCTTTGTTCTCCAGGGATTTTGTAATAATGTGTGTGTATGTTTGCATGAATGAATGAGTGAGTCAATGGGTGAGTGAGTGAGTATTGGTACACCACAAGATTGTACATACTGTACTATTACAAAGAAAAGAGTGTATAAAATACATTTATAAAATGAACAGCATAACAAATAAGCTGTTTTTTTCCAGAAGGATACATGAAATGATGACAGTGTATGGTGAACAGGGTCCCGCAGGAACCTAACCCCCTTTTCCCCATAGGATTAATGGTTCCGTAATCGTGGATTTCCGGATTCACTGGGTTTTCAAGGAACCTAACCCCCGCGAAGAGCGAAGACTGACTGTACATTACTTTTCACCAAATTGCCTTAGTGAAGGACATGTCATAGCTTCCTTTCAAATCACTGTACTTCCCAGCTTATAAATAAAACCAACACTGAAGGATAAGAACATAAAAACTGTTGGCGTCACTGGGCCATACACATACACAATGCTTATGAAGCTGAATCTGGTATACTTGTAGTATAAAACAATCTTCAACAAACCTTATTCTCACAAACTGATGAAACATGAGGCATTGGCATGAGCAGATCAACCATATATTCTCCATGGTCTTTTTTAAGGGCCTGAACACAGTCGCTGCAAATGTACAGTGGTGGTGGTGTGTCACCAGAGTGGATAGCTAGAGCTGGATTAATGCACATCTGAAAAGAAAGTGTGGGGATAATTTAATGTTCTTGCTGGTGGCATTGCATGGTAATCATTAATGTCATCTTTACATAGAAGGTCCACTGAAATGGATCTCCAATATTTTCTGTCTCTTGTCTTAATTGGATAGTGTTGGACTCTTTCCTGTCCATCTCTTAATGAAATCTTCCTACATGTCCTCTTGCACGTTTGCTTTCAACTCTTCCTTCAATTATGATCTTCGGTAAAGTGTGATGTCTTTTAATATGGTTAAAATATTTTAGCTGTCTAACTTTGATCTCCTTCATTAATTCTCTTTTCATCTTTAGCTTTTCTAGGACCTCTTTATTTTCTTCTCTTTCCATGAGATTTGCCCCCATTCTTCAAGGGCCCCACGGCAGAATATCTAAAATGTCAACTCTTATGCTTCCTTTGCCTACTTTATTTCCTTCTATTGTCTTGTCTCATGCCCTGATTCATCATTGTTAGTGAAAGCAGATATCTGATTTCACTGTCAACTATGAAGGGTTTTGAGATCTTGCCTGTGTGTATAGTTTAGACAGGATAATTTTATATAGAAATCTTGTAGGATTTTACTAAATTTTTCAGTTCTTTCCTTATGACTGATCGATACTACAAGTCTAAATTGTTTTATCAAAACACCCAAAAACCACAATATTCTGAAAGTTTCTTTGGGCTACTTTTTGATCCCAATTTAAGGATTTATAACTATTTTTGGTGACTTTCTGCTTTTTTTTAAAAACACATTTTGGACAAATACGGTTATTTTGGGCAATTTGAGCTACTTTTCTAGCGTGATTTGGGTGACATCTGAATACCGAAAAAATTCAACTTCTGAAACAAAGCTGTCCGTCAGGGTTTCAGATAAAAGGATACAGAACTGTATCTCATGCTATTTAACTCTTTAACTACTGAAAGCTGATAATTCAGATAAAAGAACTGTTCTGTTAGGACTGGAAGCTGAATTCCTGACTTTTAGGTTTTGTTTCGTTTATAGTGCAATGCTGAAATTTTAACAACCAAATAACGCTATTTGCCAAGACCTAATCTTCACACTCAGACAGTTGAGTGAAAAGGCTCTTGAGTATAAGAGTGAGATCCATCTTTGCTTCTTAGATCTGGAAAAGGCATTTGACAAGGTCCCCTGGAACAAACTCTGGGACTGTTTGGCAAGGAAGAACAATCCAACACCTCTGATTCATGCTATACAGAGCTTCTACAAGTCTTGCAGAAATTATGTGAGAACGGCAAACCATAAGTCAGAAGAATTCAGAACCACCACTGCTGTAAGACAGGGTGATATCTTGTCACCTTATCTTTTCATACTCCTCATGGACGATGTCATCAAGGCATGTAAGGAGAGGACAAGAAAGTATTCAGTGGGGTACTGGAAGATGAGACAGGTCTGTATTTCAGAGCTGGCATTTGCTGATGATGTTGCCATGATTGCTAAATCAGAGGCACATCTTCAATCCAACCTGCAAATCTGGAAGGAAGAGCTGGAGAAGAGAGGGATGATCATAAGCAGCTCAAAAATAAAAACCATGGTGATATCACGAGAGGAAAGAAGACATCAGATTAAGCTGGGAGAACAGGTCCTGGAGCAGGTCGACCACTTTAAATACCTTGGAGCTGTCATAGACCGGAAGGGAGGCATCAAAGAAGAGTTGGCTACCCGAAGAGCAACAGCTGGGAGACTGTTTCAAGCTGTAAATCGAGGATTCTTCAGCAAATGAGAAGTTGGTAAGAAGACGAAGATGGCTGCATACTGCTTCACCTATGTCCCAGTCTTGACGTATGGATGCGAGTCATGGGCAATGACTACAACCCAAAAAAGCCAGATCCAAACCTCAGAAATGAGGTATCTGAGGAAGGTGGTTGAAGTAACAAGAAGAGACAAGGTCCGCAATCAGACAATATGTCAAGGCCTAAAAACCCACCCCCTGCAGACCCAAGTAGAACAGTCTCAACTGAGATGGTTTGGCCATGTCTGCAGAATAGGAGAAGATCAGCTACCACGGCAAGCATGGGAAACTAAGAGCCAGGGATCCAGACCTCCAGGACGACCCAAAGTCCGCTGGGAGGACAACATTAGACAATCTTTGAAGGACCGAGGACTAGAATGGAACCAAGCCAGGAGGAAGACAGCCAATAGAATAGTATGACGCTCTCTTTTACAAACCTCTACACCTCACGGTAGAAGAGGAACAACTGAGTAAGTAAGTATAACGCTATTTGCGACAGAAAGAGCTTTTCTATTCAAATGTGGATTGTTTATTGATAATGCCCATGTGTTACTTGTTAATTTAGGTTTTTTAGTGTGTATTTTCTCAATTTTGAAATGATCACGCCCACTAGATATAGTAGGCCACATATGTTGACTTCAGATTGAGCTATGAAATAATTTGAAGAAATTCTGGATGATTATACTAATTCAGATTGTTGTAGATTGTATTACTTATACAGATGATGATGAAAATTTGTCAGATTAATTATCAAAAGGAGTCTGAAATAAATTCACATGACAGTGTAGATGATAATGGCACACCTGATGGCAGCAATAAAGTAATGGGGACAAGACAATGTAATTAAATTGCAACTAATTCACAAGCTTTGTCAGTCAAAAATAAAGAAAGTTAGGAGGGATGATCAAATTCACATTGTACGTCTGCAAAAATGACCAAAAGAATACCTTCACAGCTTGGCAGTTTCCTTCATTAATGCAGCCTTTCCGCTGACACAAGATGGCTGGCCAGGCTAGAAATTAAACAAGTGTAGGAAGTAAAAAATGAGGAAAAGTGATTTCTGATATGAGGGTTATCAATTTCTACAACATTTTGGAAAGAATTAATGCTGAGTGCCAATCTGATTATGTCATGAAAACTAACAAACAATTGAGAAATAACATTCATTAATGTCCAACAGCCACTAGGCGTGGTGGAAACAGCGATAGATTGATCAATTTGTTGTTGCCCTAAGACGCCACTAGGCGTACTGGCCACATACTGCTTTGCCGGTTGATGGCTAAGGATGGAAGAAGAAGAAGAAGAATGTCCAACAACAGATAAAGCAAAAATAAATCACAGAACACTGGCCCCCGAAGCTGTTACCGTACTTTCTGTTTTGTTAAATATAAACGAGCAGGGGATAGATGGTAGACTGATTAAACATAACATTTATAAAAGTTTCTAAAGTGATAAATTTTGAGAATGGGGCTACAAAATTTTTTTTTTTCAAAAGATGGATCAGACTTGGATGCAAGCACAATTTTTGACCATACTGATTAACAATCACTGCGGACTAGCTTCAAACTCCATACATTCCAGCTGATTGTTGTAAAGTTAGTGAAATAAATGCAAAGGAAGAAAGAAACGTTTCTGATAAAATGCATTTTTTTAAAGAATTCAGCAAATATTTGACACAATAAACATTTATCAGGAACAGGAATTACCCCGAGTAGACTCGGAAGGGGGGGGGGGGGGGGGGTCAGGTCTCTGAGGAGACAAAGAAAGAATAGGGTGACTGCTCCCTTAGACTATCATTAGAGGTGAATAAGATGAGATGCCTAGTAGAGCTGCCAACCTCATCATGTTAAACAAGTTGTTACAGAAATTACCGCTGCAAGTGCACATGAATGCAATGCTTTGATGCATGCTTCCTGCGAGGGGACAAGCTGCAGTTTCCTGCGAGGGGACCAGCTGTAGTGTTGGAAAAGGAGTGAAAAGGGTACAGAAGAAGAAGAATGTGAAAAACAAAACAAAAGTTTATGGCATTTGAAATAGCTAAGAACCTCAAGAGAACAACAGACAAGGAAAAATCACAATGAAATGTTGGGCCAACACCAGAAAAAAACAAAATAACACATCATGAAGGACTGTAATTTTTGAAACATCAAGTGCAACGTACACTAGGAACATATGAATGATGGGAAAAGAATTACCCCACAATAATATGGACTGATGGGATGGAAGGTACCTTAGACAAGTGTAAAATGAAAGAAAACCAGGGCAAAATCTTTATGATGATTCATAAACTGGCACCGAATAAAAAGTTTTATTTTGGAATGACCCATTTTCCCAGCTTTGTCTGGTATTTTTGTTGCAATCCATCTTGTAACCTTAAATGCCAATAAAATGATACATTTTTTTACTCTCATATATATATATATATACATATATTGTCGTGACTGAATATGGGAATGAGCCCCAGAGGGGTGACAGCTCTCAGCTGCTTTATATCCCGGTGTTCCTTTCAGTGTTCTGCTTCTGTGAGAACATTATTGTCACCCAATCTGAGGTGGCAGGGTAAGGAGTGTCACCACTTAGTGCAATTGGCAGCTTCATCTTCCCAAGTTGCTAGATTTAAGTCCAGTGCCTTCATGTCTCTCTTGCGTCCACCTCTGAACCTCATGTGTGGTCACCCATCTGTTCTTTTGCCAGCTGCCAGTTTTCCATAGAAGACATATATATACAGTACTTTGTAAAAAAAATAGCAGTCATATTGCTCAGCTAAATAAGCTGAAATCTAATTAAATATGCATGTTCTGCCCCAAATTTGCACTCCACTGAAGTGAGCAAACACTATCAAAAGTAAAAAAAAATTAGCGTAGAGTAAAGTCCCTTGATAATAGAGCAGACGACAATTTCTAATACTAGTCGCAGAAAATGGATACAAAGTCAAAGTGTATGTTAATTTCACAGTTTTGGAATGAAGGAAATCAAACATGTTTCAACATTTCTTAAACCTTGAACATTCCTGAGTGGACTGTCTACAGAGTTGTGAGTAAATTAATAGCAGGTAATGGAATCGAGCGAAAAGAAGGTAGTGGGAGGCCAAGAATTTTGGACACAAAGGACCATCGGCGTCTCGCCCAAATCGTTCGGGCTGGGCCAATGAAGAGTGTAGAAAATGTCACAGGAGCAGCAGCATACGGTTGAGATGACGGAATAATAAAGAATAAGGGACCGACTAGGAAGTGAAGAAAATAATCTCGATGCAGCTTACGGAACTATGGATCTTAAAAAAACGACGTCATACAGAGCAACGGTGATGACGTCAGAGGTTACAATATGTCCCCCGAACCACAAGATGCTCCATTTCACTCCAATGAAAGAAGATGAAGAACAACAAAAGAACTGAAGGGTCAACTTGATAATAATTGAACTGGTTATGGCGGACTGTCCCACAGTAAGAAGTCGACATTGTGAAACAACCCAGAACCGAATAGAACGGGTAAGCCTGTCATTAACGAAGACCGTTAAAGTAAGGGCAGAAGAAGGACATAGGACATGGTCTGTAGGTCAGTCAATGGTTAATACAGACGCCCAGCAAAGAATCTCGAGAAGGGACTGACCCCCCTCCCGAAATGAATGAGGTTTTATAGATGTAAGAACAAGTCAGATCATGTAAGTCAACCTAAAACCCTGCATTGTGGCTAAATAAAGAACTATGGATCTTTTTAGAGACTATGTCTTCATTATTGTGACTCCGTTTTGGGGTCTTGATTGCTGCTCTATTGTTTAAATCTGATGACGTGTTGAAATTGAACCCCATTCACCCACCACTGTCACCCACACAAAAGGAAAAGAGAACAAATAAACTCCACTATATGATCACTGGTGACAAGGCCCAAGAAGGTGACAGATGATTTACTTTACGCTGTGACATGTGGTGGTGATGAACTGGTCCCAGTGACCAGGATTCAGATCAATCTGGATTGTCGCGGATACAAGAAGTAAACGTCACGCTGTGACTTGAGTATGAAACTGGCGTCGTTTGCCAGGATTATGAATCAAAAAGACTCTTGAAACGAGAAATTGCCTACAATAAAAAAAACCTCTTGAAACGTGAAACTGTCTACAAGCAGGAAAGAGAGCCTGAAACTTGACATTGGTCTACAATCAAGAGATCCTGAAATTGCGAACCTATCTACAATCAAGAAAGAGAGCCTGAAACTTGACATTGGTCTACAATCAAGAGAGCCTGAAACTTGACATTGGTCTACAATCAAGAGAGCCTGAAACTTGACATTGGTCTACAATCAAGAGAGCCTGAAACTTGACATTGGTCTACAATCAAGAGAGCCTGAAACTTAACATTGGTCTACAATCAAGAGAGCCTGAAACTTGACATTTGTCTACAATCAAGAGAGCCTGAAACTTGACATTGGTCTACAATCAAGAGAGCCTGAAACTTGACATTGGTCTACAAATCAAGAGAGCCTGAAACTTAAAACTGTCTCCAATCAAGAATCTTGAAACGTGAATCATCTACAATCAAGAATTCCTGAAAACGTTGACCCTGTCTACAAATCAAGGGACAGTCAAGGAATTCAAAAACATGGTAGCAAGGGCCTAACACAGGGACTGACCAGTTAACTATAAATTAGTTAAATTAATTTTTTGTGTAACAATATTTCCTTTCAGTGAAACATTGTGTATTTTAGAAAATTATTATATTGTTCACGACAATTAATAGGCAAAAGGTGGAGTGAGGAATATTAGTAAGTAGGATTATCGACAAAACAGTAAGAAGAGTAAGAAGATTATATTTTCGTTGGAAAATGGCAGAAGGACAAGGATTAGATCCAAATACGCTAGCATTGTTACATGTTACGAATGCCCTAGAGAGGTGGAGCATGGAAAACAGGCAGACTGGTTTGCGACAAAACATCAAGACCTATAGAGGAGAAGCAGGAGGTTGTAAAAAAATGGATTGCCAAAATAGAGAGATATGCTTACTCCATAGGGGCAAACGAAGAAAAAAGAAAAGGTTGGCTTTTCTAACTAGTGAGGATTTGTTGAATGACTTTTTGAGAAGAAGATTTGAAGAGGAACCTCATGAAACTTGGGAAGAGCTGAAGAGGAGTTTGTTAAACAGTTACGGAGAGTCTGCGGATCAACATTATCTATGGGGATTACTTAGGAGAGTGAGACAGGAAGCAGGAGAATCAATCCAGCTGTTCAGCGACAGATTGAAGAATCTGGCAGAAGAAGTTTTTAGGGAACAAGATATACGGAGTCCAGATATCGAGGGACAGTTAGTTGGAATTTTTATTGATGCCTTATACAAGGACGGAATGAGACTACTTCTCCTAAGAAAAAGTCCAAGGACTTTTAATGATGCTATACGGATAGCATTGGCAGAAGAAGATTTGTTGAAGAGGTTCCAGTTAAGATCAGGGAGCAACCATGAAGAAAAGAATTGGAAAGAGAATGAAGTTCGATGGACTGGACAGACAGTTAGAGATAGACCAAGAGAAAGAAATTATCTTGGGTATCAGAGCAAGCAGGATAGAAGAGACAATGACAGAGAAAACAGGAGCGGAATTATACAGATAGCAGAAGAAAAACGATGCTATTTGTGTAATGCTAAGGGACATGTGGCAGCTGTGTGTAATAAACGGAAAATGGAGAGTCATAACGGACGACGAAACGAGTTGAAGGAAGATAGAAATTATAGGCATACAAGTGAGAGAGATGCTTCCGTGGGGTTTAGACAACCACAAAGAGGCATTGAGTACAGACGTGGAAACATGGTGGATGAAGAGTACGATCACAGGTCTACATACAGAGGTAGAAATCCAGAATGGGACTTCAGTAGAGAAAATGTTCCGCCTAGAGTAGATAGATGGGGACCTGAGGAGAGAAGAAGATTGGATAGACAGAGAATGGGAGAGGCTGCCTCGAGAGGGCCTCAACAGACTCATCGAGAAAACTATGCTCCGCAGAACCTCGTTAGACGACATAGAAGTATGGATATAGGAAAAATTTGTGGAATTAGAACCAGGTTTATGAACCGACGATGGGAAAGAGGAAGGAAAGTTAGAGAAAACAGTTTTTGTAAACGTAGATTACCAAAGGAAGATAACGGACCTAGAACTATTTACAAGGGCAGAGTGTGCAACGTTTCGGAAGCACCTAGACACTGGGAAGGCTTAAATAAGAGACGCAATAGGATGGCCGTACGAAATTTTCTTCAAGAAATAAAAGGTGGAAGGTGTTTCGAAGTAAATGATTTTAATGTGAGGACGGAAAATGGACACTGTGCCAAGATACAACTGTGTAAAACGAAAGGAACATCGAACAGTGAGATTAATAATGGAGCGGAGATCAATTGTATAAGAGAGAGACCAAAGTTGAACTTGAAGAGAAAGCTAGATCCGAATAAGATTAAGGTAGAAAAGAAAACAAACACTGTTGCAACTCAGACAGAAGAGACGGACTTAGTGTCTGAACTTATTAATAAACAGAATAACAAAAGATGTAAACATAACGCACAGAAGCAAGGAAGGAGAGCCACCCTTGTAACAACACCGGATATCGATATTGAAGTAAGGAATCTAGAAGATTATTCGTTGATGGAAAACCCTTTTTGTAGTGATCTAATTACTAAGGTAGGAATGGAAACTGGTAAGAACAAGACAAAAACCAATTCAGAAATGGAAAAGAGAAAAGAAAATAGAGAGCACCAAATTAGTGGTAGAGAGATCGATGGAAGAACAGACAATTGGGAGAGTGAGGATGATATTCCGCTGAACGAATATAAGAGGAGATTTCTGACAGATGATTGGGAGAGCGAAGATGATATTCCGTTGATGGAATATAAGAAGTTTCTGACGAATAGGAAAGAAAGGAATGAGGACACGGAACCAGAAGGGACCACAGTTCAACAGAAAGAGCAGGGAGATCTGCAGGACTTGGTGAATCAGACAGAAGGGACTTCGGAGACACAGGAAGTGCTAGGCGTTACAGGTATAAGAGGGGATAATAACAGGTCTGACGTATCGTCGGATGATTCATCAGATTATGAAAGACGTCTCAAAAGACTGAGAGATGAAAAACAGTCGGAGTTGAGACAAAGAAAAGGGAACAAGTTTAGCAGTGGTTATATGACAGAAGTTGAAGAGGTAACTGCATTGTGTGCAGATATCGAGAAGGAATTTGCAGAATTAGAAGCGAGGAAGAACAGGATGGAAGTAATTAAAGATACCAGGAAAACAAGCAGAGGTCGAGGTAGCGACGAGTTAAAGGGTACAGAACCTGAGGAAGACATGAGAAGCGTTAGAGAAGCTAAAGAAGTTAAGAGAAACTTAAAAAATATTAGTAGAAGGGAAGTAGAGAAGAGAGTACAGAGAGTTAACAGTGGTTCGGAGAAGATGAAGAAAATCGTCAAAGTGGCTAAGCCAAGCATGGAGGAGATGAAGAAAGCGATAAAGGATGAACTGAGAGGAGCTAGACCCGACACCGTAGTACTAAAGTATGTGCAGAGATTTCTAGAGGGAAAGTTTGATACGGACTTATCAGAAAGAAAAGAAGAAATTCGCAGGCTGGTAATGAGAGTAATGGAGGAACTTAATTACTGGGGAATCAAAATAGTAGATAGAGACGTGTTCTCTGATTCGGAGTCAAGTTATTCAGAGGAAGAAGATAATTTAGAATTTTCAGAGGACGACCACACAGAAGAAAATGTAAGAAGTAGAAATAAAGAGAGTCACATGAGGGAAGTATGGTCCACGGAGAGATGCGAAATGGTGGAAAAATTGAGAGAAGAAGTGGGAGAAGAGGGAAATGACAAGAGGGAGAAAATAATTGAAGTGGATGAACCAAGCATGGTGGAGCTGGAGAGGGTGATACAGGCCATCATAACACTGCCTGATTTTAACCTCTGTAGATCCGTAGTATGGCGGATGCTGGAAGAGAAGTATCATACACACTTTCCTGAAATAAGAGATGAAATTGACGTGGTTCTAACAGAAATGTTAGATGACGAAAGGATTGTGAGACGACAGAGAAGGATAGAGCAAGCAAATCGTGATTGAAGCCAGAGAAATAAAGGAAAAAGAGGAAGCAAATATAGAAATTGCTAAACAGATTTCGTGGGAGAGACATAGGGACCAGGAAATCACTATAGCGAAATTAGTGGAGTGGCACAGAGATGCCGCGGCGAGTGATAGACTCTTGTTGAGATTAATGCGGAGATGGGCTTCTCCAAAATTTAGGGAATAAGGTAAATGGTGAGAGATAGTTCCAGAGAGGGAACAAGATTAATAGGTAGTGTGGAGAGCAAAGATGTTTAGGTGATTGCTAAAGTCTTGTGGAGACTTGTAGGGAGATAGGCTTCTCCGAAACCCAGAGATAAGTAAAATTATGAGAAGAGTATAGAGAGTGAAATGAGATAGCAAACAGGATTAAGAAAGAAAGGAGGAAAAGAGAGAATCTTTGAAGGCTGCTTATAGCAGTTATAAGTACAAGATGGAGGCGATAGCTAATTCTTGTATAAGGGGGTAAATAGAGTCCAAACGGACTTATGCGTGATGCTGTAGTTGGGGAAAACTATAATGCATTACGGCAGAACAAGGGGTGTGTCATGGATGCAGTGGCGGAACGACAGGTACTATAGAATTAAGAAGCAAGACGAGAGGGAAGACTTGCGAGGGTCTTGTTATTAGTAGAGGTACAAGTTATTGGGGAGAAACGAGTATAAGTTGAAAGGCTGAGCAGTTGTTATGTGGAGAGACGAGAGTAGGCTGAGGGCTGAACCGGGGGGACAGTGTAAAATGTTGTATTATGAATTTTAAGGTTTAACATTGTTGTAATCAAATGTATGTAAATGAAATATTAAGAAGTTAAACAGGTTATTATTCATGGTATTAGGAATTTTAAGAAATTAGTTCAACATTTTAATTGGTTATGAGTTAGTTGGAAGGGGTCGTTTTATGGACCTGGGAGAGATAGGGCTGGAGGAGAATGATGCTTTAGAGCATCATTTTTCTTTGAGGGACCCTGGGGTGTATATGTCACAGGAGCAGCAGCATACGGTTGAGATGACGGAATAATAAAGAATAAGGGACCGACTAGGAAGTGAAGAAAATAATCTCGATGCAGCTTACGGAACTATGGATCTTAAAAAAACGACGTCATACAGAGCAACGGTGATGACGTCAGAGGTTACAATATGTCCCCCGAACCACAAGATGCTCCATTTCACTCCAATGAAAGAAGATGAAGAACAACAAAAGAACTGAAGGGTCAACTTGATAATAATTGAACTGGTTATGGCGGACTGTCCCACAGTAAGAAGTCGACATTGTGAAACAACCCAGAACCGAATAGAACGGGTAAGCCTGTCATTAACGAAGACCGTTAAAGTAAGGGCAGAAGAAGGACATAGGACATGGTCTGTAGGTCAGTCAATGGTTAATACAGACGCCCAGCAAAGAATCTCGAGAAGGGACTGACCCCCTCCCGAAATGAATGAGGTTTTATAGATGTAAGAACAAGTCAGATCATGTAAGTCAACCTAAAACCCTGCATTGTGGCTAAATAAAGAACTATGGATCTTTTTAGAAACTATGTCTTCATTATTGTGACTCCGTTTTGGGGTCTTGATTGCTGCTCTATTGTTTAAATCTGATGACGTGTTGAAATTGAACCCCATTCACCCACCACTGTCACCCACACAAAAGGAAAAGAGAACAAATAAACTCCACTATATGATCACTGGTGACAAGGCCCAAGAAGGTGACAGTTATCTACATTACGCTGTGACAAAAACATACAGCAGCACATGATCGAGTTGGGAAGCCCAGAGGTATCTAATGCTACTGTCAACCGGGAGCTACACAGGATGAATTACACAAAAAAGTGGGTAATTTCATCACCATTGCTCACAGAGACTCACAAACAGATGCGCTTGAACTGGTGCCACGAACACCAAATTTGTCATGGGACAATGTGATTTTTTTCAGATGAATATTCTGTTTGGTCTTATCCTGCTCAAATAAATATTTGGACGAAAGACTCTGTAACGCCTGTGTACCAGCGACCGAAACATACCCAGAAATTCCATCTTTGGGGAGGGGTGTCAACAAGAGGTGCCACCCCACTGTGTGTTGTCACAGGAATTCTCATGAAAGAAAGGTACATCAACATATTAGAGGGACACCTTCTGCCATTTATGCAGGTCATGTACCCCGATGGGTGCACATTTCAACATGACAATGACCCAAAGCATACAGCTCATACCACCAAAGCATGGCTGCAAGAGAAGAATGTGATAGTGCTGAAGTGGCCCAGCAACAGTCCCGACCTAAACCCAATTGAAAACGTTTGGGCACTACTCAAGAATCATTTAAAAAAGAGTGGACTCAGAGACGTTGAACAATTGAAGAAGGTAGCTGAAAAATACTGGGACAGTCTGACTCACAATTACCTACAAACACTTGTGGGAAGTATGCCTCGCCGCATCCAGGCTTGCCTTGCTGGAGAAGGCAACATTATATTGTACTGATACCACTGTTAATAGATAGGGGAGATACCAATCTTCCTCTGGACTTACAGTTTTTATTATTATTTGCTTCTATAAGTGTGCTGCGTTGCGAAAATATGACTGCCATTTTTTTTTGCAAAGTACTGTATATATA
Organism: Oreohelix idahoensis; assembly: GCA_024509875.1. Classification (NCBI taxonomy): domain Eukaryota; kingdom Metazoa; phylum Mollusca; class Gastropoda; order Stylommatophora; family Oreohelicidae; genus Oreohelix; species Oreohelix idahoensis. The sequence goes on from JAMPIV010009994.1 coordinate 363,696, forward strand.
TGTTACAAGTAAAGCTAGGAAACTGGGGTAAAGCAAAGTAAAGTGCACACTGGGTAAAGTAACAATAAAATGGGGGTCAAGGTTAGGACGTGGCCTAGTAAAGCCAGAAATCATTATTTTATTCTTACTTTACCCAGTAAACAGAAGATAAAGATTCCTTCCTTAGTTGGATAAACTCTTAGCTTTACCCAAAACAAAAACACATCCAGACAACTATTCAGTTTAATCATCATCATCAGTTTCCTGTTCACTCCTTAGAGCCACCGCTACAGGTGGTCCCCTTGCAGGAAGCCTGCACTAAGCAGTCACATGTTCTTGCAGTGATGGTTTCTGTGGTAATTTGCCAGCACAACCTCATATTCATCGCCTTGTGCTTTGTTAAATTTAATGTCACTCACAAAAAGTAACATGTGCTTTATAACGTTAACATAATGTGTATTAGTAACAAAGACTTGATTAAAGTAATTAAGTAGGGACAAACAAGTAAACGAAAACACTATTTTTAAGGATCCACTTTAGTTACCGTTACCTAATACACCAACAAATCTTTAATTGGGCTGTTGTTCCTGATGCTACAAATTGCAACAAAGCTATGTTGTTCTTGTTGTTGTTTAACTAGGGTTGCTGAGCATTTCGCTCTTTTGCAGCCAATCCCAAGTTGAGGAGTCCTTGGTATTGCCTACACTGTAGATCTGGGCTTTTCTGCCATTCCGAAACATGCTGAGTTGAAGTCTTGAGCTCCATTTTCTCTAACTTGGCTTACATTTAAAGGATCATCACATCTGGTCCCAAGCTAGGAGGAAGAAGCATGTTGCATGCTGTGCATTCCCCACCATAAAAAGGAGGGGTCTCCAAATATGCAGAGCTACAATACTGTGCTCTGGTTGTGGGCTCTCACAAGGGATCATCACATCCTACACAGAGCCGCTTCTCAGCTCCCCCTGCCTATCATGGGGTCCATAGTGAGATCCTCCTGCATGCAGGTAACCAGGTAAAAGCCAGAGTATGTCTGGGGCTCAAGTGAATTCTCCAAGCTTAGTGTGCAATTCTGGGTTCTCACCAGCTATAATAATGTTCACAATTACTCTGTACAGTGACACAACAGTTCTAATGATCCTGTTCACAATTTTGTGCACAATCTCACAACGTTCTGTGATTCCTTCACAGCTGTAAAAAATTCTATGATTTTTGCCAGCTTTAATTTTTATATGGCGGGCTCGGGACAGGTCATTCAAGGTTCCTTCAAATTTTGATAGTTTAACATGTACTACAATAAAGGGTTGTGTGCAAAATTTCAGCTCTCTAGGTCGTCTGAAACCTAGTGAACCAAGGGCTCAAAGATTTGAAACATCCAAACGAGGCTCACATCAAATTAAATAAAGTGTTTAAAAACAGATTAAGCCAAATGGCATTAATACCTATTGCTACAAACAAGAATGAATAAGAAAGAAATGGAATGTTAGAATTCCTTTCTTGCTAATTTTTTTTCTTTGCTTGTACAAAGAACACAATAATAAAGCACAACAGGCAAGCAATTGACAAAATGCAATATGCCGCACTAGAGTTCAGACAGTGTTCTTTGTTATTGGACTGGCTATTGCACTCTGACAGAACCAAAGGACTCCTGTTTATGGTGAAAGCAGCATGCCTCGCCACAAAAAAAGGCAAACACTTCAAAAGCACAAACAAACAAATGCCAGATAGCATATCTTGGCATTCTTTGCATAGTTTAAATAACGGAATCAAAAGAAACGCTAGCCAACAGAAAAAAAGACAAAGGCTGAACAGTTGAGGTACCTGTGAAATCCATTTCTTAGGAATGCATTGGGAAGAAACAAAAAAGCTTCTATGTATCTATGTTCATATCATACAGATGGTAGCCTTTATAAACTGTGTCTGTATTTAGGGCTGGGGTTGATTTTAAAATATCTTAATCGATTAATGACATTTCTTTCATCGAAGATTAATCAATCAATTTTGAACAATTTGATGCATTATAAAAAATCATAAGTAACATTTTTTTTTTTTTAAATCACTAAGGACTTTATTTATTTTACTTGTTATAAGGCAACATTGTCCTGAAAATATCATGGAAATTCTGAAAAGTTACAACCAAGCAATTTATTTTTATTGACCATACTTGCCAAATTCCATATCATAAACCTCTAACATAGCAAATACTCTCGCATTTAAGCACAAAACATAATCATTGCAAAAAATGGAATAATTGATTAAAATGTTTTTTTTACCAATTAACAGGCTAAAATTTTTTAAACCGATTAATCGATTAATTAATATTTAAAGGTCCCAGCCCTACTTATATTACAATTGTTTTTTATACACACCTCCACTATACAAATAATACTTACTTACTAACTTAGTCGTTCCCCTTCTACCGTGAGGTGTAGAGTACAAACAAAAACACAGAACACAAAATGTTGTACAGGTTTGTATCCCAGAATCCAAACATCTGAAAACCGAAATATTCAGAAAATCTAAAGTTTTTTTGGCCGATTTTTTGGGCTAATTTAAGCGACTTTTGGTTTCTCCACCCCCCTCCCCCCCCCCCCCCCCCCACCCCCCCACCCCCCCCCCCCCCCCCACCCCCCCCCCCCCCCCGCCCCCCGCCCCCCCCCCCCCCCCCCCCCCCCCCCCCCCCCCCCCAAAAAAAAAAAAAAAAAACTGGTTTGCAAGGAACTGAAAACACGCAATCTTCAGTTTATCACGTTTCCAGCCATGATGTGCAAGTTGCAATATAGGCTGATGTAAGCGCTACTGCGTGATACATATTTGTAAAGTGTGGTTAGTTCTCTCTCGTCACTTCTTCCAGCCACGTGTTGATTAATATTTTTACAGGTAATATCGCAATGATCGTCGCCAAATATTCCGCAGTGAATATTCACTTGGAGTTATTTACCTTCAGCAGTGTTTCGTGCTTTAGCAGTGTTTCGCGCATTAGCTGAATGTTCCATGCCTAAGGTTTTAACTTTATTGGATACGCCGATCGAGCACATAATTCCGAGCTGACTGCATCAGATTAGGTGTCCATCGCCGGTCGAGGTCGTTTGTGCATCAAATGGTCATGATACCCCAGACAAACAACATTGCAATTCACGACATATTACTTGGCCCGATGCGTGAAACACTGCTAATCCGCGACACACTGCTAAAGCACGAAACACTGTGAAAGGGACATAACTCTTAAATACCCATATTCTGTGCGGAGCGTTCGGCGACAATCATTGCTATATTGTACTACAGCTGTACATAATTTAAGTTGGGGCGATTTTATGGGCGAAATCCGGAAACCGAAATAATCGGAAAACCGAAAAACGGCCGTCCCCGAGCATTTCTGATTCTGGGATACGTACCTGTATTAATGCAATTCATTCATTCTCCTTTTCACTCCTCATGGAGCATGGAGAAACAACTGCAGTTAGTCCCCTTGAAGGAAGGCTGCAGCAAGCATTCTCAATGCTCTTGCTGCATTTGTTCCTGTAGCAATGTGTTTTACATAGTGAGGTTACCAGCCCCATGTAATTTAAGTAATGCTGATTCATATTCCTTAAACTATCAAGCTGAGAAATGAGTGGCAATGTGAAAAACTGCACTATAAAACGACCTCTAATCATATTCAAGTCACAGACGTATGATGCGGATAAATCAGTGATACTTTAATGTACATAATAAATGCCATAATGACAAAATCTGTAGTTTGGTTTAGTTTAGTTTTAAGGATCATCTTCATTGCACACGGACAACTCCATGAGTGCTCTGATCTTCTCCCTTTGATCACACTTGGAAGATCTCAGCACAGTGCACAAACTAAATAGCACTAGCAAGGATCCCAACGTGTGTATACAGGAATCACACATTCTATAAATATTTTTGAGGTGGGTAGATTTCCTAATTTTTAAATTTTTGCTGGGGATCAGCCAAATGGTCTACTCTTTATGATTTCCAACTACCGAGGGATTTTTAAGGTGCGCAACGTTTACATAGGACTTCCTATTTTTTCGCCCTTATCCGAGCAGGCTAGGCATCCAGTCTCCTCACTACCCTGGAGATTTTGAGGGGAGCAGGAGACATCATTAGGAACCACTGATTCTGAAAAAAATTTCCATCACTAATGTTGGGGTCACTTCATGGTGCGAAAACACATCTTGGTAAAGTTATTCTTTCTGGATGTTTTCCACAACATGTCGAACTTCAACTAAATGTATAAAAGATGTGAATCTGCCTTAATGGTATGACGAGAGTATGTATCAAAGGATGACGTGAGAGAATTCTGCTTAATGCTTTGATAGCATGAGGTCGTGTTCGACTGTGTGGCCATTGCCACTAAGGAAAATGTGGCACTGCCACTAACTAGTATGTGTCTGCTCGGAAAGTGTAGTAAATATATTTATAATTCAGAGTGTCCACGGGATGGATTTATTGCCCCGTTATATATATATTTTTTTTTTTTGCGTTCGCCCGCTAATACTCGAGGCGAAATCTCAGGTTATTATTTTATGTCTAACCTGACATTGATTTTACGTGAGTATCCCTTTATTTCTTGTACAGAGACAGGTGTCCCTCGCCATTCAGGCAAATACTCGCCGATTTCGGAGGTACCCATTGCAGCTGGGTCGGCTCAGGAGCCGCCAGTCCCTGGTTGACGACACTCCTTCAAATGTCCTCGCCAGGTCTCGAGTTAATCCAGTCCAAATCCCGGTCGACGAAAAATCCTCAAATGCCGTCGCCCGGGTTTGATCCTGTATCACCCGGTCGCCAGAGCGGTGTTGTAACCACTACGCTAGCGCGGCTCCTTGCCCCGTTATATGAAACAGTATTCATGGGCTGGATGTATTGCCCAATTAGAATAATGCTTCGAATGCATTGAATATTTCAAAATCAGAAATGGTCGTGTAAAGAATGACTGAATGACACAGAGATATATATATGGAGCAGAATTTTTATTCATTTCAAATGTGTGTAGTTAAAAGAACAAACGGAAAGTCGTCAATTCAAGAGTTTAATTAAATATCTCAGTTCATCACGTTTTGTTCAAGTTTGGACTAAGTTTGAAATTATTGACACAATTATCAAATGAACGTTTTGCCTTCGACCAAATGGCCAGCTGAAAAAATATATAAGGTCGAAGAAGTGAAAATAATTAATTACCAAAATGAAACTACATCAAGAATTCATCATCATCATCATTCCTTTCCATTCCCCGTGGAACATAGGGCTGAAACAGTTGCTCTCCATCGATTTCTATTCCGGGACGTCCCCTTCAGCCACGCCCAAGCCATTCCAATCCCCCCAGCTCCCTCCTTCACCGCTTCCCCCGCCCCCATGGGTTCCAGCCAAGGGCACCTCTGGCCACGCTCGACCACTATCCCCCATCCAAAAATTACTCGGGACCAAATCTCTGCCCTTAACAACTTATATTCTATGTGCTGGGAGCGAACCCGGTACCTTTAGAATTAGAGGAGGATGCCATACCTCTGAGCCACCCCGACCCCAAAATCTGTAGAAGATCATGGGAATGGGACAGAAGGACTTGGCATGAGTTTGGGGAAGGCCTATGCTCCTTGGGGAGCTGTGTGGCAATGATGATGTGTTGGAAAGTGTTACAAGACGGTGTTGTATACTACCCTCTTTGCAAACTCAAATGTGAACAAGAACCTGTTCTACATATTTCATGATGACTTGGTACTACAGAAAGACTGATATGGGAATGAAGTCACAAATATAAATGTACAAGAACAAACTTCTTGGCTATTGGTTAATATGCAACAGCTGCACAACATTTTTACTTCAAAGATTTAACATTCATTTTTAATCTATACATGGAAACTTACAGAAACGCTGTCACTAGAACAAATTAAACCCCGTCACATGAGAGTCATGGTATCGCAGTGGTTAGTGTACTGGCTTCTGAACTCAGTGGTCCATGGTTCGATCCCCAGTTGAGGTGGGATATTTTTTAGACCGCAAACAGCTCCGGGGTCCACCCAGCCTCATGAATTGGGTACCTGAGCAACCCTGGTTTAAGGCGGCCGACGGGATGCTGACCACATCACCCTTAGTGTGTCATATGGTGAAGAAAATATGGGCCTAACACCGTATTCCCAATTTGCCTCAATGGGCATGTAATGGGATCCTTTACCTTTACCTTACATGAGACTAGTTATTACAACTGTGCCCATCCATACAATACAGTTCAGCATGTGCTGCTTGCATGCCCAGGACATACCACAAAAAGAAGAAAGCTGCTGACAAGCTCCCCAACAATCCACAAACAATCTATACCAGGGGTTCTCAGCCCTTTTTTGCTCATGGCTCCCTTCTGAGCCCCATTTACCTCTGTGGCCCCTCTCATAGTCGCTGTTAGATGAAAAAAAAGGTACTTTACCATCTTACTGTGGCCCCGTAGAAATATTGCATGGCCTCCTGGGGGGGGGGGGGGGGGGGGTGGGGGGGGGGGGGGGGGGGGGGGGGGGGGGGGGGGGGGGGGGGGGGGGCATATGGCTGTTGCGAGTTGATCCTATGAAAGGGCAGTAATCCTGAATATGTTTTTTGGGCAAGGTAGATTTTGAGTTACGTTGCTTGAGTCCTTGTTTGGCTATGAGGCTTATTTAGCTTTATGATAGAATGTTTATATCTAGAACAGAGGTATGACCGTTACTCACAGCGTTGAGCCACGCTTGTGAGGAATTTGTCCCTGAGTTGTGTGAGCGGTGTTTAGCTCGCGGCTATGCTGCATGTATTAAGAGCTGTGTTAAAAAAACAGCCGAGCCCCGTGACTGTTTGGGCGGGAGATGTGTGATCCCTAAAAGAAGAGTCGGGGTTTTTTGGGCGTGGTCCGAGCGGGTGAGAGGAGTGTGTTTTTGGGCGTAGACCGAGGTAGTCAAGCCCTGATTTTTCGAAGTGTATGCCTACGTAGTGCTGAAGATTATGAAATGTCGACTTATGTGTTTTTGCTGTGTGTACAGCCTATTTGATTAACTGCAGTGTAGAGATTTGTGAAGCTGTTATGAAGCTATTATAAGTCCAGGATTAGGACAGGCCATATTTGATTAACTGCAGTGTGGAGATTTGTGAAGCTGTTATGAAGCTATTATAAGTCCAGGATTAGGACAGGCCATATTTGATTAACTGCAGTGTGGAGATTTATGAAGCTGTTAAGAAGCTGTTATTTATAGCGCTGACATTATTGTTAACTGCCGAGTGTGCAGTCTGTTGAGCGCTGGGGATAGTTTGTACTTTTCACTGTGAACTTTATATTTATGCCAACGTGTTCGTGTTGTAATGCAAACTGTACATTAATGTAAACGTGATTGTGCCGTGCCTTAATAAATCGTCATTAAGTGTCACCAGGCGTTTACACCAGTTCTATGACTATTATTTACGTACCTGTGTTGTGAGTGACTGTTCTAGCACACACTCACTAATACATACCTAACACAGATACGGCGGCACACCTACGCCTCCCACACACAAAGTATCGTCTTAACAATGGCCCATGCTGAGAACCACTGCTTTATACAATACCTCCCAACAGCTACAGAATACTACATTCAAATTCTTCAACTTGGCACTGACTGTGAAAGAGAGAAGAGCTCAGCAACAACAACAGGGACAATATTTAAACTCACCACTGTACTTGTAGTGAATTCCTCGTCTATCACTGAGGGCTGGGTTTAGCTGTGGCCAGTAATGGAACAACAGGTGAACAGCTGGAGCCTTGGCTGCCGGTGGGCCGTAAGCTATGATGCTCAGAATATCCTGTAACAAAGGAGTTGGTACCGAAAGATAAATCCCATCATGTTTGAATGTTAAATTGTTTCATAATAACTCCATTTATAAATGTTACGTTAAAAACACTAAATAAAATAAAGATATCTACAAATAAATGAACTTTGAACTTCTTAGTTTTTCCTTTCTCTTTTCACTCCTGATGGGGCATGTAGCCCCCACTGCAGCTAGCACCCTTCTTTGGTACTTACATCTTTACCTGGCTCAGTATCTGGGCGGTAAACATTCTTAATCTGAGGGAAAGAGAGGCAGAAGTAGACCAAAAAAATACATGGAGAAGTGAACTAGATTCAAAAGTGAAAATGGGACCCAAAGATGCAGTAATAGAGAATGCAGTCAGCGACCCATAGCTTGACTGCTTGCATCAGGGTCAGCGAACCAGAACTGACCAAGACCCTACTCCACCTCCACGTGGTGGTCCTGGAAACAGGCTGCATCACTGCAGTCTGGCTGAGAGAGTAGGGATCGAAGAGGGAAGGCAAAGCCGGTCCCAAAAAATGCCGTGCTGAAGTCGGATGTGTCGGCCGAAAGGCGCAGATATCGCAGCTCTGGCATAAACAGACACAACGCAACCAGCGTCCTTTTCAGGACGAACGAGGAAGAAGAGGAAGAAGAAAAGTGAAAATGATGAGGAAAACACGTGACAAGAAAGCATGTGTTTGTTGAAGGCCTATGCTCCTTGGGGAGCTAATGGGTATTGATTGAAACACCTGTAAGCAGGTCTAATATCTAATCATATAACATATTTAATTCTACACAACAATAATAAATGTTAAGAGAAAAAATAAATTACCTTGATAACATTTTTCTTCATGCTCATAAAACACTCAAGGATTTGAGAATGAAATGCTGGAAATGAAATAAAATAACAGATTACAATGTGCTTTAAATGAAACAAATTTTTTTTTTTTTTTTTTTTAAACGTACGCCTGCTATTATTTGAGGCAAAATCTCAGGTTAGTCTAACCTGAGACATTTTACGTGAGTATCCTATTTTTCCTGTACGCTGACAGGTGTCCTCTCGCCATTCAGGCAGATACTCGTCATCTTCTGAGAGAATAAAACAAAATTCCTCAATTTTATTTTAAAATATAAAAAATGTAGTCCCATAGCAGATACTGCCGTAGACTTCACAATACTAGGTCCAGAGGTAGGGTGACCAGTTACCTTCCTCGCTGCCTTTTTCTTCCCTAACTCAGAGTCAGGTACCCATTTACAGCTGGATAGACTGGAGTGTGTTGGTGCCGTGATTCGAACCAGCCACCTTTGCCGTCTTAAAGTATACAACATTTTTAAATGTTATCATCATCAACACCCTTCAGCTCCCTAAGGAACACAGGCCTTCAACAAACTTACGCCAAGTCTTCCTGTCCTGTGCCATCCATATCTTTTTTATCCCCTTCATGTCTGTCTCCAACTCTCTTCTCCATGTGTTCCTTGGTCTCCGTCTACCTCTCTTACCATGGGAATTCCAGAACAAGGACTGCCTTGTAATGCTATCAGCAGGTTTCCTCAGTGTGTGTCCTATCCATCGCCAGCGTCTTCTTCTCATATCTTGTTCCATTGATACTTGTCTGGTTTATGTCATCAGCTCCACATTAGTGATCTTGTCATACCACTTCAATGCTTCTTTTCTACGCAAGCACCCATTTATGAAAGTCTGTAGCTTTTTGTTGTTCTCCATGTTTCAGAGCCATACAATAGGACTGACATGACATCTGATTTGAAGATTATGATTTCTGTGTTGGATCTGATTTCTTTTGATCTCCATATGTTTCCCAATGCAATGAAAGCTCCCCTAGCCTTTTGCATTCTTATTTTCACATCCTTGTCTGTCCCTCCAACAGTGTCTCTACTGCTGCCAAAGTATATGTATGATTCTGCATCTTGTAGTGGTGTTTCTTCAAGTGCAATACTGTTACTGTTTCCTGTCTTTCAAATATATACTTACTTACTTAGTCGTTTCTTTTCTACCGTGAGGTGTAGAGATTTGGAAGAGAGAGCACCATACTATCCTATCGGCTGTCTTCCTCCTGGCCTGGTTCCATTCTAGTCCTCGATCTTTCAAAGATTTTCTAATGTTGTCCTGCCAGCGCCACAGGGCCGTCCTGGAGGTCTGGATCCCTGGCTCTTAGTTTCCCATGCTTGTCATGGTAGCTGATCTTCTCCCATTCTGCAGACATGGCCAAACCATCTTAGTTGGGACTGTTCTACTTGGGACTGCAGGGGTTGGGTTTTTAGGCCTTGACTTTTCGTCCGGTTGCGGACCATGTCTCTTCTTGTTACTTCAACCACCTTCCTCAGATACCTCATTTCTGAGGTTTGGATCTGGCTTTTGTGGGTTGTAGTCACTGCCCATGACTCGCATCCATACGTCAAGACTGGGACACAGCTTTCAAATATATAATGAGCAAAAATGGGTTAAAATGAGTGTGTGAAATCAGAATTAGACCTGAAACTTGTCAAAGCACCAGCTGACCTGATCTGTTGTTATTCATGTGTAACCAGGGCTGATGAGCTTGTTTCTCTTTTGCAACCAATGCCAAGTTGATTTTCTTCGCATTATCTACATTGTAGTACATCTAATGTTTTCCTGTGGCTTTTTTGCCATTTTGCAGCATGTTCAGTTGGAGTCATGAGTTCCAATCTCTTTCCCTGATACACTATCCTGGCTCAGAATGCCTTTACATCTGGTTTTAAGCTAGCAGGGAGAAAGTGGGGCAGTATACTATGCACTGCCCACCATCTGGGGGCAGGGGGAGGTGGGATGCGGATCTATAAATATACTGGGCTAAAATGTTGTGCTCTGCTTATGGGCTCTCCTAAGGAATTGCTACTTCCCAGCTTCCCTCGCCTGTCCTCTATTCACTTTGGGATCCTTATGCATACAGTAAAAAAAGGTGATGGTAGTCCCATAGTAGATACTGCCATAGAGGAGTGAAGTGTTAGAGGCTTCATTATACTAGGTCCAGCATCTCGATTACCAGTTACAATCCTTGCTGCCTTTTCCTTCCCTAACTCAAAAGTAGAGCCAGGTACCAATTTACAGACTGGAGCATGATGCCACCATGTTTCAAAACTAGCACCTTTGCTGCGAGAGGCCAACACTCTAACCACTCTGCCTACTGAACACTCACAGTAGACCAGGTAAAAGCCAGAGCTAGGTCTGTGGCTTGAGTGATTTCCCCAAGCTTAATTTGCAATGTTGAGTTCTCAAACATGTTTTACCACAACAGGAATTGTGGTTTTTGGCTACTCTGATGTGACTACTCTATATCCGAGCGTTGGAGTGGAGAATCACATCATATAAAAATAATCATCTATACCAACCATATTTTTTAATAATTGGTCGTTAAAATAATAACATATAAGAATCAGTTTGCATAATTAAGCTGGAAAAACTCCAAAGTTATTGAAGTTAGGATCAAATTCATTACTACATTATTGTTAAATTTGTGTGTTTAGTTAAGCTTTTTACAAAGACAACACATTCCTAAAAGACATTAAAAACAACAGTCAATAATATTAAAGACAAAGCATTTGCATTACCTCCATTTTCTGTATGTTGAAATACCATTGTTATGATGGCAGCTGCTGATTCACTAGCATAAGTTGGATCTTCACCAGACTCAGAATCTGTGAAAACATCACAAATAGAACTTGACTTAACAAGAACATTTGATTATAGTATTCCTTTTATTTATTGAACAATAATTTATGGTATAGCTGAGGAAGGATATCAAACAGTTATGATCTGCTATGTCAAGACCTTCTGATTCTAATACTGCCTTTCCAATATTAAATATTAAGAATTGGAATAAATCAAGAATATTCAGAAAACAATTCTATGTAAGATGGTCGCATCCTGAAAGATATCTTCTACAGACAACTGGCAGATGGCAAAAGAACAATTGGGCGACCACAGCTGAGGTTCAAAGATGTGTACAAGAGAGATATGAGAGCACTGGACATAAATCTGGCAACCTGGGAGGATGAAGCTGCCGATCACACCAAGTGGTGATGCTCTCTAAAGTGCCACCTCAGATTGGGCGAAAAGAAGCTCTCACTGCAAGCAGAAGAGAGGAGAAAGCGTTGAAAGGAACACCAGGAACAAAAGCAGCTGAGGGCTGTCGCCTCAGGGGCGCATTCCCACAGTCAGTTATGACTGAAGGAGCTATTATTATTATTATCATACTATACAATCAAGAATTTTTAAAAATCACTGACTTTTTTTTCTTCTTCTTCTTGCGATCGCATCTTTGATGATTACACCGTCAGACGAGTTCTCATGATGAATTCGACTGTTGTTTGAAGTTCCTCTTTAACTCCATATAGCTTTGAGTTTAGTGTTGAGTCATTGGGCCAGTATATCTTTCTTAACTGGTCATACAGAGGACAGTCCTGTAGAACATGCTCAGCAGTTTGTTCGTTTAATCCACATGTGCACAGTGGTGAAGCAGACAATCGTAGCTTGTGCATGTGTTTATTCAGTTTGTTATGCCCTGTCCTGAGTTGAAAAATAGTTATCTGTCCCTGCCGGTCGAGAGTGTGATAGTCGTCTTTGGGTTGGTTCTGTTCTCTTCTGATAGTCTGGATAGCTCTCTTTTTCTCAAAGTATGTGACTTCATTATCTTCTTGTTCACATTCTCCTCCCTTTTTTGCAAGTTTATCTGCCTTTTCATTTCCGGGTACACCACAATGAGATGGTACCCACTGAAGTATGGTTCTCTTTTTGGCAGCTACCTTGTTTAGTTCATTTCTCAGATGCGGGAGTTTACCACCCTTGAGAGCTTGCAGGACAGACAGTGCATCTGTGAGGATGACTACCTGGTGGCAGTCAGAGTTGGTGTTATAAATCATATTTGCAGCTTGCTCTAGAGCTTGAACCTCAGCTGTATAGTTGGAACAGAATTTACCAGTGGGAATGTGCCTAGTCTCATAGTGGTTGTCAGGATATGAGATAAAGATACCGGCACCTCCATTCCTAACAGCATTAGTTGCTGATCCATCTGTATAGGCATGTATCCATGATTGATCGGGATAGCTTTCTTGGATCATACTCAATGTAGCAGTTCGTTTTTGCAGATCATTATACTCACATCCACTTGTGAGACCACTGACTGATGTATTAATTTGGAGGGCACTGCTGGCCTGCTCCCATGGTACAGGGTATAGGGTGGGCTTCAGTGGTGTTGTCTTCATGGATAGGTCTTCTTGATGCTGTCTTATAAGTCTTTTCCCCCGATGCACAAAGCTGCTACGCTTTAGACGTCCCAATGCCAGATCATCTAGTCTTGCCTTCATTGGGTGCATTTGCATACTGTTGTGTACTTTTCCATCTGGATCATGGTTTTTGTGTCTCTTCTATGGGACAATGTCTGTAATCCAGCAACCTTCTGCATCTCTGTTATTGGTGTAGTTTTCATGGCTCCTGTAATGAGCCTGAGAGCTTGATTTTGCACCTTGTCCAAAGACTGCAGATGTGAGTTAGCAGCTGATGACCATGCTGCTGAGCTAAACTCTAAGTGTGGTCTTATTACTCCATTATAAATCTTCTTTAGATTTCGTTCATTTGCTCCCCAGTTGGTACCTGCTAATTTTCTGAGTATGCCTAGTCGTCTTCGGGCCTTTCCTTCTGCATTTTCAATATGCTTATTCCATGTAAGCCTTTGGTCAAATGTCACCCCAAGATAGGTGGGGTAGCTTTCTTCCTTGATCACGGTTGTCCCTAGGTGTATGTTAGCTGATTTGTCCTTGGGGGCGAGGGAGAACAGTGTTGTGGAGGTTTTGTCTGTGTTTATTGTGATAAGCCATTTCTCTGCCCATGACACTAGCATGTCTGCTGCCCGCTGCATTCTATAATTTGCTGTGGTGACGTTTTCATCAGCGCACCAGAGTACTAGGTCATCTGCATATAAGGCAGCTTTAACTCCTGCAGGGAGATCTTTCACCAGGTCATTGATGTAAACAAGGAAGAGTGTTGGGGAAATTACTCCTCCTTGAGGTACCCCCTGATGGAGCAACACTTTTCTGCTCTGCAGACCATCAAGAGTGACTCTAGTTCTCCTGTTATGCAAGTATGACTGGATCCATTTCATCATGTTGCCTTGGATTCCACTTCTCCTAAGTTTTGCAATGAGGCCATCTTTCCACACCTTGTCAAAGGCCTGCTTGAAGTCAACCCAGATCGTTAGGACCTTTTTCTTCTCCTGGAAGGCATCTTCTATTGCTTGAGACAAGTAAGTAACTTGGTCTTCTATACTGTAGCATTCTCTAAATCCAGCTTGTTCCGGCACCAGGATCTGCTCAGACTCTAAATACCATTTCAATCTGTGGTTGACTATTCGCTCCATAGTCTTCCCAACACAGCTTGTGAGACTGATTGGCCGGTAACTTGCAGCCTCGGTCTTACATTTCCCTTTCTTTAGTATGGGTATTGTGATGGCTTCTCTCCATACTTGGGGTACCGTTCCTTTCAACCAGCTGTGGTTGAATATCTCAAGCAGTTTTGTCTTTGCTGCTGAGCTCAGATTTACTAGCATTTCGTTGCTGATTTTGTCTGGGCCGGGTGACTTTTGAAACTTAAGCTTGGAAATAGCCTTCTGTAGTTCTCCTAGTGTGATGGGTTCCCTCATTGGGGCAGGAGTATCTGTTTGTCCCATGGTTGCCAGTATTTCTTTTCTTATCTCTCTCTGATGATCTATGTTAATGGGTAAGTTGCTTTCTGAACTGTATCTTCTAGCAAACAAGTCTGCAGCTTGTTTTCCTCTGAAAAGTTTGCCACCTTCATCCAATGTGATAGTCTGCCTAGGTGAGGAACGCTCTTCATTTAGAGACTTGACTAATCTCCAAAGTTTCCTGCCGTCTTTCTCAAGGTTCAGCGATGCCGTTTTAGTTCTCCAGCTTTTCCGTTTTTCTTCTAGCTTTGTTCTCTGAAACTCTGCTACAGCCTTTTTCCATTTGTTGTGAGTTTCAAGTGAAGGCTGAGACTCTGCGTCCTTTCTAGCCCTGTCCATAGCTTCCTGACGTTCTTGGAGTGTGCTGGACCAGTATGGTATGTAGTTACGCCGGCATCCTTTGGGAATGGTTTCTTTTGCAGCTTGTAGTATGCATCTGTTGAAGTCTTTAACCACTTCATTAATGTCTCTGTTCTGTACCTTGAGGGTAGACAGCAGCGTGTTCACCTGATGCCTGAATAAACCCCAGTTGGCTTTTTTATAGTTCCATCTTGTAATGGCTGGGCCTGTACTGAGAGTTGCACTCTGGACAGTAAGAAAGATTGGGCGATGGTCGCTTCCCCCTAGTTGGTCTCCTACTTCTCTATTAATAGATCCAGCTATATCTGGTGTGGAGAAGGCAAGATCTGGTGTTGAAGTTGTGTGCCATCCTCTGGAGTAGAAGGTAGGAGTATCTGTGGCATTATTGACTAGGATTAGGGAGTGATCATCTTGCCAAGTTTCAACCTCTTCACCTCTGTGATCCAGATGGTTATAGCCCCAGCTCTGGGAGTGGCTATTAAAGTCTCCAACTGCTATAAAGTTGGTGGCTGGTACCTGTATAGAGTTGAGACTCAGGGGTTTGTTGTTCGGACAGTAATAGTTCAGGAGTTCTATTTCCATCTTGTCTACCTTTATCTGCAACAGCTGATATTCTGCTCCATCCATGAAGGTTTTCCTTTCGTGTGCAGGAATGTTATTCCTTACAAGAGTAAGTACTCCTCCTTTTCGTCTATCTTTTCTGTCAGATCTGAAGCATTGATATCCCCTTATTTTAAAGGTTTGATCTGCTTTTAAGTGAGTCTCTTGGATACAGCAAACACTGACTTGCTTCTCATACAAGATGTTTTCCAGCTCTGTCTTTTTGCTGTATCCAGCCTGCTTGCTGTTCACTCCCTCTGCATTCCAGTGCATCATGACAAGTGGCACTCTGGGTTTCTCTTTTTCTGTTTTGTTTTGGTCAGTAGTTCTCCTCCGCCGTCTGCTGACTCCACAAGACGGTCTAGAGGGTCCTCCAGTAGCTGAGGGTGGGCTCTGTCGAGGCTCAGAGCCCGGCACTGCACCTGCCTGGTGGAGCTCTACAGGGCGAGCACCAATACGAGATTTATTTGACGGTGTACTCTCCATAGAAAAAAAAAGCGAGTTGCGTGATACTGTGGTTTCCGGTGCGCCTTCTGGCCCAGTATCTATGACTTTAGCACCTGTTCAATGGGAGAGTGGGCTCATCCCTAAATCTGTTTATGTTCCCAGTAGTAGACTATTCGCAAGCAGCCTGGGGGTGTCACTGCTCTGCGCGGACCTTGTTTACCGAGGCGGCGTCCGAGCTCGTATGGTGAAAATATGGTTGCGTTATCTTCAAAATAGCCCTGTCTTTCCCATGGCTTTTCTGCCATCCTGCAACTTTGAGTTAGGGAGTTCTGAGCTCCAGTCTCTTTCCCAGGCATTTTATCCTGGCCTGGCACGCATACAGAGGACCCCACTTCTGGTTCTAAGTTAGCAGTTGGGGATAGGTGGGGTAGCACACTGTGCATTCCCCGTCATCCAGGGGGCTCTCCAACTATGCAGAGCTTGCACAATGCTGTGCTCTGGTTCTGGGCTCTCCCAAGGAATCCTCACGTCCTGCACAGAGCCACTTCCAGATACCCACCACCTGCCAACCCTCCATTGTAGAAATCTCCTGCATGCGGCCATCCAGTCAAGAGCCAGTATTAAGTCTGGTGCCCAAGTGATCCCCCCAAGCTCAGTGTGCAATGCTGGGTTCTCATCATGCTGCAACACAGGGGGGATTGTGATGCTCAGCCATCTCTCTCAACTCTGCACCGATAAGTGGCATCGGGGACTTAACTGTGCCTCAGTACTGGGAGGCCCCGTTTCCGGGTACACCACACACAGCCAATTGAGGCAACGGTCGCCGTGGGCGACTTTTTTTTCTAAAACTCAATGGCTTAATGAACTACGTCCTGAATTTACTGGGCTATACATGAAAGAAGTTCAAATTATAAAATAAGTTTATGACATAATGAAAATGGACAAATGTGGCCGTGTGGCCTACTATGCCACCCTTAGGATAGAAAGTACTTTAGCAAGTCAGATACACTATGTACTTGTATAGGCTAGCTAGTACTCGCACTAGTCACAAACTAATGACATCATTTGTCATGGTACTCATGAGTCCATGATGTCATTAAATCTTGTGTGGATTTTCATACAAGATAAACCGGAAAGTCCATAAACTGGGACTATGATTGGTCAACGTCCCTTGGTAATAATAAATTTGGTAGAGAGATTTTGTAGTTAGTTAGTTTTGAGATTAAATTAACTGACTGTTAACCAAAAGACCAATCATTAGTTAGTTTCCTATCAAGGATTGAAAGGATAACATCCGCCCAAGCTGAGATCCCAAGAAGTCGATGAACAGAAGTAGATTTTACAAGGTATATTGAACCCAGAGAGCATATTGTATGTTCCAATATGTATTGTTTTTCAACGAATCTTCAATCGAAATAAACATCTTTTATATGATTTTGACTGAAGTGAAATCTATACTGGAAGCGAAAAACTAAAGTAAGACAGAGCCAGTTTTTGATGAAAGCTTAAATTATCTAACAGCCATCAAAACTCACTACCTACCACCACTAAAACGATCTACACTGCCACACAAACATTCATATATAAGATAGGAAGTAGGTCAAAGCCATATGATCACAGTTACAGGCTAACATGAATGGATATAATTAAGAAATAACACCCTTAACATAACCAATAGGACAAGAAATATAAATGTTTCAATAAATTTTGACTCCATGTAATCTTTCACCCATACTAAAAAAATATATATATATATCCACTTCTGCGGCATAAAATATTTTCTTACTCAAAGTCATTGGCAGCAGACTTGTGCACAGGAGGTCAATCGTGTCTTTGTGAAGAGTTGGCGGGAAAATGGCCAGAGTTGAGGCTACAGTGTATGGAAGTGTGTCCAACAGGTCATGGTCGAGGAATGGAACCAGCCAACCCAAAACATTCAGAATAGCTTCTCCTAAAGCTATCATCAAATAGTTGAAACAGAAAAAAAATTATAAACAATATTAAAACAATAATTCAACAAGCTATATATGTTGGGGTTACACAACGCAAGTAGCAATATAAAGTGAAATGATAAAACAAGGACATTTAAATCCAGTAATGCAAATAAATACCTCGGAGGTGCCACGTACGTGCCCCTTAGATCACATGCTATATAAACTAATAAAGTTACTTAACATATTAACTACAATGAGCTGCTCACAGCACCAAACTCAGTGTACCAATAAAACAAATTTAAAATATACCTAAACACTTTTCGATCTATTGCTAGAGTCATTTTCAAAATATAGATTGTTGCTGAGTTCATAAAATTAACATTATATTCACTTAATTTTGTTAACTTCCCCAGCTGGTTACCAAACTGTGTAAAATTGCTTACTAAGGTAATAATAGGGTCACAGAAACCCTTGTACACCTTTTGCCTTACTGCTGAACAGGCTAGAAACTTGTTCCAACAGTTAGGTCAAGTGATGACAAGGACAGTGAAAACAATGTGGGCTGTGATTTTGACGAATGTGATAACAATAATAGTGACAATGCAAGCTGTGATGATAGTGTAGATACTGCAAGTCCTGGGTCTAAAGACCTTAGTTAGAGTTACAAATGGTGCAGGAAATAATGCAACTCACGAAAGAGAACAGTGGCATCAAGTGACTGACGGTGAAACAACAATCAGTACCGTAAGTAAGTTTTTTTATACTGTTTTTTTTCAAATATGTATTTTTTCACAATTTTGATTTTTTTTTTAAGTTGAGTACATGTGATTACATAAGTTACTCATAGTGTAAATATCAGTCTATATTTTCTTAGACTTGCATGGAACTTCATATTATATAAACAACATTTAATAACTTCAATTTTAATGGTCACTTAAAAATTAAAAAAAAGGAAAGAAAATATAAAGAACTGTGGCATGAACTCGAAAATGAGTACCTAGCTGGCATATCTGATTTCGAGAAAAACAAAAATAGCCTTTAAATTTGTTTTGAACAATCAATTATACAACATTAATTTAAGGGTTAACTGAATAATGACTTTCATTACAGTACTGTTTTTTCAATATCTAACAGTTGTGATTGGCAAATATCAAGACTTTTTGACTCTAGTGCTGTCTTTTCAATACTAAATTAAACACTGAAATAAATCAATAATATTCAGAAAAAAGTACAATATAATCAACTGCTCTTGAGATAGAGAAGGCCAAGGCAGGGAGGAAAGGAACCAGCTATCCTACCTCATCAAATCTGAAACCTTTTATAGTGAATTCTCTAACACATCACTCCCCTTCTGCTATGGAAATACCACTGCTTTTTTTCTTATTTGAAGAAACTTCAGAATCTCTATAATTAAGCGGTACAGGTAAAAGGTAGTCCTGTAGCAGATATTGCCATAGAGGAGTGAAGTGTTAGAGACTTCTCTATATTAGGTCCAGCTTTATGAGGTGAGGTGACCAGTTCCCTTCCTTGCTGAGTTTGCCTTCCCTAACTCAAGAGCAGAGTCAGGTACCCATTTACAGCTGGATAAAGTGAAGCATGATGCTACCAGGTTTTGATCCAGGAACCTGGTAACTTCTTACCTTTGGTAAAAATTGTCTTAGATACATTTAATTTGCCTTTGTTAGAAAAATACCCATTCAGAAAAATGAACACTTTGTCAACTGCTAAATCAGATCTTCTTTGAATCGGAACATCATGGGCTAAGGCAGTTCCATGGCAGACGCTGGCATAGAAGAGTGAAGTGTTAGAGACTTCAGCTTTACTAGGTCCAGCTTTATGAGGTGAGGTGAGCAGTTCCCTTCCTCGCTGTCGTTGCGAGAGTAGAGTCAGGTACCTATTTACAGCTCGGAAGACTGGAGCAGGACGCTATGAGGCTTTGGACCAGAAACTACGTAACTTTGCCATGAAAACTCTACCAAATCGGATGCTTGACATCCTGGGTTTACTGTCTGAAAATGCTGATAACTCTTCTCTAAGTTTCCCAATTTTAATACTTCTTTCTGACTACTGCAAAGACCTTAAGAAAATTTTCAATATCTAAAATTGCCGACATGTTACCAGGTTTGTGAGATTTCATAATTACTTGTGTCCTAGTCGTACCAGACTTTTCAAAGTTCTATTACACTCAGAATAATAGGGATCTGTCCTACGTGGTTCCCGGGGGTCTCTAAGTTTTTTTTTTTAAGGTGCTAGCTACTTTTCCTTGTAGCACGCCCTTTCAACCATCTACCATATACATGGAGTTGTTGGTTATATCAGGATGTGTTTCATTTATTGTAATATGTTTTTGTTTGTATTTATTTTATACTATATTATCTCTAGTAGGTATTTTTCCTTTTGGTAGTTATAGTTCAATATGGTTTTCTTATCCAAAATATGATATTGTCTAAACTGGTATGTTTTTAATTTTCACTGGAGGGTTATTTGGTCAATCTGTATTTATCTTGGGGGGAGTATATCACCAGTGTAGACTACTGGCTCACATCCTTATTTTTTTTTTTTTTATATGTTAGCTTTTGTTTTTGTAATATTGTTTTATTAACTTTTGTACTTCTGATGGGGTCTTTGTGCCTATGAGATTTTCTACACTCATTTCTACCTTGTGGTTACTACAGTATGTCTTAATGTTTTGCCTCTGCTGGTCATATTTTTTCGCAGTCCACCAGAAAGTGTCCAATTGTGTTTGGTTCTTGACACTCTTCGCATGCGGGTTCCTCAATCATGAAATATCCAGTTCCAAGCTTGAGCCTCAGCAATTTTTTATTATAGGGGGTCTCTAAGCAGACAAAGACAGAACACAACTACTGCTACCACAGGCATGTCGTACAAGGCGATTACTATGAGACTGTGCATGAGGCTGGCAACCTCATCACATTAAACAAAATGCTATAGAAACCACTGTTGCGTTGCTTGGTGCAGACTTCCTGCAAAGGGTCCAGCTGCAGTGGTGACTCCATACTACATAAGGAGCAAAAAATGAACATGATGATGATAGGTACCTAAATGAATTCAAACGAACCAAATTAATGATACAGGCCTGTATTCTTTTATCTGAAATTCTCAGGGACAGCTTCGTTTCAGAAACAGGATTTTTTTTTAAGGTTTCAGATGTCACCAAAATCGCGTTAGAAGAGTAGTCCAAAGTCGCCCAAAATGTGTTTAAAAATTATCCAAAGTCGCCCAAAGAAAATTTCAATTTTCAGAATATTTCGGTTTTCGGATTAAAGTATACAGGCCTGTTAACATACATAAACAAAATCAAATTACAATACTGAAACATAAAAACACAGAAATGAAGCTAACTTACCAAAATCTTAAGCACAATGGGGAAAAATGAAAATCATGATTTTTAAAAACAGAGCTTCACTAGCGGCAATAACCTGCCTTAACATAAAACAAAGCTGAACAATGTGTTTATTATAGAGATAAACAAAGAGGGAAACCAAAGGCCTGTGACAACTTAAATATAAACAAACATGGGTTTTTGGCAGGGATTTGTAAGAAAGAAAATAAATTCCATAGTTGCGTAGAGTGGTTGTGAGAATGACTACTGCCAACAAGGCACTTTTTGGGGGTGCTAAGTTGGCCATGTGTTCTTTCGCAGATCACTTCCAGTAGCAAGGTGATGGTACTGATCAGATGGCTCCTTGTTCCATTCCCCGGTTAGTCTATCACTTCAGTTACTTTTCTGTTGTCTAGTGTTCTACTGTTTCTGTTTTTCTTATGAGTGCCTGCCACAATACCCATGTTCATTTATTATTTGTGTCAAAATACTGGTAAAGGGGTATACACCACTGAAATAAATATGCAGTATTACCGCTGCACGAATGGACTTTATACGGGACAGCACAATAGACTCGTAAACGTAAGGGGTGCCACTCGGGCAATGTCGACACAAGAAGGGAAGACTTAATCAGACTTTATTTACAGTACATAGCATGGCCAAATAGTGCCATTGTGAAATAAAAAATACATATGTGCTACTAATGCAAATAATACGATAGATATAAACTATCCGATTGTCGCGCCGTTATCCTGAACTCGACATTAATTGTCACAGCACAGTTGGATAACATAGATATAAATTAAGAAATGTAAGAAAGATATATATAAGATCTGTTAAGTGGCTCATTAAAGGTTAGATTCCTATACAAGTGAGGGGTGAATAGGAAGGCAAATATTCCCACAAAGAGATAATGTCTCAGAAGGGCACTTGAGAATGGATTCTGTTTCCTTGGGACAAATCTCCCCTATTATTCTTACTGAATATTATAATTATTATTAAGCCCCCATCCTCTCATACTGAGGAAATGACATATATATGGATTTAAGAGACCATACATGTAAGAAACTCACTCGACCACTTGGTAGATGGTATAACTTATTTACAGATATTTAATCCCTAACCCACATATACAACACAAAGAACAATGAAAAGGTAAACGAAAATAATAATATGGTCATAAACCCTGAATGATTAAAAATCCTAGTATGTCCTACCAATCATCATTAGCACTGGTGTGACTATCATGAGAGTTGCCTAACGTTGTTGAATGTAATGTTCACTTTGTAATGTATCTTGTTAACATAGTATTACTGCCTTGCCCATGATCTTGTAATCTACCGCAGTTGTATAGTTTTAATCTATTTGCGCGCTTTTGGCTTGCCTTAATTGGATTGTTGGTGCACGTTGTAGGAACAATTCTAGTTGGTTCAAGGTGAAAAGAAAATTTGAGTAATCTCGTATTTTCTGACGCAGACAGCGTCTTCTCGTAGTATTTGCTTTGACAGGGTCCACTTCATGTTGACTTGACTACTGACATACGATGTTCTTTGTGTGGACTTGAATAATGAAATATGATGTTCTTCGTGCTGACTTGAATATTGACATACAATGTTCTTTGTGCTGACTTGAATATTGACATACGATGTTCTTCGTGCTGACTTGAATATTGACATACAATATTCTTCGTGCTGACTTGAATATTGACCTGCGATGTTCTTCCTGCTGACTTATTTTACTGCCTAGTGCGGGCTGGTCAACTCGGCACCAGAACTATCCATGTGGCCATACAAGTGGATGTGCAATAATTGAGAGAGAGTGTTGTATTATCGTATAATTAGTTTCACTACCCGACAGTAGGCAGCCAGTTAGATCATGTATAGTTAATTTAACCACTTAATGATTCTCCACAGTGCTGATGAACACATAGGATGATGATGATGTTACATTCAGATGTATAGACCTCACGCTAACATCGGTTGAACCAAATCAAGCTTTATTTACATAAAAAGTCAATTCACTCCAACACGGGGTGGCCGACCTTCACTTGGTGGCTCCTTTCTACAATAATAGCTGCTGTACATAATTCTACTGGCATTTTCCTTTATCTCATTTATATCGTCTGTCGCTACTTCTTGCTTTACAGTTGTTATGTCAGTGGTTAGAATATATGACTACTTGCGAAGTCACTGTTGTCTATCGACTGCTTAATCTTTACAATGTTGCTATTATTTGTTGTTCTAACTCTGATCTCATTCCTGTCCGACATAAAATTCTATAATTCTTTCTTTCTCTGTTAGAGTAGCTTGGGGTATCTATATTAGACTGGTCTAATACCAGGGCTGACAGTTTATACCAAGTCTCTTTCTCCTATAATTCTCTACAATCTCTTATCTTCTGTGCTGTATAAAAGTTCACCTTATTCTACACGATGTATATTACTTGCTAGTTTTGACATACGTGTAAATTCTCGCCTTGGGCTGACCATCAAAATACTTGACAGGCAACACTGCTTTTTTTGCTCCATGAATAAACAAACACCATTGCAGAAACCTGCACCTACATCTATCAAAGTGGCTAAATGGAATGCCTTGATGGCTATGCAACATAGTTTTCTGCACAACACAGAAGCCAACCACCTCCAGTGGCCTATTTGCCCTAGTGCACCATCAGACTGACTTAATCTTTTTCCCGATTTAACATTCTCCCCCTTCTCTGCTAAAATGTGTTCACCTTCGCAAAACTTTCTCGTGCGTGTATATTTTGATCACTCACCAAAACCTTTCAAGGGACGTAATTTAAAGTCGTCTCCCTTTGCTGATTAAGCTCAAAACCCATAATCTCTTCTTTAACCTTATTACTAAAGCATTACTATGCAAATCGGTTACACCATAATTGCGAACTCACATGAAATACTAAACCAAAATACCAAGCTAAATCTCCCAAAAGGGGATTTACGGAGTTACCTCCCTTCCCTCAAAACACTCTCCTGCTCATTTTAATTCCCTTTAACAAAGTCATATAGTCTATTAACAACTCTATTTAACTTTCTTAAGTGGCTCGTTAAAGGTTAGATTCCTATTCAAGTGAGAGGTGAATAGGAAGGCGAATATTCTCACAAAGAGATAATGTCTCAGAAGGGCATTTGAGAATGGATTCTGTTTCCTTGCGCCAAATCTCCCCTCTTATTCTTACTGAATATTATAATTATTATTAAGCCCCATCCTCTCATACTGAGGAAATGACATACATATGGATTTAAGAGACCGTACATGTAAGAAACTCACTCGACCACTTGGTAGATGGTAGAACTTATATACAGATATTTAATCTCTAACCCACATATATGAAACTAAGAAAAATGAAAAAGTAAACGAAAATAATAATATGGTCATAAACCCTGAATGACTAAAAATCCTAGTATGTCCTACCAATCATCATTAGCACTGGTGTGACTATCATGAGAGTTGCCTAACGTTGTTGAATGTAATGTTCACTTTGTAATACTCTGGAAGGCACTTTAAATAGAGTTCCATTATTATTTGGTTGAAAATTCTGTTTGATATTCTGAGTAAGATCTCTGAGATATCTCGAGGAAAAATAATCCTTATGCTTTATGGACTTAGCTGTAATCCTGTGTTGTCAGCCCTGGCGCAGGTTGTTAGGTGCTGTCATCCAGCAGCGATATGATGTTACACGTGCGAGCATTGATCTATGCTCCTTTATGCTTAGGAGTTGACGAGATCCCTGGCTTTTGGTTCTGCTGATCGGTCAAAAGACTGACTGTCTGTTACCGTCAGGCGCTGGACACTGAATTCTGCAACTGCGAATGTTGTTCGCTCAGAAACCTAAAAGTCTGAACAGAGTGAAATCATATACACCATTTGGTTAACACCAAAGAGTTTGTAATCTGGACTTCCCCGCCATTTAGATGCACTCGGTCCACAAGTTGTGCGTGTAAGTGGCATTTGGATCTAAGATTATAGCTTTTATGGATGTCTTCTCACATGTTCTAGATCGTTCGTTGGTTTTCACTGTTGCTCACATCACTGAATTGTGAGGGGTGGGTGTTCTGACGTAATCACACGTAAAATCTCTCCCCGACCTCTGAGCTAGTAGTGATGCAATCTTGACCTGCATCTCACATGAGAAAGCTTCCCCATACGGTAATTACTGGTTACTACGTAGGCATACACATGCTGGCCGGATACAATGAAATTTGACACTGGGGCGTTTTCCGTCAGGTCCATCAAATAGGATACAATAAAGCAATGGAAGTTTCCAGACTTTAAGACGCCTTGATACTCTTAACAAAGGTATATTCTCTGGTCATGTGTTATAACCTGGGGTTGATGCATTTGCGATATTTGCTCAGTGACCATTAGTAAGCGCCGTGATGTCTGAGAAAGAGAAACGCCGACTACAGCGCCGAAAAGACCGTAGTGTAACATGAAAATTAATGAGAATAAAGAAGAGCGAGAGAGACAGAGGGGAAGGGAGACAAAGATGGAGATAGGAATAGACTGTGTTATGACACCGATCAGCCTCACGGTCAAGTCTGACCATCACTCAGCATAATGGGTGACAAGGCATTATACAGTATAACATTCTATTATAAATATTAAACACAATGCGAGAATGAAAATAACAGCAAATACAGCTGACAACTTAGAAGAGCAAAATAGTTCTGCACCAGAACAAATATACCAGGACTATATTAATAATGCCAACTAATCACTGTTCCGCCATTAGCCAAAAAATATGGTATCAAAACCGGCCTTCCAAAACACGTCTCTTCAAGATGGCCACTGAGACTAGTACTTTCCTCCTACATTACCAATGATCAGATCTGTGACAGGGTTGTCCAGGACAAATGTGTTCACACTTCCAGACAGAAATGGGGTGTCTATAATACACACCTGGGGGTAAGATTCAATTTTTCACCAAATGTGGTACACTTCACAGTTCTGCCTGGGAAGCAGGATTCGTCGATGCAAGATGAACGGACCCCAACTGTAGTGCATCCTGTGTCTCTTATCACTGAGACTGACTTTTTCTATACCACATTTTTATGGAGCATTAATTTCAGTCTCCTGGACTGCTGACAGACACGGCAGTGCATGTCCGCATCGCAATATTAATAATGACAACTAATCACTGTCCCACCATTAGCCAAAAAATATGGTATCAAAACCAGCCTTCCAAAACACGTCTCTTGAAGATGACCACAAAGACTCTAGTACTTTCGTAGCCTCTTTTTTGGGCTAAAATTCAACCCCGTCACGTGATATCACATGACGGGTTGTTTAAACCGCAACTCAGGCATATCAAGTTTCGTTCACGGCCCAGGAAAACACACTTTGGCTTCCCCTAAGGCAAACGAGTTGAAACGACAGTAAAACGTGCCATGACAATTTGCTTATTATGGAACCCTGACTCATGCAATGAACAAGCAATTAGAAGAAAGAATTGTGGCCCTAGAGATGTGAATATATAGAAGAATGGGGCACGTCTCATTGAAAGTGAAGAAAACAAATAAAGAGGTCCTAGAAAATGTAGGAATGAGAAGAGAGTTTATGAAGATCAAAATTACATAGCTAAAATATTTTGGCCATGTAAAAAGACATAACACCTTTGTCGTGAAACATTCTAAATCCACATATATAAATTAAAAGGTAAATGTAAAGCCTAACACATAAATTCAATAAAAGGAAAGAGAAATGGTAAAAGTACTTCTTCTTCCATCCTTAGCCACCAACCGGCAAAGCAGTATGTGGCCAGTACGCCTAGTGGCGTCTTAGGGCAACAACAAATTGATCAATCTATCGCTGTTTCCACCACGCCTAGTGGCGTCTTTGTGGAACAAAAACAGACCGAACAATCTATCATTGTTTCTGTAATCAGATTATTTGGCAAGCAGGTGATCAGCCCACTGTGCGAAGTTTTTTGCGGGATGGGGTAAACAGCCCCATGCCCATACCCTCCTTAGTCGCTTTTTACGACATGCGTGGTAGGGTGCAGTGTTACTATTCTTTGCTCCCCTTTCGGGCCCCGGTAACACACGGGTGAGGTAAAAGTACAGTGCTGTCACAATGGTGTACAAAAATCCCCCTTGTTTTCTACTTCGTCTGCAAATTGTAACGTTTCACGTTGATAGTAAAGCCTACTGCATCACTACACGCTTTCTACAATAAAACGTGTACTGCATTTCTAAGAAAACCTTGAGATACGCAAGCTGATTAATGACCTAAATAATACTAGCATTAATTACACTACGTTAACATAAATGAAAGGACAGATGGACTTAGGATAGAAAGAGAGAGTGAGGGCTGAAAGCAGGAACGCATGCAACCCTAACACGCGTCTCGCGATATACAATTAATGCCACCCTCCCCAAGCGAAAGGCCAGAAGCAATACTTTTTTCAAATGGACAGTGATAAAAAAACACTACCCATACGAGAGTTAGGTATAAAAACCTGAAAAATGCTTATTGGGAAACATGACATTATACTGGTTTACGTTTGAAAGCCTGACAGTACCCAGACACCACATCGTATCGAAGTGAACAGGAGGTAGAAGAAAATGCACATTTTGAACGCAGCCACCTAGCTCCCTTAAATTTATATAATTGGGTTCCTTAGGACTTGCTGACAAAGAATATGTTAAACGTTACGCAAATAGTCTAGGAATTAACAAATTATAGCCAAAATAAAATGGTGGTGCTGTCAGACAACACCAAAATCAGAATTGCGCAGTGGCAGGTTTTGAAACCACCATTTTACGGAAAATGGGCCACCATGTAAAATCCTATTTGATTGGATAGAAGTAAATGTAAGGCTAAACACGATTAGTCGGGCTACAAATACTAATTCTTTGTTGTTAGGGAAACGTGAGTAGGAGTACTTTTTTTGAAAAGCTGTGTAAACATGGCCCGATTGGTTAGACCCGCCAATATAGGCAATTAGGAGCGTCAGTTCAGTGCCACATATTAAAATAAACTTACTAAGAAACAGTGCGTTGAGAGCCAGATCATATTTTTCTAAATAAAAGCCTGGGACAGAGGCGGATCGGAATTTGTGCCATAATTTGTGCCATTATTCATCGCCAGTCAACGTATCTGTGTAATATTTCCATGAATTGTGGTAAGCTTGATATATTCAATATCTTTTAATGAAAATTGAATGTAAATTGATAATTTATGTCTGTATATGTGTGGTTCGGTAGCAAACATGAGGCAAGGCCTAAATATTGCTCCAACCTGAACAGGAGGTGTCGGAGAAAAGTAAAACTGCATGGAATTGCCAAACAGTACACTGACACCTATCTTATTGACTAGAAGGAACTAAGGCTGGAATTGCAGAGGCGTAGTAACCATTTAGGAGGAGAATACTGGTGTAAATTGTTTCAGATGAAGATAGCAGTTGGCCTACCGCTCTGAACTCAGTGTTTGTTCTGTATTGTGTTCAGTCTGGAAATAGATTATAAATTAGTTCTGAAATAGTAGGTACAACCTTCTTGTTTCAGGGACTGTGGTCCTAGTTATTGAAGCAGCACCTGGTCTGGGTTTTGCTGAATCCAGAGGCTGACAGCATACTCCTGGGTCCAGATATCGACCAGTGAGGTGTCTCCAGAACACAGGAAGCAATCGAGCAGAGGAGTCTTTTCCTGCCGCCATCACGAAAGATAAGCTTCTGTGGCCAGAGTAGCTCAACATTATGTGCCCCCTCAAAAATTGACATTTTGTTAACCACAGAGGGACAATTAATTGGTTCAAATGACAGGAACTGTGAAAGTTTCCCAATACTATTTCCCCGATAATCAAACACTTGAAGTCATGATGAAAAACAACAACCAAGCTTGAACAAAACCAGTATTACCTCATATTACTACTGCACAAATTACACACATAGAATAATAATAATAAACTATGTCAATACAAAGTTCATATATATAAACTGTGTAAATAATACTTGTAATTACATTTGATTGTGATTCCTGGTTCACTGTGTAGTTGAATCAGGATATCCATTATTGACAAGAATTAATACATATATTTTTAAACTTAATCACTTGACTCATTTAAGATAGTCTTATAGAGTGTTATATGTGTGTGAGTGTCACAGTGTTGTAAAGTGTTGTAGAATAAATTAAATTGTTTATCTGTCTGTTGTTGTTGTGACTTACACTTCATCATTTTCATAACCCTAGACATTTAACGTAGTCATCACACTATTCCAGAATAATTCTGACTGAGGTAAAAATGTGGTAGCAAGTAAGGTCATCTGTAATACACCACACTTATTAGATACAGATACCTTCACCGCTGATCTCAGTCAGTACACTAAGTCCCCTATAAATATTTATAACATCCCACTTTACCACAACCTTACTGAAGACCATAACAGAAGGCATAGTTGAAAGCAAACATGCAAGAGGAAGACAAGTGGGAGGATAACATCAAGAGATGGACAGGAAAGAATCTATCAGAGTGCACCATCAAGACAAGAGACAGAAGATGGAGATTCATTGCAGCTAACCTTTGATGTGAAGATGGCACATGATGATGACTCATGCGGACAAATGAGTTAAGATTAAGCTCAATTCATTTTTCCACTGAAAATCTAACTTCAACAAAAGCAACAATCTAAGATACTTGTTAAGTGCATACCCAGCTGTCCAATCTGCACCACCGGCATTAGATCAAGGATGCTCAGAACAGCCTGGTACAAGCCTGAGTAGTTTAAAGTTGGAAAGATTGACTGACGAACACTGTCCCTCTGTCGCACACCATAGCTTTCCACTGGAATATTCGGCACATCTTTCAAAACACTAAGGGGGATAAATAAATAGTGCAATGGATAACAATTTAGCATTGTAGAATCTACAAGTGAACGTGATAATTCAAATTTCAAAAAATTATAGTTTAAACCAGGGTTGTGGAGTAAAACAAAATAATTTTCCAACCTCAACTCCTGAAATTTTAGAAGTCCGACTCTGACTCCCGACTCCGACTATAGTTTTTTTTTACTAGTCATATAGCATAAAACTATGCACTTACTGGAGGTTAAATGTATAAGTATGGTCTATGTGTTAATAAATGAATACGTGGCTTTTGTAGATCACATTTCAACTATCTATTACGTCATAGAATAATACAAAACAAAAACCCAAAAAGTATTTAAAAATAAGATAATTTTTACTTAAATTGAATTGGTTCTTAAAAAAATGGATTGCTTCTAATAAGTCCGGCTTCACTGCTGCTCTCAATTTGGATTGGTTATTCTGAAGGCAGAAAATAAATTTTCCACAGTGACTTGAGTGGGTGGTAATGCTACGACAGTCTAAGCAGCATCTTGAATGATCTCAGGGTAGAACAGTATTGCATTTTCAGCACTTAATTTAGACCTACGGTCAAACTTCTCAATCTCTTTCAGTGCTAGATGATGTAATGATAGAGTGGGATTTGCAGAATTATTGCCCCTTCTAATGTATACAGTAAAAGACTTTTTTCCCTTGTTTTTTAACTTATTATTTAAAAAACTTCACAAGGTACTTTTTACTACCGTTGCTTAAAATGTAATAAGTTAATAATAAACAACTACTATAAAATGTTATATCAAATTTTCATCATCATTGTCAGAGATGATTAAAGAGAGGTTGTTGGACTAGACTGTGTTTGGTTTAACGATATTTGTGTTGACATAATTAAACAGAGATTTATCTAGTATTATACTTGAACCAGCCATTAATTGGGCTCGTCAATGTCACCTTTACAACATCATTACTGCATGAAGTAATGACTGCACGAGAGATTAATCATGAAACATAGTACATTGTTTACATTGCATCACATGAAATACTGGTAGACAGTTTGAATGCAACGCATGCAATAATCCTTGGACACTCATATCCACTCTGACACATTTTTCTCTCAAATGTTCATGATGCTAAGTCCTACTGCTCATTTTTAGAGCCACATGTCACATAATTTCCAGATAATATCATTCCTATTTTATCCTGAATTACATCAATGCATGAGAAAGTTATCCTGGCACACAAACAGTTGTCTCACTTCTTCATAGATCACAGTGGACCACCAACGATCAGCATACATTCTTTACTAGACCAACCATCCATTCATCTTGATATCTAATGGTCAGATTCTCACACAAGATCCTCCTAGTGGAAAACGTGTCTGGACACAGTGGTGAATAATCGCTTTACTCTCAATCATTATGCAAAAGGCACTCCTTTATAACATGCCATTTGATCAATAGAGATGCTCGGTAGTGTTTAAACTCTTGATAAAAGACAATCGTGTTTATGCAACCAAAGCATCTCTTGACAATCATCATCACCACCATTAATGCTAAAATCTTAATCAACACCATTTAAATGATCATAATAATTTATATTGTAAATTGCACGCACATGATCCACAACCAGACGATACTTCAAGGCCTAAGAACCCAACCCTTGCAGACCCAAGTAGAACAGTCCCAAATGAGATGGCTTGGCCATGTCTGCAGAAAAGGAGAAGATTGGCTGCCACGTCAGGTATGGGAAGCTAAGAGCCAGGGATCCAGACCTCCAGGACGACCCAGAGACCGCTGGGAGGACAACGTTAGACAATCTCTGAAGGACCGAGGACTAGAATGGAACCAGGGCAGGAGAAAGACAGCCGATTGGATAGTATGGCGCTCTCTCTTCCAAACCTCTACACCTCATAGTAGAAGAGGTACGGGTAAGTAAGTAAGTAAGTAAATGGCATGCATTTGCAAAATTAATTCCCCAATGTGTAGAAGCCTATACAGCACCAAACTCCTTGTTTCAGGGGCAAAATAAAAATCTTACATTACTTTTATAAATCAACAATTAGGGCTTAAACTAATCTACAACAATGCTCACCTGAGAAGCGTTTGAGAGAAATATTTAAGAGTGTTAGCAATGTCTACTCCTGTTGGAAGTGGGGCAATATTGTTGGTTATTTTGTAGTGATACTCCTTCAGGTTACGAATTTTTGAGGTAACTGCAATGAAAATTACTTAGTAATGTGTATACTGTGAGCAAAGTTATAGTTATTACAAATATTGTATACAGAGTGAAAAGAACATTGACTGTGACAGTAGTTTGTACACCGTAAAAAAAGCAATAACAATAATAGTTATGCCCTCAAACAAATGTAATTATCTGATTAAC
Source organism: Oreohelix idahoensis (assembly GCA_024509875.1). Lineage (NCBI taxonomy): Eukaryota > Metazoa > Mollusca > Gastropoda > Stylommatophora > Oreohelicidae > Oreohelix > Oreohelix idahoensis. The sequence continues at coordinate 396,063 of JAMPIV010009994.1, forward strand.
CGTCCAACGTAATAATGCCATTTTTTGCATATAATGTTATATTGGGTTAGACCCAACAAATATATACTTTATATATGTGCATCTTGTCTAGTTCCCATAAATGAATGAAATCCTTTGATCTTTGTCGGCATACTAATTATTGTGTATCGAGAAAAGAAATTTTACCACTTCAGTCACAGATTCTGTGAATTGATTAGGCATAGGCGTGTCTACTATTACAATAATGTGGCCATCACGTTTGCATATAAATACCTGTTGAAGATGATTTCTTAAATGATCTGCATGCGAGATACTCGTGACATTGTTTGTCATTGACATTTAGTGCGCTACCAAACTGGACCTTCATTGATCTAATTATTTCAATAGGTATCACCACTTTGCGGTTCATAAATATCGTAATGGAACGTTGCTCCTCTACTGTGCTTGTAAATAACGGTAAGGTCATCTTTAAAGAAATTAAACTTCATCCGAATCATAATCAGATGTCTCTGAGAAATTGATAATCAATCTCGGCTGAATAAAGGACAAACCATCATTCGTCCAATAGTCCTCTTCCTCTTGTAACACATGGTTCTCACATTTCTTCCAATAATCCCTGGCTATATTGGAGATGGCGGCTTTTGTAAGTATTTCAACATCTTTTAATTTGAACGTTCTATTTTCTGTTGCTACCTGTTCCTTAATTTTAGCCCAGACTAATTCTATTGGGTTTAAGTGAGAATGGTAAGGAGGAAATCTTAAACATCTGTGACCATGTTCATGGATTGCCTTGTCTATGTGAAATATCTTTGTATGCTGTGTCTTTTTTACAATTCCAAGTAATTCAGGCTTCAGGGACATTTCGTTGAATGGAATGTTGTTTTTGGTCAGCCAAATCTTTATTACATCTTTAGTACTTGATGAATTAGGAACTTTATCTTCTGGTGCCACAACGTTGTGATATGAAGCATTGTCCATTATCAAACACGACGGTCTATCCAATGAAGGAAGTACATGATTCACAATCCAATCTTGAAATATCTTGCCATTCATCTCTGTATGATAATCCCTATTATCTGTGGATTTTGAAACAAATATGAATTCAATATCATTTAGAAGCCCATGTTGGCTGCTTCCTACATGTGCAATTATTAGGCGCTGTCCTTTGCTGCTTGGTACTAGTCTCTTAGTTGTCCCATCAGATGATTGCCATTCTCGTTCATTACTGTGGTGCGCATTGATCCAAGTTTCATCTACATACACAAAATCATAACAATCTCTTCTCATTTCTCTGACCTCGCGTAAATATTTGCTTCTCACTGCAACTATATGAGGCTTCTCACAAATAAGGTTTCTACCACCAACATATTTTCTAAAAGTGAATCCCAAACTCCTAATAGTCCTCCATAGCGTAGATTTGGAAATATCAATGTCATTATTCTTTCTTAACCAAATTTTCAATTTCCTTAAAGTCACTGCCTCATTATTGTGAAACATATTGCAAATTTCTCTGCGGATTAATTCTCTGTCAAAATTATCCACCACTCTTGGCCTAATTTTCGTGTGTAAAACACTGAAATTAGAAATTTCAGATGTCGCTATCCAGCGGTGCAATGATCGTTTGCTTATCCCCAAGGCAAGAATAGTCCTCTTTTGTGGGTTTGAAATAGAATGATATAGTTTTCCTCGAGTAGCTTCATTGCAGAAATACTTAAAAATCCTATTTGTGATTTGCTGTAATGTCATAAAATGTACTCGCAGACTCATTTTTCCTACTTAACCACGCAATACTTTTTGTAGACATGCCACTGATTGACAATGTGTGCGTAACACCGGATATAAACTGTTTTATGTTCAAGAAGTGCAATTTCATGCAATTTCACGCTAAAATCATGCCAATTGTTTGATAAACCAAAAATGTGCAAATGAGGTCGTATAATTTACTGTACACATTTCAATATGTGTGTGTGTGATGTGTGTTGGCAAGTAGGATTTTGATATTATATCGCAAAGAAACGAAAATTGAAACCAATGGCCGCATTTTAATAAAAAATTTAATTCATAGGGTCTATACCATTTCAAATTCACACACAAAATTTCACTTATATGCTTTATATATTCGCTGAGATATAGCATTTTGAAGTTGGGCAAAGCTAGTGAAACGTGCTATAGTAATGTATACACAGAGAAGACAGCAGTAACTAGTACTAGTAATGTATACACAAGGAAGACACCACTATTATTAGTTCTTCTTCTTCTTCTTGCGATCGCATCTTTGATGATTACACCGTCAGATGAGTTCTCATGATGAATTCGACTGTTGTTTGAAGTTCCTCTTTAACTCCATATAGCTTTGAGTTTAGTGTTGAGTCATTGGGCCAGTATATCTTTCTTAACTGGTCATACAGAGGACAGTCCTGTAGAACATGCTCAGCAGTTTGTTCGTTTAATCCACATGTGCACAGTGGTGAAGCAGACAATCGTAGCTTGTGCATGTGTTTATTCAGTTTGTTATGCCCTGTCCTGAGTCGAAAAATAGTTGTCTGTCCCTGCCGGTCGAGAGTGTGATAGTCGTCTTTGGGTTGGTTCTGTTCTCTTCTGATAGTCTGGATAGCTCTCTTTTTCTCAAAGTATGTGACTTCATTATCTTCTTGTTCACATTCTCCTCCCTTTTTTGCAAGTTTATCTGCCTTTTCATTTCTGGGTACACCACAATGAGATGGTACCCACTGAAGTATGGTTCTCTTTTTGGCAGCTACCTTGTTTAGTTCATTTCTCAGATGCGGGAGTTTACCACCCTTGAGAGCTTGCAGGACAGACAGTGCATCTGTGAGGATGACTACCTGGTGGCAGTCAGAGTTGGTGTTATAAATCATATACTATTATTAGTAATGTACATACTTAAAACAGCAATAGTATTTGTATTGCACTATAGTATTCTTGTGATTCACGGCCAAAGTGGCAGTCTGCTGATGTTATTTCTGCTGTGCTGAAGATTTCTAATATAAATACATCGGATATCGTACTACGTGTTCGAGTCTACTGAGTTACTATTAGATGTGAATGATGAGGCATGACTGTTGGTCAGGGTGTAATGTCACAATGTTTGTCATTGTGCTAACACAGCTTAGGACTTGACAATTACCATTAGTAATGTAAACATAGTAAAAACAGCTATATCTATTACTAGTAACGCACACTAAGTGAAGACAGCATTACCTATTATTAATAATGTAAATACAATGAAGGCAGCAATTACTATTACTAGTAAAATATACACCACAGAAAAAACAGTAACTATTACTAATAATGCATATAAAGTGATGACAACAATAACGGTTATAGGTATTAGTAATATGTACAGTTCATTTTCTTATTATGGAACCTTTATGAAATAGTTATGTACAATTTTTTTTTAATATGTCACTGTTTGAACATTTTTCACAGACATAATAATAACAAGTCAGCAAAGATTATTTTAAAATACCCATCTTCTCAGTTTCAAAACAAGAATCCTCTACATGACAACTACCATTCAATAAAACAGAGTCAAGAATTACCTTCGCCTACACCTTTATATAATGTATACAGTCATGGCCTAACAATCCCCTACAATATTTATATGGTTTACTTCCACTGAAACATCCCCCAGTGTTTTCTTCATTACTAAACTAAGATCCATTTTCCCATATTTCTTATAAAATTTATATTGTTTTTCCTCATAGTTTTGTTTCAGTTCTACTCTTCTTATTTCTAGTGTTGGTTGCTTTGTATATTTCTTTCTATTTTATTGCCATCATTTGAAGACAAACTGCAATGCTAAAGCAAAGTAGGTGGTGCTGCTTGCAAATGCACCAGTATGGACTCAACTGGTCAGAAGTCACAACTCATGCTGAAGTTCATGTCATGATATTAAAGAAGCCCACTATCAATCGATTAGTTGATGATGTTCAAATGATGAACATTGATGCCCACAATGCCGATGCCCTGTCAAGACTTCAAATGAGGCTACAGCCAAACTTTGAGCTGAAGTTGTCTGCTTCACTATCACAACTGAAGAAATCCAAGGATGCAAGACTCAGCGATTTAAGAAAATTTGTGCTACATGGATGGCCATTCTTTATTTCTAATAAGGATGATACCCTTAAGGCCTGTTCTGATTATCGTCTTAACATGTTGATTCTAAATAGCATTCTACTTGGGCAAGCTGAGGCAACTCACATTATCATTTCATTCTCACTTCAGGAGAAAGTCATGCATTTGCTGTACCACAACATTTTAGAGTTGTTTGCATGAAGCAATTAGCCAGAAAAAACTGCAGGTGGCCTCTTATCAATGCTGATATTGTGATAAAAGCAAAGAAGTGTGAGTCACGGCAAGATAATAAAACAGTTCGCATCCCTAATAATGACCGTATCTTGATAATGACAAGGAAATAGAAAAAAGTCCATTGGGAGGAGGGGGTGATGGTGGTGGTGTGGTGGTTTCTCTCTCACAGATAAGTATTGGTTGACTGCTGCAGACACTTGTTAAAGTATCCTTACATATGTTGCCTAACTGAGGCAATAGTCCATATATCAAGAAATATTTCTGCGCACGAAGAGTTAAAAACAATGATTGTATCAGGCATGGATCCCCATTCAGTTATGAAGAATTCAAGAAATTATGTAACTCTCAATGAAGTAAACATTTCTCTGCAGCTCTCTATTACATGCCAAGTACTGTAGTACAGTCTACCCATATTCTGTACAGGTCGTTTTTTTTCCAGATATGTACAGATGTACATACCTTCTGTACAAGTTTATTGCCTAATTATTAAAGTACATATTGTTGTAACACCCCTTGTTGAGTTTCCTATTATATCCAACATGAAAAATTTAACCAAATGTGCTCAGGACAAACATGGAAAACGCAGCAAACAATAACTTATGCAAAAGCATGGGTGAAAAAAAAAAATACTCTTGTTTTCTCAAAGAACAAAACAGTTGTTGATGGTTTTTTTTCTGTCTCTGTATGTTTTTTTTTAATTTTGTGTACAGGTTTTTCTGATTTTTTGCATTGGTTTTTTCATCTCTGGAAGGTTGGCATGTGTGCTCTCATACACCCTGCAACTAATTGAGAAACTGAACATTTTGTGAGAACTTTCAAGAAAATCTGCTGGGGAAGGAAAACCATCATCATCTCCTTTTTCACTCCTTATGGAACATGGAGTCACCACAGCTGATGGCATCCTTGAGGAGGCTTATACAAAAGCATAAATTCTTGTAGCAGTGGTTTCTGTAGCAATTTTTTACATGATGAGGTTACCAGCCCCATGCACATCTCATAGAGGCCTCATACGACATGCCTAAGGGAGCAGTAATTCTATTCTTTGTCTCATCAGAGACCATTGGAAAATACATGAGGTGAAAACAAACTTGCATTTTACCTGTAACTGTAGAAGATTTTTTTTTAATGAAATTAATAACCGATTCAACCTCTTATGGATTATAATTTGGATATATATTGTGGCTAATTCAAGATGATAACTTATTTCCAATATTGAATCCAGGAAAAAGAGTCACAGGTAAAAGATAGCTGTTCTTGCAGTGTTTGGCCGCAACGTGGAAAGCAAAGGTTGTTTCTATCATCTTACACAGTCCACCTGGCGTAATACCTAGGAACTGTGCCTGTGAACAAACTGAGGAAAGAACAAGCAGGATTTAGAAAGAACAGAAGATGTGTAGATCATATATTCACTCTCAGGAACATTATAGAGCAGTGCTCAGAATGGCAAAGACAGCTGTACATTAATTTCGTTGATTTTGAAAAGGCTTTTGACAGCATACATAGGGACAGTTTATGGAAAATACTGAGGGCTTATGGAATTCCAAGCTGCATAGTGTCAATCATAAAAAGCCTCTATGTCAACTTTACGTGTAGTGTTGGGCAGAGCAACCTAACCTTTGAGGTGAAGACAGGAGTACAACAGGGATGCCCCTTATCAACCACTCTATTTTTAACAGTCATAGACTGGGTGATGCGCCAGACAACAGAAGGCAGTCCAAGAGGAATAAGATGGACTACATTTTCTACATTAGAAGATCTGGAATATGCAGATGACACTGCACTACTAGCACATTCACATCAACACATCCAGGAAAAAACGGACAGACTTAATAAGTTTAGCCAGCAGGTGGGCTTGAACATCAATTTAAGGAAGTCAGAGGTCATTACGCTCAATGTGAGCAACCCTGAGCCCATATCAGTAAGGAATCAGCAACTGATACAGACAGACACCTTCACATACCTAGGATGCATAGTAACACCAGATGGCGGGGCAGGCAAAGACATCAACATCAGAATGAATAAGGCAAGAACAGCCTTTTTTAGCCTAAACAACATCTGGAAGTCCTCTCAATACAGCACAAGCACAAAATTAAGATTATATCAGAGCTGTGTGCTTTCTGTGCTTCTCTATGGTGCAGAATGCTGGAGAGTTACAGAGAAGGAAATGTCAAAATTGTCCTCTTTTCACACAACATGCCTAAGAAAAATTCACAGAATCTTTTGGCCGAATACCATCACCAACCAAGATCTGCTTACTCGGAGCAAGCAAGAGGACATGCACACCATCATAGCTGGCAGACGCTGGAGCTGGGTTGGCCATGTCTTCAGAAGAGATCCCGATGCCATCACAAGAACAGCTGTGCTTTGGACCCCTGAAGGAAAACGAAAGAGAGGCCGACCAAAAACAACCTGGTGGAGGACTGTGGAGGCTGAGATGCAAAGAATGAACCAGAGTTGGGGCACTGTACGAAGGATGGCCACCGACCGAGCAAAGTGGAATCAATTTGTTGTTGCCCTACAAGACGCCACTAGGCGCGATGGCCACTGACTGCTTTGACGGTCGGCGGCTAAGGATCAAAGAAGAAGAAGAAGTGCCTGTGAACACAGTATAATATTAATGCTGCGCTTCATTTGTTTTGTGGCATGATTGATGCTTTAGCTTTTTTACCCCTAGAAGACATTGATGAGGGCATGAGATACATCAAAACTGACATTTCAAAAGATCCACCTGAAGTTGAGGAGTTGCTCATGTACTTTGATCGTACTTATGTTAGTGTTATCAATCACGGTTGATTCAACAGCCAGTTTCCATGCTCAGTTATGCCCTGATGCTGTTGAGAGTGTGTCACGTCACACCCATGTTTGCCCCTCACCTATGGAATGTACATGGAGCTATCATCAATAACAATTCTTGTACCAACAACATCTGTGAAGGGTGGGATAATAAGTTCTTCAACCTCGTTGGTCACTACCATCCCTCAACCTGGCATGTTACTGAAAGGTTTCAGCGTGAAGAAGAGATAGTGAGTGTGACGTAATAAACGTCCTTTCCTGTCATCCAATTTTTCCTTTCTCCACTCCCCTTTGTCATTATTCATTTGAGCATCCTTTTTTCACTTCTTTTACTTTTCCATCAATATAGACCGATAGTAATCTTACACTTTGTAAGGACACTCCCAACCTGGTTATCTTAATCGAAAGTGGGTGAACAATGACACATTGACCTCTGTTGTGAAGTTGTTTATTTTAGACACCAGGTGTGGATGTGGTAAACAGGCTGTCACCTGTCAGATTATGTAACGACTTCCAGCCAGACTGTAAATGTGTCTGATAGTCTATATAGCGAGATGGGCTGATTGAGCAAAGACCTGGGGAATGAGTCCGACAACAGATGGCATTTTTAGATAACGTGTTAATTTTGCAACCACGACTTTCACAAATACATGGACTGTCCTTAGAACATGTCTAGACATGACAAACCAGACAGGTCTGGACAATGGGAAATATTTCCAGGCCAGGTTGTTTTGGGGGGCAGTGATTTCGGTCGGAGGTGTTACGGGCTTTTCACTGATTTAAATGGGTTAGTCTAGTATTATATTTCGTACAATTATTTGATCATCTGTTCTGTGTTCCACCCGGTATCGATATTGATTACAACCATGGATTCTTTTGATACTCCTTTCAAGTAATTGCATTTTAAACGTGCTTTCAATAAAAGTTCATATATATTTGAATGACCATGTTATATCGTTTCATTTCATATTACCAGTGTGACAGCGTGTGTATTCATTTGAAGGTCAATGGTCATTCTTCATAAAAACAGTCATAACTGAAACCTTGAATAAGTTACTGAATAAGACCAGTTTTTGACGACATAATAATTTAATAAGGATTCATTCTTCCATCATGAACCACAGACAATACTTAATATAGTTCACATCAAGAGCACTGGATACATTATAGCGTAGAGTCTATATTTTCACAGACATTGCATGTCTGATACATTATCGTTATAATTAACGTTTGATTATATTTCCACCAAAACTGTTTGGCATAATTCTAGTATTTATACAGAATTAAACATTCTGCTAGTTCTATTAGATACACTGTCTAATATATAAATTTACTTTGGCATTCAAAGCCAGGCTTAATCAGCCCTACATATTCTAACTGTGTTTCATATTTTACGACTTAAGTTAATCATAAATTATTGCGGCTAATATTGCCGTCTTATATTTTCAGACTCAAGGGTCCTTATACATTCTTTATTTCTGCTTTAAATATAACTTCCTAGTTATGCACTATCACACTTGAGTGGTTATACCACATCTTTAAAACACTTTGGCTAAGTGGCCATGCCACATATTTTGAAACACTGCCATTTGCCTTGAAGGCCACACAACGACTCTCGTTACTATGTCTAACGCGTCATGCATCGATATACGCGGTATATTTCATTTATTTATTCAGCCGAGGTGTTTCATGGTGCAATCATCCAAATCGAGCTCAAACCCAGATGCTTGCAAACCATGCAACAATCCTCAACAGGAGGATAACAACCTTGATAAAAATTAAGGCAGATAAATGACATAATCGACTTTCGACAATATGAAGTAATAAACAAAGATGAGAAGAAAGTATAACCTTGGAAGAGATTATCAGTAGTAATAATCTAGGGCAGGCAGGGTGTGTGATTTTGGTAAACATGACATGTAAGGGGCAATACCTTATATGGTCAGGTGAATATGATAACACAGCCCTACACAAAAAAAAATTTTTTTTGGTGCCAAACATTTTACTCTTGATTGTACATAAATGAGGCCTGCTCAATCCAAATATCACATTTACTTGTCTGTAGCAGCTCTAGTTTTTGAGATACAGACATTTTTGTATTTCATTAATACAGGGTGACCCAAAAAAAAAACAGGCCCACGCGCGCACTTTTTTAAAACTAGGTGACCAGGACAAGTCTTGGGCTCCTCATATTGTTTGCAAAACATGTGTTGAACACCTGCAACAGTGGACTTGTGGGAAAAGAAAAGTTTAAAATTTGGAATTCCAATGGTTTGGAGAGAGCCCAAGAACCATTATGATGACTGTTATTTCTGTGTTGTGAATATTAAGGGCATTAATGGAAAAAAAAATCACAAAAAGTGGAAATATCCAGATTTAGATTCTGCTAGGCGACCTGTTCCACACGGAGATGACATACCAATTCCAACTTTCAGTCAGATTTCGGATTCCCTGCTAGAAGATGAGACAGCAGTGGCATGTAGAACGACAAGTGACAGTGATAGTGATTTCGAAGATGATTTTTCAGATGCTCAACGCTTCGACCAGCTTGAACTAAATGATCTAATCCGAGATCTATATCTCTCCAAGGAATCTTCAGAACTTTTGGCTTCAAGATTGAAAGAAAAAAAATTACTGACTGCTGAAACAAAGGTTACATTTTATCGCAGCAGAGAGCAAGGTTTTATTCCATTCTTTTGTAAAGAAAACAACCTTGTGTTTTGTACTAATGTAGGAGGTCTTGTTAACAAAATGGGTGTAAGTTATACACCAGATGAGTGGCGACTTTTCATTGACAGCTCTAAAAGAAGTTTCTTCTTCTTCTTCTTCTTCGTTCGTCCTGAAAAGGACGGTGGTTGCGTTGTGTCTGTTTGCGCCTAAGCTGTGATATCTGCACCTTTCGGTCGACACATCCGACTTCTGCACAGCATTTTTTAAGGACCGGGTTTGCCTTCCCATTTCGATCCATGCTCGCTCAGCCAGCCTGCACTGCTGCAGACTGTTTCCAGGACCACCATGTGGAGGTGGAGCACGGTCTTGACCAGCTCTGGTTCGCTGATCCTGACACAGGCAGTCAAGCTATGAGTCGCTGACTGCATTCACTATTGCTGCATCTTGGGGTCCCTAAAAGAAATTTGAAGGGTGTTCTCTTACACAATGGTAACAAACATGGCTCAATTCCAACTGCTCATTCTACTACAATGAAGGAGGAGTATGCTACAATAAGCACAGTTCTGGAAAAATTGAAGTATTTAGAACATAACTGGATGGTTTGTGTAGATCTTAAAATGATGAACTTCTTGCTTGGCCAGCAAATGGGATTCACCAAATATCCATGCTTTATATGTTTGTGGGATAGCAGGGCAAAAGATATGCACTGGACAAAGAAACAGTGGCTGTTGGGGGATGAATTTAAAGTTGGAGAAAAAAATATTGTCAATAAGCCTCTCATTGATCGAAAAAGAGTTCTACTGCCACCATTACATATAAAGCTTGGCTTGATGAAGCAATTTGTTAAGGCACTGAACAAAGATGGTACCTGTTTTAATTACTTATGCAGAAAGTTTCCAGAATTGAGCATAGACAAACTTAAAGCTGGAATTTTTGATGGACCTCAAATTAGAAAGTTAATAAACGATCCAAATTTTATTGATTCCATGAACAAAACAGAGTCCACAGCCTGGTCATCATTTGTTTTAGTTGTGCAAAACTTTCTGGGTAACTTTAAAGCAGACAATTATTCTGAATTAGTTGGAAACATGCTGTCGAGTTTTTGTGAACTTGGATGCAACATGCGCATAAAATTGCACTACCTCCATAACCATTTACATTTATTTCCGGAGAATCTTGGCGACTTTAGTGAGGAGCAAGGTGAAAAATTTCACCAAGATATAAAAACAATGGAAGAGAGATACCAGGGACTTTGGGATGCCCACATGATGGCAGATTACTGTTGGACCCTTAAGCGTGACTGTCCGGGCATATCACATTCCAGGAAGTCCTCGAAAAGATCCTTTTTGCGTGTTGACTAAACAAGATCTAGTGATAAAGTTTTATTACATTTTTGGTAATACTTCTTCTTCTTCTTCTTCGTTCGCCCTGAAAAGGACGGTGGTTGCGTTGTGTCTGTTTCCAACGTAGCTGTGATATCTGCACCTTTCGGTCGACACATCCAACTTCTGCACGGCATTTTTTAGGACCGGGTTTGCCTTCCCATTTCGATCCACACTCGCTAAGCCAGCCTGCACAGCTGCAGACTGTTTCCAGGACCACCACGTGGAGGTGGCGTGCAGTCTTGACCAGCTCTGGTTCGCTGGTCCTGACGCAGGCAGTCAAGCTATGAGTCGCTGACTGCGGTCTCTATTGCTGCGTCTTGAGGTCCCTTTGGTAATACATGCACAGTAATTACATATAATATGAATGCAGACTAACGTCAAAATGCCACTGATAGCACCTAACTCTAGGATTGTACATAACAATTGCAATTGCCCTACTAATATGGTCATTCTTAGTTATCTCAAAAACTAGAGCTGATAGAAAAAATCTGATTACATTTTTGGAATCAGCAACGCAAAATTACCCAAGAGCAGCTATAAAATGTAAGGCACCAAAATGTGTGTATACCAGTGTAATGTTCAGAATGGGGGGTTGGTTAAAATTAGAAATGAAACTAAACTTAATTGGGTTTCACCCAACAAGAACCTTACACTGCAACATTTGTACATTATTATGATTGGATCTCCCCCCAATAGAACCTCACGAGGAGCTATGTGTTGGGGCCGAATTTGTGCTTAAAACCCAAAGCATTTTAAGATTTCTACCCTGTATTCCTTCTTCGTCAAGGAGAAATCATAGACAGCCAGAATAAAAAGTAATATTTAGGATTCCATTAGAGGACAGGTGAAAGATCTAGGAGCCCCTTTTAAAATTAAAAGGAGTAGTAGACTCCAGAGTTAATACTTAACGCCCCAAGTTCTAGAAATCTTACTCAAGTGTACTAAGTTAGAAAACTAACTCACCTGAAGGATTACGGCATCTTAAACAGTCACCCGACACATTACGGATATCTATGCATCAAGTCTGTGTATTAAATCACCCAAATTTGGGGTAAGTTGTAACATGTATATTTTTTCATTTTATATTTGCTTTTGACATATATAAATTGCCTGTAGATGTACAGTGGCACATAAGGCTTGCAGCCTCATCATATAAAATAACTGCCACCTACATCACCACCGCAAGAGCTAGTGACTGCTTCGTGCAGGTTTCCTCACAAGGAACCTATAGCAGAGGTATCCCCAGGCTTCATAGGGAGCAGGGAGTGCATGATGATAACATTATGGTGTATTTATTTTGTATGCCCACCTTTTAAATTTGAATATATTTTTTTTTTTTTTTTTTTTGCGTTCGCCCGCTAATACTCGAGGCGAAATCTCAGGTTATTATTTTATGTCTAGCCTGACATTGATTTTACGTGAGTATCCCTTTATTTCTTGTACAGAGACAGGTGTCCCTCGCCATTCAGGCAAATACTCGCCGATTTCGGAGGTACCCATTGCAGCTGGGTCGGCTCAGGAGCCGCCAGTCCCTGGTCGACGACACTCCTTCAAATGTCCTCGCCAGGTCTCGAGTTAATCCAGTCCAAATCCCGGTCGACGAAAAATCCTCAAATGCCGTCGCCCGGGTTTGATCCTGTATCACCCGGTCGCCAGAGCGGTGTTGTAACCACTACGCTAGCGCGGCTCCCTGAATATATTTTGTAACAATCAATCAATCAATACCCTTTAGCTCCCCGAGGAGCATCGGCCTTCAAGTCAAGTCTTCCTGTCCTGTGCCATTCGCTCAAGTTCTTTCCATGTTTTCTTCATCATTTTCACCTCTGTATCCAGTTCTCTTCTCCATGTGTTTTTTGGTCTACCTCTGCTTTTTAAATTAAGTTGTATATGTATATTTATACATGTATAGAATACATTTGTCGCCTTCCGCTCTCCTAAAATACCTTCATCTGACTCGTTGGGTTCAGATTTAATGCTCAGGGATATCTGGCAAAATTCTGAGCATGATGAAATGGTGGAGGGAAGTGGAAGTTGCCTGATGTTTATATCAGAAGATAAGATACTTAAAAGAGGCATTTGTTTCCTCTCAGTTTTTGGTGCAAGTTGCCAGAAGTCAACGATAGACCCCTACACCAGAGAGGGTCTTGTTAACACAGGACTTGGCAATCTGAGTAGTTATCCTGGCCTTGCTGTAAGAGACGTGCTGCTGCCAAAACATTCGACTCCTGAAGAGAAGGAACAGTCAAAACACCTCTGGGAACCAGCAGTGATGCACTCCGTAATCAGCAACAATCTTGGTCACCTCATTTTAAGCTAAGTACTCAGCACAAGCTCAACTCATAAACTTTAATTTTTCAACCACCATATCATCCTATGACGATAAAAGTTAACTGTTTGTGTTTTACAAAATAGTTTTGTTCATTTTATTCTGTTAAGCAAATAACTCATTATTAAACATGTTTTATATGTAACTATAAATCTAGAGTTGAGTTAATCTCTATTGAGTGAATTTTATGTCTGCACCCATATGGCTCATTTTAAAAAAATACATACATACACAGAGCTACTAAAGTATCTTCTTCTTCTGCGTTCAGTTTGTAATCATGCTAAATCTGCAGGCCTGTCACCAGGACGAAGTCCACAGTCTTTACCAGGTCGGCATGGCAGCCCCATAGCTTCTGCTGGAGCTCAGCACCCCTTGGCCAGGTCGCACGTCGCGGTTCATCGTGGGTTGGACAGTTCTGGAGAATGTGTTCTGGGGTCTGGATTCCTGTTCCGCATGGGCATTCATTTGTGTGGGATATCTTGAGGCGATAGAGATGTCCTAGTAATCTGCAGTGGCCGGTTCTCAGGCGGAACATTGTGGTCTGTTGGTATCTGTTTAGATGGTGTACTGGGTCATCTCTGCTGTACATATCCCCTTCCTCCTTCCACTGATTTTTGTACTTGTTGTGGATTATGGTTTTTGCTTCCCGATACGGCAATGGATGGCTGTATTGTTCCATTTTACTGCCACTTCTTGATAGAGCATCTGCTTTCTCATTACCAGCAATTCCACAATGGGAGGGTAACCACTGAAGGGCAATGGTTGATGACCTTTGGATGATGTTAAGCTCAGATCTGATCTCATTCATCATGTCTGGTGTTTTTTATTGATTCCAGTAATGATCTGCAGTCGGTGAAGATTACTATCTTAGCTGACTAAAGTATATTGTGCTGAATCACCTTCAGCTGGGGGCTCATAAAACATGAGTCAAAACATACTTTCTCACAGAAGTAGGCAGGGAATATTAAGGTTATAGCAACTTAGATGACTCAGTTGTTGTCCTTGCCATTCTAAAAATTCATGTGAGACTCCCGGAAAAAGAAGCATCATTTTTCTATTTATATCTCTGCCAAGGGTAATCTTGAGCGAAGGTTGATCCTTTTGAAAACCCTCATACATTTACTCAGAGTTTGGCCATCATGGTACTACTACTGCAGAGCAGGGGAGACAAAAAAAATAGACATTAATAATACTGAATATGTATGTAATGTCACAATATCATGTAAGGTGTTTTCAATCTGTACATGACATGTATTATCAACTTAAAGGTCGATCGCCTTACCTTGCTTAAGAAATTGAGTAAGTCTTTTCTTTTTTCACATAAAATGTGACTTTTAGCCTGTAACTTTTCTCCTAGCAGAATTTGTGACTTTTTTTTCTGTGACTCTAGTTTCGCTCACCCATATATTTTAATAAGTTTATAAGGAACTATTTCGTCCCTCCAATGAGCCCAAAAAAGACAAGCACTAAGAATAGATAACTTGGAGAACGGCACTTAACGTAGGCCTTCAGCCAGTTATTCCTTCTTTGTAAAATCCTCCCCCATTCCTAAATGTAAGGCATCTTATATACATATTTATATTATGCTTATACGTTAAATAAATCTATTCACTCACATGGTAAGGAATACAGAAAGACTCCATACTTGTTATGTGATGATGAATAGAATTATCCTTTAGAATCAAGACACTCACTCATTGTTATTAATTTTTGTTTGTAAACGGCTATTTTTATATGTGCGGATATTAAAAATAATTTATTTTTTTTGGTCTCCATCACATATCGTTTTTTTTTCTTGTTAATCTATTACGGGTGTGTGCAAATTAAACAAGCAAATTTGCATGACCATAAGCAAGACCAACACTTGCCAAACGACCCCTCGTCATCCTGTTGGTGAGTTATTTACGATCCTAAACGGCTCACGCAAACATTCCATCTCTTCTCAGCTAAGTTCAATTATACAAATCTGTAACTACGCGAAGACAGTCATCAACTAGGGCACTATTCCAGGTACATATCACACTCACCTACGATAGTATTCGTAATAATACCTTACAGTCATGTGTACATTTTTATTACTCGCTCCAACATTATAGTTACATATATTTGTTTGAGCAAGATTTAATCACACATTTTAATCTACTAGAGTGTGCACACGTAGAGTCTAAGTCAAAAGCACAGGGATGATAGACTTTATGTTTACGTAGTATAATAAAAGTTCTTGCTTTCTAACACATGCAAATAAATATACCAAAATCGCCAACAAATATTTCAAAACGATAGTGTTTTAAAATTTCTTTTTATTTAAGCTCTAAGCAAAATAATCAATAATATATATTTTCCTACCCTTGTGTTCGACTGTCCGATTTTGAGGCTCTAAAAGGTTTTTATTTTTATAATAAATTTCACACATTTGTGGATGTCGTGTTGAATAATAATTTAAATTTAACTTTAAAATTATGTAAAGCACATAAAATATTTTTTCCCCATTGATTTTTTTTACATGTTTACAAATCAACACAAAGTCTGGAAGCTTGTAAGATATAACCTCATCTCGCATGCATTAGCCTATGTAACTGTCTATACATACAACCCATAACATATGAAGGCTATAAACATTTCCTGAAAAGTCGCATCGATGGTGCAGAAAAAAAAATACTTTAAACTTGTCGATTAAATACTTTGTGCCTATATTATAACAGACAGAAGACAGTAATGTTAATATTGAAAGCAATAGTCACTCAGTATTAAATCACAACATTCATTTACATAGGCTACTTCTGAGCGAACATGTCTCGTTAGAAAATGCCAAATAGGCTTTTGTCAATAGAAACTAATATGCTAATTTAAAAAAAAAATATTAAAATGAGAGGAAGAATAATAGTTTTCCATAACTACTTCAGAATATGTTGCCAAAAGTTTGTTTTATCTTCATTATAAAAATGTGTTTTAATGGTATCATATAAGTCAAATAATTGTCTTCTATATTTTGTTAATTTTTTTCAAGTACTGAAAAAAAAATCTGACTTTCAGTGCGTCTGAAGAAGCGCTTTTTCGGTCTACAAGGCTTGACTCAAAAATAGGCAAGAAATGGCAACCTTTCCAAAGAGCATGAGGATGTTTCTTGTTACAGTTACAGTTCTTCCACAGAAGGAAGGAATCGATCTACCCAGGTTTATTCAAAAGTTGGCAAACTTACTTGCAGATTATTCGACTGCTACTCGAGTAGTTTACAAGTTCAAAGTAAGTTCTTCCAGTTTGAGTGTAAACATTTTTAAAAAATCTAGGCCTAAGTGAATGCATTTTGTCGAAGCGTGTGTGCCAGATAATTATATTACGATTAAAACATTTTAAATTCAGAATATTCAACTCAAATATCAAGTTAAACCTTTTGTATGGCTCAGAAACACGGAGAACAAGAAAAACAACAACCAAAGAACTGAAGATTTTCATGAATGGGTGCTTAGGAATGGCCTACGTAGAATAGGATTGAAGTGATACAAGATACTAATGTGGCACTTGCACTATTAGGGCTTAGGCCTATATATAATTGTTGGTTAAAACGAAGCACCGAGGGCCGTTTGTCCTCCATTTCGTCCAAATAGATATCTGCCCCGCGGCCAATTGAGTCGGCCGCGTCCGTTAGGGGTAAGGATTAGAGTTAGGTTTTGTTTTAGAAATGCTAAACCTTAGCCTACAGAAAAACTCGTTATCTTATAAAATTCTTGTGCTAGGTTTAGCATTTCTAAATCGAAACCAAACTCTAATCCTAACCCTTTAACGACACGGCTGACTCAGCTGGCCGCTAAAATGATTTTTAATCTACAATGATAATTCACCATGCACCGCAGCCATTAGCACATCCGATATTTCGCTCATGCACAAAAATAGGTCAGACCATATGGGAATGCACATAAACAAAAGATGTTGGCTAACATTAACCCTAACTTCCACCTTACCCATTACAAACTTGTTATCGAATTCTTACTTAAAAATAGACATTTGGGCTATAGGTGACACACGGCCCATGGTGCTTCGTTTTAACTTATTTTTGCCACCTCTTGGTTATGGCCATGTGACCATCCAAATCTTCAATGTTGCGCAGTTTTACTGTGCTTCTAATGCTACCCCTGCTCATTGTCAAAATCTGTCCTGACTAGACACTAAAAGTAAAAGGTCCTATAGAAGATACTGTCGTAGGGGAGTGATGTGTTAGAGGCATCACCCTACTAGGCCCAGCATCGAAGAGGTAGGGTAACCAGTTCCCTTCCTCACTGCCTTTTCCTTCCATAACTCAAATTCAGGTACCCATTTACAGCTGGGTAGGCTGGAGCGTGTTCGTTCCGTGATTCAAACCCTGCACCTTTGCAGCGAGAGACCAGGGCTCTAACCACTCTGTCAATCAGATGCTCAGACTAGACCCTAGAGAAGTTTTAAAAAAAATCAGTAGTGTATAGGCCTATCTGAACAGACTGGTTTTAAAACAAAAGAAAGATTAATATACCAGGATTTATGTATTTAAAATGAAGTAAAGTGGGATATATTCGATTTCACCCAAGTTTAATTGATCCGGCAGCCGGTGAAGTTAACGATACCACTTTAAATAAGAATACCGTGATTAAAGTTACGAACTCTGACCCTAACCCTAAGAATGTGGGCAGCTTAATTGGCCGCCCAATCGGTCGACATTTGGGGGATATCGGACATATGTCCCACTTCATTTCAACCCTGTAAAGCTTGATATATTAAACTTTCTTTTTAAAAAAAAACAATACTTGTCTGTTCAAACGTAGACTTGTTTTTATTTTTTTTAAACCTCTCATCTATTATCTTGTCAGAACAGACTTGGTCATGCATTTTGAATACTCAGTTTTTTATGTTTGTTTTAAAAATGTTTACAGTTTCAAAATAATACGGAAATTTGTTCCACACTTCACATCACAGGTTGGCTGAGTGAAGGTTCTGTGTCCAGTTTTTAAAAGGTCTTGGTTTGAAATTCCTACCTATGTGTTTCACATAAACGTTTAAACACATAAAGAAGGGAAACCCAAGGCCTGTAAACAGTAAATAAATATTACACACACATAAAGGTATGTTTTCAGGCACTCGTGAGAAATAAAGAAGTAGAAAACTAGACAACAGATGTGGGTGGCTTACCAGTCTATTAATGATGCAATCACTTTTCTTGTTCCCCTGTTATACAGTATAGGTCAGATTACACAAGGCAAAGACCTTAACTCTTTGACTATATAATTATTTTCCACCCTGTGCCGTAATTATTTTGTGAAGAATTCTAAACGGTGAAGTGTACTGTCTTTTAGTGTAAATTTTATGTTAATCTTTTCTGTGAACATGTACTTATTATATACCAAACTGTAGGGAACTAGATAGAGAATTGTAATATATAATGTCTTTGGTAGTATTAACACAAGTATGTTCGGTATACTTAAAAAATTTTGCATGTAAAATTGAAACACACTAAAAAAAAGTTAACTGTAGAATACGAGCTTACCAAAGACACTTTACTGTTGTAGACAATAAAACTTTCTTTTTAGTCTTCAAACATCAAGGTAATCCATTTACAAAGTAAAAAAACATTGCTTATGGCCACAGTTAGTACATTTAGTGTTATTCCCACCAGTTTTTACTGTGGTCCCTAATAAGAAAAATAAATTATGTAATCTTGCATTACGTAATTTTCAAATAAATAAAGAGGAATAACATCATATAAAAACTTTTTACATTTGTTTAATGTTTTAATGGTATCCCTAGCTTCATCTTTTACCTAGGACTAGTGATTAGATGTTATAGTAGATCTAGTTTTGTTGCTTTTCGATCGGCCAGAATATGACTATGCCCACTCATCAACTAAATCTAATGTGTCTAGCTTTTCTGCACCGATTCCGTATGTTGACAACAAACTGTGACTACCAAACAATCAGTGTCAGCAATGTTTCTAAGTAGTTTGACACAATTATTCGCTTAGGAGACTTAGAAAATGTAAATATAAAGTGTGACATATTTCTCTAGCAATAACCACAAAAAACGCAAACACGCGAATCGTCTCACAAATTGTGATAATAACATCAAAACAATGCTCTGACCGTTGCGCGGGCACGGTGAGTTGCATTGTACAACGCTGTGAGCGTTGGTCAGGAGTCCGAGAGTTAATACTATGATATAAGACTAAGAACAGTAAGTACAGGACAGAGGGTAGGTTTTGTAAGCCACTTTGAATTGGTGAAGTGATCACCAATTCAATAGTAGTCTTCAGCGCCGTTGGAAAATTTTTACGATTTATATTGATAGTTCTAGTAAAATACTGATTGTTGTCAGCAAGATACTGCAGCAATGCAAAACTTGTGTAGTAACGATCTGCATAAATATGATGACCTTTTCCACATGGTTTTAGCAGTGTATCACATACTTTGATGGCTTGCTGGCTCTTTACATCCAGCTCAGGACTGTATGATGTATTGGCACCAAAGTAAATCAACAAATTGACAATGTAACTAGTACTACTGTCACAAAGGCCGAAGGTCTTGACATATTTTTGAGGCATTGAACATTTTATGTGCCCACCTGCCTTTCCACCCTATCACCATTTCATCTAAAGACAGCTCTTTGTAGGGATAAAATGCCTCCTGAAATCGTGTTTCTGCAGAAACGGCTCAATTTTTTGCTTTTCCCTGTGCGTCAACATCTTTTAATGGAACATTGTGTGATACAATGCTTGGAACCTGTCCCTTGTAAATATCTGCCTGAACCAGGGCGTCTGTATGTAAGGCTCCTGAGACCAGTAATCACTCACTTTTAGTTTCTTGACAATACCCATGGCTATGATAACAGAAAAAAACTTGTACAGTTCATGTAGTGTTATTGGATGCCAGCTGCGATAAACAGACCTTGCGCTCGCAGTTGCAGCTTTTGATTGACAACGTTGATCAGCATAATCATTGACTGACACAAGTTCTTCCAATATTTCCTTTGTTAAAATGGCTTTGAGGCAAACAAAGTGCTGGTGAATCTTCTGGGACAATATCTGGATTCACACCAGGAGTCCTGCTCTGAGGTGGAACAAAGCGAAATGCATTGAGTTGAACCCTTATCAGCTTCAATCCGTCCAACCTACTGTTCAATAATATTGTTGTCCTGAAGCTCAGCATTACCAGATTCAGTGATTACCGATCTCAGCTGTGATCTAGATCTATCTTTTTCCTTTTTATGGGATTTACCTTTCCCTTTTAGCAATCCCCTACCAGTTCTATAACTAGGTCCATCCAAGGGACACACCCCCTCGTCCTCAGAATCTGTTAATTTATCGCTAAATTCATCTTCATCGGAACTATCAATGCTCAAAAACCCATCACTGTCATTGGCAATCCATGACTGAATAAGAAACAAAGTTACAACTAATCAGAGCATGTATATTCCCAGTAGCAATATATGGCTGCGAGACTTTGACACTCAATAAAACAGTTGCAAAAAAGGTTACATCATTCGAAATGAAATGCTACAGAAAGATGTTGAGAATACCCTGGACAGAAAAAAAAGACCAACAGAGAAGTACTGCACTCAAGTAAACATAGAGGAAAATTGGCTCCTAAATACCATCGCAATAAGGAAGCTGAAATTTTTTGGTCATATAAAAAGACATAATAGTGTAGAAAAAATAGTGATGGAAGGCATGGTCCCTGGAAAAAGGGGAAGGGGTCGACTTAGACGACGGTGGACCCAGGACATCACAGAGAGTCTGAACTTGTCTTTGGCTGATGCAGGTCGACTTGTTCAGAATCATGATGCGTTTAGAGCAGCTGTAATGGAGACAACGTTCTGGAAAGAATACATCACATGATGATGACTGAATAAGCTATGATGCATGTTCAGCTGATAAGCTTTTTGGACGACCATTTGAACACAAAGTCATTCTCAGGCAGAAATTTTTTTTTTACCTAATCAGGCCTACTTTATTTAATAAAAAATCGAACAGTATTTCACGCAAACGTGACTATTCCAGTATTTTCAAATATGAGGTTTACCAGAAAAGGCATTAGAACTCTTTTATTGGAAGAAAACTATGTAAATAATGTTAAAACTACAGTTATGGAAACGGTAACTGAATCGTCTACCTAATTGGCCAGCCGTAAAACGAGGATCGATCGTCAGCCTATTAGAAAGACCGGTCTTCTTCTTCTTCTTCTTCCTCGTTCGCCTTCAGACTTCCACATTTATGACTCTAATAAAGGCAGTAGTCAACCCAAGGCTCCCAACATCTCCAAAAAGACCGGTCTGATATTAAGAGTTAATGTCCTATGTGGCGCTCAGAACAATGTGGATCTGAAAATATTATTTATTATTGGCAACTTTTCTTTCCATAGAAATGTTAGACTGCTTGAGAAATAATGTTGCTTGGTAATTATAACAGATTGGCTCATTGATTTTCTGTTTAAAAAAAAAAAAAACAATTTTCCTTATTCTATAAAATGCTCCTTGGGTACTTGAATTAATTAATGTTAAACTACCATTGCAGGGGGTTAATCAAGTATTCTAATGCTATGTAATTTATTGTTAACTCAGATTCGTTGGCCATTGTGACTCACTTGTTCAGGTTTCTCTTTATTTCTTTAACATTTACCTGTCGTATTTTTTGGGGAGTTTTTTTTAAAAAATAGTTAGTTCCTCTTTTGTCTATAAGTGAAAATCGAATGTCATTGATCATTCATTTCCTTTCTATTTTTTGCCTTTTCTTTGGTTTGATCTCCATAGTGGAGGGATTGAGCTTTTCCATTCTTCTCACGTACCCTGCATACATAAGATTAATATCCTGTTAAGACCATACCAACACTTTGAGCACTAGGCCTAGATTCTTGTTTGCTCAAGAGCCTGACAAACTGGACATCCAGAACTGACAGTGGGCTGTTTAGTTGCACATCCACAATTAATGGTGCCAGTTTATTTATATTATTATAATTTAAAATACAATCATTGTTTGCTTATCTACTTTTGTGTGTGGGTTTTTTCTTTCCCCTGTAATGGAATTACCAAATATGAAATAATAAGAAAATATGAATAACAGGAGTGCCAAAAAAAAAAAAAGAGTGTTGAAAACTAGGCCAGTTGTTTAAATTGTATTACAAATAAATTTGATTTGAATGACAGAAAGAAGGGTATAACTGTAATAGTGCTGAGACATGAAAACAACTAATAAAAACCAAGGAGGTTTGAACGGGGAACGCCATTCACTGGTAATCAAAAGAGAAGGCATGCTTTAATAACACATCATCTTACAGAGAAGTGTGGATAGAAGTGAATGAGCATTTAATGAGTTAGAATGTTGCTTCATCTGAGTTTCTTTCTTACCTCTATTTTTCTCCTCCCCATGACCACCACCTTATAAAATAGAGGAGTATGTCACCTTTGCAAGTTTTGTTGGATTAAAACAATTATTTGGGGGTGAGGTATATTTAACTTTGGCTTTACTTGTGAACGGAATTAATCGTAAAATTTAGCATAGAATAAATGTGACACATGTTTGCTTCAATTTCCCAACAAGTAACATCTTGTCTTCCCACCCCAGCAAAAAAATAGGGGGAGGGGAGGCATAACAAATTTTGAAAAATCCATCAAATGTATTCTATTACAAACTCAGATATAAATGTTACAGGAAAATTACAGGGATTTAGCCTTTGTGACCAGACAGTCGCATATTGTGTATTTATTTATATGGCTTTAATAACTTTATTATAATTCCTCGTTCTTGTTATCTTTACCATGAAAATGTTTTTCATTAATTATTATTGTTGTTTTCTTGACGCTTTTCTATATGATTATTTTTATGTCGTCATTATATTTTTGATATTGGTTCATATTATTTATTATTATTATTATTATTTATGTTTACATTTTAGGTATCTGGAGAGTCTAGAATACTTTCCGGTAAGCCATTATTCTCACGTTTTTTTATGGTATTGTTTGTTTAATCAGTCTTTTCTTTTGTTAGTTCCTTATGTTATTGTTTCGTTTCTTGTTCTTGCTATTTTTTACTTTTATTTATAAAATTGCATATCATGGAATAACTTGGTTTGATTATATGCTTCATATCATGTGAAGCAGTACCACTTGTTCGAACCTTTATTGCGAGTAATGTCTTTTATTATTTACAAATTTCATCTTTTTAAGTCAGTATTCCTGTATCTTAACTGGTGGGGTAAATAAATAAAAAATGAAATATCTTACGGTGACAAAGAGAATGCCACGTTACTGCCACTAGGCCTTCGTCAGGGACAGACGAATAAAAATGGAAGAGAAAGAAAGCAAGAACTAAATTAAACAAATAGAATGACCCATAATTATAATTAGATGGGGATGCTCCTGTGAAAATCCGGTTTGAGGAAAGCGTTAGAAGTTTCATTTGTGTGAAAGTACGTCCATCATAATTTTGGATGGTTTTTCCATGTTTGACCCAATGAATTTTCTTTCGTTTTGAGTTTTCATATAGTTTTTAAGTTCACAGAATGATTCTTGTTCAAGCTTTTTAAAAACTGTGTTAATTGTAAAAGAAACATTGGGACAAAAGGAATTAAAAGCTTAGTTCAGATGTACCAGCCCCAAATACTGGCATCTTGTCCTTTAAGAGTTAATCTTATTATATTAAAACATTTCCAGTTCTTTATATACTCAGAAAATATTAAAGCAGATCTTTTCACAACTGCTGTTTTCACTTCTGGTGATAAGACAACTAACCAGTCAGAATTATTGGTATTTGTTATTTTCTAACCAAGAAATACATACCATGAATCTCATTTCACAACTCCAGGTCAACAAAGTATAAAAATATACAGATGAATAATGGAGAAGGTGTATCGGTTCTGTGCAGAAGGCTAACATGTGTTAAAAATGACATAACTTTGACAACAGGAGATGGAAACAGTGTGTGACTTTTTGTCTGACATTGTCTTGGGGGTGGACATGGTGTGCTAAAGAAAATAACATCAAGTACAGACTTACAAGAGTAAGAGAAGCAGCGACTGATATAAAGAAGCGATATCAATTTGCCAAAAGTCAGGAAAAGACATTGACTGATGATATAGACCAGAAATTCAACACCATTTCAACAATATATAAGGAAAGCAGCAGATCATGCTTGGGATTCCAGGAAAGGAAGAAGCAAGACTGGATAACACCAGAAACATTAAACACCATAACGATGAGAAAGGAAATGAAAAGAAAGAAAACAGAAGCCAAGTCCCCCAGGTTAAAGCAACTATATAGCGAACAGTACAGTCAGCTGGACAAGGAAGTTAAATGCCAAACCCAAGCCAACAAAAGGAATTTCCTAGACGATCTTGCAAGACAGGCAGAAGAGGCAGCACTGAGAAATGAACAAAGCACAGTATACAAAATAACTAAAACCATCAGCGGAAAACGAGGTGCAAACAATATTACATTAGTAAGAAATAAGCAAGGAAATCTCATCACGACAGCAGAGGGACAGGAAACAAGATGGGCAGAGCATTTAAGAGAAACTCTGAACAAGGAACCACCAGAGACACAATTGAATGTTCCTGAGGCTGAAAATGATCTAGATGTTAATACAGACATTCCATGGAATGAAGAAATCATCACGGCAATCAAAGGGTTAAAGAATTGAAAAGCTCCTGGCCATGATAACTTAAATGCAGAGCTATTTAAGACAGACCCTGAGCTAGCAGCAGAACTATTAGAACCACCATTTGCACAAGTCTGGAAAACAGGGACAACACCAACGGAACAAAGGAATAATTGTCAAATTGCCCAAGAAGGGAGATCTTGCAGACTGCAATAATTGGAGAGGAATCACTTTTCTCTCAGTTCCCAGCAAAATATTATGCAGGATAATTATACAGAGAATTTCAAAAGCAGTAGACCACAAACTGAGGAAAGAACAAGCAGGATTTAGAAACAACAGAAGATGTGTAGATCATATATTTACCCTCAGGAACATTATAGAGCAGTGCTCAGAATGGCAAAGACAGCTGTACATTAATTTCTTTGATTTTGAAAAGGCTTTTGACAGTATACATAGGGACAGTCTATAGAAAATACTGAGGACTTATGGAATTCCAAGCTGCATAGTGTCAATCATAAAAAGCCTATATGCCAACTTTACGTGTAGCGTAGGGCATAGCAACTTAACCTCTGAGGTGAAGACAGGAGTACGACAGGGATGCCCCTTATCAACCACTCTATTTTTAAGTCATAGACTGCGTGATGCGACAGACAACAGAGGGCAGTCCAAGAGGAATAAGATGGACTACGTTTTCTACATTGGAAGATCTGGAATATGCAGATGACATTGCACTACTAGCACATTCACATCAACACATCCAGGAAAAAACGGATAGACTTAATAAACTTTAGGCCAGCAGGTGGGCTTGAACATCAATCTAAAGAAGACAGAGGTCATGACGCTCAATGTGAGCAACCCTTAGCCCATATCAGTAAGGAATCAGCAACTGGAACAGACAGACACCTTCACATACCTAGGATGCATAGTAACACCAGACGGCGGAGCAAGCAAAGACATCAACAACAGAATGAACAAAGCAAGAACAGCCTTTTTTATTCTAAACAACATCTGGAAGTCCTCTCAGTACAGCACAAGCACAAAATTAAGATTATGTCAGAGCTGTGTGCTTTCTGTGCTTCTCTATGGCGCGGAATGCTGGAGAGTAACATAGAAGGAAACGTTGGAATTGTCCTCTTTCCACACAACCTGCCTAAGAAAAATTCTCCGAATCTTTTGGCAGAATACCATCACCAACCAAGATCTGCTTACTCGGAGCAAGCAAGAGGACATGCGCACCATCATAGCTGGCAGACGCTGGAGTTTGGTAGGCCATGTCCTCAGAAGAGACCCCGATGCCATCACAAGAACAGCTATGCTATGGACCCCTGAAGGAAAACGAAAGAGAGGCCGACCAAAAACAACTTGGCGGAGGACTGTGGAGGCTGAGATGCAAAGAATGAACCAGAGTTGGGGCACTGTACGAAGGATGGCCACCGACCGAGCAAAGTGGAATCAATTTGTTGTTGCCCTACAAGATGCCACCAGGCGTGATGGCCACTGACTGCTTTGACGGTCGGCGGCTAAGGATCAAAGAAAGAAAGAAGGATGGCCACCGACCAAGCAAAGTGGAATCAATTTGTTGCTGCCCTACAAGAAGCCACCAGGCGTGATGGCCACTGGCTGCTTTGATGGCCAGCGGCTAAGGATTTAGAAGAAGAAGACAACCCTTTCTTGATCACTGTAGAGCAGCATTTCACAACTCAGGAGAGTTGTTCAGGTTGGGAAATGCTGCTTTTCATTACTGGGTGGGAGAATGGGCAGCAAGTGATAACCGGGCACTGGAAGATTGGCAGTAATTTGTAAAAAAAAAAAAAAAAAGTCCAGCATGAGGCTTTTTATTCATACATACAGTATTATAATTCAGATCATGTACTGTGTAATATATATATTTTTAAAATTGCATTAGCAATTTTGTTTGAGGAAAAGTTTTTTTCTAATATGGATTTCAAATTTATTTTTATATTGTGATGCAGTATTATTATTTTTCGTAGGTTTTTACACAATATGCGATGCTGCTGACAATAGTATTACATAACAAGACACAATAAAAATTTATATGTATGAGCAGGAAATCTGAATTGGTCAATGCCAACACAAAATTTATAATTACAGATTTTCTGCCTTAAGAAAAGCTTTAATGTTCACTTGAACACACTTTTCACTACTTAAATTCTGGAACTGTGAGACAAAATATGTTTGTTATTGGTAATCATAGATGTGAAGTGGAATCGGACAGTCTGTTGGTAATGACGAGTCCATTTCTGAAGATAGAAATGAAAAGGAATAAAGGAGACATGGAAAAATCTTGAACACATGGCACAGTACTGGAAGAACTGGCACAAATTTACTAAGGCCTATGCTTCTTAGGAAGATGAATGGTAATGAATGAACAGTCCAATTATACCCATCAAATACACTGCCCTTGACTTATGATGACCTGCCATTCTGATGACCGTGTTGTAAGTCTATATGGTCATAAGTGAGAAATCATTATTGGCTACATGAACTCTAAGGATATATTAAAATTAACATGTCTGAATTCTAAAGTTTGTAGGTCTACTGTTATATTTTTAACTAATTTTACTCTTTGTTTGTCATGAAATAATACACTGAACAAAGTATGACACACAATAATATAATACAGTGTACAAATTGTAACATAACTAGGATTAATGGGATAAGCGTTGAGGACAGTCTGTAACTGAAGTATCAGTATCTTCTTTGCTTAACATAATCATATATTCTCCACGTTATTACTTTTGAACAAATCTGATTTTTCTGCAGCTTCTCTTACTCTTCTAAATGTGTACTTGGTGTTATTTTCTTTATAGTGTACAAATTGTAACATCTTCTTCTTTGATCATTAGCCGCCGACTGTCAGAGCAGTCAACGGCCATCATGCCTGGTGGCGTCATGTAGAGAAGCAACAAACTGATTCCCCTTTGTTCAGTCGGCGGCCATCCTTCGTACAGTACCCCAACTCTGGTTCATTCTTTGCATCTCTGCTTCCACAATTCTCCGTCAGGTTGTTTTTGGTCAGCCTCTCTTTCGCTTTCCTTTGGGAGAACATAGCATAGCTGTTCTTGTAATGGTATCAGGGTCCCTTCTGAGGACGTAGCCAACCCAACCCCAGCGTCTGCCATCTATGATCGTGTGCATGTCCTCCTGGTTAAATTTGTCTATAAATTGTAACATAACTAGGATTAATGGGATAAGCATTGAGGACAGTCTGTAACTGAAGTATCAGTATCTTCTTTGCTTAACATAATCATATATTCTGCACATTCTTACTTTTGTACAAATCTAATTTTTATGCTGCTTCTCTTCTTTTCTTTCTTTGATCCTTAGCCGCCGATAGTCAAAGCAGTCAGTGGCCATCACGCCAGGTGGCGTCTTGTAGGGTAACAACAAATTGATTCCACTTTGCTTGGTCGGTGGCCATCCTTCGTACAGTGCCTCAACTCTGGTTCATTCTTTGCATCTTAGCCTCCAGTCCACCAAGTTGTTTTTGGTCAGCCTCTCTTTCATTTTCCTTCAGGGGTCCATAGCATAGCTGTTCTTGTGATGGCATCGGGATCTCTTCTGAGGACATGGCCAACCCAGCTCCAGCGTCTGCCAGCTATGATGGTGCGCATGTCCTCTTGCTTGCTCCGAGTAAGCAGATCTTGGTTGGTGATGGTATTCTGCCAAAAGATTCGGAGAATTTGTCAGGCATGTTGTGTGAAAAGAGGACAGTTTCGACATTTCCTTCTCTGTTACTCTCCAGCATTCTGCACCATAGAGAAGCACACAGCTCTGATATAATCTTAATTTTGTGCTGTACTGAGAGGACTACCAGATGTTGTTTAGACTAAAAAAGGCTGTTCTTGCTTTGTTCATTCTGTTGTTGATGTCTGGTGTTACTCCGTTTTCCAGACTTGTGCAAATGGTGGTTATAATAGTTCTGCTGCTAGCTCAGGGTCTGTCTTAAATAGCTCTGCATTTAAGTTCTGCTTTCTTTCTTATCATTTCTTTTCTCATCGTAATGGTGTTTAATGTTTCTGGTGTTATCCAGTCTTGCTTCTTCCTTTCCTGGAATCCCAAGCATGATTTGCTGCTTTCCTTATATATTGTTGAAATGGTGTTGAATTTCTGGTCTATATCATCACACGTTGTCTTTTCCTGACTTTTGGCAATTTGATATCGTTTCTTTATATCAGCCGCAAAAGCTTTTCTGGTAAGGGGGTCCTTCAATTTGCTGATGTCAAACCTTTTCTGTGTAGTTACAGTTGGTCCAACAGTTCTGATTTTCACCTTCAGTTTTGCTACGACTAAATGGTGGTCACTTCCCACATCTGCACCTCATCTTACCTTCACATCTTGTAATGCATGTCTCCATCTACCATTAATCATCATGTGGTCTGTCTGGTTTCTGTCCCAGCCATTTCTTGATTCCCATGTTAATTTGTGAATTTCTTTGTGTGGGAAAAGTGTTCCTCCAATGACCATGTTAATGCTACAGAAACTGATTAATTTATCCCCATTTTCGTTTGTTCTTTCGCTGCCGCATTTCCCCATTACTCTTTCATTATATGTATTGTGTGTTCCAACTTTCGCATTGAGGTCTCCCATTACTACGATAAGATCGTATCTAGGTGTGTCTTCCATTTCTTTTTGCAGTTGTTGATAGAATTCATCCTTGACCTCTTCGTCGCTGTCATTTGTTGGTGCGTAGCATTGTATTATTGTAGTGTTGGTGAATCTCCCTCTCATTCTTATTCTTATCAGTCTGTTGTTGATGGGTTTCCATTCCAGTAATGACCTTTCTATTCCCTTCTGTAGAATAATGGCTACACCTTCATTGTGCTGTCCATCCTCTCTTCCAGAGTAAAGTACTGTTTCTCCTGTTGCTGTTTTAACTTTTCCTGTCCCTGTCCATCTGCTGTCGCTTATCCCTAGAATGTGTAATCTGTAGTTTCTCATTTCCGCTAGGACCTGTTTTAGTTTTCCCGTCTCGTTCATTGTCCTGACGTTCCAAAATCTAATTCTTGTTTTGCGGTCAGGACGTCCGTTCTCATGTCGGTGGCTTCCTTTCGGCTTTCACCACTGAGTCATAAGAGCCTCAGACTCCGGATGTCCGTCCCGCAGCAAAGTTTGTTCATTTGTTGTTGTTTCCGTAACTTCGTTTCTTTTTACATAGGCAGGGATGTCAGCCCTATGCTAAAACCCCCAACTTGGAGAACCAGGGTGTCTGCTTTAGTCTGACCCCTACCCACGCAAACCTGTCCAGCTTGGTAGAACCTTCCAGGAGTAAAACTCCCGCTGGCATAGCTCTAGGGGTAATCAGCTTACGCAAGCCGGCATACCTCGACAAGGAATTGACACCTGTGATGGCAGAAGGAAGGGTTGTGGATCTTGAAAAATACTGGCCATTCTTTCACTTAGTTATCTCGATATGCAAGAGAAGGCAACAAAACAGAGCAACATTTTCCTAAATACGTAAGTCTTGAATACATAAAGACAAGGCTGAAGTTCTCCATGTAACAAAAAATGAAAGCTGGGTGAGAAGTGGGCCAAACAATTTTTTAGAAGTCCGACTCCTGACTCAGACTACAGTTTTTCACTCGTCATATGGCATAAAATTTGGAGTCAAGAGTCCAGTCATTTTTTTTTACAGACTCCGACTCTATTAAAAAATGACAGACTCCTGACTGACCCCGGCTCCACAGCCCTGAATGAAACCTACCCATTCACAACCATAACTTTGTTGTGCACTGATAATCACAGGAAAATAACAATTATTGTTAGTGCCATCTCATCTGATCTTATTTTCTAGTGCAACAGTTTAGTTGTACCATTCTAGTCTGTTTACAAAAAAAAAAAGAAGTAAAATTTGTCATGAGCAATATAAATAACGAAAGAGAGGCAGAGGTAGACCAAAAAACACACGGAGAAGAGAGCTGGATACAGAGATGAAAATGATGAGGAAAACATGGAAAGGCACAGGACAGGAAGACTTGGCAAGTGTTTGTTGAAGGCCTATGCTCCTCGGGGAGCTAAAGGGTATTGATTGAATATAAACATCAGATGTAAAAGGCATAATGTTATGGTTAACCCAAAGCAGCTACTGCCGTATGAGAAAGTGAAGTGATAAATAGAGACTTCACTATAATGGGTCTCAGCTTATGAGGTGGGTTGACCAGGTCCCTTCCTTGCTGCTTTTGCCTTTTCTAATTCAAGAGCAGAGTCAGGTGGCCATTTACAGC
Source organism: Oreohelix idahoensis (assembly GCA_024509875.1). NCBI lineage: Eukaryota > Metazoa > Mollusca > Gastropoda > Stylommatophora > Oreohelicidae > Oreohelix > Oreohelix idahoensis. The sequence continues at coordinate 427,398 of JAMPIV010009994.1, forward strand.
TGCATAGATTGTGAGGTTTCAAACCTGGTAACCTTCCAGTAATATATCATCATCATTTTCCATTGCGCTCCTGATGGAGCATGGAGCCACCACTTTTGCTGGTCCCCTTGCTGGAAGCCTGCACCAAGCATTCACCTGCTGCTGCCATGGTGGTTTCTGTGGCGATTTGTTTTACATGATGAGGTTACCAGCCCATGCCACAACCTCATTAGTCACCTGATGTGACATGCTTGAGGGTGCAGTAGGCCTATTATTTGTCTCTTCTAAGACCCCAGAAGCTACATGAGGCTCAATAATGTGTACTTGAGCTTTTCCCAGTCCATGTGTTGATCCTCTGTACACTCCAGTTTAGCCAGCTGAATATGGGTATCTGATTGTTTGAGTTCAAAGACTCTGTACATTTCTGGACTCAGTATAGTGAAGTTAGACTTTAACGATTCAGCTGTCTTTCAAGGAATATGGGTTATTGTGTCTGATACATCAGAAATTATTCGTGCACAGTCTTCTTCTTTCTCATTCTCCTTTCGTTTCTTTTTTCTCTTTACTTTCAGTCCCAGAATAAAGCAAAGACTTTATACCATGTGTGCATATGTTCTTAACTTTCCGTCATTACTGGGCACTTGTGTAATATAAAATGTAAAGAATTAACTAAGTAAAACTTCTTCTTCTTCTTCGATCCTTAACCACCGACCGTCAAAGCAGTCAGTGGCCATCACGCCTAGTGGCGTCTTGTAGGGCAACAACAAATTGATTCCACTTTGCACGGTCGGTGGCCATCCTTCGTACAGTGCCCCAACTCTGGTTCATTCTTTGCATCTCAGCCTCCACAGTCCTCCTCCAAGTTGTTTTTGGTCGGCCTCTCTTTCGTTTTCCTTCAGGGGTCCAAAGCATAGCTGTTCTTGTGATGGCATCGGGGTCTCTTCTGAGGACATGACCAACCCAGCTCCAGCGTCTGCCAGCTATGATGGTATGCATGTCCTCTTGCTTGCTACAAGTAAGCAGATCTTGGTTGGTGATGGTATTCGGCCAAAAGATTCGGTGAATTTTTCTTAGGCATGTTGTGTGAAAAGAGGACAATTTTGACATTTCCTTCTCTGTGACTCTCCAGCATTCCGCACCATAGAGAAGCACAGAAAGCACGCAACTCTGGTATAATCTTACTTTTGTGCTTGTGCTGTATTGGGAGGACTTCCAGATGTTATTTAGGCTAAAGAAGGCTGTTCTTGCCTTATTCATTCTGATGTTGATGTCTTTGCCTGCCCCACCATCTGGTGTTACTATGCTTCCTAGGTATGTGAAGGTATCTGTCTGTACCAGTTGCTGATTCCTTACTGATATGGGCTCAGGGTTGCTCACATTGAGCGTCATGACCTCAGACTTCTTTAAATTGATGTTCAAGCCCACCTGCTGGCTAAATTTATTAAGTCTATCCATTTTTTCCTGGATGTGTTGATGTGAATATGCCAGCAGTGCAATGTCATCTGCATATTCCAGATCTTCCAATGTTGAAAATGTAGTCCATCTTATTCCTCTTGGACTGCCCTCTGTTGTCTGGCGCATCACCCAGTCTATGACTGTTAAAAATAGAGTGGTTGATAAGGGGCATCCCTGTCGTACTCCTGTCTTTACCTCGAAGGTTAGGTTGCTCTGAAGTAAAACTTGCTATTATGAATTCATAATGGGTAGAATTAATAAATAAGCTCATGTGAAGTATCGCCCTGACTAAATACATGTTTTTTTTATACTGTATGTTTTTCTTTTAAGTAATATGTTTTCTCATGAATTTTATCTGCAAACTTCACACAAGATAAGGAACAGTTTTATTATCTAATACATGGGACATTTTTTTCAGGTGGGAGGCGCCTATTCTATGGTTAAGTCTTGGACTGATGGAATTGTCCGTGTGCAATAAAGATAGTCCTTAAAAACCAAACCAAACCAAACTTTAGAGCTTTAAGACCAGTTTTTTCACCGTAACTGTCGTAATTTTTATCTGAGAGGGTGCTGATGAATATTGGTCCCTTTAGAGTGTAAAGTGATATTGAAGGCTCTGTGAGAATAAGGATTTAGGAGAATGAGGTAGTAGATTCACAAGCGCTGGGAAGGAGCAAGGACAGTCTCTTATTACGACAATATCTGTTTTCTCACAGACTACTCCTATCTCTCTTCTGCACAAACAATTGTTTGTCAGTTCCAGTCGCTCAACGCGCTCACCGATTTGGTGATTCTGTCGCTCAACGTACATGAATACAAACTACACAGATGGAAATGTTTGGAGTTTTAGGCCAACCGACAACCAACACAAATAAATATTCATACCTTTATTATCATAAAGGACTCACACATAATTGTACATTTACAGTCAAAAATCAAAGGTTACAAAATACCAATATAACTAGGGAAGAGGGGGTTTTTGAGGAGAAATATCCCATCCACCGTTTCCCGTTTATATCTACTAACAGACAAAACCCGGTCCCAAAGACAGGGGGGGGGGGGGGGATCAAAGATAGACAATTTAACCCACTGGTAAATATATTACTCTGAGGCAAGGGGTTACAGAAAGAAGGGGGGGGGGGGGGGGTAGAGGAAAGCTAGGGTTCTCAATTGTCTCCCTTTAAATCAACAAATTTTACGGGAGGGGGGAATGAACACAGTTACCCAATCCCACTAGGAGAGATCCCGTACAAGGAATATAATGCACCTTAGTATAAGGTCGAACTAATTAAAAGGGTAAAGAAAAGATAAATCTCCTTTCATTCAAAAAAACACACTAGGGCTGGCCATCCCAACAAACACACACGCAGACTTACCGAAAGGTGAATTCTGGCACTTCATAGGAAATACATCAAAAAAAAAAAAAACAGCACTAAACCTTGGCTTAGGTAAAAGTAATTTCTTCCGTGTACAGCCCCAGATTTTGCGGGTTGTTTAAGTTAACAAAGTGTCCCGAAATCGCTGGAAGTTGAAGTTTAACGGTACTGTTTGTTTATTAGATAAAGTTCCTAAAGAAAAGCACAGGCACTTGGCTAAGCGTGAGGTATGGTGTGGTTCCTAAAATTGGCACAGCTGGTGGAGATAACTTCCTTTTTCCATAATGTCACAAGTTAAGAAAAACACTGAGGTAAGTTCTTCTTGGGGGGGGGGGGGGGGGCGGGGGGGGGGGGGGGGTGGGGGGGGGGGGGGGGGCGTGGGGGGGGGGGGGGGGGGGGGGGGTGGGGGGTGGGGGGGGGGGGGGGGGGGGGGGGGGGGGTGAGGGGGGGGGTTAAAATCCACTGAATATGCGTGACAGACAGTGTTCAGGTATCGATGCTTTTTCTTCACAAATAGGGGCAGTGAATAAAATATGTTCTGCTTTCAGTTGTCGTTAAGGGCTCTATATGAACTAGTATTTTTAAAGTGTTTCTTGAATGGCTTTTTTCTCAGTTACGTTCAGAGGAGCGGGGCCCATTACAGGTCGCCACAAGTTTAGCTTTAAAAAGTTCATATGTTACTGGAGTTATCAAATTGAGTTTGGCAGAACTCTGTATATAGTTAATAATTGCTGGGATGCAGGTTGAATGATCGTTCTGAATGAAAGATAATCAAAACAATGAAATCATATTATTAATCTGACAATAAATTTCAGTTAGCCTATTTACTTATTAGCGTCGTCAATCTGTAAAACTTCCCGCAATAAATTACAGTTAGCTGTAACATTAGTTTGCACTAGAACTTTGAAAATGGGTTTATTTAATAAGGTTAAATTTACACCACAATCCATTGAAATCAATTTAAATAACTCGACCAATGATCACTCGAAGCTAATGTATAAATTACCGTCTGCACAGAAAGAATACACTCCAATAGTCACGAAAGTAGATGAAATCCAGCAGGAATCCGACTATGCTAGTGCAACTAGGATTCTGTCAGAGCGAACGATAAAATGCAGTTTATCGGAGTTCTCTATTTATACTTCTCGAATGTAACTTGAATGGGGCGTGTTAAATTTTCGCACCTTTCTTGATCTTGAGCAAAATTCGGGGTACCTCGCCGATGTGTTAATCGTGGCGATTCCTACATTTTCCCCGGTCTACCGGTTTCCTTCCGTCTCATGCTGCTCGCATAAGAGTGTGAAAAGTTTCCGAGAAGCTAACTCTGTGAGCTGCGGGTTCCCTGTTTCTTTAGATCGCGGCCGCTCCACGTTGCATTCTGAAGATCAGCCTGTTCTTTGATGGTACCGCTGCATGCCGGTAAAAGTTACAACAGATGATCAGGGGTTCTAAAGTTATGAGAGGCCAATATTCTGTTATCATCCATCGAGTCAGGGAAATTCATTTGTCATACTTAGACGTACGTCACAGTAACTAAATAAAGATTTTCACCCATTCCTCATAAAACAAGTTACATATGTAAGATCACAAAAACGTATATAAAGAAATGATTAAATTTGCTAAGATTTGTCAACACAGTTAGCACATGCTCGTCTGTCTTCTACAGTAATACATGTGTCCAACATCATTGGTTTTGAGCGAACAGTTGGAGGTTTGTGTCGACTGGGAGCTGTTGACGTGAACTGTCAGCCCATTGTCAGCTATGAAAATTTTGCACGCAGCATCAAAGTACCTGACCACCTGACCAAGCCCAACATTGGAAGTCTCGCAAAGGAGGGACTTTATTGGCTGGAGTTTGATATTGAACACCATGGTAGGTAGCGAAGAAATGACTTGTCTGCTTCAGATATCAGTAGCACATGCCCACAGGTAAATTTGGAATGGCAGTGTCTGTTAATTGTCTACTTTTTTTCCACATGTTCATAATTGCAGAAGCAATGCTGATTTCACATTGTCACATGTAAACAGATCATGAAACAATGGGCAGATTAAGACTTAACATCATGGCATGGAAAGAAATCAACAACAGAATCGATAATAGTAATGGAGACATGATCGCCTACACCAACAGACAACATACTTGAGGAAGAAGAAGATTTACAGTTTTGGCAAAAAGAATTTAAAAAAGGAGGTAAATGATCCCGTTACACGCCCATTGAAGCATATTGGGAATATGGTGTTAGGCCCATATTTTCTTGACCAATGGCACACTAGGGGTGATGTGGTCAGCATCACGCCGGCCGCCTTAACCTTCCCAGAGTTACTCTGGTACCCAGTTCATGAGGCTGGGTCGACCCCGGAGCCGTTTGCGGTCTAAAAAATCCCACCTCAACTGGGGATCGAACCCCTTTTATAATAAGAATTAAGGGTACTTTAATTAAGTACTATGGCTTTATTTTCGGAGCTGTAATTTTTTTGTTTACTGTTCATCCACTGGTCCCTGAATTTGTTACTCTCTGATAGTTCCCCGGGGTCTTTGATAAGACAAAGAAAGAATAGGACTACTGTTGCCTCCAGTGTGTTGTACAAGGTGACTAATGTGAGGTTGTACAAGGTGACTAATGTGAGGTTGTACAAGGTGACTAATGCGAGGTTGTACAAGGTGACTAATGTGAGGTTGTACAAAGTGACTAATGCGAGGTTGTACAAGGTGACTAATGTGAGGTTGTACAAGGTGACTAATGTGAGGTTGTACAAGGTGACTAATGTGAGGTTGTACAAGGTGACTAATGTGAGGTTGTCCATGAGGCTAGCAACCTCATCATGTAAAGCAAATTGCTGCAGAAACCACCACTGCAAGAGCGTGTGAATGCTTGGTACAGGCTTCCTGTAAGGGGGCCAGCCACAATGGTGGCTCTATAAGGAGCGAACATGATGATGATGTTGATCACATTGTGTTGTTGCCATCAGGCCTGCCACTAATACTAGCACTCCCTCCCACATGACTTTCAGACTCCTGTTGATAATTCAGTTCATCTTTCATTGCTATCTGCATAATTATTAGTCTGAATTAGTTTCTTAGTCAAGAGTTTCTCCAAATAATGTCTGCGCTTGGTCTGAAGTCAACATGCGGAGTCTGCCACAGATGGCAGGCATAGCCATTGCTTGGCTTTGAAAATATGCACGCACACAAAACTGCAAATTAACAAAGTACAAATAAGTGCACGTTAGTCACTCGTTCACTTTTGAGTAAAAAGAAGTGCCTTCTGTTGGAAGGGGACATTACTTGGTTATTAAAACTGCAAAAGAGCTCTATAAATTAAACAAAGCTGAAAAGTGGCAATACTGGTCTGTCGTCTCAACGGAATAATCATTGAATCTGATACGGCGCTTGCTAGTAGTTAAAAAATGACAGTTTGTGCAGACTGCTTTAAGTAGTAACACCCAGTATAGCACTCTTTAATTTTGAAGGCCTATTTTTTTTACTTAAATTTTTTTTTTTCAAAATGGAAGCCTGAGAGTCCATAACAGTTGTTGAAATTGGACAACCCTCCGATAGGGGCCTGCACAATTTGCATATGTGCATGGAGCCAGTCAGATTCCATCAAGCATATGCTCACATCCAGTCAGCGGTCTCCTAGGTGCTATAGTTAAACACGTGATGAGTGCAATGGCCATGATGGAGAGAGATTGATTGGATAGAGTAGAGTACTGTCCTACAACTGCATGCATTCACAGTCTCCAACTCACTCACTGCCTCTCTCATTTTGTTACATTTGTCAAACTTTAAATTTCTTTAAAATGTTCAATACCCCGCATGTACATTAATTATTGGTAGCATTTTAATCTGTTTATCCTTGCCCACATTCTTCATATACCAGATAATATACAGTACTTTATATATCTCGGGTTATAATCAGCTATTAGGATTTCATCTGCGTTTATGATTGTTGTTGTTTAACTACGGTTGCTGAGCTTCTCTCTCTTTTACAGCCAAAACCAAATTGAAGCCTCCTTGGTATTATCTACACTGTAGATCTAGGCTTTTCTGCCATTCCCTACCATCCAAGGAGGCTCCCCAAATGTGCAGAGCTAAAATACTTTGCTCTGGTTCTGGGCTTTCCCAAGGAATTGTCACGTCCCACACAGAGCTAGTTCTCTACTCCCCCTGCCTATCATGGGTCCGTAGTGAGATCCTCCTGCATGCAGCCAACCAGGTAAAAGCCAGAGTTACGTCTGGGGCTCAAGTGACTCCTCTAAGCTAGTGTGCAATGCTGAGTTCTTAACATGTTTCATCATAGGGGGAATCCCTAGAATGTGTGGGTGATTTCGAAAGTCAATGAGGGTGTAATTAGCCTCACACACAAAGGTTCACTTCCACTTCTGTACACTACAGCATTGTGCATAGCTGGTGGTCATATAAGGATGACTCCCAGATATGCCTCCATGTATCTGTATTTATGATATGGCATAATGACTTAGCCGCGCATTGTTTCTTTTAATGCTGCATTTTCAAGGAACATATCATAAGCACTAAGCAGACTATTACTGTATTCGTGTGATTTCATTTTTGAATTTTATTTCTTTCGTGTTCTGCAGGCAAGAGTACAGAAGAGTTAATCGGTGTTTGGAGAAAGGAAGCTGAAGCTGTATTGACAGCCAGACAGAAAGAAGGAACATCCATAGAGCTCTACAAATCAGTTGCTCAAAGAAAGGTCAGCATTCATTATCTGCACGTGTATGAAATGCAGTAGGATGTATTTATAAATCAGTCAGTCCTTTTTGTTCCATGTGGAGCATAAGGTTTCAACTGTTCATTCATTTCCCTTTTCGCTCCTTATGGAGCAGGGATCCACCACGGCAGCTGCTGCCTTTCAGGCTAAAGTTATTATTTAAAAGGTCGTGTTAAAAGTTCACATGACATGCCTTTTTCTTAATGTAAGCCAGGCTGCATTAGTTCGCTAACATTTTGTGTCTTTTGCCTTAATGATTATTTCTAATGACTGCTTCCCGATCACTTGGTGTTTCTTGCACTGTTGTCTTCTAGCCTTTCCCCTTTAGCCTTTTACTCACTTCAGATTTTAATAGTCTGGATTTTTGTCAGATTTTGACCTGTTTCATTATTTCTCGTTACATTTTTTTCCCTTGTGTAATTGTTTTGTGTGTGTAGTTCTCATCTGTCTATCCATCTGCCTTGTGATTCCTCTGTGCCCTCAAGCCGTATCTTTACTGTTGTGTGCATATAGTGGTAATTGATCAGGCTCCATTCTCATTACATGGCCAAACCCTATAATTTTCTGTCTCTGTGTATATATTTTATGCAGGGTGTAGTTCCTACAGTTTTTTTAATGTTATATCGCATTTCTGTCTATCTGTTGTATATGGTACTTGTCATTTTTAACTATAATATTGCGTTAATGAATTGACTGGGTGGTTAGAGCGCTGGTCTTTCACGGCAAAGGTTCCGTGGTTTGATTCACAGTATCAACACGTTCCAGCTGTAAATGGGTACCTGACTTTGAAGGAAAAGGCAGCAAAGAAGGGAACTGGTCACCCTCACCTCTCGATGCTGAACCTAGTATAGTGAAGTCTCTAACACTTCACTCCCCTATGGCAGTATCTGCTGTGGGACTACCTTGACCTTTTATTGCGTAAACACTGAGTAGCCCCCAGTTTCTTCCAACACAGAGCACAGCATAGCTCAGAAAATAATGTGAGATGCTGATTAACCCTTTCAACTCTCTGTCATGCAGGTGCATGTGTTCATCAATGCTGCAGACCCTGAACAAATAGATCTGTTGTCTCTTCAGCTACCCCTCATGCAGGAGAATGGAGCCAATGTGCAGCTGAAGTGCAAAGCTCTGCAGTTTCTGGATGACTACACCTCACGAATCACGAATGAATCTGTGTGAAATGTGCAGGAACGCCCTAGCTGCTGACTTTTCCTCCATGAAAACATTTCCCCTTTTAAGGGGAGGAGCTGCAATCAATGTTGTTTTCATAAACAGGATTGCGGGATTTCAGTTTTAATGCGCCTACAACAAAAATAGTTATTTGTTGGTACAGTGCTGTTGGTTACGTTGGAAACGGTAGCAACATTGAATTGTAATGCTTTATTTTAGTTCCGTAAATATTTTTCTATTTATTTTTTAGCTATGGGCAAGAAATTTGAATCAAGCTGATTATTAATAATTTTTGTAGTAGATCCTGAGCTTTAGAACATTAGATATAATGTCTAAAAATTGTTGCAAATTTTGTGTTTGCGGTAAATCCAGGAGAAGCACCATATTAGGCGTTCACCTCACTAGTTAGTTTCTGGGGATGAACTGTGATAAGTTACTAGAAATCTGTTCTGACAACAGAATGCAGGGCGATTGAAAATTTACTTCATATTTAATGTATTTTTTCATTCTTTTCCAACTTTTTTATGCGAAACAAACATTAAAATTAAGAGAATTAACTACTATCGAAACAAACATTAAAATTAAGAGAATTAACTACTATCGAAACAAACATTAAAATTAAGAGAATTAACTACTATTTTATTCCTTAAAATGCTATGTCACATGAACATTACAGTTCAGCGTTGTGTCTGGCCTGTTCAGTACATGACTTTATAGCTGGCAGAAATATTAGCTTTACCTTGTAAAGTCAGTTTAGTGGCCATTTGCTTATATTTTATTTTGCTTCTGGCAATGAAAAATAAAACTTTAAGTCAAGTGGCGGTTATTGCTCATTGTTTTGAAATTTGTTTCTTTTATATCCAATAGATACAAGTGGGGATATAACCATTTAAAAACAGTGACTTTTCAATCGCCTTATAGAAAGGAAATTTTCTATATGGAAATTGCATGTCAAATTATACGAAAATAACACTGAACAAGGTTCTGAGAAGAATATATTAAAGGAAAATAATTTGCAGAGTAAAGGTGTGCTTCTAATTAGAATGAGATCTGACAGTTGATTTTGACATTTTAAAATCTGAGGAATCCTAAATTATCCGACTAAAAAAACACACACACACACACACACACACACACACCCCCCACAAGTTTTCACATTTTTGTTTTTAGACTCCAGTGCTGCTCCTCCCCTTAATAGATTACAAGTGCTGAACAGGTTTAATTGTTAAAGGGTTTGAGCCGTGTTGTAGGTTTTGTGAGAATGCTTGACATTCTTCCAGTACTAGTTTGTAACTGCTAGAATTTACTAGTGAAGTTTGAAGTGAGGGACAGTTTGTCAGCATTATGAATCGCTGGGTTTTACAGCAGAGGCAATTTTAACCTTACTGTTTACGTTGTGTAAAATGTATCCCTATTTTCTTTCTTACAGGGCTTAGGCAGTTTGGTTACATTTTCCTAGCTATCGGTTTTCGCAGTTGTGAATATAATTTTCTCTTTGTAATGGTATCAGCTGGTAATATCACATGGATGAAACCATTTCTGGCTTGTGTAAATTCATCCAGACGGCCTTTTTTTTGTCTATTTGTTCTGCTGAAGTTATTTTACATTGTTTGCTTCCATTCCTTATTTAAGGAGAAAAAGTAGGCAGTCTGTTATTTTACTGCAGTAATTATCTAACTTTTTTGTATTTTAAATGTTCTATTTTATTTGTTGTGTTTTTTATATTTTATTTTGCTTGATGCTAATTTAATAAAAGTGTAGGGCACTAAAGATGTATACCCCATTTAGAGTTTTATGGTTAATGAGCAGAATATTGTTATTGTTAAGCTATATGTAAATTTAAAACGTTGTGAATATGTTATATGGCACGCCAGACCACAATACAGATGGTGAATCTTAAGCTTATGATCAGTCTTAACTGCTAAGCTTCACAGTTTAAGTCGTAGATAAATGAAGAAAGAATTATGTGTGAGTAGTTGTTGAAAATTTAAACGGGATAAAGAAAACATGACAGAGCCTTGAGCAGATGGTACAGAGCAGAATTTGGCATAACTTTAGTGAATGCCAAATGCTCCTTGGGATACTGAATGAATGAATTTGCTGAAAATTTGGCCCGTAGTGATTTGCTTGTATTTTTTTGTACCTCAGTTATTACCAAAATACAGTAGATCTTTTTTTTTTTTTTTCCATTTGTTAAGTAGATTAAACTTGAAGTGTCTGGGAATAGTTTAACTGTCTGGACCAAATATGCCACAAGAGTTTACAGTTTAAGATCTCTTGTTGAAAAAGTTACTGTTCCTTATTCCGTATTAATACTTCTTTTAAGAAATAACACTTCTTTTAATTCTTTAATTTGCTCATATAATGGATTAGTTTTGGTTTGTTTGTTTTGTTTTGTTTTTTTTTTTGAAAATTGAGGGCACATATGCACACATTCACACAATTTTGCACTTTTGATTTACCCTGTTTGGGCTAAGTGGAGTAGGGAGATGATACCTTATTTTGATGTAGAAAATCAAAATTATTACCTCAAATCAACTACACTATATATATCCTACTGATAACCCATCAAGGGTTTAACAGGATATTGTTTTCTTGTGTTTAAAAAAAAATCAGCTGTAATTCTCATATCAGGCTTTCGGTTTATATTTCTTGGGTGTATAAGACACATGTATTTTCTGAGAAATATGTTATATGACTTATCATCGGTAGTCACGAATGTCTCATCTTCATATACAGTTATACCCCGCGGGTTAGGGACCAGACCCCCACCAAAAATTGAAATTTTATTTTTAGCTTACAAATGCATGTAGGGTGCTTAAAAGTCTAAATAACATGCTTAAACTTTCATATATTACGTGCCCAATAAAGCTAGTCCTAAAATAACAATGCGAAAGTACAACAATTAGAGCTAGGCCTAAAAAAAAGCTACAAAATTAAAATGAATAGCGCTAGTAAAGTATAAAGATAATTATTTTACACTTCAAATACAAAATAGGAAAAAAATATTTGCACTAACTGTTTGGTGAGCTAGGCCTAGCTTACATGCTCTCTCAGCCATGGACATACCTTGCTCATTTAAATTAATCATATGTAACTTTTCTTTTAAAGTTAAGAAGCTTACAGCTTTTTTTTTTTTTTTTAATCACTGCACTTATTTCCAATATAAATAAACAAAAAATATTACACTACATATACAATAATAGGTAAAACGTTTGCAAAATTTTTGAAAATTGCCAGTAATACACAAAGAGACATAGAGTGAATAACTTCCGTAAACAGACTGAACGACACATGTGGTGAATGACTGAGAATAAATGGTGCAGGCGCACTTGTTTCTCTTTCTCAGCTGTCAAATGTGAGCCTGTCATGCTGAAAATCGCTGAATGAGCGAGGGAGGCGTCAAAAATTATGAATATGATTGAAAAGTGCCAAAAAGTGGGGTATGACGGTGTGAAGTCTTTAGTTTCTATGAGCCTGTCAGCCATTACATTTATTGAACTTTTTCCTAATGAGATTATTATAAAGGGCACAGCTGTGTAGAAAATTCTTTTGTTTTTTTTTTATTATTGTGTAAAAACGTGAGCTACAGTGTGCAAGCCATTTAACTAGCTTGGACTTTAACATTAGTGCATTATCATATACTACATAGTACTTTTTGGTTATTATTTTTGTTTTTTTTAATTTAAATTATGTTACTGCATTTATAGCCAGTATTTTTTTCTCACTTTGTAGCCATGTTGCAATAAAAGTAATTATATTTGTATTCATCAGAGTCTTTTTGTTTAAGGAATAATGTGACTTTCAAATGTACCAGTGTCACAAGTAGTTTCCCTACCACTGAGACAACTGTCATGTCATGTAAGCAGAGAGAGAAAGAGAGAAGTGTTAGTTTCCCTACCACTGAGACAACTGTCATGTCATGTAAGCAGAGAGAGAAGTGTTAATACCTCTTCTTCTTGGATCCTTAACACCTGACAAAGCAGTCATTGGCCATTACACCTATTGGCATTGTTAATAACCTCATGGCTCACTAAATAATGTCTAGGGAAACTGACAACACTAGAGGCAGCACAAGTGCGATATAGAACTCAAAGGACTGATTGCAGTCTCCACTTTAAATGATGTCAAAACACTGAACGTGACAAAATCGCAGTTCACAAGAAATTGGATCTCTCAGGTAAAACTCATTAACACTTCTATCTTACATTAAGTAAATCAACCAGCCTAGTTACTCAAAATATATGCAAGGTACACCGACCTTTCTGAATTCTTCCACAGAAGAAACTATGACACTTACTTACTTAGTCGTTCCCCTTCTACCGTGAGGTGTAGAGGTTTGGAAGAGAGAGCGCCAGACTATCCCATCGGCTGTCTTCCTCCTGGCCTGGTTCCATTCTAGTCCTCGGTCCTTCAAAGATTGTCTAATGTTGTCCTCCCAGCGGACTCTGGGGTCTGGATCCCTGGCTCTTTGTTTCCCATGCCCGTCGTGGCAGCCGATCTTCTCCCATTCTGCAGACATGACCAAACCATCTTAGTTGGGACTGTTCTATCTGGGTCTGCAGGGGGTGGGATTTTAGGCCTTGACGTATCGTCTGGTTGTGGACCATGTCTCTTCTTGTTACTTCAACCACCTTCCTCAGATACCTCATTTCTGAGGTTTGGATCTGGCCTTTGTGGGTTGTAGTCATTGCCCATGACTCGCATCCATATGTCAAGACTGGGACATAGGTGGAGCAGTATACAGCCATCTTTGTTTTCTTACCAACCTCTCTCTTGCTGAGGAATCCTCGATTTATGGCCTGAAAAAGTCTCCCAGCTGCTGCCCCTTGAATGGCCAAATCTTCCCTGATGCCTCCCCTTCGGTCTACAATAGCTCCAAGGTATTTAAAGTGGTCCACCTGCTCCAGGATCTGTTCTCCCATCTTAATCTGATGTCTATGACACACTTGTTGAAACCAACCTACCTCAGCAAATGTCTTCTCACTAGATCTGCTTGAGACACTGCTTCACTGAGTTATCAGATGCTAACTTTAGACCCTTTGTACTTGTACACATGTTATTGTTGAACAGAATCAACATCATTGCACTCAGAGCAAACCCGTAGGTTCTCATTCTCCCTCACTATATGTCACTTGCATGGGTGGTCTTGATGCTAGTCTGTCAGCTCTCTCATTACTGCATGACCAGGACAGTAGGTCCACAACAGCTCTTGCCGATTTGAAGCTTCTATGAATGTTTTCCATTCATGCTGTAGCCAACCATTTTGAAGCATGGACTAAGACTCTGACACAATGACTGACTTTGTTAATGAAGTTTCATTTAGTTACCTTAAGGCTGCAGTAGCTGCCTCTTTCTACATTCTCATGGTAGAATTTGTTATCTTGTAAGCCCGCCATGTTCTGCGACTATTCTGCCCATTAATCTAGCAGAGAAGCCCCAACCTGATTTTTCACCATCGATCACAGACCCATCAGTTACTCCTTGTCAAGATATTTACTTTTACCATTTGTTGACTTCACATTTGGTGACTTCACATTCTCATTAACTTTCCAAGCTCTGAATCCCTCAACCATTCCTTATATGCCATTTGTATCACATGATCAGCTCACAAACACAGGGATTCAAAATTGGCCATAAATTTGTTCAACCCCAGTCCATGCAGTAAACAAAACTGAATCCGGTCTCTGACCTTTTGCTCACAAAACATATACAACACCTACCATCCATGATACGCTCCCTTCAGAGAACAGGTACTCTATTGGCCACACAAAATGTACTGTGATATCCAGTACTTTTTGTGTGTTTGTTTACAGTCAAATGTAACCATTACATTTCATCTCCCTGTGGGGGTACAGGCCTTTAACAAACACTTACTACTTCTTGCCCAGCAACATTCGTCTTTCTGTTTCTTCCTTTTTAATCCCTTTCTTGTGTGTCTCCAGTTTTCTTCTCCATGTGTTTCTTGTTCTCAGTCAAATTTCTCTTACCTTGGGTATTCCAGAACTTGGGCTGCCTCTTAATGCTACCAGCTGGTTTTCTCAGTGTGTATCCTATCGAACGCCAGCAACTCCGCCCACGTCTTGTTCCACTAGTGTTTGTCTGGTTCCTTCCATCAGTTCCACATTAATGATCTTATACTGTTTACTATTAGACAGCGCAGACTACACTGGCTTGGCCACGTCCGCTGCATGGAAGCTGGTCGCATCACGAAAGATATTTTCTACGGACAGCTGGCAGATGGCAAAAGAACAGTTGGGTGACCGCAGCTGAGGTTCAGAGATGTGTAAAAGAGAGGCATGATGGCACTGGACATAAAAATCCAGCAACCTTGGAGGATGAAGCAACTGATCACACAATGTGGTGATGCTCTATACGGCGCCACCTCAGATTGAGAGAAAAGAAGCTCTCATGGCAAGCAGGAGAGAGGAGAAAACGTCAAATGGAACATGAAAGAAAAACAGCAGCTGTGGTCTGTCACCTCAGGGGCACATTCCCATAGTCAGTTATGACTGAAGGGGCTATTATCATATTATTTAAATCCCCATATTCTGCGCTAGCACCAATTTGTGACATTTTATATCTTGTCCTACATGTTTCACATCCACACAATAGATCTGGCTTGACATTTGAATTGAAGATTATTACTTTTGATTTCCATTTATTTCTCAATGTATGGAAATCTCTTGCCTTTTATAATTTTATTTTATCGTCAGTTACTCTAAATTTGTTTGAATTGCCGCTAAGCTAAATGTGATTCCATATCTTGAAGAGATGTTTTTCTAAGTGCAGTGTGTGGCTTTATCATTAGTTGCATTTATTTTCATAATCTTTGTCTTAATTCTGTTTTTCTAACCCAATGGGCATCAAACAGGGAACGCAAAGACATGGTAATTCAGAAAATACGAGAAGCTGAGAATGATAAGAGGATGCAAAACGCGGTGCAGCAGGCCCAACAAGGCCAATGGACTACATGGGACGAAGCCCTGCAAAGGTCCTTGACATGGAATGGTATATGGCAACTCTTAGACTCGTCTTCATTGTCAGATCAATGTATGACCTGCCAATGTCTGCTTTAATGATGATCGGTGCCCCCTGTGCCATGAGAGGCACTTGAACATGTGCTCTCAGCTTGCAGGGTTTCATTAGAGCAAGTGCGATACACATGGCACCATAGCAGAGTACTAATGAGCTGGCTGCTACAATAGACCTGGCAAGGGTGATTGCGAGCAGCAAAGTCAGGCCGAGTACCGCAAGTACATACTTTCTGAGAGCAGGAAAGTCAGCACATCTCAAATTAAGTAGCAGTTTACCATCTCTTCTTGACTCTACAAATGACTGGGAGATGGCAGTAGACCTACCTGGGCTAGAGGCATATCCAGAGAGTATCAGAAGTCTCTAAGATGGCCAGATATAGTGCTGCATTCTTCATCATCGCAACAGATTGTAATTATTGAGCTGACTGTGCCATTTGAATCAAGAATGGATGAGCAACACTCGTTCAAAGTGGCCAAGTATAATGATTTGGTCACGGACTTGAGACACGATGGGTTCACTGCAAGCGTCATGTCTGTTGAGGTATATGCAAAAGGTCTCGTGGCTGCCTCAGTGTAGCGTGATAACCATTGCCTTGTAAATGAATGAAAGAAAGGGAAGTATGGCATGTGTTGCAGGCACGATGCTTGTCTATTCTTGGAAGACAATATGGGTCAACCAATCAAAAAATAGGAGCTCGCTGGAAAACCAATCGATAATGCTACGACAGTTTACTATAGTGGATAAAACCTTAGTGACTGTATAAGTGTATGCAATGTCAGAAATGGATGAAAATGGTCTAATTTTACTAAGGATAACTCCAATTCTATGCTTGCCAAAGGAAAAATGGATGGAATAAGTACTTTTGGAGAAATGTGCTAGTAAAGGTGTTAGTATAACGAACGATGCTGTGTTTTTCCTGATTAAAATTTGATATAAAATCAATATCAGAACCAATTATGGAAAACGACACATGGAAAGAAAGCAGAACTTACGGAGAATGGAAGTATATAACTCAAAAAGTCCTGGATAGAAAAGGTGAGCTGCACGGATCAGAGGTTTGGAATACCACTCACACAGTTTCACTCGGAAAGGCTAAAACCAGAGACTGCAGCAGAGTTGCCAACCCTTGCTCTCCGAGGCGTAGGATGCGAGCTTCTAAAAATAGACTGCAGAGATTTCAAACTACACATGCACATCATAAACTCAGAAGGACAGACGGAGAGAGAGAGCAGCTAGTCAAGGCTAAAACCTTTTACCATTTGTTGCCGGGCAGTGCTATCTCCACCAACCAAGTCTTTTCTGAACTTTATGATTATCCTAAGAGGGTTCATATGTGTCATCATACTTGAGAGGTCAAAGACTCCAGAACAAACATTGCATCCTGAAGAAACCCAGGAGCATCAGATATTGATTTCTGGAATTCAGCCCTAGTCCACAACAGTGTTTGGGGGACTGGAGCAGGACTTCAATCAACAGTTTGTGCATTCTTACTAAGGACAGGCACAGATTCAAATGTTAAGTATTTCTATAGCCTATTCCTGCAACCAAGTGTGATACTAGTCAATGACTGTGCTAATTGATTAAGACATGAGTAATTTATTAGCATAGCTAAGAGACTAAAGGAAAGGAACTTTTGCTGAACTTTTCAAAATTCTTGGAAGACCCAAGACAGACTTTTTTCTTTTAAGTTTAATACTAAGAATAGAAATTCACCATCATCCAAATTTTGTAATATACTTATTCATTGAGATCCAACATTCACAATTCAGCACAAAGAAAGATAGATGTACATAATAAATTTAATAATTGTAACACTGACTTCTTAATTTTATATTGAAGTTTGAGTTTTATTGAACTGTTTGATTATCATAGGTAGTTACATAGCGAAGGTGGCGCGTTAGGATCTGACTTTACTCTGATTATTTTCTTAATCAGATACCTTCACAGCTGTGACTATCCTGTGATACCCAGTGTTCCTCTCCAACACTGGGACTTTACTCATTCAAGACAGAATTCTATTTCTGTTTCTTCAGTAATACTACTGACACTAAAAAGTTAGTTGCTTATCCTTTACAGGACGTGGCAATCAACCCCAGCTTTTATTGGCTGTTTGTGATTTTTCTAGGCAATTTTTTCATTCAGTAGTTTGCCATTGCTTTCTGAACGGTACGGCGCTTATACCATTGATAAAAATCCACACAAAGCGATCTGCTACCAAACCGCCTACTGACACTACACACTCATAAAAACCTTTCGCTACACTCAGTATGATCTACTGAAACTGTTGGGTTTGAAAGGACAGTCAAGAACAAGGGAAATTAAGAGGCTCAGCGAAACTGTGGAAAAGGCATCGTGTTGGCTGTGGAACAACCACAACGGGCTATGGAACTCGGGACAGTAATTTGTTGTCAACATAGGGGTTACTTTCACAACTGCCCCCAGCTGGCAGAAAACAGGAGTGAAGTTTTAAACCAAGGTGGAGTGGGTTCAATTCTCTGCATTGGACAACAGAAGGCTAACACTTGGGAGTCATGACCCAAGTGGGCCCGCCGCACTTAGAGTGTAAAGAAGATTACGGGGCCGAAACACTTGATCGACGGTGGGACTTTTCTGATGATCAGACTGCCTACTGTTGTTTCGCGCTGGATATTGTTTCCAATCATGCACAAGTTCTTGTCAGTTATTTGCTGAAGGGGACAGCATAATTATTTCTTGTAGTACCCAATAAATTTATGTTTATTACCTCCCTTGCAAAAGAATTTTCATAAAGTATTTTATAAGTCGGTCGACCTAGACGACGGTGGACCCAGGACATCACAGAGAGTCTGAACTTGTCTTTGGCTGATGCAGGTCGACTTGCCCAGAATCGTGATGCGTTCAGAGCAGCTGTAATGGAGACAACGTTCTGGAAAGAATACGTCACATGATGATGATTTTATAAGTCAAGGTTGACCTTTGCATTAAAAATAATATATGCTGTCAGTCTTTTAACACGGGGAAAGGGTGGCCGCGCATGTGCGCCCATTACTAACCGCCGCTTCCTGTCCCGTACCATCAGATGAAGGTTTCTCCATGTCTTTGTCATTCATTGCATATCTGTTTCAATTTCTCTTCTCTGTGTATTAGAAGAGGAACTGCACAGAGGGAAATACCTCCATAAACTGACTAGATCACCATCAGTACCTCTCAGCTGCCCAAGAAGCATATGTGTTTTCAACACAGAGCCCACCATTCATGTGCTTTCCTCTCAGTCTTGTTATGTGTTCTTTATGGATGCGATTTCTCTTGCTAGTTATTTTCTTCGTGTGTTTTTAGTAGACCTCAATTTCTCCTGCCATGGGTATTCCACAACAGAACTGCCTTGTTATGACAACTGTTCCGCATATGTTGGGTTTATTTGAAGCAGATGTTCGGCAGTCATTTTATCAGTGACCGCTGATTCAAGACATCAGAACCCATAGGAAGTGGAGGGACTTATCGCTAGCGCCAGTCGACACGGACTTGATGATTATTGTAGTGAAGTGAATCTGTATAACCACACGCTCAAATTCCCCGCTCAAAAACGAACTAGCTAACGTATTTAAAATCTATAAATGATTACAGTATTTGAAATTTGTCTGAGGGTCCAGTCAAATTTACCGCCAACAATTTAACTAGAGTTTTTGAATTTTCTAAGAAAACAAGTTAAAAGTTACCACCTCCCACACCCACCCCAATATTTATCGAAGAGCATAGTACAAAATTAACAACCAATCAAATCGTTACCTCTTTTTGTGTAGGGACAAGAAAATGTTGGTTGAAGTGGAAATAATGCCTTTTTTGGGTTTTTGACCGAACTTAGATAATTTATTTCTTGATAACTAAAGAGATTTAAAATGCAAGGGATATCTCAAATTATAGCGCTGATATTACTTAACATATACACATAGAGATTCCCTCATACAAAAATTATCTTAACTTAGAAAAATTTAATTTAGTAATATTTTCACATCAGGGAAAGACCCAATTTAATTACAAAAAAATTGCCCAGATGAAAATGCCAAAGAATAATGAAAGGAAAAGTATATGTAACGATAGGGAGGAATTGGCCGTTTAATTATCACTTTTGATAATTAAAATAGGTTCATAAATAACTAAGATCATCTCATCTCAACCCATAACCCGTCATGGGTCGTAGGGGTGCCATGGTGGAAGCATCAGCAGACAGGGTCCTCCACTGCTCTCTATTCTCAGCAATGCGTACAAGTGTGGAGAAACCGTGTCCTGCCCATTCTTTGATGTTATCAGCCCAGGATTTTCTTTGCCTTCCTCTTCTCCGTTTACCTTCGACTGTTCCCTGGAGGATCGTTTTCGAAAGGGAGTCATGACGAGTTACATGCCCAAACCAGGCAAGCTTTCGACGTTTCACTATTGACAAAAGTGGTTCTTGATGGCCTGCATAGGTGTTTATCTTCTCTCTAACATAGACATTTGTTTTGTGCTCTTTATAGCAAATGCGCAAAATTCTTCTATAACATTTATGCTCGAAAGCCTGAATCCTTCGCTTCGTATCTGCAGTGAGTGTCCAGCCCTCACACCCATACAAGAGAATAGATAATACAAGTGATTTGTATAATTTGATCTTCACAGGAAAACTGATGTTACTTTTCCAGATCACATTCAACCTTGTCATGGCAGCTGAGGCCATCTCAAGTCTTGTCTTGATTTCTTTATTTGATCTTCCATCACTACATATAGTGGACCCGAGATATTTAAAGGTGTTAACTTCTTCTAACGTTTGCCCATTTAACGTAATGTTGGTCGGAACATGTTTCTTATGGCTATTCACCAATATCTTGCTTTTTTCTATATTAATTTCCATCCCATATGTTCTTGTTACTTTCTCCAGTCTAGAGGTAAGGTCTTGAAGTTCTGATTCTGTTCCAGCTATCAGATCAATATCATCAGCAAAACGTAGATTACACAGAGGTCGGCCTCCAATCGATATGGTTGATTTATAATCGTAGAGAGCCTCCTGCATAATATGTTCTAGATAAATGTTAAAGAGCACTGGTGACAGGATACATCCCTGGCGAACTCCTACAGTTGTTTTGAAAAATTCTCCAATGTCATTGCTTGCAAAAACAGCACTGCTTGCGTCCTTGTATAGTGCTTCAATGATATCTATGATGTTGGTATCAAAATTGAATTTTCTCATTATTTGCCATAAACCTTCATGCCAGACTCGATCGAAGGCTTTAGTGAAATCGATGAAGTTATGGTATAAATCATGTTGATGCTGGAGATGTTTTTCGATCAGTAATCTAATATTGAAGATTTGTTCTGAGGTACTTCTTTTTGGTCTAAAGCCAGCCTGTTCCTCTGACAAGATTTCTTCTGATTTCTGTTTTATTCTGTTCAAAAGTATCCTTAACATCACCTTACTTGGATGACTAATAAGGCTAATGGTTCTGTAGTTCTTGCACATTTTTAGATTTCCTTTCTTTGGAAGCGGTATTACTAATGACTGCGTCCATTCTTTTGGCCATTTTTTTGTACTCCATATCTTCTGGCAAATCGTTGTCATGATTTTTACTATATCTGGTCCTCCATATTTCAAGAGCTCTGCTGGTATATTATCCACACCCGGTGACTTCCCTCCTTTCATCGAACATATAGCCTCTTCCACTTCTTCCCGTAGTATTGCTGCATTTCCGAGTTCTCTGTTTTCGCACTTAATATTGTTTAATATGCCTAAGTCAGTGTCAAGTTTACAGTTATATAATTCTTTACAATATTCTGTCCACCTTCTCATTACAGCTGTTTTTTCATTGAGCAGAGCCCCATTGCTATCTTCTATGACAGTTACCCTGGGCTGTTGGGGTTTTGATAGTCTTCTTAATGTGTCAAAAACTGCCTTGCTGTTACCTTTTATTAGCCCCGTATTAATGGACTCACATTGATCAGCTACCCATTTTTCTTTGGCCTGTTTCATTTTCTTTCTAATATTTTTATTCACCATACTGTATTGCCATGCTGCTCCAGGAACCTCTTTCTTAACCTTTTTCATTTCTCGCCGTGTATCACATAACTTCAGAATTTCATCTGTAACCCATGGTTTGTTTATTTTCTTTCTTTTACCAAGTATTTCTGTTGCTGATTCAATGAGCACGTCTTTCATGTTCTCTGTGATTGAGTTGATATCATCCTCCAAAAAGTTGAGAGCTGCGAATTTTCCTCCAACAGTTGCCTCAAAGATTCCCGCGATTTCTGGATCTTTCAATTTGTCTAAATTGAATCTTAACTGAGAACATCTGTTTTGATTATAGTTCTTTTTGAGTTTAAGCTTGAGCGTCATCAATACCATGTCGTGATCACTACCAATGTCGGCGCCAGGAAAAGTCCTAGTCTTGATATATAATAATAAAATTTAATCAGTTCATACAGACACACTTAAAACCGCCCAAGCTGATAGTCTCAAAAAATAGTTAACTTTTTGGACTCGTCTTCTGATTGGTTGGGTGTAGTTTGATAAAAAGTAACACCTTCTTGTAAAGTCCGCCATTGACGATAAAGCTTCCATACCAAGTGACATTATTGAAAGAGACAGAGGGACAAGCCTTTGCCGTCTGTACTGCGAGCTGAGTGCTAGCGTCCAATACTGCCTGTTCGCTTGTGTGTGTGAATATTCTTTACTTGAGGGTAAGACATAATTTTATTTACATAATTTATTAGTCCTGTAGGTAACATGCTATCTGTGTGCCATACTCGTTTTCGATACTGCCGCTGGGAAATGTGTTGTGTTACGACGACCTAAACTCCGCCCATGCCGGTCCCAAGCCCGGATGAAAAAGGAGGAGGGCGGCCTGCATGGAGGCCGTAAGGAGGCAGCCCCTCCACCATGCAAAGGCACAACAGGCCAATCACCTGTTTGTCTTAAACTATGATTACGAGAAATACAAGAGAGAAAACCGGACTGATTCTAAAGGCGACGAACTGGAACGGACTACGGACTACGACTTATGGAACTTGGAACACAAGAAGTATAAATGGGAAGGAAGAGGAGCTGGTGGAAGAGATGAGGAAAGCAAAACTAGAAATCCTGGCTATAACAGAAACGAAGAAAAAAGGACAAGGAGTCATGGATCTCGATGGCAACACGTTGCTCTACAGTGGTGTACCCATATCTGAAAGAGCTAAAGGGGGCGTGGGTTGCATTGTGGCCCAAAATCAAAAAGATAGTATCAAGGGATGGAACTTTGTCTCGGAGCGCATTATGGTTGTAAAACTAAAAGAAGGAGAAACCATAGTCAACCTGGTCATAGTGTATGGGCCAAATGAGGATGAGAGAGCAGAGGTCAAGGAGGAATTCTTCGAGCTGCTTCAAAGGACAGTGGATGACTGCCTAGATGAAGTTATCATGCTCGGAGATTTTAATGCCAGAGTTGGAAATGACCATGCTAGATGGGGTGGCGTTATCGGAAGATATGGAGAAGATACTCTCAATGACAATGGAAAGCGACTCCTTAGATTCTGCAGTGAGCAGAATCTGATCATTACAAACACAAAGTTCCCCCATAAGCGCATAAATGCATACACTAGATGTGAACCAACCAAGAATGAGAAGTCAGTGATCGACTATGCCATTGTTCGGAGAAGCTCATTCAGATATGTCCGAGATGCAAGAGTCTGGAGGGGGCCAGAGATTGGAAGTGATCACTACCTGCTAACAATCAAACGAACAACTGAAAGAGTTGCTCAGCCTAGGAACTGCCCAACATCACGCAAGAAACCAAGTAAACGAGCAGGAGAAATGAGCATTAGGACCTACAAGCTGAGAGAGCCAGAAATTAAGACCAGATATCAGGGGCTTATTGCTACAGCAGCGAGCAACACAGAAGAACGACCTGATGACTTGGAAACCCTCTGGAATAAATTCAAGGATATCATAAAGACAGCTGCTGCAGAAGCATGCGGTGAAGTCCGACTTGGGAACCAGAGAAAGAGGACACCTTGGTGGACAGAGGAAGTCAAAGAGAAAATAAGAGAGAAGAAAATGGCATGGAAACAATACTTAGGAGCTAAAAACACAACAGGACAAATGGAAAATATAGAGAATATGTGATACTCAGAACAGAAGCAAAGAACAAAGTGCTAGCAGCAAAACAGAAGTCCTGGGAAGAATTTGGAGAAAAGCTAGAAAAAGATGCACAAGAAAACCAGAAATTGTTCTATAAGACCCTAAAGAACATGAGGAAGGAAAAACAATGCCCTCTCAAATTTATAAAGGACAAGCAAGGCAAATTGCTTACTGCCCCGAAGGAAGTAATGGAAGGATGGAAAGAATATTTCTCAGAACTCCTGGATGGTGAGCATGGTGAAGCAACAGAAATGATAACCACTAGCACAGAAGAGAAAACCAATGATGGTGAAGATGACATAAAGATGGAAGAACTGAGGGCAGCACTAGAGAAAATCAAGATGGGCAAAGCAGCAGGGCATGATGGTATAACACCAGAAATGGTTAAGTACATGGGAGCATCAGGCGACCTATTACTCTTAAAGGTCCTACAGGCAGCATGGTGCAACAAGACCATACCAAAGGATTGGGAGATTGCCATCATAACACCAATTTTCAAAAAGGGTGACAATCGACAATGTGGAAACCATAGAGGCATATCCCTTCTCAGTGTCCCTGGTAAAATCTACTCTAGAATCCTAGAGCAGAGACTCCGACGCCTAGCTGAGCCACAATTGGATGAGGTCCAGTGCGGATTCCGAGCAAACCGAAGTACTCAAGACCTAATCTTCACACTCAGACAGCTGAGTAAAAAGGCCCTTGAGTATAAGAGTGA
This sequence comes from Oreohelix idahoensis, assembly GCA_024509875.1. Lineage (NCBI taxonomy): Eukaryota > Metazoa > Mollusca > Gastropoda > Stylommatophora > Oreohelicidae > Oreohelix > Oreohelix idahoensis. The sequence goes on from JAMPIV010009994.1 coordinate 451,983, forward strand.
GATCCATCTTTGTTTCATAGATCTGGAAAAGGCGTTTGACAGAGTCCCCTGGAGCAAACTTTGGGACTGTTTGGCAAGGAAGAATATTCCAGCACCTCTGATTCATGCTATACAGAGCTTCTACAAGTCTTGCAGAAATTATGTGAGGACAGCAAACCATAAGTCAGAACAGTTCAGGACCACCACTGGTGTAAGACAAGGTGATATCCTGTCACCTTATCTTTTCATACTCCTCATGGACGATGTCATCAAGGCATGTAAGGAGAGAACAAGAAAGTATTCAGTGGGGTACTGGAAGATGAGACAGGTCTATATTTCGGAGCTGGCATTTGCTGATGATGTTGCCCTGATTGCTAAATCAGAGGCACATCTCCAATCCAACCTGCAAGTCTGGAAGGAAGAGCTGGAGAAGAGAGGGATGGTCATAAGCAGCTCTAAAACAAAATCCATGGTGATATCACGAGAAGAAAGAAAACATCAGATTAAGTTGGGAGAACAGGTCCTGGAGCAGGTCGACCACTTTAAATATCTCGGAGCTATTATAGACCGAAAGGGAGGCATCAAAGAAGAGTTGGCCACTCGAAAAGCAGCGGCTGGGAGACTTTTTCAGGCCATAAATCGTGGATTCCTCAGCAAGAAAGAGGTTGGTAAGAAAACGAAGATGGCTGTATACCGCTCCACCTATGTCCCAGTTTTGACATATGGATGCGAGTCGTGGGCAATGACTACAACCCACAAAAGCCAGATCCAGACCTCAGAAATGAGGTATCTGAGGAAAGTGGTTGAAGTAACAAGAAGAGACATGGTCCGCAACCAGACGATACGTCAAGGCCTGAAATCCCATCCGCTGCAGACCCAAATAGAACAGTCCCAACTAAGATGGTTTGGCCATGTCTGCAGAATGGGAGAAGATCGGCTACCACGACAAGCATGGGAAACAAAGAGCCAGGGATCCAGACCTCCAGGACGACCCAGAGTTCGCTGGGAGGACAACATTAGACAATCTTTGAAGGACCGAGGACTAGAATGGAACCAGGCCAGGAAGAAGACAGCTGATAGAATGGTCTGGCGCTCTCTCTTCCAAACCTCTACACTTCACGGTAGAAGGGGAACGACTAAGTAAGTAAGTAAGTACGACGACCTAAGTAGGAATGTGCCTATAGCAGGCTTATTCGGAGTGAAAAAATGTTTGCCAATTGGCCTTACAAATTTGCGACTGTAAGTGCAGTATTAATAAATTGATATTGTCTTTTGGAATGGCACACTGTTCAATGACATGTGAAAACATATAGGGAATGTTCGAATGAAGTAATCAACAGGTCACAAGCCATATTGTATCCACCATGATTATTGTATGGAAGACAAACATGAATGAGGGACATTAACGTAGAATCAATACTGAAGAAGACTGATTACACCAAGCTGAGTGTAGACAACGGAATTTAAGGTCTGGTGCGACTTGTTAGCACAAGTGGCTGACCTAGGTAGGTATTAATACGGATTAGAGGTGAAATTGATAGAGGCAGATGTTACATAGAAGGGATTGTCCTTCTTATTTCAGGTTGTATTACGAAGTTACCTCGTTGCTGCAGTAGCCTGAAAAGAAGAACGTGTGGGAGTGAGTGCTCATGCTACAACTTGAAGCTAGCTCCTTTTCTTCAGTCAGGAGTCACAACGTTGGTGTTCAGGTCTATGATCGACAAAACAGCTGCAATAACCCTTTAAAAGCTAAGTCCTTTTATAAAGGCACTGATACCTCATCCAAAACCCACTTTCACCAATTACAGTATACCACCTGGGAGTGATGACAATAACAGACCTCATAGTTTAGGAGTAGTGATAACATCAAGAACTGTGGAGATAGTCAATCCAGTGACATCTTGTTTTTTTTAGAGAAATGGACAGAGTTTCCAACATATTTATTTTAGCTTGTAAATAACCTTTCCTTGCTTTTGAAAACTTCCTGACCCAACAAGATTGAGGTACAGGAAGATTAAATTATACATATATATATATATACTTTCAAACCGTCTTGCTTAATTTTCATTAAAGATTAAAGTTCTGTTTTGAAATTCATATCTGTTAGAATACATTACCCTAGACACTTTGCCAAACAACAACACACAGATAACATACTCTTGGTGAGATCTCAAGGGGTAACAGATAGGGACCCAGAGAACTTCATCATCATCATTCCTTACTCTGGGAACTTACATAGCTTGACCTCACCTTGATTGTCTATACACCCTTGCTCTTTTCAGAGAAGGGGGTATTGCTTATAAGACCAGTCTCTTATCTGGCACTATCCTGGTATCCTCTGATACATCTATTTGTCCAGGATAGCCTATAATTAGTAACTTCAAAACCTCTTATCACAATTATTACTGGTAGTTATAGTTCCAGCAGTGGTGTTCACTAGGCGAGACCAGTGGCGGAATTAGGAATAGTCCAAGGGAGGGGCGATTCATCAGAATGATATGGCCTTCTCTCCCCCTCCCCCCGCCTCCATATTTAGTTATATTGTCCCGCCTCGTAGAATTATTTGCAAACTACGTTCGTTATAGGGTACTTACCATTGTCAGTACCAGACATGTTTTAATTGGTCTGTCGTCCGACCCGACCTCCCAAACGATTGCTTTAACAGTTGATATTGACATCAAAAGTCCCGATGATGTCTAAATGTTCAGTATTGTCTCTCTCTGTCTTCTCTTCCTTCAACCTTTTCTGTTGTCACTGTATATCCCAGCTGTCTTCTCACATCGTGCACAACGAAAGTGGGTTGCTTCTTTCTAATGTGAGATATAACTTTGCTCACTAACTTCTTTCATTACATCCTCATTATTCTTTATGGAAAGCTCCAATGACGATGGCGAGGAATGCATAATGTGCCGCCACACACACACGCACACAAAGACACACCGTTTTGTAGCTTGACACAATATGTGAGGATCCTTTAAATGCATGCCATGCTAAGATAGAATACCCGGGGGATAAAAAAAAACTGTAGCTCATGACTCCAACTCAAAATGTTTCGGAATAACAGGACAGCCACAGAAAAAAAAAAAGCCAAAGATCCACATTGTAGATAATACCAAGTATTCTTCAACTTGGCATTGGCTGCAAAAGAGCGACATGCTAGGCAGCCCTTGCTTAAAAAAAAAAAAAAAAAAAAAACCAGCTGTCACTTTTTTTTGTAAATTTCATTAATTTCTTATATAATATCACGTGGCTGTGGACTTCATGACTTCGATAAACGTTTTTACAGGTTTGCATTAAAAATTTAGCGATAAAAACTTCATGTTCGCTAAATATAAGTTTAATTTAGTGTTAAATTTCTGTTACAACGAGCGAAAATGTTGAGTTTCCTTTTGTTTTTCGAGAATCTCAAGAACGGGTAGGAAGGGGAATGTGGCCGAACCGTTTAAGATCCACTGGCGTAAGGAATTTCAATATTACTTTTTTTTTTTTTTACTAGTTTGTTGGTTTTGCCTTCTTGTGGTGAGGCGCGTTCCTTTCAACCTAGACCTAAGTCATTTGGTTATATCAGAACGCAATTTGCCATTCAAAAATAAGTGAACTCTGTTAACTGAAGCGCTGTGTTGATAAATTCTAAGCCCTGAAAAGGACTACTACTAGCATCTATCAGCAAGCATGAAAAGGCCCTGAAAAGGGACTGCTAGCCCGATCAGCGTTGATAGATACTAAGTCCTGAAAAGGACTAATATTATCCATCTGCTAGCCTGAAGCCCTGAAAAGGACTTGCCCTAAAACGGACTCGTCAGCTACGCCAACGCTGCCCGTACTTCCTCAGTGTTCAGCGAACACCGGTTGTAGTGAACTCTTAAGCAATCTAAAAAGATTGCTAGACCGTCCAGCGTTGATAGATACTAAGTCCTGAAAAGGACTAACATTATACATCTGCTAGCAAGAAGCCCAGAAAAGAACTTGCCTTAAAAAGGACTCGCCAGCTACACCAACGCGTAGAGTTGTTAGTAGAATTACACGAAACATTTCAATATTGTTGTTGTTGTTGTTGTTTTGAAACGGTGATGGGTGGAGAGCGGGCACTTAACAGCTGACCATTATTGCCTCTTCTCGTTCCATCTTGGTCTACCCTGTTCAACCTGAAAATTGGTTATAATTGGGGTGTTTAGTGTCATTTTATTTACTAATTTTGTATTAAGTTTAAATAACTATTGTCTTTTGCAGTTGCTGGTTTTAATTTATATTAGTATTTGTCATTTTATTTTCAGTTTTTTTTTGTTTTTTTGTATTGTATATAGATAGCTATTGTCCTTTGCACTTGGTTTCAATTTGTATTAGTGTTTTTTTTTTAAATTCTCTTTGCCTTTCTTTGTCCTGTGAGTAGTTAATGGGTTTGCAAATTTTTCTGGTTTAATTTTTTGTTAATGATTTGTTAGTTTTTGTTGCATAATTTCTATTTGGTTGAATGTCTTTTCTGAAGTACTAACCTTATATGTTTTCCTTTGTTTTATATATTTATCTTTTAAGTATTGATTGTGCATCTCCTGTGGCATCTATACTTAAAACCTCATCACCTGTTATGCCTATATTGTGACTTCTGTAGTAAGTTTTTAATTCTAGCCATTGTTGTTCGTACTTTTTACAGTGGATCAGGTAGTGGTCTATGTCATTCTCTTCCTGACATTCTTGGCAGTGAGGTTCCTCTGTCATAAAGTATGTTGCACCGAGACGGAGACGCCACAGTTTTCTGTTCGATGGTATCTTTAATTCTTATCTGACCTGGCACGTCCTTGTTGGTTCTTTCAGTAGTTTGAACGCGTGTCTGCCTTTTCTACTGTTCTTCCATGTTGTCTTCTATTCCTCGTTTATAGTTAGCTTCACTTGGCTCTTGATCTCCGACCTTCCCAGTCCTGCTCTTATATTGTTTTTACTCATTCTTCCATACTTGGCGTTCTGGTCTGCCAACTCGTTACCAGCTATACCTATGTGTGCTGGAACCCACACTAGCCTCACACTACATCCTCTGTTCCCTAGTGATGTATTAATTGCTAGAATTTCTTCCTTTATGTCTGGCCGGCTACATTTACCTGGGTGTTCTAGTGCTTGTAGTGATGATAGTGAGTCTGTAAATATCGTAACAGCTTCTAGTGGGTTATCTTCAATTATTTTTAATTTTTTTTTTTAAATTGCTACCATCTCTGCGGTAAAAAGTGAAGCCCATTCAGTTATACTGTAGCTTTTTTAAATTCCCCATTGCGGTATTACAACTCCTGCACCTAGTTGCCCACTATCACCCTTGGATCCATCTGTGTAGACGGCCAGACTTTGTGTGATGGGGCCGTAAAGATACCCGGCTTCCCCCTTCATGTTCAAGGCATATTTATCGCCCATATATTTTCGATGTGCGCGCAGCACTCTGGGATGTGAAAAGTGATAGAAGATATATTAGTTTAGGCCACAATAAAGCCTAAACTATAATGGTGTTATTATTGATAGTCGTGTGTTATAATTGATAGTTGTGGGCCATATTTGTGTTTTCATGCCTAATAGAGCAATAAAGGCGAGTGTTATTTGCGTGGCGCAATTACTACGCGCCGCGCAGTAAGTTGAGTGATTCGCTCGAGGGCTTATATAAAGAGATAGCGAGCGGCAAACAGGCCAATTATAACACCCTATATACCCCAATTATAACCAAATTTCAGGTTGAACAGGGTATCACAGCAACATAGTAGAAGAAAACAACAACAACAACAACAACAACAGGCCAATTTGAAGATTCAGACGAGACGAGAGAGAAACGAAGTTAGGCTAGCCCTGTGTCGGTAGAAGAGGAACAGAGACATGACACGTGAGTTTGATTTAAAAGCAGATTAGCTTATTTCCTAGTGAAATTACCATTATTTCCCTGTAGCTTTAGAATTATATTGAGCGTGGCTGTTTTAATGTTTAGTGAAATAAATCATCATCTCATCTCAGCCCGTAACCCGTCATGGGTCGTAGGGGTGCCATGGTGGAAGCATCAGCAGACAGGGTCCTCCACTGCTCTCTGTTCTCAGCAATGCGTACAAGTGTGGAAAAACCGTGTCCTGCCCATTCTTTGATGTTATCAGCCCAGGATTTTCTCTGCCTTCCTCTTCTCCGTTTACCTTCGACTGTTCCCTGAAGGATCGTTTTCGAAAGGGAGTCACGACGAGTTACATGCCCAAACCAGGCAAGCTTTCGACGTTTCACTATTGACAAAAGTGGTTCTTGGTGGCCTGCATAGGTGTTTATCTTCTCTCTAACATAGACATTTGTTTTGTGCTCTTTATAGCAAATGCGCAAAATTCTTCTATAACATTTATGCTCAAAAGCCTGAATCCTTCGCTCCGTATCTGCAGTGAGTGTCCAGCCCTCACACCCATACAAGAGAATAGATAATACAAGTGATTTTGTATAATTTGATCTTCACAGGAAAACTGATGTTACTTTTCCAGATCACATTCAACCTTGTCATGGCAGCTGAGGCCATCTCAAGTCTTGTCTTGATTTCTTTAATTGATCTTCCATCACTACATATAGTGGACCCGAGATATTTAAAGGTGTTAACTTCTTCTAACGTTTGCCCATTTAACGTAATGTTGGTCGGAACATGTTTCTTATGGCTATTCACCAATATCTTGCTTTTTTCTATATTAATTTCCATCCCATACGTTCTTGTTACTTTCTCCAGTCTAGAGGTAAGGTCTTGAAGTTCTGATTCTGATCCAGCTATCAGATCAATATCATCAGCAAAACGTAGGTTGCACAGAGGTCGGCCTCCAATCGATATGGTTGATTTATAATCGTAGAGAGCCTCCTGCATAATATGTTCTAGATATATATTAAAGAGCACTGGTGACAGGATACATCCTTGGCGAACTCCTACAGTTGTTTTGAAAAATTCTCCAATGTCGTTGCTTACAAAAACAGCACTGCTTGCGTCCTTGTATAGTGCTTCAATGATATCTATGATGTTGGTATCAAAATTGAATTTCTCATTACTTGCCATAAGCCTTCATGCCAGACTCGATCGAAGGCTTTTGTGAAATCGATGAAGTTATGGTATAAATCGTGTTGATGTTGGAGATGTTTTTCGATAAGTAATCTAATATTGAAGATTTGTTCTGAGGTACTTCTTTTTGGTCTAAAGCCAGCCTGTTCCTCTGACAAGATTTCTTCTGATTTCTGTTTTATTCTGTTCAAAAGTATCCTTAACATTACCTTACTTGGATGACTAATAAGGCTAATGGTTCTGTAGTTCTTGCACATTTTTAGATTTCCTTTCTTTGGAAGCGGTATTACTAATGACTGCGTCCATTCTTTTGGCCATTTTTTTTGTATTCCATATCTTCTGGCAAATTGTTGTCATGATTTTTACTATATCTGGTCCTCCATATTTCAAGAGCTCTGCTGGTATATTATCCACACCCGGTGACTTCCCTCCTTTCATCGAACATATAGCCTCTTCCACTTCTTCCCGTAATATTGCTGCATTTCCGAGTTCCCTGTTTTCGCACTTAATGTTGTTTAATATGCCCAAGTCAGTGTCAAGTTTACAGTTATATAATTCTTTACAATATTCTGTCCACCTTCTCGTTACAGCTGTTTTTTTCATTGAGCAGAGCCCCATTGCTATCTTCTATGAAAGTTACCCTGGGCTGTTGAGGTTTTGATAGTTTTCTTAATGTGTCAAAAGCTGCCTTGCTGTTACCTTTTATTAGGCCCGTATTAATGGACTCACATTGATCAGCTACCCATTTTTCTTTGGCCTGTTTCATTTTCTTCCTAATATTTTTGTTCACCATACTGTATTGCCATGCTGCTTCAGGAACCTCTTTCTTAACCTTTTTCATTTCCCGCCGTGTATCACATAACTTTAGAATGTCATCTGTAACCCATGGTTTGTTTATTTTCTTTCTTTTACCAAGTATTTCTGTTGCTGATTCAATGAGCACGTCTTTCATGTTCTCTGTGGTTGAGTTGATATCATCCTCCAAAAAGTTGAGAGCTGCGAATTTTCCTCCAACAGTTGCCTCAAAGATTCCCGCGATTTCTGGATCTTTCAGTTTGTCTAAATTGAATCTTAACTGAGAACATCTGTTTTGATTATAGTTCTTTTTAAGTTTAAGCTTGAGCGTCATCAATACCATGTCGTGATCACTACCAATGTCGGCGCCAGGAAAAGTCCTAGTCTTGGCTTTATTAATACTGGACTTGAATCTTTTGGATACAAGAATAAAATCAATTTGGCCATGTATCTCAGTTTTTTGGGGCATGCCACGTTGTTCTTCTTGATAACTTATGAGGAAATAGTGTATTTGCAAGGGTTAGTTTATAGTTGCTGGCAAATTCTAGTAGCCTTAGTCCTCGATCGTTGGTTTCTCCTGTCCCAAATTTCCCTACTGTACCAGCCCAGTGACCGTATGCATCTGGCCCTATTTTAGCATTCCAATCACCTAACACGATGAGAAGATCTTTCTTTGGAATTTTCTTAATTGCTTCATCCAGATTGTCATAAAATGTATCAATTGCCTCATCCTCATAGTCAGTAGTGGGGGCATATACCTGTATGATGGAGATGTGAAATAAATAGATAGATGTAATTCTAAAGGAGATGTGTTTCCAGGACCTGATAATTTAGTCTTGAAATATAAATGAGTGAAAATAATATGCGTGGATTGATTTTAATAGTGTAAGTCCAAATCATAGATGTGAGAGTTTTAGTAGCAATTATTTCAATCATCAGACCTGGCAAGAAAGGCAAATATAGTATGAAGCTATTTCACTTGAATTAAGATAAGATTAACTATTGCTAAGATGGCAGCCACGTGGTGATGACTGTATAAAAGCGGCGCCAGCAAGTCTGAATAACACGCTTCACATGGTAAACCTTAATGTTACGCAGTTTTATATCGTGTGAATTGACACGTGGGTGAAAGTAGGTTTAATGTAATTTTCCCCAGTAATAGAAGAGAGAGTTTTCGTGTTAAATTTCCTTTAGTTGATGTATTTAGTTCCAGTTTTGGTAAAGTTAAGAATAATTATATTTTATTCTTTGATGCTATGGTAATTGAGTGTATTTCACGATAGCCTACTTATCATAATTCTACTGTATATCTTTAGTGGGTTACTTTGAGTGAGGTGAGAATATGTATTTAGATTTCTGGAGAGCGCGAGGCACTCCTTGGTGCGTAAGGCACGTTGAGACAGGTGTTTCTCTGTTTGCTCCTGGTGGAGCATGGAAACACCAATGCGGCTGGTGTCCATCACAAGCCGACAAGAAGCATTTTTATGCTATTGCAGTGGTTGTTTCTGTAACAATGTGTTTCATGTGATGAGTTCCCAATCTCATCATGGTCATATACGACACGCTGGTTGCCAGGCGCACCAGTCGTTACTTACGACATGTTCAGAGTGCAGGAACGAATATTTATGTGGATCGGTTGAGAGGTAGTAGCTTATTCTCATTATTGAGAGTATTTGGTGTACACATAGTTAAATATTATTCTATGTCCATTTTGTTATGATTTAATTATTGTTATGTGAAGAATGGTTTGTGAGAGCACGTGGGCTCACTTGGAGATATATATTTCTCTTCTCCGCTCCTGAGGGAGCACGGGGCCACCAGTGTGGTTTGCCTCCGCATGAAGTATTCAGATGCTCTTGCAGTAGTGATTTCGGTAGCAACCAATATTACACGGTGAGATTGCCAGCCTCATGCACAACACCATACTAGTATCGCTAGACGACATGCATGAGTGTGTGTGTGTGTGTGTGTGATAGTTGGGTGTGTGCTCTTGCAGTAGTGGTTTCGGTAGCAACCGATGTTACACGGTGAGATTGCCAGCCTCATGCACAACACCTTACTAGTCGCATTGGGCGACACGCATGAGTGTGTGCGTGTGTGATAGTTGAGGGTATCAGGTGGCGTGGAAGGACTGTTTGGCAGGTGAGAGTATCATTATTTAACTATGATTTTAACTATTCGTTGCTTTGTTTGCTTCTTCAGATTAGCAATCGAGCACTGTTGGGTGTTTGTTTGGTTTGTTGGTTTATTTGTTTAATGTTTGCTTCAGTGTGCTCTTAGTCACTGAATGGGTTGTAAAAATAAATATAGCCCCTGCCTCAAGAATCAGAGTTTTATTGTTGAATCGGGTCGGTTGCGAGTGCGAAAAGAGAGTGATCAAATATCACAACACCATCATCATCATCTCGCCCGCCCTAGCACATTGTTTAGTTAGTTGATCTATGACCTTTCTACTTATCATTTTGACTTTCTTATCTTCTATGTTTTGTTTGATCTTTTCAGTAAGTGAGTAGTCTATGATTGGTGTTTTTAGTTCCCAGGGTGGTATTTTGCTTCTATATTTATTACTATTCTTAATTGTGTTGATAGTTCTTTGAGCTGCGTTAGATCTTCTATAGTTCTCCACCCTGTTGGATATCTATCTTTGTTTAAAGGGACGTCCCATACACTTGGTTGGTTTTTGAATATTTCAATATTGGACTTTGGCTACTCATTAATATTCCGTACGCATTTAGGCGTTTGCGTTGTCCCCCCTAAATGTCGAGATGTTACTGCCCAAGGCAAACATAACCTTTCATCTCCATAAGGGATAGGGGAATGGGGGTGATTATCTTGGTCTGAGTAATTACCTTTGACCTCTCCGGCTTGAATAACCTTAATGGTAGCTAATGCTACTACTACCAACGGAGAATAAGAGGCCATTAGAGCATTAAAACATTCGTTGTCTTTCAAAGTTCAAAGAACGAGCCGCTAATGGTCACAGGTAACAAAAAAATGTAAAGGTAATCCCATAACAAATACTGCCGTAGGGGAACGGAGTGTTAGATACTTCACTATTCTAGGAACAACTTCGAGAAGTGGTGTGACCAGTTCCTTTCCTCGCTGCCTTTGCTTTCTCTAACTCAAGAGCGGTGACGCTACCGTGCTTCGATAGGCCAGCGCTCAATCCACTCTGCCAATCTAACGCTCTGCCAATCCTCACAATGTTATTGGTTTGGTTTTAAGGACTATCTTCATTGCACACGGACAACTCCATCAGTGCTCCGATCTTCTCCCTTAGATCATACAAGGAGGGTCTCAGCACAGTGCACGAACTGCGTAGCACCGGCGAGAATCCCAATGTGTGTATATAGGAATCACACATTCTATAAATATTTTGTGGTGGGTAGCTTTCTATTTTTTTTTTAATTTTGCCAGGGCAGCGGCCTGATAGGCCGACTCTTTACGATTTCCAACTGCCGTGGGATTTTTAACGTGCGCAACTTGCACAGGAGACCTCCTAATTTTTTTTCGCCCTTATCCGAGAAGGCTAGGCATCCGATCTCACTACCCAGGAGACCAGGGGGGAGTATGACATCATAAGGATCACTGGTTCTGAAAAAAAATTCCAAAAAATGTTGTTGTAAAGTGATAGTTTACAATGACATCATCTCACAGCAATGCTGGAAATTATAAGGCTGTACTTTATGTTTTTTGGCATTCCGCTTCAGATACCCAAGGAGCATAGACTTTCACAAATGTATGCCAAGCCTTCCTATTCTGTGCCATTCCTCAAAGGCCTTTCTGTGTCTTTATTTTTGCACCCTCCCGTTTTTTTATTTCTTTTTTGGTCTTGCTGTGCAATTTTAAGTTACAGCAAATAAAAAAAGTGCTCAAGTAGAACTCTCTCTCTCTCTCTCTCTCTCTCTCTCTCTCTCTCTCTCTCTCTCTCTCTCTCTCTCTCTCTCTCTCTCTCTCTCTCTGCATTAATGTGTGTGTATGTTATGTATGTGTGTGTGTGCCCCATTACTGAATGCGATGATAATATTGATCACTTACTACTGAAGTCAAGAGAAATCAAGTCCAACACGAAACTAATAATCTTCAACTCAAATGTGAAGTCAGTCCTATTGTATGGCTCTGAGACATGGAGAACAACAAAAACAACAACCAAAAAGCTACAGACTTTTATAAACGGGTGCTTGCGTAGAAAAGAAGGACTGAAAAGGTATGGCAAAGTCAAATACAAAATTGGTGCAACAGATCTCTGCACCTGCAGTACCAGCCCGATGACAGTCGAACACCTGCTGCAGTACTGCCGAACCTACAGTAATGAACGGAGTAGCATATGGCAACAACCCACTTCTGTCAACGAAAAACTGTTTGGAGATGTCGGGAACCTTGAGTTGACTACTGCCTTTATTAGAGTCATAAATGTGGAAGTTTGAAGGAGAACGAGGAAGAAGAAGAAGTATGACAAAGTCACAATTGTGGAATTGATGACAAGAACCAGACAAGTGCCAGTGGAACAACAGCTGAGAAGAAGACGCTGGCGATGGATAGGACACACATTGAGGAAACCTGTTGATAGCATTACAAGGCAGTCCTAGTTCTGGAATCCACAGGGAAAGAGAGGCAGAGGTAGACCAAAAAACACATGGAGAAGAGAACTGGATACAGAGGTGAAAACGATAAGGAAAACATGGTAAGAACTTGAGCGGATGGCACAGGACAGGAAGACTTGGCATGTGTTTGTTGAAGGCCTGTGCTCCTCGGGGAGCTAAAGGGTATTGCTTGATTGATTGATTGACTACTGAAGTTAAGAATTTATTCATTTGAAAGCACTTTGAGAATTGTATTACTGCAGGGCAGAAATGTAAAGAAGGAATAATGCCTATATCTTTACCCTGATGAAATAAAGATTTCGTTCGTTCCCCCCCCCCCCCCCCCCCTTCTCTCTCTCTTATTGTATCTTACTGTATGTACAACCTCCTTTCATCACATACCAGAGCGATACCGTCAGAGTCATCATCTGACCCCGCGTTTGAGAAAGGTCAGTCTTAAAGGTCAATTCCTACACGCGATGACCAGTTCAATGTGAAGGCATTATGTTGGCGGCGTGTAGACAGCCATATTGTAGGTACACTCTGATGATCGCTTCTCGGCCTTTTGGCTAAGATCAAAGTGTCTTAGCCAGGGCCGGGATCACACACAATTTACACATTTTACTGAATAAAGTCAGTAGACCTCACTTTGAGCCCCAGAAGGGGTATTTAAACAAAACAAAAAGTATATAAGCTTCAAGGGTGAACTCGTTTCTTCAACACAATTCCACTGATTCGAGATAAACAAGTGCGATCAATTAAATTGATGTCTTTTTCCCTTTTCATTCCTTATGGAGCATGCAGTCGTGTTGGCATAACTAGCAGTCCTGTTCAGGGTTTTATCACATTAGCAGGTAAATACTATCAGCCCTTTTCAGGACTTAGTATGTACCAGGATTGTGGAGTCGGCCACAACATTTTCATATTCCGACTCCTGAAATTTTAGAAGTCAGACCTCTGTCTCACGACTCCGACTAGTTTTTTGTGTGTGGGAAAAACTAGTCTTGTGCCATTAAATTATACACTTATATGGAGTTATATGTCTAATGATGGTGTACGTGTGAATAAATGAATGCGTGGCTTTTGTAAATCACATTTTTAGCTATTCATTCATTCATTCATACAATAATACAAAACAAAAACTCAAAAAGTATTTTAAAATATGATAACTTTTATTTAAATTGAGTTGGTTCTTTAAAAAAAGAATCGCTTCTAATAGGTCCGGCTCAATTACTGCTCTCAAATCGGATTTCATTATTCTCAGGGCAGAAAACCTACGTTCTTCAGTGACTTGAGTCAATAACAATTGTATCAGACATAAAGTATTTTATATTTGGATATGCGCCCTAATATAATCGACTAGGCTGAACGGGACGCGCCTCGTCAAAACGAGGAAAAATTTTATGTTTAAAAAAAAAAAAAAAAAGACAGTTGTACCGCTATGACAGTCAAAGCAGCATGTTAAATTATCTCGGGGTGACAGGGTATGGCATGTTGAGTGCTCAGTCTAGACGTACGGTCACATTTCTCAACCTTTTTCGTGTTTGGTAAAAATCAATTTTGAATTTAGTTAGATTGTGATGGAGTTTCTCTGTCTCCGAAATTTTCCGAATTTAAGCGCCGACATTTTGACCAATCCTGCATGTCAATATATTTTTTTCAAAATCTTTGAGGTTAGTGTTAGATGAAGATGACTGAATGTTTTCATGTAGCATCATCATCGCCATCAAGTGCCTTGCCGACAACTGTAAAATATCGCGTTTCTCGATCACTGTCGGGGTTACACGTGTCTTCTGTCCTAAGCATTTGTTTCCTTTTTCCTCCCTATCCCCTGTTTGGTTATTTCTTTCGTCCTTTTTATTTATTTTATTCCAGCCATATTGTTAGATTTTAAAGTTCTCTCTTTGATGTTTTCTACATCTCGTTGGGGGTCGGAGTGGCTAAGAGGTTTGGCGTCCGCCTAGAGTTCCAGAGGCACCGGGTTCGATTCCCAGTTGAGGGAATATAATTTATGGAATTTTTTTTCAGAACCAGTGGTCCTAATGATGTCATACTCTCTTCTTCCGCCCCCCCCCCCCCCCCCCCCCCCCATCTCCTGAGTAGTGCGATCGTATGCCTAGCCTTCTCGGATAAGTGCGAAAAAATAGGAGGTCCCGTGCGCACGTTAAAAATCCCATGGTAGTTGGAAATCGTAAAGAGTAGGTCATAAGGCCGCTGCCCTGGCAACATTTAAAAATTAGAAACCCAATCACCACAAAAATATTTATAGAATGTGTGATTCCTATATACACACTGGGATTTTCGCCGGTGCTACGGAGTTCGGGCACTGTGCTGAGACCCTCCTTGTGTAATCTAATAGAGGAGATCGGAGCACTGATGGAGTAGTCCGTGTGCAATGAAGATAGTCCTTAAAACCAAAACAAACCAAACTACATGTCGTTTCTTCATAACTTTTAAAAGTGAAAAATCTGAATGAATAGAGAATCAATATATATATAAAATCCCAGCTTTTTCTGTCACTAACGCTAAGGGATGCAACTGTGGTTGAAAGTTAGACATTAATTGTATTGTTTCCCTTATATGTACTCTCCCGAAAATAGTAACACTTACCAAAGAAAAATGCGGAAATGACGGTGTGCACAAAAATATATTTATAGAATATGTGATCCCGTATACACACATTGGGATCCTCGCTGCTGCTACGTAGTGTTCGTGTACTGTGGTGATGCACAGTGGTTTAAAAAAATACTTTTGAATAAGTAAAATTGCCGTTAGGTATTGGTGCTTTTGAATGTAATTCCCGTCTTATGACGGGCTTTTACACTAGTTAAAGTGATAGGGTATGTTGGCACTTAATAGTTATATGCTATTAGACAGCCTTCACCAAAACAGTTAGGTGCTCATGTAGCAGTAGTTTCAGTAGCAATCTGTTTAACGTGATGCAGTTTCCAGCCCCATGCACAACCTCACATTAGTCGCCTGGTACGACATGCATGAGGGAGCAGCAGTAATCCTATTCTTTATTTGTCTCATCAGCTGCAGTGGTGGTTCCATGCTCCGTAAGGAGCGATAAGGAAAATAGAAGAATATGTTATTACCTGTGACGACTTGTTCAGTCAGTATGGTGGCATCTCTGCTCTCAGTAAGGTAAAGGTTCATCCATAGCAGATACTGCCGTAAGGGAATTAAGTGTTAGAGCCCACTTTATTAGGCTCAGCTTTATGAGATGGGGTGGCCATTTCCCTCTCCTCACTGCCTTTACCTTCCCTAAATAGCAGAGTCAGGTGTTCATTTACTGCGTGGTAAACTGGAGCTTGGCAATATTAGATTTAGAATCGGAAACCCGATAACTTTGCTGCGAGAGACAGGCGCTCTAAACACTCTACCAATCGGACGATCCTGGTTAAAAAGTGCAGAAGTCGGATGTGTCGACCGAAAGGTGCAGATATCACAGCTACGGCGTAAACAGACACAACGCAACCACCGTCCTTTTCAGGGCGAACGAGGAAGAAGAAGAAGAAGAAAAAGTACATTAAGAAAACTTGTTATTATATTTTCATAAATCTGAGACTTGATATAGTAAAGTCTGCAACACTTCACTCCCCGACGGTAGTATCTGCTATGTGATTACCCTTGATTTTTTATTGTATTATTTGTAATATCCCTCTCGTTCTCTCTCTCTCTCTCTCTCTCTTTCTCTCTCTCTCTTTCTCTCTCTCTATCGCTAAAGTTCTCGTTCGAGTTCTTTTTCATAAATCTGAGACTTGCGGCGCCCAATTCCTTTACCCTAGTATGTAAAAATTATGTTGAATTGTGAAAAGCCACTAATTCCGTTACGTTCGCATTGTCTCTCTAATCAGCGTTTTAAGTTGGCAAAAGAATATATGTAGCGCGAACGGATAAAATAGCTTGTCTATATTAAATACGAAGGCTATTGCAGAACGTTGACTTGCGCGCCCAATTCTTTACCCTTTGAAAATAAAGTTCGTTCGTTCGTTCGTTCATTGTCTCTCTAGTCAGGAAAGTTGGCAACAAGAATATATGAACTAAAATAGCTGATCCTGTAACTTCTACTCCACGTCTCTGTCCATATTCTTGATATTTATGTGATGGGGCCAAAAAGGAGACGCCCGCCCCCTACCTGTTTCTAGGCAGATTTATCGCCCATATTTTAGAAGTGCGCCTAGTATGTAAAAATTCTGACGAGATAAGGAAGATTGATGAAAAGGCCACAATAATGCCTTTAAATTTAAGTTGTGGTGTAGAATTGTGTTATATTAAATAGCTGTAGGTTTTATTTGTGTTTTCGCTATTCCTAAAGCAATATATCGCGAGTGTTATTTAAGTAGCGCGATTACGGCGCGCGCGGACTAAGTTGAGTGTTTAGGCTTAACAGTCTATATAAAGCTTACGAAGGCCAGCAGCGACCTTTCAGAAGTATCAGTCCAGAAGAGATAACAAACAAGACGAGAGAGATACGAAGTTAGGCTAGCCCTGTGTTGGTAGAAGGGGAACAAAGACATGACATGTGAGTTAATTTAAATTAGTGTTAGTTTTCTAGAAGTCTGAAATTATATTCAGCACGAGTCTGTCTGTTTTAATGTTTAGTGATATAGATAGATGTGTTTCCAAAGGAAATGTCTTTTTAGGACATTATGATTTAGTCTTGAAGAAATGATAGATGAGTGAAAATAATGTCTGGATAGGTTTTATTAGGCACGCAAAGCCTAAATCCAGATGTGAGAATTTAGTATCAAGTATTTCATCCATCAGACCGGGCAAATTTAGTAGGAGAGTGTTTTATACATGAAACTGGACAGAAATGTTATCAGAAAGGCAGATATAGTATGAAGCTATTTCACGGGAATGTAGATAAGATTAACAATAGCAAGATTGTAGCCACGTGGCGAGGACTGTATAAAAAAGCGGCGAATAACACGCCCCGCGTGGTAAACCTATAATGTTACGCCATGTGACACGTTGTGTATTTAGTTCCAGTTTGGTTTAAGTCGAGAATAATTATATTTTATTTTTCTAATGTAAAAGTAATTGAGTGTATTTCACGTTTATTGATAATTCTACTGTATATTTAATGGGTTACTGTGAGGTGAGAATATGTATTTAGATTTCTGGAGAGCGCGAGGCCACTCCTTTGTTGAGACATGTGTTTCTCTGGTTGCTCCCGGCGGAGCATGGAAACACCAATGTGGCTGGTGTCTATCACAAGCCGACAAGAAGCATTTTTATGCTATTGCAGTGGTTGTTTCGGTAACGATGTGTTTCATGTGATGAGATTCCCAGCCGCACCAGTCGTCACATACGACATGCTTCAGAATGCAGTAACGAATATTGAGATAGATCAGTTACGAGGTAGTAGCTTATTCTCATTACTGAAAGTATTTGTTGTACATACAGTTGAATATTATTTTATGTCCATTTTATGATTATTTAATTATGGTTATGTGAGGAATGGTTGTGAGAGCACGTGGGCTCACTTCAAGATATATATTTCTCTTCTCCGCTCCTGAGGGAGCATGGGGCCAACAGTGTGGTTTGCCTTCATATTAAGTATTCATATGCTAGAGCAGTAGTGTTTCGGTAGCAATCTGTGTTACATGGTGAGATTGCCAGCCCCACGCACAACACCTTACTAGTCTCATTGGACGACATGCATGAGTGCGTGTGTGTGTGATAGCTGAGTGTGTGCTCTTGTAGTAGTGGTTTCGGTAGCAACCTGTGTTACATGGTGAGATTGCCAGCCCCACGCACAACACCTCACTAGTCGCATTGGATGACACGCATGAGTGCGTGCGTGTGTGATAGTTGAGGGTGTCAGGTAGTACACGTGGAAGGACTGTTTGACAGGTGAGAGCGTGGTGTTTCTCATTCAGTATTATATTATGATTTTAACCATTCTGTGCTTTGTTTGCTTCTTCAGATTAGCATCGGGCACTGTTGGGTGTTTTGTTTTGTTGGGTTTTGTGATGTTCGCTAGTTTATTTGTTTAATGTTTGCTTTGTCACTGAATGGGCTGTAAAAATAAATATAGCCCCTGCCTCTAGAATCAAGAGTTTTATTGTTGTTCGGGTCGGTGCGAGTGTGACAAGAGAGTGAGATCACATATCACAACATAATCATCATCATCATCTCGCCCACCCTACCACATTTATCTTTAGTAACTTTATTGTCAAGTGTAACTTTGGTAACATCAAGAGATAAACAGGAATGTGTCTATCAGAGTGCACCATCACGACAAGAGATGAACAGGAAAGAGTCTATCAGAGTGCACCATCACGACAAAAGACATAATATGCTGGTGATCCATTGCAGCCGACCTTCATTGTGGCGATGGTATTTGATGATGATGATGAACTTTGTTACAAAGAATTTTTAAACATTTCCCCTGGGAGCCGCGCTGGTGTAATGGCTTCGGCGTTGTACTGGCGACCAGGTGTTCATGGTTCAAACCCGGGCGTCGGCGTTTGAAGAAATGTTTACGGCCGGAAATTTGACTGAATGGCCTAAACGGCTCCTGTGATAAACCCTCTGTGGATGGGAAGGAGCGAAGCTCCTGACCGGGTTGGAAGGAAAGTCCTCAGGTTCCCCAGCCTCGCAATGACATGTCATTGGGCCGAAGGGCTGAAAGCCCAAAGTGCCGCTGGTTACGGAAAAAAAAAACCAAAAAAAAAACATTTCCCCTGCTTCTCCCATTGGTGCAGGAATATCCCCCAAATTGACAAACCACACCTTGGAAACGACAATGTCTGTATTACTAGCATCAATCACAGCCCGTTCTACCGTTTTTCTGATCAAAGAAAGTCGCATTGACATCACAGTTCTCCTTGGCACGACATAGATTGACATATTGTTGTGTGGCGCGAGAGGATGGCAGGTGTGACCGGAAGATAATTCAGGGATTTTCACCTCTGACAAATATCAAAGACCAGAAAAGAGAAAGGCACCTTTGCGATGATGAATAGATCAGATTTTGTTTGTCTCAAATAAGACCTAATATAAATGAGATTATGTCACAGAGAGTTCTATGATCAATAAATTTTCTATTTTCCTTTCTTTCTCTACCCGTGTCCTCTACCTTATTATCACTCTTTTATCCTTTTTGTATTTTTTCGCATTCGTTCGTTTGCGACTTAAACATTACTATTTTCCCATTCAAACTTTCGCCGAGTGTCTGTTCTCATTTAGAAACGCACTAGTGATGTTATTACGTAGATGCCAGGCTCGGAAGGTTATTGCGTTGTAGACGTAAACTGTGAATATTCGCTTTCGCCAGACTTATAGGCGACATATCGTCTGCATTTTCACCTGCCTCAACGAGTTGCATCGGCTGAGCGCTCAGGTGAGGCGCAATAACCGACATCTCCAAGACGCAGTTTGAGACATTTGTCTGGAAATCCCATCTGACACGGCACTCACTGTTGGCCCTGGTCAGCGTGAGGTGTGAAGACGAGAAGTGTCAGTTATGGCAAACGTCTAGTAATGGGAAGTGTTAAATGTAAGGTGTTTAAGACGGAAAGGGGAGATTATTTCGTTTTGCGAAATAAGTTGAGACCCTTTGTCCTGGTTTAAGATATTAACCAGAGTTTGAAACTAGATTTTCATTCTTACTCCTAAATCTGCTGTAGACAGATCGCCAGGCTAGAAAAATATCTTGCGTATTGAAAAGTCTTTAGTTTCTGGGCAACATTTTGCCGAGTTCTAGACTACCATAATATTGAATGATTCTAGTTCGTGGTATTAATCTGTAGTTCTGTGCGGAGGTAAATATTATATATTAGATATCTAGTAATTTTGTGAAGTGTTTAAAGTGTTAAATCGCTTATTTCCCTAGTTAGATTTTTGTGCAGATTAATTAAAATATAGTCTGTATTATTTTCTAGTGACGTGTTTCAGTGGAAAGCAGAATAAAGTATAATTTCTAGCTTAAAACCAGGTAGCTATCGGGAATTAAATTTAACTGCTAAATAATCAGACGAGAATATATTTTAAAATTAACTTATAACTGAAATGCTACATCAGTGAGTATTGACGGGATACATAAGTATTCCTAATTCGTGATGATTGATTTTATGTATATAACTTATTTTACGGGAAGTTTTAAATGATAAGTCAAGCTGTACGCTTGCAGTTTAAAAATGTAAGTTATAACGAGTACCTAGTATGTATAATTATTTTATATGTGTTTTTTTCCTTTATTCGGTGAATACTGTGGTTAACCCTAACTTTGCCAGCATTAAGTACTGATGAGTGATATATGTGAAGAATTAAAACATTTTCCTTGAAAGCCTTGGTGCATAATCTTTACAAGTACCCTATGGGTTAAATGAAGTAACAGGCCTATCGCGCCGTATTTAATTCTTCCTGAGAAACAACTCAAGTACATTTTTAGCCTATGTGGCAAGTAACATATTAACGTCAGTAACATTCCGACGGAGTTTTGACTAGTGGTGTGGTGACCGAATAAAGTCCTAACCAGAAAGAAAGTAGACACCGATCTGACATTCCTCATTTCTAGAAACCTAAGCTATTGACACTGTGCTCGCTGTTAATGTTCGTGCCTGGACAATTTTAATGTGACCTAAACAGACATCCGAATAATAAGAACACACAAGGAATCGTTCCCGGAAGCAGAGAATTCAACCCGTCTTTTTGGAACTGGGGATTTCTTGGTCAATGACTGCCATTGACGATTCTGTATGTGAATGTCCTAAAAATTATGTTTCCAGATGCTGTTAACAAAGCTGTAAGTATACAAGAGTGCACGTGACCACGGCTGAGTAAATAGAGTGAATGCAGGTCTGAGTGTTTCTTTGTTGTTGTAATTTGGCACTCATTTTGCTGTCTTAACTTTCTTTATGCAAGTATTGCTAACCATATTTCCCTTAAAATAGAGCAGATATATCAAGTCTGTCCATACCTTAAAAGGGGGAAATATTAGACCAAATCATATGTATCCGTGACTCTTTGGGGCTATAATCGTTCTCTTAACGGGACTGTGGGCTAAACATCGAGGGAAGATCATACTGTGGGTCTATCATTCTTGTAGCACTTTTTATTGACTTTATGATTATTTGTATATGCTTTGATGTAATTTTATATGTTGTGAGAGAAGTTTGTTATGATAATTAAACTACTCAATAATTATTCCAGCGTGTCGGTCAGTTTCGTTCCAAAATATCTATATAATCACTGTTATAGTTTTTACACGTCTGTGTGTTTAACTGTCGTCACTTGTATGTGCGTGTACGTGAGTGGATAGAAATATATCTGTAATATATATATATGTGTTTAGACTGTCTGGCTCCTCTAAATCTGTCGTAGAAGATAGGTGAGAGAGAGAGAGAAGATTTCTTGATCTCAGAGACAGCCTCTATCACATTCTACCATCTCACTCGTGGAAATCTATTTCTATTATCATCTCTCACTGTGGCTATCACTCATTCTAATCTATTCAGAAGGGACCAACCCAAGTCTTAATTCTCCTATCAAAAATCTACGACAGATTACCCGACAAAAACAAAACAAGCTCAGACTCCCCTTAGCTCTGCAGTAGTGGTCCAACAGTGGCCAAAACTCAAGAGTAACTAATGTGGGTCTTCAAGTACATTGAATCTGTATATTTTGTGAATCGATCATGTTGTTATGTAGCTGTATTGTTTTATAATCCAGAAGGATGTCTCGTGATCGTTTTCTAAAGTAGTTGTTTTCTATGTTATCAATAAAACACTGCTAGGAGTTGATTTTTGTTTTTAAAGGTATTTCTTATCAATAAAAAATTCGGTATGGCGCGAGCAAACGTTCATTCCGAAAGTATGGCCCAGAGAAAAAAAAGTTTGGGAACCACTGACATAAATCCACCGCTGCAGCTGGCCCATTGCAGGAAAGGCGGCATCACAGCACATCTCCACGCATCGGTGGTTTCTGTAGCAATTCATTTACGTCATGATTGTGCCATACACAATTCCATAATAATCACCTTTTACGACAAACCAAAAGAACCAGTAGACCAATGCTTTCTATGCCTCCTTAGATACAATGAGAAGTACTTCTTGTTTGACCCTTAGCCGCCGACAGTCAAAGCAGTCAGTGACTACCTTGTTGAAGGCCGTTTTTGTTTCGCTTTAGGGTTTTGCAAGTGTATGTTGTTTACATACAATATTCATTCAGAGTTACTGTCCAGGGATCTTTCTTTACGTGCCTGGCAAACAAGTATTAGTTTACTTTTGTGCATAGATCTCTTTAACCAAAGAAAGTAATAACTGCTCAGTGGCGGTTTATAACTTTAATAAACATGACGAACTTCACAATAGACCCATTGATGTGGTCAGGCAATTAGTACACAATCAAGATTAATAATAATAATAGTCATTCATATGTATGAAACAATCCTTTCAATAGTGAAATATGAAATACAGTTGTATACTTTCAATATACTAAATATTGTATACATGAACATATCTTATGGGCCATACACACACACACACCCAGATACACATCTCAACAGCCAAACGGCTGGAACCTCCAATTCGCAAGTTTTTCCATACATTTTCTGCTCAACTCTCTTCTCTTTTTGCACACACCTCGTTAGCAATCCTTTCCTGCAATTTGAGAGCTTGTCCCACTGCCAGTCTCATCACGTGACATAGAGTGTCTAGTAGGCTGGGGTAGCGAAGCGGTGTTTTGGGCATTCAAACTAACTACATTTTCTAACTCCCAACACGCCTAGTGGCGTATTGTAGGGCAACAACAAACTGCTTCCACTTTGCTCGTTCGGCGGCCATCCTTCGTACAGTGCCCCAACTCTGGTTCATTCTTTGAATCTCGGCCTCCACAAATCTCCGCCAAAACGTTTTGGGTCGGCCTCTCTTCCGCTTTCCTTCAGGGGTCCATAGTATAGCTGTTCTTGTGATGGTATCAGGGTGTCTTCTGAGGACGTGGTCAAACCATCTACAGCGCCTGCCAGCTATGATGGTGTGCATGTCCTCTTGGTTGCTCCGAGTAATCACTTCTTGATTGGTGATGGTGTTCCGGCCAAACGATTCGGAGAATTTTCCTTAGGCAGATTGTGTGGAAAGAGGACAATTTCGGCATTTTCTTCTGTTAATCTCCAGCATTCTGCACCATAGAGAAACACAGAAAGTACACAGCTCTCATATAATCTTAATTTGGTGTTTGTGCTGTACTGAGAAGACTTCCAGAAGTTGTTTAGACTAGCAAAGGCTGTTCTCGCTTTATTCATTCCGTTGTTGGTGCCTTTGCTTGTTCCGCCGTCTGGTGTTGCAATGCATCCTAGATATGTAAATGTGTCTGTTGTGAGGAGTTAATGTGATTGCATTTACAACAGGCCCAAGTTTCGTTTCCTAGCATTTATTTACGTTTTTCAGGGAAAGATTACGGTGGGATTTTTATCTTATTCGTTTTTTTTATTTCTCTTTGTATAATAATAGAGTTTGGACTTTTTGGGTAGAGTATTAATTACGGTTTCTAGAAGAGATGGTAGTTTGAACTTCTAGACTCGCCCCAGGGTTTCTTTTTCAGGAAGAAATTCGTTCATGTAAGAATTTATAGTGTAAACATAATGGCAGAGCATTTTTTGGTTCTTCTCAGTGAGCGCGCCGTAATTATTAGGAAGGGTAATTTTAGACGGCAGGAAGTTCACGCAACAGTTGGGGGTAGTGGGAGATTAAGCGCGTGGAACGGACAGCAATGGAATTTTTCCAGAGATTGACCCGCTTAAGAACAAAGCCAGGGAGTGACGCACGCGTAGCGTGGTCTCGGGGCTCGGGTAATAAATAATCGTGGTTCCCTGGCAGAAGTCTCTCAGATTTTAGAACTTCGACGTCTTGGAAAGAACTGCCTGTATTGTATATACAGAGCCGATTTGCTCTTTCGAGAGAAATTCGTTGCTGGTAAATATGCAGTTAATTAAGCTTTAATAGTTATAAGATTTTTGCAGAGTTTGTTTCTAGGAGTTAAAGTTAATTCATAGAAGTAGAGCCATCAATGCTAAATTTTTAATTGAATAACTGACAGCGCAATTAGGTATCTTGTGCAAAGGTAGTAGGGAATTTTGATAGTTTCCTCAGAGTAGCTGTTTGTATAAATTGGAGTATTACTGTTATTGTCAGAAGACAGGGGTATTTATTTTTCCTGGATTTGTGAATTTTAAATGGTGCAGCGTAAAACACGCTTGTGAAATTAATTTTAGTTCGTAACGGACATGCCATGAGTTACCCTCTTATCTAAATAATTATCAGAGTGCATTCACTCTTTTTGTGAGATAAGGAAAGCTTAAAGATTTGAGATGCTAAATATCCAAATTTTGAGATACGATGCACGTAATTTCATTGTGATTTTCGAGGATTTGAAAAAGGGGCTACCTGAGCACGTGCTGTGTATCTTTTTCTAGAGGGGTGAATCTGATAACGGAAGGAGAGGGGAGATAGCGGGGCATGCATTGTAAGATAGGATTTCAGTTCCTTTAGAGATCTGACTATATACATTGTTATCGGAATCGGGTGTAAATAATATTCCCGGCATGTGGGTGAAGATTTCCCAATATTTAATTTTAAAAAATGTTGGCAGAGTAAATACGCTAGGTATTTGTGTGTGTATTTAATTGTTCTTTAAATGTGTGTAAATTACCAGCGGACCATTTTGGGTAACGCTGTGGTTAAGAATGAGTGACTTTACCAGTAATGTTAGAGCATGGGAAATTGTGTATTTTTCTCTGTGTGGGTAAAACCTACATTTTGAAGTCAGCAGTTACGGGTCTAGTTGGGATTTTTAATTAGTCCATATCCAATGGACATATGTTTATAATGGTGAATTCATGGAGACGGGAGATTATTGTCTCGGGGGAAGTCTATTGTAATGGGGTTTAGCGAGGTAACACCTCGATCATTGTTAAATAGTAGGGCCAGGAATTTTACCGGCAACCGGTTCATTCAGTAGTGGCAATGTTATAACGGGTGGGGGTAGGCATGTTTACTAATCGCTGAAGCGATACTAGAGCATGGGAGCTGTATGGAAGATTGAGAGTTAGGTGTTAAAGATTTTAAACTTAAGGGTTTGAGATTTGAGACTTAAGTGGTTGAAGAGTTGGGATTTTAGTGTTAAAGATTGAGAGTTAAGAAAGTTAAGTGTTAAGGATATGGGAAATTTGTTGTGCGATATATATTTGTTATTGTTTTGTCCACAGCAGATATTTTCCAGGCGTGGCAGCTAGGGCTCAGTAGTCCTTCAGCTAGCTAGAAGTTCGCCGGTCTTCTCAGGCGAAGAAGAGTCGGCAGAGCCAGAAAAGGAAGTGGAGTGGTGACAGGGTGGTCACTGGTGCAAAAGTTTTTGTACCCAAGAGAGAGCAGGGAGCTGGAAGCACAGACTTCTTCAGCAAGAACAGATGTTCTTACCAAAATTCGGAGCTATTTACGCTCATAGTAAGCACACACTGATCATAGGCGCAGGGCCTAAAAAGTGTCGTGAATTTCGGGCATAATAATCCCGACAGACCTGAACCCAAGAAAGGGGTATCCGGGCTACTGCAAAGTAAAAATTCGTCTATTTGGGAGCAGCAATAGACCACGTCCCGATTTAGTTTACCAAGCAAGTCAGCAGCTACAACAGGCGGAGAAGAGGGGAAAGGGTTACCATCCCTCTTAACTGCACCAGATAGAGAGAGAGAAGGAGAGTAGTGGAGGAGTTTTTTTCTCAGTAGAAACTAGGAGTGTCAGACAGACACTGAACAGCAATAGAGCTTAGCAATTCATCGTCAAGTTGTGTAGGAGATGATAGAAGAGTTCTTTTGTGGACACTGTGTTAGCATAGAAGGGTAGTTAGCCTACAGAGAAGCTGGGTGGCTGTGACGTACGTCTAGTTCGACAAGTGAATTTTCCCTGATATGATGGATGATTTAAAGGGACTTTTAGCTTTTCATAACATTAGAACCCCTGAACATTTAGTGTAACTTTTCGTTTCGCCAGAGCGAACCGTTTCCACCGGGACTCATTTAGTATGCGGCACGAGATCAAAGACACTGAGACGATCCCCGAGCAGAGAAGCTAGTTTCTCGCTGGTATTTATCATCTCCGCGCGAACACTAAACCGCTCGCAAGATGGACCAGAACGATCAGAAGAAAGACACTGGTGGAGATCTCAGGAAGGACGGGCGGCATGCTATCAAAGACAGTAATGGTCCCTGAAACGATTTCGCATCTCGGTGTTAAACACGGAACCGATCGCAGCCAGAGCGAACGGGGAAAGCTGACGCAAGCAGCGAGCGAAGATACGAGAGGCCAGGGGCGGCTTCTCTCTTTGGTCTGGCGGTCAGATCCCCAAAATCCTTTTGAGATCAAAAAAGCTGTCAAGTTTCTCATGTCCCACTCATCTTGCATTCCAGTTGTAGATATACAGATCACGTAGAAATACACTTCATCACTCGCTGGCCAGAACTTGATAGAAGCACTAGCGATATTTGAAATCTTGCTAGATTATCCCATGGATTTTCATTTATATTTGCAGTGAATTCTATTTCTGTGCAAAACGATTGATCACCTTTTGCAATCCCAGCAATAACGAAATCTTTCAGAGTTTCCATACTCGGTTCTTAAACTTCCAGACAGTTTGATGAGACATTTTTTAAAAGTAAATCTTGTGGTGGTCCGGTGCGGCCTAGCTAACATAATTACATGAAAGAAAGCCTACCCAAGATCATTTGATTATTATCATCAATTTAAATTACAATCTGTAAGATAAACTGGAAGATGAACAGTGCCAGTAGCGATAGTTTATATACTGCTCTATTGTGAGAGATTACCGATTTACCTGACTGTGACTGAGCCTAGTTTTTCCTCACTGGATTAAAAAAACTTTACCGGTCAGTTGCTGTCATCACGCAGTGAAGGAATATTGCCATCACCTCATTTTCACCGCTGTGTTGAATTGTGTCAGTGCCATCCCATAGACTCTTTTTATAAAATAAAACACAAGAACTCTTTAAACTTCAAGTCCGGCGATAAGCGGGAATATTTGCTCTCAGTAAAAAACTCGCAATATCTGGGGCGGGACATAGAAGTGCTAGACAGTTTCACATGTCAAGAGTTAATCACTGTGTTTATCATTCTAGGGATTGTCTGATGCTGCAACTCGGTAAGTGTGTGAGTATATATGAGTGTGGATCCGCACAGTGTGCATGAATGACAGGAGATTTATTTTTTTTGCAAAAACCATTTGTTAACTTGCCTACCGGGTAATACGTTTTCTGTATACCCGGCATTGTTCCTTTAGTGGGATAATTTGTTAACTCTGTTTCATTCCCCCCCCCCCTCTTTTTTTTCTTTGCTTAGTAAAGGGAAGACACCAGTTGGGATAACAGTATTTTTTGTCTACCACCATAACTACTATTGTAACACCTCTTTCAGAGTAATTAAATTCACTGTTGGGTTAACTTTCCTATGCTCCTGATAACTATCTATCTTGAGACTGGGTTTATCTTTGTCAAATACAAGCGGGAAGGGCTTAGCCGATACCAATCTTCTTCACCCCCTCTCTACCTTGTTATTTGCATTTTCCTGTACTTATGATAATTTTTTGTAACACTTGATATTTGTTTTTTTTTTGTGATTTGATTTTTAAGGTAAATAAACATCATAAACTTATATCGGACTGTGTTGGAATACCCAAAAGCCAAAAAATTCCCTATTTGTTTAATATAGCTGTATCCACGTCGTCTGAGTGTTTGAAGCAACAAATCGGTGTGAGCGCAGACGTGTGTCTGGAAAACTGGCAAATAATTGTTTGACCAGGAGAGTGGAAGAGAAGATTGAGAGAAACGATTTGTCGTAAATAAGTCTGTCTTTACTCTCCTCCAGCACTCTGTGGAGCATCATATTTAATCTATACATTTCTGTCACTGAGTTTTCATCATCATTCTACACTCTAAACCGGACTACTATTTCTAGACTCTTTCTCTCAAAATTAAATTTACGACAATATTTGGCTGGCTCGCCGGGATAATTTTGAGATACATTTGATGCACACATATTTGTGGGCTGGTTCTGCATCTTGGGCTACATTTGAGGCATTCGCATAGCCGGGATAAAGATATTTTGAGTCTGATCTAAGTCTGGGTCTAACTAGATAGAGTGTGAGTGATCTGTCTTTGTGATTTAGGGAAATAAATAAATAAGTAATTACACCCCTAGGCAACGCTTTTTAGTATTTGGGTCGTCCACACAGCATATTTACAGGTTGTTTTCTTTCCACAGCAGTAGAAAGTACGGATAAACAAAAATAGTTGTTATTTAAATTATTCTCTGGCAGAGAAACATTACATTTTTCTTTATAAGATTTGCTGGGATTGCGTGATTGTTTTACAGTCACTAAAGGGTTTTTGAAGTTAAAAGAGTTGAGCTTAGCTAAAGACGCCTTGTTCTGACTTTTTAAGTCTAGTTAACATCGTCTCTTTTCATATAATTGACTTCAGGGGGAGTTTTTTGTAGTGGGGAATTAAAATTTCAGGGAAAAATTTTTTTTTTCCTTTAAATTGTTTTAATATAAATTTTTCTCTACTGTTAGTAAGAGTAGATTCTTTTCTAGTGTAACTTACCATTTTAGTGGCATAGTCGCTTGCGTTAAGAGTCTTAAGTGACAATAATAGCAGCGATAAGTTAACACATTTAAGGTAGGAGGTAACTCAAGTAAATTTTTACTTTGGTTTTTCTCGTAGCGTGTCCGAGTTTCTTCCCCTTCTTGTTCCATCTTACTATTCTCTAGTCTTAGAAGCATCCAGTTCTTTGGTATGGCAGAGAGAATTAGGATAAGATCCATTTTGAGACAGGAGGCGAAGGACTCAGGATTAGAAGAAGAAGCCGCGAACCTGTTTGTCAACAAAGAACTTGAAAGATATGACGCAGACCAACAGAGAGAAGAAAAAGAGAAAAAGGAAGCGGAAGAGCGGGCAGAAGCTAGGAAGAAAGAAGCGGACGATCGTCAATTGGAGAAGAAGAAAATTGAGGCAGAGATGGACGCCCACAGGGAAAGAGAGAAGGAGAGACAACGCGAAGAGAGAGACAAGAAAAGACAGCATGAATTGGCGCTTAAGGCTTTAGAGAGTCGGGGCGCCTCTACTTCGAATAACGGAGAGCCGTCTTCGCCCCAGTCGCAGTCAATGGATCTCTCCAGCACTCAGTCTGCCCAATTAACTGCGATGTCTTTTGCTTTAGAGTCTTTTCCTAGTCCCAATGAGAAAATTGACAGCTATCTAGAAAAATTCGAGAGGCTCGCAAATCTGTATGGGTTGGAGAGTTTCCGCTGGGCACTTAAACTCTCAACGTCACTGAAAAGTACTGCTTATGACGTATATACAAAGCTGGGAACCAACCAACATGATTACGACATGCTGAAAAAGGCCTTGCTAGAGCGGTTTGAGATGACCGCCCGAAAATTTCTGCAAATGTTCAGAAACAGCCGGAAAGAGAGCACGGAAACATTCCCGCAGTTCTCTTCACGTCTCACGGGCTATTTGACAAAGTGCATTGAATTATCTGACCTACCTCTTACATATGAGGGACTACTTGAACTTGTTCTTGTGGAACAGATAAAGTCAACTTTGTCAAACGAAACCCGTAGATTTTTGGCTGAACAGGGCGCAGTCAGGCTTGAGGACATACTCAATAAGGCAGAACGCTATACCAATGCAATGGCCGAACTTCCCAGCACAAAACGTAAACCCACAGATGAGCCATCTCGTAAACAAAATCTAGAGCAGTCATCCTATTCCTCTAATTCCTCTCAGAATTATAACCAACGAGAAAAAAATACCCAGAGACCTCCCCAGGAAAAATCGAAATTCTACAAAACCCGATACCCCCCTAACAACAATTCTGATCAACCCACAAAGCCTACGTGGCAGCGCGGCCACCAAGGTCAAGGAAAAGGGAAGACCCCTACACCAGGAACGTCTGATCAGGGCAAACAAACCGGTCCAAACCGCGTCGGATGTTTGCATACAGCCTCGAAAGGTAGAGTCAATGTCAGTGATTCTCAACCTGAGGGGGACCGACCCTCAACTCGAGGAACTGTAATTTTGAATGGTACCTCAACTACTTGTCTCTTTGACACTGGATTAAGCTTTAGTTGTATTGTTGCTAGACACCTAGTCAAACCAGGTCAGGAGACAGAGGAAACCGTCAAACTCAGTGGAGTTTTTAAGAGTGACGCACCCAGGACGCTTCCTATCGCACTGGTAGAAATACACTCTGATTTTGTCAGAGGTGTTATTAAAGCGGCCATTATGGATGATCCTATCTACCCAGTTATCCTGGGATGTAGATATGTGTTTATTGGGAGACCAAAGCAGCCGATTGTGACAGCGGTAACCACAAGAGGGCAAGCCAAGAAGGAGAGGCAGCCTGCGCCAAATTTGTTGCCGAACGAACTGAAGGAGGCGCAACAAAAGGACCCTACTCTGGAGCTCTGCTTTAAAAAACTGCCCATGGCTAAGGACCCCAGACACAACGGAGACATCTTTTCTGAGGATGGCGTATTGTATCGTAGAACGGGCAACCCGGACACGGGGAATAACCAGCTCCTAGTACCGACGCAGTACAGAAGCCAGATCTTAGAAATGGGGCACTCTCTTTCCTTTAGCGGACATATGGGACAAAACGCCACTATTCAGCGAAAAAAAACCACTATTGGTGGCCAGGAATGAACTCTGACATTATCAGGTACGTGAAATCCTGCGCCCAGTGCCAACGGGTAGCACCAAAGCACTTGACACCCCCAGTACCTATGGGGCAAATGCCAATAGTGGGTACTCCATTTGAACGGGTTGCTGTCGACATCATTGGACCCCTGGAAAGGACCAAAAGAAAGCACAGGTTCATCCTGACTTTAGTCGACACTTACACAATGTAGGCCGAAGCTTTACCGCTAACATGCACAGATTCCAAGCATGTCGCAGAAGCCCTCGTGCAAATCTTTACACGGTTGGGATTCCCTCAACAAGTTTTGACGGACAATGGATCCCAATTCCGTAGCCTGTTAATGGAGGGGATCTTTAAGATCTTGAGGGCCAAACATATCCACACAAGTCCCTACCATCCGGCCGGAAATGGGCTCGTGGAACGTTTTAATGGTACCCTCACCACCATGTTACGTAAGCTGGGTCAGGAGAAACCGGAAGACTGGGACCTATATATATCGGCTGCCTTATTCGCCTACCGAGAGGTACCCCAAGCGTCTACGGGATTCGCGCCAGCTACACTTTTATTTGGCAGACCTATTAAGGGGCCACTAGAAGCCTTACTTCGGTCCCTGACAGACCAAAAGGCTGACGAGACAGTCGTCTCTGCAAGCAAGTATGTATCTGAGCTCAAGGAAAGGCTAAAGCTAGGATGGGATCTAGCTACTACCAACTTTACAAAAGCCCGCGCTAAACATGCTAAAAGATACAACAAAGCTGCAAAAGAGAGAGAGAGATCTACAACCAGGGGAGAAAGTTTTGTTGCTACTTCCAACCGGAAGCAATAAACTTCGCATCGGATGGCAAGGGCCGTTTACCGTCCTTAAAAAGATCTCACATACCAATTACAAGATCTCCATCAAAGGAAAGGAGAAGGTCTTCCACGTAAATCTGCTTAAGAAATATTTAGAAAGACCGGTGCCATCCTCCGAGCATCTCCTGGCCGTCGCCATAGCAACGGAAGACGAGGAAGATGATGATGGTTGCATGGAGTATCCATTGCAACCCATAGAATCCTTTAAAGATGTCAAGTTCGGCGACAATCTCTCACCAGAGCAACAAACAGAAACCAGGGCTCTACTAAAACAGTACAGTGCAGTCTTAACGGATGTACCTGGTCGAACAAATCTCATCGAATTTGATATGAAGTTAACAAACGAGACCCCTGTTCGAACCAGAGTTTACCCCATACCGTACGCTAAAGCTGATGCACTTCGCGGAGAAATAGACAAGCTGCGTCAAGCAGGAATTATCAGCGAGTCTACATCTCCTTACAGTTCCAGTGTAGTGCTGTTGCAAAAGCCCAATAAGGAAGCTCGGCTGTGTATAGATTACCGGCTGCTAAACGCTGTAACGGAATTCCAGCCCGAACCTCTCCAAACTGTTTCTGAGTTGTTCACCAAGCTCAGCAAAGCAAAGATTTTCTCCAAGATTGACCTCAGTAAAGGTTATTATCAGATACCAGTCAAGGAGGAAATTAAACCTTTGTTAGCTTTCAGCACTAGTGAAGGACATTACACATTTAATGTGATGCCGTTCGGATTGCATAACGCACCAGGAGTGTTCACCAGGATGATGAGGAAACTTCTGG
This sequence comes from Oreohelix idahoensis, assembly GCA_024509875.1. Taxonomy (NCBI): domain Eukaryota; kingdom Metazoa; phylum Mollusca; class Gastropoda; order Stylommatophora; family Oreohelicidae; genus Oreohelix; species Oreohelix idahoensis. The sequence goes on from JAMPIV010009994.1 coordinate 484,730, forward strand.
AACCTTTGCAAAGTCCCCATATCCATAATTTTATGGATGACATATTAATTGCATCGGAAACCTATGAAGAACATATTGCTACGGTTGCTATGCTTCTCAGGAGACTACGGAAACGGGTCTCACAGCCAGACCTAGCAAATGTCTCATCGGGTTTGAACAGTTAGACTTCCTGGGTCATACTATTTCTCACGGATGCAGTTGGCCTATTAAGAAGAACGTGGAGAAAATAGCTGCAGCCAAAAGACCCCGAACGAAGAAAGAGGTACGTTCCTTCCTATCATTATGTGCATATTATCAGAAATACATCCAGAACTTCAACGGACTGACAGCACCTCTGACTGACCTCACAAAGAAAGGTTGTCCTGATAAGGTCACATGGGATCAAAAGTGCGAACACGCGTACAGCACTTTGAAAGAACAGTTGTCTGCATACCCCATTTTGAGGTTGCCGGACCTCAACAAACCTTTTGTATTACGGGTCGACGCGTCAGGTCAGGGCATCGGGTCAACACTGCTTCAGAGCCGAGGACAGTGACCCAAACATGCTATTTCCAGTTGCCTATGGCAGTCGGAAATTAAGTAAAGCTGAACGGAACTACAGCGTAGTCGAAAGAGAATGTCTCGCTCTGATTGACGGTATCAGACGCCATCATGAGTTTCTCTATGGTACATCTTTCACGGTGCAAAGAGACCACGCTCCGTTAGCATTTCTGGGTGCCAATAAAGAATTTAACGCAAGGATCATGCGTTGGGCGCTTCTTTTAAGCATTTATTCTTTCAAAGTGGAATATATTCCGGGAAGACAGAATGTCGGGGCTGATTTCCTGAGTAGAAACTGGTCTACAGAGGAAGAAGAGCAAACTGAAGATACCACTCATCCTAAAATCACCAATCAGGTCACCTCCATTGTCAAAAAATGAAACATGAAAAATGGTTTCATGTCTAAAAGTGGGGACGATTGTGACGTACGTCTAGTTCGACAAGTGAATTTTCCCTGATATGATGGATGATTTAAAGGGACTTTTAGCTTTTCATAACATTAGAACCCCTGAACATTTAGTGTAACTTTTCGTTTCGCCAGAGCGAACCGTTTCCACCGGGACTCATTTAGTATGCGGCACGAGATCAAAGACACTGAGACGATCCCCGAGCAGAGAAGCTAGCTTCTCGCTGGTATTTATCATCTCCGCGCGAACACTAAACCGCTCGCAAGATGGACCAGAACGATCAGAAGAAAGACACTGGTGGAGATCTCAGGAAGGACGGGCGGCATGCTATCAAAGACAGTAGTGGTCCCTGAAACGATTTCGCATCTCGGTGTTAAACACGGAACCGATCGCAGCCAGAGCGAACGGGAAAAGCTGACGCAAGCAGCGAGCGAAGATACGAGAGGCCAGGGGCGGCTTCTCTCTTTGGTCTGGCGGTCAGATCCCCAAAATCCTTTCGAGATCAAAAAAGCTGTCAAGTTTCTCATGTCCCACTCATCTTGCATTCCAGTTGTAGATATACAGATCACGTAGAAATACACTTCATCACTCGCTGGCCAGAACTTGATAGAAGCACTAGCGATATTTGAAATCTTGCTAGATTATCCCATGGATTTTCATTTATATTTGCAGTGAATTCTATTTCTGTGCAAAACGATTGATCACCTTTTGCAATCCCAGCAATAACGAAATCTTTCAGAGTTTCCATACTCGGTTCTTAAACTTCCAGACAGTTTGAAGAGACATTTTTTAAAAGTAAATCTTGTGGTGGTCCGGTGTGGCCTAGCTAACATAATTACATGAAAGAAAGCCTACCCAAGATCATTTGATTATTATCATCAATTTAAATTACAATCTGTAAGATAAACTGGAAGATGAACAGTGCCAGTAGCGATAGTTTATATACTGCTCTATTGTGAGAGATTACCGATTTACCTGACTGTGACTGAGCCTAGTTTTTCCTCACTGGATTAAAAAAACTTTACCGGTCAGTTGCTGTCATCACGCAGTGAAGGAATATTGCCATCACCTCATTTTCACCCCTGTGTTGAATTGTGTCAGTGCCATCCCATAGACTCCTTTCATATAATAAAACACAAGAACTCTTTAAACTTCAAGTCCGGCGATAAGCGGGAATATTTGCTCTCAGTAAAAAAACTCGCAATATCTGGGGCGGGACATAGAAGTGCTAGACAGTTTCACATGTCAAGAGTTAATCACTGTGTTTATCATTCTAGGGATTGTCTGATGCTGCAACTCGGTAAGTGTGTGAGTATATATGTCACGTAGGTCTTTATATCATTAAATTGCCTACATCTTCTTCCCATTCTCTCACCCGCATCCTTATTTTATTATCTTTCCTTACTTGTTTTTCCTGTATTTTTCGCATCACTTGTTTGCGAAAAATATTTTCTTCAGTATTCTCAAACTTTACCTTGTGTTTTTCTCATACTGGGATACGTAATTCTATTACTTAGATGTCAGTCAGACGAGAAGTGCGATTAAGTTGTAGTCCATCTCAGACATAGGGCCGACTTATCGTTATAGCATTTTCACCTGTCACCGCGGTTTTCCCAGGCTGAGTTGCTGGGCAGTGTGAAAATCTCTCTCAATCCCGCCAGAGGCGTGAATCGCGGCAGACATTGCTCGCTAGAGCAGACTGAGTGTCGGGGTTCCCGCATCTGACACCCATGCTCCACGGCGCAGTTCAGACATGTGTCTGGGAATTCCACCTGAAAAGACACCCACTGTTGGCCGGGTCAGCGCGAGGTGCGGAAATGCAGAAGTGTCAGTTATGTAAGACGTCTAGTAATGGTAATGTTAAACGTAAGGTGTTTTACACGGGGAAGGGGAGATGATTTCGGAGTTTGAGAAAATGTGGGATTGTTTGCCCCTGTTTTCAAATATCCACCCAGGAGCTGAAATCTGATTTCATTTCAGTCTTCAACATCTTCAGTAGACGGAAACACGCGTGCTAGCGAATGAAGCTTGTATAGCGAATTTCATAGTTCTCGTCAGATTTGTGACGAGCTTCTAACTACCTATCTAGTGAATTATCCTAGTCGTGGTGTTACCGTAGTGCTGTGGTGAGATTAATAAAATAGATATCTAGTATTTTGGAAAGTGGTTAAAGCGTTAAATCGCTCATTTCATTTTAACTAGTTTCTTTTGAACAGAGTGCTTAATTTATAGTTTGTTATATTCTCTAAGTCGACGAGCTACAGTGGAAATACATAATACATTATATCTTTAGCTTACTAAACTAGTAGCTATAAGGAATTTAATTTAACGGCTAACACTCAGTCGAAACTGTTTTAATAACAAACTTATAAATGCTAGACGCGACATCAGTGAGTAGTGACGGAATACGCACCATATTCCTAATTCCTGATGATCGATTTTATATAACTTATTTCACCGGAAGTTTAAATAATAAATCAAGCTGTAGGCTTGCTATTTAAAATGTAAGTTATATTGAGTACATAATAGGTAAATGATTTATATGTGCTTTTCCTTTTATACAGTGAAATACTGGGGTGACCCGAACTTTACCAGCATTTAATAAGAGTTCATACTTGTGAAGGAATAGACAGTCCTTATTTTGAACCACGTGGGTTTCTCAAGTAACACTGATCTGACAGTGCATATGCAAACAGAGTTAGACAGAAATAATATATCCCACTAACGGGTTTTCAAAGACTGTAATGATCAATACTGGGCCTGTGAACCAGATCTTAATTTCTTCCATAAACTCTACGTAAATTTTCTGCCTGGCGGCGAGAATAATTACAATCAATAACATTAACTTTCCGACATTGTTGACAAGTGAGTGGGGAACTAAGATTATCTGTTGAAAGAAGTTGTCCACTGGTCATCTTTCCAAAATTTAAGGGAATCCTCGTGTTTCTGAACTCTGTGTGCCCGTTTAAACTTGCTTATCAAACCTGATTCAAGTGACATTAACAGTAAATCTAAAATTTAACTGGTGAAGTGAACGCTCCCCGAAAACAGTGGAATAAACCTGTAATTGTAGAGCTGGGATTCGCTTTATCCAAAGAATACAGATTCACTGTAGAGAAGTGTCCTACGGTTGCGCCAGACGGTGAACAACATCAAGTTTTGATAGGTAAGAACGTGTGCCAGGGATCCCTGATGAATGAACCGAGTGAAAGTGACGGAAGGATGTTCGTTATTTAATGCACTCGCTTGTTGTATTAATTGTTCCTTTAGAATAGACACTGCTGTCAAAGCCAGTCTATACCTTCTAAGGGGGACAATATTAGACCCTAACAATATGTATTTGTGACTCTTTGGGCCATCATCTGTCTCATAACGGGGCTGTGGGCTAAACCTAGAGTTAATATCATAACGGGTCTATCATCCTGGTAGAAATTCATTGGTTTTTTTTGATGTCTATATGTATGCTTCCTTTATGTATTTTTTGGTGTTGTGAGAAATTTTGATATGATAATTAAAATATCTCTCTTGAACAAAAAAAAAATCAGTGCGTTGGTCAGCTCGATCCCAATTATCTGTATAATCATTGTTATAGATTTTCCAAGTCTGTGTGTTTAACTGTCGTCACGTGTATGTGCGTGCCCGTGAGTAGATAAAATTATATGTAATATATATATGTGGTTTAGACTGTCGGACTCTGTAAAAGCCGTCGTAGAGGATAGGTGAGAGAGAGAAGAATTCTTTTCGCTTTCAGCGACAGCCTCTATACCACAGTCTATCATCTCACCTGTGTGGAAATTCTATTGTTTTTACTAATTCTCACGGTGCCAATCACCTATTCAACTCTATTCAGAAGGGACCAACCCCTAGTCTTAATTCTCCTATCCTAAAATCTACGACAAATGGGTTCTCGTCCGACGGATTTTTGAACTTAGAATAGGAAGACGAGTACGACAAATGTGGACTCGTCTATCTGGATTTTGTATTTAAGATTCTTTATTCGGTAATAGAGTAAGAGTGTGATTGTCTTGTGAGTTTTATTTTAAATAATTTATCCCCTAGACTAACGATCTGTTTACGGGCGTGCTGACCACACAAACTGATAAGTTTTTTTCCACAGCATTAAGAAGCATTATACATTTGGTTTACAGGTTGATTTTGTCGGAATACATGTTAATTAATGATTTTGTAATACTAAACGCTGGTAAAGTTTTGTGAGTGTATAACATTCACAAGGGTTCTGAAGCAGGTAGGTGTTTGAGCAAAGCTAAGGAGTGCGTTTCGGACTATTCGTCCAGATTAATTGCCTCCCTCACCCGAACTGTCTTCAGGGGTAAACTTGATAGTGGATTAAAATTAAGGGATTATTTTTCTCTTTAATTTTTACAATAATTATTTGCTTTTCCACTGTAGCAACTTATTTTTCAGAAGTAATCTTAACTACCATTTAGTTGGCGTAGTCGTGTTTTGCATTAGGTGCTTTATTGCCGATAATAGCAGCGATAGTTAGATTTTATTTTGGAGGAGGTATCCCAGGGTTAAGGATATCATCTTTCGGATTTTTGGTATTTTTTTTCTCGTAAGTGGTAGGAACCAGGTTATTCTTTTTCCTATTTTCTATCTCCACGTGTCTCAGTCACTGACATAATATGGCCGAGAGGGCAAAGCTTAGACAACTCCTCAGGGACGAAGCGAGAGAGGAGGGACTGGAAGGAGAAGAAGCGAAAGCTTTTGTCAGGGACGAACTTGAGAGATATGATGCGGAGAGGAAAGAAGAAGAACTAAAGAGGAAAGAAGAAGCAGCGGAGAGGAAAGAAGCGGAAGACCGTCTTTTACAGCAGAAGAAGATGGATGAGGAAATGGAAATTCGCAGGATGCAGCATGAGGAAAGAGAAAAAGAGAAGGAGAGACAGCATGAGAAGGAGAGAGAGGAAAGAGAGAAGGAGAGACAACATGAGTTGGCTCTTAAAGCTCTAGAACTTCAAAGTCGTGGTGCTGCCTCTACCTCCAGCAATGGAGAGTCTTTTCCTCATTCTTCCTTAACTGATCCTTCTAACAGTCAATCTCTTCACCTCACTGCTATGTCTTTTCCGCTAGAATCTTTCCCTTGTCCAAATGAGAAGATTGACACTTGGCTAGAAAAATTTGAGAAAATTGCAACTCTGTACGGTTTAGAGAGGTCGCGTTGGAACATGAAGCTTTCCCAGGCTTTGAAAAGTTCTGCTTACGATGTGTATGCAAAACTGGAGAGCAGCCAACAAGACAACTATGATCTGTTGAAGAAAGCGTTACTGGAGCGCTTTGAAATGAACGCTCGCAAATCTTTGCAACTGTTTCGCAACAGCCGGAAAGAGAATTCTGAAACTTTTCAGCAGTTCTCGTCTCGTCTAAAGGGATATTTGACAAAGTGCCTTGAGCTCTCGCAGCTCCCCTCTACCTATGAAGGTCTTGAGGAATTTGTTTTAACCGAACAAATAAAGAACACTTTGTCTGCTGATACCCGGAGATTTCTAGCTGAGCAGGGGCAGAAAAACTTGAAGACATCTTAGAGAAGTCTGAGCGTTATCAAAATGCGCTGGCTGAACTACCGGCCACAAAACGAAAACCGACAGAGGAGCATTTTCGAAAAAATAATCTAGATCAACCTTCTCAGGCTTCTAACCAAAATAACCACAGAGAAACTGGACCTCAAAACCCCCCTCCTGAAAAATCCAAGTTCTACAAAAACAAGTACCCCAACCACCCCAAACAGTCTGATCAACCCGACCGCCATACATGGCAGCGTAGCCAGAAAGGTCAAGGTGGCCAAGGGAGAACCCCTGAGCACGGGACATATGATCAGACTGAGCACACCGAGCCGAAACGCATCGGATGCTTATTGACAGTCTCGCAAGGCGGAATTATTGACAGTGATTCCCAACCTGTTGGGGATACACCCTCAACGCGAGGTACTGTTATTTTGAACGGTTCTCAAACTTCTTGCTTATTTGACACGGGGCTTTCTTACGATTGCATTGTTGCCAGAAACCTGGTCAAACGCGGTCAAGAGACAGCAGAGACCGTCCAACTTTGTGGAGTTCGTAAGAGTGATGCACCTACAGCGCTTCCCATCGCATTGGTGGAGATCCACTCTGATTTCGTCAGAGGTGTGATCAAAGCGGCTGTTATGGATGATCCCATCTACCCAGTCATACTTGGCAGGAGATACGTGTGTATTGAGAAACCGGAAGAGCCGATTGTGGCAGCAGTAGCTACAAGAGGGCAAACCAAGAAGGAACGGGAGCCTGCGCCAAATTTGTTACCTATGGAACTTAAAGAAGCGCAATACAAGGACCCTACTTTGGCACCCTGCTTTAGGAAACTGCCCATGGCTAAGGAACCCAAACAGCACGGGGACATTTTTTCTGAGGATGGCGTACTTTATCGGAGAACGGGCAAGCCTGACCAAGGTTACAACCAGCTCCTAGTACCGAAACAGTACAGAAGCCAAATCCTAGAAATGGGGCACTCTCTTCCCTTCAGCGGACATATGGGACAGAACGCCACAAACCAACGTATAACCACTCATTATTGGTGGCCAGGAGTAAATACTGATATTATCAGATATGTCAAATCCTGTGCCCAGTGCCAACGTGTGCCACCCAAGCAACGGGCACCCCCAGTCTCTTTGGGTGAAATGCCAATAGTGGGAACACCATTCGAACGGGTTGTGATCGACATTTTAGGGCCTTTCGAAAGGACTAAAAGAAGGAACAGGTTTATCCTGACCTTAGTCGATACATGCACTTTATGGGCAGAAGCTATCCCGCTAACATGCGCAGATGCCAATCATGTCGCAGAAGCCCTCGTGCAGATTTTCACTCGGTTGGGATTCCCTCAGCAAGTGTTGACGGATAACGGATCTCCATACCGAAACCTGTTGATGGATGAGATCGTGAAGATCTTGAGGACCCAACACATCTACACAAAGCCTTATACTCCGGCCGGAAATGGGCTCGTGGAACGTGTTAATGGAAACCTCAACATGATGTTAAGTAAACTGGCACAAGTGAAACCTGAAGATTGGGATCTCTGTATTCCTGCAGCTCTATTTGGCTACAGAGAATCTCCTCATACTTCCACAGGATTTCCGCCAGCTACACTCTTATTCGGCAGACCCATTAAGGGCCCGCTTGAAGCCTTACTGCAGTCTCTGACAGACGAGAAGGCGGATGAGACAGTTGTCTCAGCAAGTAAATATGTGTCGGTTTTAAAGGAAAGGTTGAAACTAGGGTGGGACCTAGCAACGACTAACTTTAAGCGAGCACGCACAAAGCACGCTAACCGATACAGGAAAGTCGCGAAAGAGAGAGAACTGGAAGCAGGAGAGAAAGTTTTGGTGTTACTCCCTACCGAGAACAACCAACTGAAGATCGGATGGCAAGGGCCGTTTACCGTCCTGAAAAAGATTTCTAAGGCTAACTACCAGATATCAAATGGAGAATGTTTTCCATTTAAATCTCCTAAAGAGATACTTGGAAAGACCAGTGCTAACCTCCGACCATCTCCTGACGTTCGCCAAAACTGACGAAGATGACGATAGTGGCAGGGAAACTCCACTGCACACACAGGAAATCTTTGAAAAATGTCAGAAGCGGCGACGCTCTTTCAAGCGCGCATGGGAGACATTCCAGAGGAAAGAAACGTCGGGGCAAACTTCATGAGTAGATATTGGAGAGAGATGGAGGGGGAAGATGAGAGGGAAGAAGACAGACACCCCGAAGCTACGGTTATAGGAAATTTAATTCCATAACGTAGACATGGAGTGCTTCCATATCTTAAAGGGGGGACGTCCTGTCACGTAGGTCTTTATATCATTAAATTGCCTACATCTTCTTCCCATTCTCTCACCCGCATCCTTTATTTTATTATCTTTCCTTACTTGTTTTTCCTGTATTTTTCGCATCACTTGTTTGCGAAAAATATTTTCTTCAGTATTCTCAAACTTTACCTTGTGTTTTTCTCATACTGGGATACGTAATTCTATTACTTAGATGTCAGTCAGACGAGAAGTGCGATTAAGTTGTAGTCCATCTCAGACATAGGGCCGACTTATCGTTATAGCATTTTCACCTGTCACCGCGGTTTTCCCAGGCTGAGTTGCTGGGCAGTGTGAAAATCGCTCTCAATCCCGCCAGAGGCGTGAATCGCGGCAGACATTGCTCGCTAGAGCAGACTGAGTGTCGGGGTTCCCGCATCTGACACCCATGCTCCACGGCGCAGTTCAGACATGTGTCTGGGAATTCCACCTGAAAAGACACCCACTGTTGGCCGGGTCAGCGCGAGGTGCGGAAATGCAGAAGTGTCAGTTATGTAAGACGTCTAGTAATGGTAATGTTAAACGTAAGGTGTTTTACACGGGGAAGGGGAGATGATTTCGGAGTTTGAGAAAATGTGGGATTGTTTGCCCCTGTTTTCAAATATCCACCCAGGAGCTGAAATCTGATTTCATTTCAGTCTTCAACATCTTCAGTAGACGGAAACACGCGTGCTAGCGAATGAAGCTTGTATAGCGAATTTCATAGTTCTCGTCAGATTTGTGACGAGCTTCTAACTACCTATCTAGTGAATTATCCTAGTCGTGGTGTTACCGTAGTGCTGTGGTGAGATTAATAAAATAGATATCTAGTATTTTGGAAAGGTGTTGCTACAGTGGAAATACATAATAAATTATATCTTTAGCTTACTAAACTAGTAGCTATAAGGAATTTAATTTAACGGCTAACACTCAGTCGAAGCTGTTTTAATAACAAACTTATAAATGCTAGACGCGACATCAGTGAGTAGTGACGGAATACGCACCATATTCCTAATTCCTGATGATCGATTTTATATAACTTATTTCACCGGAAGTTTAAATAATAAATCAAGCTGTAGGCTTGCTATTTAAAATGTAAGTTATATTGAGTACATAATAGGTAAATGATTTATATGTGCTTTTCCTTTTATACAGTGAAATACTGGGGTGACCCGAACTTTACCAGCATTTAATAAGAGTTCATACTTGTGAAGGAATAGACAGTCCTTATTTTGAACCACGTGGGTTTCTCAAGTAACACTGATCTGACAGTGCATATGCAAACAGAGAAATACTATATCCCACTAACGGGTTTTCAAAGACTATAATGATCAATACTGGGCCTGTGAACCAGATCTTAATTTCTTCCATAAACTCTACGTAAATTTTCTGCCTGGCGGCGAGAATAATTACAATCAATAACATTAACTTTCCGACATTGTTGACAAGTGAGTGGGGAACTAAGATTATCTGTTGAAAGAAGTTGTCCACTGGTCATCTTTCCAAAATTTAAGGGAATCCTCGTGTTTCTGAACTCTGTGTGCCCGTTTAAACTTGCTTATCAAACCTGATTCAAGTGACATTAACAGTAAATCTAAAATTTAACTGGTGAAGTGAACGCTCCCCGAAAACAGTGGAATAAACCTGTAATTGTAGAGCTGGGATTCGCTTTATCCAAAGAATACAGATTCACTGTAGAGAAGTGTCCTACGGTTGCGCCAGACGGTGAACAACATCAAGTTTTGATAGGTAAGAACGTGTGCCAGGGATCCCTGATGAATGAACCGAGTGAAAGTGACGGAAGGATGTTCGTTATTTAATGCACTCGCTTGTTGTATTAATTGTTCCTTTAGAATAGACACTGCTGTCAAAGCCAGTCTATACCTTCTAAGGGGGACAATATTAGACCCTAACCATATGTATTTGTGACTCTTTGGGCCATCATCTGTCTCATAACGGGGCTGTGGGCTAAACCTAGAGTTAATATCATAACGGGTCTATCATCCTGGTAGAAATTCATTGGTTTTTTTATGTCTATATGTATGCTTCCTTTATGTATTTTTTTGGTGTTGTGAGAAATTTTGATATGATAATTAAAATATCTCTCTTGAACAAAAAAAAAACAAAAAAAAATCAGTGCGTTGGTCAGCTCGATCCCAATTATCTGTATAATCATTGTTATAGATTTTCCAAGTCTGTGTGTTTAACTGTCGTCACGTGTATGTGCGTGCCCTTGAGTAGATAAAATTATATGTAATATATATATATGTGGTTTAGACTGTCGGACTCTGTAAAAGCCGTCGTAGAGGATAGGTGAGAGAGAGAAGAATTCTTTTCGCTTTCAGCGACAGCCTCTATACCACAGTCTATCATCTCACCTGTGTGGAAATTCTATGGTTTTTACTAATTCTCACGGTGCCAATCACCTATTCAACTCTATTCAGAAGGGACCAACCCCTAGTCTTAATTCTCCTATCCTAAAATCTACGACAATATATGAGTGTGGATCCGCACAGTGTGCATGAATGACAGGAGATTTATTTTTTTGCAAAAACCATTTGTTAACTTGCCTACCGGGTAATACGTTTTCTGTATACCCGGCATTGTTCCTTTAGTGGGATAATTTGTTAACTCTGTTTCACCCCCCCCCCCCCTTTTTTTTTTTCTTTGCTTAGTAAAGGGAAGACACCAGTTGGGATAACAGTATTTTTTGTCTACCACCATAACTACTATTGTAACACCTCTTTCAGAGTAATTAAATTCACTGTTGGGTTAACTTTCCTATGCTCCTGATAACTATCTATCTTGAGACTGGGTTTATCTTTGTCAAATACAAGCGGGAAGGGCTTAGCCGATACCAATCTTCTTCACCCCCTCCCTACCTTGTTATTTGCATTTTCCTGTACTTATGATAATTTTTTGTAACACTTGATATTTGTTTTTTTTGTGATTTGATTTTTAAGGTAAATAAACATCATAAACTTATATCGGACTGTGTTGGAATACCCAAAAGCCAAAAAATTCCCTATTTGTTTAATATAGCTGTATCCACGTCGTCTGAGTGTTTGAAGCAACAAATCGGTGTGAGCGCAGACGTGTGTCTGGAAAACTGGCAAATAATTGTTTGACCAGGAGAGTGGAAGAGAAGATTGAGAGAAACGATTTGTCGTAAATAAGTCTGTCTTTACTCTCCTCCAGCACTCTGTGGAGCATCATATTTAATCTATACATTTCTATCACTGAGTTTTCATCATCATTCTACACTCTAAACCGGACTACTATTTCTAGACTCTTTCTCTCAAAATTAAATTTACGACAGTGGCCACGTCATTGGTTTAGGAGAAACCGTCAGCAGACAGACGGACAGTAGAAGTTAGATTGTGGTTACATGATATTTAGTCTTCTTCTTCTTGCGATCGCATCTTTGATGATTACACCGTCAGACGAGTTCTAATGATGAATTCGACTGTTGTTTGAAGTTCCTCTTTAACTCCATATAGCTTTGAGTTTAGTGTTGAGTCATTGGGCCAGTATATCTTTCTTAACTCGTCATACAGAGGGCAGTCCTGTAGAACATGCTCAGCAGTTTGTTCGTTTAATCCACATGCGCACAGTGGTGAAGCAGACAATCGTAGCTTGTGCATGTGTTTATTCAGTTTGTTATGCCCTGTCCTGAGTCGAAAAATAGTTATCTGTCCCTGCCGGTCGAGAGTGTGATAGTCGTCTTTGGGTTGGTTCTGTTCTCTTCTGATAGTCTGGATAGCTCTCTTTTTCTCAAAGTATGTGACTTCATTATCTTCTTGTTCACATTCTCCTCCCTTTTTTGCAAGTTTATCTGCCTTTTCATTTCCGGGTACACCACAATGAGATGGTACCCACTGAAGTATGGTTCTCTTTTTGGCAGCTACCTTGTTTAGTTCATTTCTCAGATGCGGGAGTTTACCACCCTTGAGAGCTTGCAGGACAGACAGTGCATCTGTGAGGATGACTACCTGGTGGCAGTCAGAGTTGGTGTTATAAATCATATTTGCAGCTTGCTCTAGAGCTTGAACCTCAGCTGTATAGTTGGAACAGAATTTACCAGTGGGAATGTGCCTAGTCTCATAGTGGTTGTCAGGATATGAGATAAAGATACCGGCACCTCCGTTCCTAACAGCATTAGTTGCTGATCCATCTGTATAGGCATGTATCCATGATTGATCGGGATAGCTTTCTTGGATCATACTAAATGTAGCAGTTCGTTTTTGCAGATCATTATACTCACATCCACTTGTGAGACCACTGACTGATGTATTAATTTGGAGGGCACTGCTGGCCTGCTCCCATGGTACAGGGTATAGGGTGGGCTTCAGTGGTGTTGTCTTCATGGATAGGTCTTCTTGATGCTGTCTTATAAGTCTTTTCCCCCGATGCACAAAGCTGCTACGCTTTAGACGTCCCAATGCCAGATCATCTAGTCTTGCCTTCATTGGGTGCGTTGGCATACTGTTGTACTTTTCCATCTGGATCATGTTTTTTGTGTCTCTTCTATGGGACAATGTCTGTAATCCAGCAACCTTCTGCATCTCTGATATTGGTGTAGTTTTCATGGCTCCTGTAATGAGCCTGAGAGCTTGATTTTGCACCTTGTCCAAGGACTGCAAATGTGAGTTAGCAGCTGATGACCATGCTGCTGAGCTAAACTCTAAGTGTGGTCTTATTACTCCATTATAAATCTTCTTTAGATTTCGTTCATTTGCTCCACAGTTGGTACCTGCTAATTTTCTGAGTATGCCTAGTCGTCTTCGGGGATTTCCTTCTGCATTTTCAATATGCTTATTCCATGTAAGCCTTTGGTCAAATGTCACCCCAAGATAGGTGGGGTAGCTTTCTTCCTTGATCACGGTTGTCCCTAGGTGTATGTTAGCTGTTTGTCCTTGGGGGCGAGGGAGAACAGTGTTGTGGAGGTTTTGTCTGTGTTTATTGTGATAAGCCATTTCTCTGCCTATGACACTAGCATGTCTGCTGCCCGCAGCATTCTATAATTTGCTGTGGTGACATTTTCATCAGCGCACCAGAGTACTAGGTCATCTGCATATAAGGCAGCTTTAACTCCTGCAGGGAGATCTTTCACCAGGTCATTATGTAAACAAGGAAGAGTGTGGGGGAAATTACTCCTCCTTGAGGTACCCCCTGATGGAGCAACACTTTTCTGCTCTGCAGACCGTCAAGAGTGACTCTAGTTCTCCTGTTATGCAAGTATGACTGGATCCATTTCATCATGTTGCCTTGGATTCCACTTCTCCTAAGTTTTGCAATGAGGCCATCTTTCCACACCTTGTCAAAGGCCTGCTTGAAGTCGACCCAGATCGTTAGGACCTTTTTCTTCTCCTGGAAGGCATCTTCTATTGCTTGAGACAAGTAAGTAACTTGGTCTTCTATACTGTAGCATTCTCTAAATCCAGCTTGTTCCGGCACCAGGATCTGCTCAGACTCTAAATACCATTTCAATCTGTGGTTGACTATTCGCTCCATAGTCTTCCCAACACAGCTTGTGAGACTGATTGGCCGGTAACTTGCAGCCTCGGTCTTACATTTCCCTTTCTTTAGTATGGGTATTGTGATGGCTTCTCTCCATACTTGGGGTACCGTTCCTTTCAACCAGCTGTGGTTGAATATCTCAAGCAGTTTTGTCTTTGCTGCTGAGCTCAGATTTACTAGCATTTCGTTGCTGATTTTGTCTGGGCCGGGTGACTTTTGAAACTTAAGCTTGGAAATAGCCTTCTGTAGTTCTCCTAGTGTGATGGGTTCCCTCATTGGGGCAGGAGTATCTGTCTGTCCCATGGTTGCCAGTATTTCTTTTCTTATCTCTCTCTGATGATCTATGTTAATGGGTAAGTTGCTTTCTGAACTGTATCTTCTAGCAAACAAGTCTGCAGCTTGTTTTCCTCTGAAAATTTGCCACCTTCATCCAATGTGATAGTCTGCCTAGGTGAGGAACGCTCTTCATTTAGAGACTTGACTAATCTCCAAAGTTTCCTGCCGTCTTTCTCAAGGTTCAGCGATGCCGTTTTAGTTCTCCAGCTTTTCCGTTTTTTCTTCTAGCTTTGTTCTCTGAAACTCTGCTACAGCCTTTTTCCATTTGTTGTGAGTTTCAAGTGAAGGCTGAGACTCTGCGTCCTTTCTAGCCCTGTCCATAGCTTCCTGACGTTCTTGGAGTGTGCTGGACCAGTATGGTATGTAGTTACGCCGGCATCCTTGGGGAATGGTTTCTTTTGCAGCTTGTAGTATGCATCTGTTGAAGTCTTTTACCACTTCATTAATGTCTCTGTTCTGTACCTTGAGGGTAGACAGCAGCGTGTTCACCTGATGCCTGAATAAACCCCAGTTGGCTTTTTTGTAGTTCCATCTTGTAATGGCTGGGCCTGTACTGAGAGTTGCACTCTGGACAGTAAGAAAGATTGGGCGATGGTCGCTTCCCCCTAGTTGGTCTCCTACTTCTCTACTAATAGATCCAGCTATATCTGGTGTGGAGAAGGCAAGATCTGGTGTTGAAATTGTGTGCCATCCTCTGGAGTAGAAGGTAGGAGTATCTGTGGCATTATTGACTAGGATTAGGGAGTGATCATCTTGCCAAGTTTCAACCTCTTCACCTCTGTGATCCAGATGGTTATAGCCCCAGCTCTGGGAGTGGCTATTAAAGTCTCCAACTGCTATAAAGTTGGTGGCTGGTACCTGTATAGAGCTGAGACTCAGGGGTTAGTTGTTCGGACAGTAATAGTTCAGGAGTTCTATTTCCATCTTGTCTACCTTTATCTGCAACAGATGATATTCTGCTCCATCCATGAAGGTTTTCCTTTCGTGTGCAGGAATGTTATTCCTTACAAGAGTAAGTACTCCTCCTTTTCGTCTATCTTTTCTGTCGGATCTGAAGCATTGATATCCCCTTATTTTAAAGGTTTGATCTGCTTTCAAGTGAGTCTCTTGGATACAGCAAACACTGACTTGCTTCTCATACAAGATGTTTTCCAGCTCTGTCTTTTTGCTGTATCCAGCCTGCTTGCTGTTCACTCCCTCTGCATTCCAGTGCATCATGACAAGTGGCACTCTGGGTTTCTCTTTTCCTGTTTTGTTTTGGTCAGTAGTTCTCCTCCGCCGTCTGCTGACTCCACAAGACGGTCTAGAGGATCCTCCAGTAGCTGAGGGTGGGCTCTGTCGAGGCTCAGAGCCCGGCACTGCACCTGCCTGGTGCAGCTCCACAGGGCGAGCACCATTACGAGATTTATTTGACGGTGTACTCTCCATAGAAAAAAAAAAAGCGAGTTGCGTGATACTGTGGTTTCCGGTGCGCCTTCTGGCCCAGTATCTATGACTTTAGCACCTGTTCAACGGGAGAGTGGGCTCATCCCTAATCTGTTTATGTTCCCAGTAGTAGACTATTCGCAAGCAGCCTGGGGGTGTCACTGCTCTGCGCGGACCTTGTTTACCGAGGCGGCGTCCGAGCTCGTATGGTGAAAATATGGTTGCGTTATCTTCAAAATAGCCCTGTCTTTCCCATGGCTTTTCTGCCATCCTGCAACTTTGAGTTAGGGAGTTCTGAGCTCCAGTCTCTTTCCCAGGCATTTTATCCTGGCCTGGCACGCATACAGAGGACCCCACTTCTGGTTCTAAGTTAGCAGTTGGGGATAGGTGGGGTAGCACACTGTGCATTCCCCGTCATCCAGGGGGCTCTCCAACTATGCAGAGCTTGCACAATGCTGTGCTCTGGTTCTGGGCTCTCCCAAGGAATCCTCACGTCCTGCACAGAGCCACTTCCAGATACCCACCACCTGCCAACCCTCCATTGTAGAAATCTCCTGCATGCGGCCATCCAGTCAAGAGCCAGTATTAAGTCTGGTGCCCAAGTGATCCCCCCAAGCTCAGTGTGCAATGCTGGGTTCTCATCATGCTGCAACACAGGGGGGATTGTGATGCTCAGCCATCTCTCTCAACTCTGCACCGATAAGTGACATCGGGGACTTAACTGTGCCTCAGTACTGGGAGGCCCCGTTTCCGGGTACACCACACACAGCCAATTGAGGCAACGGTCGCCGTGGGCGTGTCTTCAGTGGGGAAGTTGTGGAGTCTTCCTGTCCATGTTCTTGCACATCCTAACACTGCCCGCAAGACATCGGAGGTTTGGAGAGTGGCCTTCTCTATGATATTTAGTAGATTCAGAGTAAGGCGGATCTAAATGTTAGAGATCCCACTTCACAAGTTGATGTATTTCTTACCTTTCTTATTTTCAGGTTTGAGGGTGAGGGCGATTTGTGGGGTAACTTACCAAATCACATTAATTGATTATTGTGTTCTTTTTCCAGGTGTGTGAACACGAAATTTTATCCTATTTGTAGTATGTTATATGAATTTTGTGGCGTAAATAGAATCTATTGTAAATTATAGGCTGGATCAAACACTTACTTCAACCTTTATGTTGTCAGTATTGTGGTGTCTGTGGTGTTAAGTTACTTAAACCTTATCCCAGTCTTGGTAGTTAGAGGTAGTGAGGTTATCGCAAAACATTACGTCACCTAGTGGCAAGGGAGAGTCAATTTAGGTTCTCGACCCTTGACGCCAATAGCCTCATCTCCCACAGTCACTGTCATTTTTCTTCTGAAATCTATCTTCTTAGTCTTTCTTTCCACTAGGGTCTAGTCTATTTAGGTAGACAGCCTCTAGTCCTAAATCCACTTCGTGACATCTGTGTGTTCCACCTTAATGAGGAGTACATAAGAATAATTTTTTTTTTTGTAATTATTAATGAGAAGTACACAAGAATAATAATTCAAAATAACAAAAACCATATTTTTTGAGAGGGGTGGGAGAGATGAAACGTCTAGAAATGGTGGCGAATAGTCACCCAAAGTTATTTACTATTTTGTAAATGATGCAGCAGCTTAGATACTTCTTCTTCTTCGTTCATTTTCAGACGTCAACTTGAGTATATTCAAAGAAACCAGTGGTTAGCTTGAGGCTGTTGGTATCTCCGTAGAGTTTTTCCAGGAATGGCACTTGTAGTGGCCATATGCACTTTCTCTGTTCCTCATATGTTGGGCACCTTTGAAGTCGATGTTCAGCAGTCATTATATCGGTGCCACAATTACACTCGTCAATATCTCCTATCTTTAGCGTGCTGAATAGATGGTATCCCCTATCTGTTGTGGCCTGTGCGAAGTATGAAAATTGCCGCTCTTTCCCTTCTGCTGAGCTGGTAATATGCATCATCTTTTTTGTGGCCTGGGCTCTCTGCTTCAGTACAATATTCGTTCTTTAGGCATGCCCTGTTTGACTTTCAGAAAGGATCGATGTGACGACATTTGGTCCCGTCGTTTTACACCTCTTCTTTCTTTTTTACATTATCTATTTATTTCTCAATTTTTTCGCACATAAAATTGTGCCCCCGCCACTCCTTAGATTTGGTTACCTCTTTTCATACTGCTTTTGTCTCATAGACGACGGTCATGATATGGTAAACGGAAAAGTATTTGTTGACTTTCTACGTAATTCCTTTCCGCCAGACGAGAATGTCCATCTGGGTGCGTGTTCATCGCAAACGCGTCCAAACACTTTGGCGGAGAATTCAATGAAAACCAGGTTGGTTGTGTCTGCATCAGCGACAAGTTTAAGATAACCCCACCTGTAAACGGGGGAGAGGCGATGCATAATCATTCCCGCCCAGAAGTTTCTGTAATAATTATTACAGATAAACTCGTCTGAGGAGACATTATGGACAATGCACTATCTTGCAGGGATTAAGTTGCAAATCTGATTCGAAAGATTACCTAAGAGTAACGGAAGGAGCCAAGCCATATATGGAGATGAGGTCATGTGTTTAAATTTTAAAATGATATTTTAAAACACAAGGGTGAAGGTAATAGCCAACCCCGACCCACTTCATTCTTTGCTCATGGACTAGATCAAACGAGAGCAAGAAATATACATTCGTTCTGATTAGAAGCCGGTCAGAAAACAAGGTGGACGCGTGGACAGGAAAACTGCGATATAACGTAGCACATTCAAGATACACGACACTGCGTTCCAAAATCGTCAGAATAGACAAACCAGATAAAGCCAGGAAAGAATAAAGTCGGGATTCTGAACTTATAGGACCGGACAAAACGTACTGGAGCATCTTCTGAAACATTAGTAGAAAACTTTAATAATACGGAAAACCGGAATTCTACAGGACAGCTCACAAGCCACAGAGGGATTCTAAATAAAAATAATACCTCAGACGTGTCTTCGGGGCATCTTCATCAAGTTGCCAAGACTATTCAACTGAGCAAGAAGTCTAGATGTCCCAACTATTGGGGTAAGTTGTAACATATATTTTATACTTTGAATTTAACATGTTTGAACTGCTGGTGGTTTCAGCCTCAGCATGTAAAAATGATATATTCATGAACTAGCACAGCAAAGAACTGGTGACTGCTTTATGCGGGTTTCTCATAGAGAACCAAAAGCAGAGGTAGTCCCAAGCTCCAAGTGGAGCAAGGAGTGGATGATGATGACATCGTGTGTATATATTTATTATCATTTGTAATAAGTTATATGTATACTTAGACATGTTCACCCAGGCACAAGCCATTACATTCTCCGCTGTCCATCATACTTTTCACTCAGACTAACTGAAAGTAACGGTAAATTTTGATCATATCCACTGAGCTACAATGTATAGTCAGAGGGGATAAAATTGCTGAGAAAAATAGTCGTCGGAAGAGACAGCGACAAAGCGCCTGATTAGTATCAAAGAACATAAACTTAGCAGAGGCCTTTGTTTTAATCTAAAGTTTGTGGTACGAGTCTACAAGACCATTTGTCGTACCAGTCTACGAAATGTGTTTGGAAGATGAACCTGTGGATCAGAGCTTGTAGTCAACACTAGACGCCTACCTTCAAAGGCCTGTGAAAATACTTGCAATTACCAGGAGCGGTTACCCCTTGCACTTACGTATTGGGACGTGCCCTCGCCACAGAAATCGTAAATTGACGGAGCAGTCTGCAGCAACAACAACACTTTATCAATCTGACAGCTAAGTGCAATCTTATCAGGCCAGAACCAAATGAACACTTTTAGTTGTTTCAAACTTAGTCCAATTCCAGCGAAGTTTCAGCGAATACACTAGTATTAACTCACCAATCCTTCATTTATTTACAATTGTTAAAGAACAACTGATAACTAAATTTGTCATATGTTGTACAAATTCAAAGTTGACTTAATTATTACCGAGAGAAGTACACACGTATGAATCAGGATTTCTTTTATATATATATATATATATATATATATATATATATATATATATATATATATATATATATATATAATATATATATATATATATATATATATATATATATATATATATATATATATATATGGTAGGGTGGGCGAGATGATGATGATGATTATATTGTGATATGTGATCACTCTCTTTTCACACTCGCACCGACCCGAACAACAATAAAAACTCTTATTCTGAGGCAGGGGCTGTATTTATTTTTACAACCCATTCAGTGACAAAGCAAACATTAAACAAATAAACTACCGAACATAACAAAACAAAACTAAACAAACACCCAACAGTGCCTGATTGCTAATGTGTCATGTCTTTGTGTTCTTCTGCTTACCCACACAGGGCGCCTCGTTTCGTTCTCTCTTGTCTGGACTGATACTTAAGAAGGGCCGCTGCTGGTTATCGCATTCTTTATATAGGCCCAGGTCGAATCACTCACTTTACTGCGCGCTAGGCGTATGGATTTGGCCGCATAAACAACACTCGCAATTATTTGCTTTAGAAGGGCCGAAAACAGAAATATACACAACTATTTCTAGAGCAAAAACACAATTCTACACCACAACTTAATTTAAAGGCATTATTATGGCCTTTTCATCAATCTTCCTTATCTCGTCAGAATTTTTACATACTAGCGTGCTACGCGCACTTCTAAAATATGGGCGATAAATCTGCCTAGAAACAGGTAGGGGGCGGGCGTCTCCTTTTCGGCCCCATCACATATCTCCCTCCTGATTTTGTTGTCGTCCCGACAACATCACTACCTCTGGCGCTTCACTTGTAACCTCTCAGATCGTTGATGCTGCGCAGGACTCTTTCTGAGCGGCGACGCATTGGGCTCAGATTCTGTATTCGATACAACCCGGCTGGAGACACACTTGGTCGTCATGTCTCCAGTTGTACGTTGTCGGGCTGTCAGCCGCTGTGGTCTTGAAGACTCGCTCACCTGTGCCGCGTCGCTGTCTGCCCGTGACATCTGCCTGTCAGTGCTTGCAACTGTCGACTTTGAAGAGGGATTGCTCTTTACGTGTTTTCCACTCATTTTGTGTGGACGGTGGCTTACGTTCCCCACAATCTGCCTTTGATGAGTCTCCTCTGCTGAACCTTGATTTGCACTCCCTCCTATCTGCTTAGGACGGGTTTCTTCGCCTAGACGAAGGCCAATTCTCTCGGCGCCCTTAGTGTGACAGTTGACATGGCCCTCTCTTGGCTTGCGCCCTAAAGGCAACCTCGTTGTGACAGTCCGTCTAGGAAAAGAGCTCCTTGAGGGACAGGCGGCTATCAAGTGTTCAGTGGACTTGCATCGAAAACATCTCTTCGGAAGCGGGCCTTGAGGGCACTTGGCTGCCATGTGGTCTGACAGGTCTCCACAATTGTAGCATATTATCTTTCTGGGCTTCCTCTGTGCCATGGGTCGCTTCCTGCTGCCCTTACACTCTTGACCGCCAATGCCGCATACATAAATTGCTTCCATGCCCTGGACCGATGGTTTGCTGTCAAACTCTACTCGTTCATTCCTCGCCAGACTCCGGAATCCCTTTCTGAAGATTTTGGTCTGATGTACGAATACATCAGTACCTCCATCATCTGGCGTAATGAACCCCCATCCCCTGCGGACACTGTACCACTTGCAAACTCCTTTTCGCCTTGTCGGTGCAGCTGGACTTGTTGGTACTGTTAGCTCACTGCTTTCGTTAACAACAGCTTGACTCTCACATACCAGAACACGCACCTCCTCGTCGTGCTTTGGCTGTTTTCGCGGTTGGCCTGGTTCTTTCTCTCTCTCTCTGCACCTCCTCTTGTGCTGGCGAACTGGTCTCTGACATCTGTGCTATCTGGGACTTTAGGAGGGATAATTCTGCTCTGAGTGCCTCCTCCTCCTTCTGAACTTCTGCACTTGCTATCTGGACCAGTGTTTCAGGATTTTTACTTTCACCATAAACAGCATATTCCCAAGGGAAATTCCTGGTCATCTCACTGACTGGTGGTTGCTCGCTGTAGGCTTCTTTGACAATTTCCAGTAACTTCTCAGGGCTGGCCTTGGCTCCACCTTGTATCCGTAATTCTCTAGATACCCATGGTGTAACGTTGTTCCATATCATGTCTAACTTGTCTTCTGCACAAAAAGGCGCCACCTTCCACGCGGCTTCCACATCCTCCACAAACTCTTGCCAAGTGGGGCTCCCCTCTCCACTAAATAGCCTTATCTCTGGCTCCTCCACGTACACTACCTTCATATGCGCATTAGCCATCTTGCTGCAGGAATGCACTACTGGGTGTTTACAATATTTGTTCGTTTGCTGTTTGCTCAGTGTCACTGTCTGCCTTATCCTGCCGACGACGCCAATTGTGGTAGGGTGGGCGAGATGATGATGATGATGATTATATTGTGATATGTGATCACTCTCTTTTCACACTCGCACCGACCCGAACAAGAATAAAAACTCTTATTCTGAGGCAGGGGCTGTATTTATTTTTACAACCCATTCAGTGACAAAGCAAACATTAAACAAATAAACTAGCGAACATAACAAAACAAAACTAAACAAACACCCAACAGTGCCTGATTGCTAATGTGTCATGTCTTTGTGTTCTTCTGCTTACCCACACAGGGCGCCTCGTTTCGTTCTCTCTTGTCTGGACTGATACTTAAGAAGGGCCGCTGCTGGTTATCGCATTCTTTATATAGGCCCAGGTCGAATCACTCACTTTACTGCGCGCTAGGCGTATGGATTTGGCCGCATAAACAACACTCGCAATTATTTGCTTTAGAAGGGCCGAAAACAGAAATATACACAACTATTTCTAGAGCAAAAACACAATTCTACACCACAACTTAATTTAAACTATATATCCCTTCACAAAAGGCGGCGAGGAGATGCTAAGTTAACTTTACTAAGACACATTCAGCATTGTTCTAAACCTCTGAATATATTATGAATACTCCCTCAAGGTAGAAGCATCATCATCCTTCTCGTTGCATCTCTACCAAGAGTAATCTTGTGCGAAGGTAGACACATTTGAAGACCCACATTAGATACTCTAGGTTTTGGCCACTGTTTGGCCATCACTATATAGAAAGGGGAGGCAACCCGTGACAATCGACAGTGGATTTCCGACGTTGTCGCCATGTGCTTATCGTCTGCTATTGGTATTCACGTCTTGCCATTTCTTTGTCTCTCATCCATCTTGTTATAATTACCACGCTCGTCACTTAATACCACTGAGGGCCTACCACTATTTCAATTGCATGCCTTACATTATTGCAAACGTGCAAGAGGAAGACAGCGTAAAACAGTGGGAAGATAACATCAAGAGATGGACAGGAAAGAGTCTATTACTATTAGAGTGCACCATCAAGAAAAGAGACAGAAAACGTTTGAGATCTATTGCAGCCGACCTTCGTTGCAGAGATAGTAGCTGATGGTGATGATATTATTTCTTAAAGTACATGTGAGCTTTTTTTTTTCTTCATTACTTTCTGTTGTGTTTTTTTTTTAAACATGAGTACTTAGATTTGAGTACTTAGATTTGAGTACTTAGATTTGAGTACTTAGATTTGAAACTAATAAATGTGTGCTGTTATATTACCTTTATAACGTTGCATGCCTTTACATTAATTCTTAAAGTAACATGTGGGAATGAAAGGATACAGTGTGCAAGATATATTGGGGGGGGGGGGGGGGAGAGAAAGAACGAAAGAGAGAGAGAGAGACAGAGAGAGAGGGGGAAGAAAAAGAGAGAGGAAGGGCAGAATGTTAGACGGGCATGCGTTTCAATTTCTTAACCCTTTGAAAATAAAGTTCAAACGTAAGCTCAATCCAGCTAGTTTTTTTCTTCCTTCGAGTTCTCAAATGTAATTTTTCATAAAGATTTCCCATTGACGTTTTTCTTATTCAACTGTGAATTAGAATAAATAATTCTGTATTCCTTCGCCCCGTATAGTCTCCCCCCCCCCCCCAACCACCCCCCACCTCCGGGGGGGGGGGGTTATCTGATCAGACAAAGAAAGAATAGAAATACTGCTCCCTCGGGCAGCCCTTACAAGGCGACTAATATGAGGTTGTCCATGAGGCTGACAACCTCATCACATAAAATAGATTGCTGCAGAAACCACCGCTGTGGTGCAGATTTTCTAAAGAGGACCATCTGCGATGGTGGATCCACGCTCCATAGAGAGCTAACAAGGAGATGCTGATGTCGAACATCTGACAGGAGGAGGCTTACTGTTCACAGATCTGGGGTTTCCGTTATTTATTTCTGTGTTAACGTTGATGAATGAATAATCGCTTCAACACAATTCAGTTAGTTCGAGATAACCAGTTCCTATGAGTTAAAATCAGTGGCGTATCCTGGTAATGCGAGCTAGGCGTGCTGCTACTTAAAATGAATGTGTACGCCTACTATTTAACTTCTTACCCTCTTAATTTAAAAACCAACTATATTCAATTACGCAACGATAGTTATTAGGGGTATATGTCAAATATCTCCGAAATACTAATTAACTTACAACTTGAAACTCGCTGTCATTGTAATAATCTGCATTCCCGGCAACTAACAAAAATTAATCACAAAAAACACTGGACGGACACAACCGATTTTTACAACTCGAGAGCTGCAGGACCACCGCACGCATGTTCGCATTGTATTTACGTATCTGGCCATGACCCCGATCCAATCAAACCAGTGTTCAGACGTGAATCCGAAAGGTGCCGCACGCATTGTGACGGAATTACCCGAGAAACTTCGGGCGATTGCTACCAACCAATAAAAACTGCACTATAAAAAGCGTCTGGGGAAACTGAAACTAGATATACTCGTAGATTCTATGCGGGAAAATCCATTATCCTGGTGCGTGCGGTCCGAAAGCAGAACATTAGAAGAGAAATATTTGATAGAATAATAAATTAAATTTTTATTTTCCTTCGGGCATAGGTGTGCGCAGCACGCACAGCACACATAGAGAATACGCCACTGGTTAAAATGAGACTACTTGCAGTCAGTGGCGTAATAAGAGGTGCGGGGGGGGGCGCTCCGTCCTGGCTGAGAGCCAGGAGTGGGGTGCCATGGGACACTTAAGACAGTACTAGACTGTTTAACAACAATACATACCACTCAACAGTCACTTGAACAGAATCCAACCACAACACTCTCCAGAGTGCCAGCTATGTAACTACCCATATGAAACTGTTGACCACGACCTCTTTGAGTGTCCAGCACTCGATGATGTTAGGAAAATACTCTTCTCCGAGGCCAGATAAGTGGAACACTATGTACGGAGAAACAAAATAACTTATGCAGATATCAATATATGGCTGTTACGCTCAGAGGCGTCCCTAAAATATTTGGCACCCAGTGCGGCTTCTACGTTTGGTACCCTCCTGCCACAAAGAAAAAACACTTGCAAGTATATTTTTAACAGTAAGTACTATCATAATAGTGTCCAATGGCACTCCCGGCCTGGCTGTCACCCGGGGCGGACCGCCCCCCCTCGCACCCCCCTTAGTATGCCACTGGTTACGCTTGAGGTCGTACACATCGGTGCATTCTCTAAGGGAAGACATTGCTGTAAACCGATGAGGTAACACCAACACGCACCACTAGTGAAACCGCTCCATTGTAAGTATTAGTGACGTTAATTTTCAGTAAACATTAGGTATGCACGTCTGCGGTAGACTTGGTACGCCCTCTTTTGGCCTGGGGACTTCAAGGTGTTCGGACGCAAGTGTGAGAGCTCCGATTGTGTGTGTAGAAGTCCACTGCATGAGTTACAGATTCTTTGAAGAATATATTTCTATGTGTGCCTGTCACAGAGAGTTTATTGATCATAAATTGCCTATATCCTCTTCTTTTTCTTTCACCCGTATCCCCTATTTTATTATCACTCTTTACCTTTTTCCTGTATTTTTCGCATCCATTCGTTTGCGAAAAATATTTTCTTCCCCATTCTCAACTTTACCGTTTTCTTTCTCATACTGGTAAACGCATTTATGACATAACGTGTCAGAGAGAGAGCGTTAAAATGCATTCTATGGCATTAGGTGTCAGTGGACGAAACTGTGAATATATTCGTCTGGCCAGACATAGGAGCAGACATATGTCTACAGTATTCCCTGCACCAGACGAAATACACTGTAAATATTCGCTTTCGCCAGACCTATAGGCGACAAATTTGTCTGCATTTTCACCTGCCACAACGAGTTGCATCGGCGGAGCGCTCAGTGAGGCGCGATAGCCGACAGCTCCTCGGCGCAGTTTGAGACATTTATCTGGAAATCCCAGCTGACAAGGCACTCACTGTTGGCCTGGTCAGCGTGAGGTGTGAAAACGTACGAGTGTCAGTTCATGGTAGTCTTCTAGTTGATGTAAGGTGTTTTAGACGGAAAGGGGAGATTATTTCGTTTGGCGAAATAAAGTTGGGACCCTTTGTCTGGTAATAGATATAACCAGAATGTTAAACTTTAATTTCATTCTGATTTCTAAAATGTTGCAGTAGACAGATCGCTGTGCTAGATCAAATATCGGTGTTTTGGCGAAGTCTGAGTTTCTTGGCCATTTTGCCGAGTTCTAGACTACCATTAGATTGCAGTATTCTAGTTCATGGTTTAGTCTGTAGTTCTGTGTGTGGAGGTAAATATTGTATATAATATCTAGTATTTTGTGAAGTGTTTAAAGTGATAATCGCTTATTTCATATTTCACTAGTTAGATTGGGTGCAGAGTGCTTAATTTATATAGTCTGTATTATTTTCTAGTGACGTGTTTCAGTGGAAAGCAGAATAAATTATAATTTCTAGCTTAAACAACAAGGTAGCTATAATGAATTTAATTTAACTGCTAAATAATCAGACGGGAACAATTTTTCTAAACTAACTTATAAATGCTAGATGCCTCATGAGTGTTGACGGAATACGTATGTATTCCTAATTCATGAGGATTGATGATTTTTAAATATAACTTATTGCAAGGGAAGTTTTAAATGATAAGTCAAGCTGTACGCTTGCATTTAAAAAAAAAACTAAGTTATACTGAGTACATAATATGTAACATATTTCATATGTGTTTTTTCTTTATTCAGTGAATACTGGGGTAACCCAAACTTTGCCGGCGTTTTGTACAGAGACATACCTAATAAATGCTTATACTGGGCCTTTGAGCCAGTGTATATTTCTACACTAACTCTAATGTACATGCTGCCTTGTGGCGAGAAAAATTACAGAAATCTAAAACAGTAACTTTCCGACATTATTTAACCAAGTGTGTGGTGAACCAAGATTATCTGTTGAGAGAAGTTGTCCACCGGTCATCTTCCTAATTTAGGTAAACCTCGTGTTCTGACATTGTGTGCTCGTTTAAGCCTAATTCTTACCTCGCGAGTCAAGTGACACTAACTTTAGTCTGAATATAACTATCGCATGAAGCAGACGCTCCCCAGATCAATGTTGATGAAACTAACAAACAACTCTGCAGAGCTGGGATCCGTTTCATTTAACGACAGTAACAGATAAAAAGTGTGTGAGTGTCCCAAAGTTTGCGCCAGACGGCGAACCACAGCACGATTGTAAGTATATCATGGCCCTGATGAAAGAACCGAGTGAAAGTAGACTGAAGAATGTTCTTTGTTGAGTCGCCCACGTTGTAACTTCCTTTATGCAAGTTCTTGCTAACAATATTTTCCCTTAGAATAAAGCAGAGTATCAAGTCTGTCCATACCTTAAAAGGGGGAAACCATAGACTCAATCATATGCATCTGTAACTCTTTAGGGTTATCACTTTTCTCTAGCGGGACTGTGAGCTATATATCCTGGGGAAGGACCATACTAACGAGTCGATCACTATTGTAGCATTCCTTGATTTTTATGACTATGTGTATATGTTTTTGATGTATTTTATAAGTTGTGATGTAAGTTTACTATGATTATTAAACTATACCTACATTTATTTCAGTGTGGTGGTCAGTTCGTTCCCATAATATCTATTTAATCATTGTTATAGTTTTCCCACGTCTGTGTGTCTAACTGTCGTCACTTGTATGTGCGTGCATGTGAGTGAATAGATATATATTAATATATATATTTTTTATAGACTGTCTGACTCCTTTGGATCTGTTGTAGAAGATAGGCGGAAAGAGAGAGAGAGATTCTCGATTTTCCGGGACAGCCTCTATAAATTTCTACCATCTCACTCGTGGAACTCTATTTCTATTATCACATCTCACTGTGGCTATCACTCATTCTAACCTATTCAGAAGGGACCAACCCAAGTCTTAATTTCCCTATCAAAAATCTACGACAGAATGGGCTGACCACACAATTAATAATTGTTTTTATCCACAGCATTTTGAGCATTATACATTTGAGTTACAGGTTGATTTTGTCGGAATATATGTTGATTACTGATTTTGTAATACTTAACGCTGGTAAAGTTTGTGAGTGTATAACATTCACAGGGTTCTGAAGCAGGAAGGTGTTTGAACTAAGTTAAGGAGTGCGTTTCGGACTATTTGTCCAGATTAATTGCCTCTCTTACCCTAACTGTCTTCAGGGGTAAACTTGATAGTGGATTAAAAATTAAGGAAATTTTTTTTTCTCTTTAAATTTTTGCAATAATTATTTTGTTTCCACTGTAGCAACTTATTTTTCAGTGAGTAATCTTAACTACCATTTATTTGGCGTAGTCGTCTGCATTAGGTGCTTTATTGCCGATTAATAGCAGCGATAGTTAGATACTATATTTTTGGAGGAGGTATCCCAGGTTAAAGTATATCATCTTTTGATTTGGTATTTTCTCGTAAGTGGTAGGAACCAGTGTATTCTTTTTCTTATCTCTTTCTCGTCTAAGTCTCAGTCACTGAGTTATTATGGCAGAGAAGGCGAAGCTTAGACAGATCCTCAGGGACGAGGCAAGAGAAGAAGGTTTGGAAAGAGAGGAAGCGAAAGCTTTCGTCAGGGACGAACTTGAGAGATATGATGCGGAGAGGAAAGAAGCAGAAGCTAGAGAGAAGGAAAGGGAAGACCGCCTATTACAGCAGAAGAAGATTGAGGAGGAAATGGAAATTCGCAGGATGCAGCATGAGGAAAGAGAGAAGGAGAGACAGCATGAGAAGGAGAGAGAAGAGAGACAGCATGAGTTGGCTCTTAAAACTCTAGAATTCCAAAGTCGTGGCGCTGCCTCTACCTCCAGCAATGGAGAGTCTTCTCCTCATTCCTCTTTAACTGATCCTTCTAACACACAATCTACTCATCTCACCGCTATGTCTGTTGCGCTAGAACCTTTCCCTTGTTCAAATGAGAAGATTGACACGTATCTAGAAAAATTTGAGAAAATTGCAACTCTGTACGGTTTAGAGAGGTCGCGTTGGAATATGAAGCTTTCTCAGGCGCTGAAAAGCAGTGCGTATGATGTTTACGCCAAACTGGAAAGCAGCCAACAAGACAACTATGATGTGTTGAAGAAAGAGTTACTGGAGCGCTTCGAAATGAATGATCGCAAATTTTTGCAACTGTTTCGCAACAGCAGGAATGAGAGCTCTGAAACTTTCCAGCAGTTTTCATCTCGTTTGAAGGGATACTCGACGAAGTGCCTTGAGCTTTCACAGCTAGCCTCTACCTATGAAGGTCTTGAGGAATTTGTTTTAACCGAACAAATAAAGAACACTTTGTCTGCTGATACCCGGAGATTTCTAGCTGAGCAGGGTGCAGAAAAGCTTGAAGACATCTTGGAAAACTCTGAGCGTTATCAAAATGCGCTGGCTGAATTACCGACCTCAAAACGTAAACCGACAGAAGAGCATTTTCGAAAAAATAATCTAGACCAGTCTTCTCATGCTTCTCGTGCTTCTAATCAGAATAACCACAGAGAAACTGGACCTCAAAACCCCCCTCCTGAAAAATCCAAGTTCTACAAAAACAAGTACCCCAACCACAGTAAACAGTCTGATCAACCCGACCGCCCTACATGGCAGCGCAGCCAGAAAGGACAAGGTGGCAAAGGGAGAACTCCTGAGCACGGGACTAAGGATCAGAGCGAGCATACCGAGCCGAAACGCATAGGATGCTTGCTAACAGTCTCGCAAGGCGGAATTATTGAAAGTGATTCCCAACCTGTTGGGGATACACCCTCAACGCGAGGTACTGTTACTTTGAACGGTTCTCAAACTTTTTGTTTATTTGACACGGGGCTTTCTTATGATTGCATTGTTGCCAGACACCTGGTTAAACCCGGTCAAGAGACAGGAGAGACCGTCAAATTTTGTGGAGTTTCTAAGAGTGATGCACCTACAGCGCTTCCCATCGCATTGGTGGAGATCCACTCTGATTTTGTCAGAGGCGTGATCAAAGCGGCTGTTATGGATGACCCCATCTACCCAGTCATACTTGGCGGTAGATACGTGTCTATTGGGAAACCGGATGAGCCGATTGTGGCAGCAGTAACTACAAGAAGGCAAACCAAGAAAGAACGGGAGCCTGCGCCTAATTTGTTACCTATGGAACTTAAAGAGGCGCAACAAAAGGACCCTACTTTGGCACCCTGCTTTAGGAAACTGCCCATGGCTAAGGAACCCAGACAGCACGGGGACATTGTTTCTAAGGATGGCGTACTTTATCGCAGAACGGGCAAGCCTGACCAAGGTTACAACCAGCTCCTAGTACCGAAACAGTACAGAAGCCAAATCCTAGAAATGGGGCACTCTCTTCCCTTCAGCGGACATATGGGACAGAACGCCACAAACCAACGGATAACCACTCATTATTGGTGGCCAGGAGTAAATACTGAGATTATCAGGTATGTCAAATCCTGTGCCCAGTGCCAACGTGTGCCACCCAAGCAACGGGCACCCCCAGTCTCTTTGGGTGAAATGCCAATAGTGGGTACACCATTCGAACGGGTTGTGATCGACATTTTAGGGCCTTTTGAAAGGACTAAAAGAAGGAACAGGTTCATCCTGACCTTAGTCGATACATGCACTTTATGGGCAGAAGCTATCCCGCTAACATGCGCAGATGCCAAGCATGTCGCAGAAGCCCTCGTGCAGATTTTCACTCGGTTGGGATTTCCTCAGCAAGTGTTGACGGATAATGGATCTCCATACCGAAACCTGTTGATGGATGAGATCGTGAAGATCTTGAGGACCAAACACATCTACACGAAGCCTTATACTCCGGCCGGAAATGTGCTCGTGGAACGTGTTAATGGAAACCTCAACATGATGTTAAGTAAACTGGCACAAGTGAAACCTGAAGATTGGGATCTTTGTACTCCTGCAGCTTTATTTGGCTACAGAGAATCTCCTCATACTTCCATAGGATTTTCGCCAGCTACGCTTTTATTCGCCAGACCTATCAAGGGGCCGCTTGAAGCCTTACTTTGGTCGCTGACAGACCAGAAGGCTGATGAGACAGTCGTCTCAGCAAGTAAATACGTATTGGATTTAAAGGAAAGGTTGAAACTAGGATGGGACCTAGCAACGACTAACTTTAAGCGAGCACGCACAAAGCACGCTAACCGATACAGGAAAGTCGCGAAAGAGAGAGAATTGGAAGCAGGAGAGAAAGTTTTGGTGTTACTCCCTACCGGAAACAACCAACTGAAGATTGGATGGCAAGGGCCGTTTACCGTCCTGAAAAAGATTTCTAAAGCTAACTACCAGATCTCTATTCAAGGAAAGGAGAAGGTTTTCCATTTAAATCTGTTAAAGAGATACTTGGAAAAACCAGTGCCAACCTCCGACCATCTCCTGACGATCGCCAAAACTGACGAAGATGACGATAGTGGCAGGGAAATTCCACTGCAATCACAGGAAATCTTTGAAAAATGTCAGAAGCGGCGACGCTCTTTCAAGCGTGCATGGGAGACATTCCAGAGAAAGGAAACTTTGGGAGTAGACTCGAGTAGGAATTGGACAGAGATGGAGGGGGCAGATGAGATGGAAGAGGACAGACACCCTGAAGCTACGGATATAGGAAATTTATTTCCATAACGTAGACACGGAGTGATTCCATATCTTAAAGCGGGGACGTTCTGTCACAGAGAGTTTATTGATCATAAATTGCCTATATCCTCTTCTTTTTCTTTCATCCGTATCCTCTATTTTATTATCACTCTTTACCTTTTTCCTGTATTTTTCGCATTCATTCGTTTGCGAAAAATATTTTCTCCCCCATTCTCAACTTTACCGTTTTCTTTCTCATACTGGTAAACGCATTTATTACATAACGTGTCAGAGAGAGAGCGTTAAAATGCATTCTATGGCATTAGGTGTCAGTGGACGGAACTGTGAATACATTCGTCTGGTCAGACATAGGAGCAGACATATGTCTACAGTATTCCCTGCACCAGACGAAATACACTGTAAATATTCGCTTTCGCCAGACCTATAGGCGACAAATTTGTCTGCATTTTCACCTGCCACAACGAGTTGCATCGGCGGAGCGCTCAGTGAGGCGCGATAGCCGACAGCTCCTCGGCGCAGTTTGAGACATTTATCTGGAAATCCCAGCTGACAAGGCACTCACTGTTGGCCTGGTCAGCGTGAGGTGCGAAAACGTACGAGTGTCAGTTCATGGTAGTCTTCTAGTTGATGTAAGGTGTTTTAGACGGAAAGGGGAGATTATTTCGTTTGGCGAAATAAAGTTGGGACCCTTTGTCTGGTAATAGATATAACCAGAATGTTAAACTTTAATTTCATTCTGACTCCTAAAATGTTGCAGTAGACAGATCGCTGTGCTAGATCAAATATCTGTGTTTTGGCGAAGTCTGAGTTTCTTGGCCATTTTGCCGAGTTCTAGACTACCATTAGATTGCAGTATTCTAGTTCATGGTTTAGTCTGTAGTTCTGTGTGTGGCGGTAAATATTATATATAATATCTAGTATTTTGTGAAGTGTTTAAAGTGATAATCGCTTATTTCATATTTCACTAGTTAGATTGGGTGCAGAGTGCTTAATTTATATAGTCTGTATTATTTTCTAGTGACGTGTTTCAGTGGAAAGCAGAATAAATTATAATTTCTAGCTTAAACAACAAGGTAGCTATAATGAATTTAATTTAACTGCTAAATAATCAGACGGGAACAATTTTTCTAAACTAACTTATAAATGCTAGATGCCTCATGAGTGTTGACGGAATACGTATGTATTCCTAATTCATGAGGATTGATGATTTTTAAATATAACTTATTGCAAGGGAAGTTTTAAATGATAAGTCAAACTGTACGCTTGCATTTTAAAAAAACTAAGTTATATTGAGTACATACTATGTAACATATTTCATATGTGTTTTTTCTTTATTCAGTGAATACTGGAGTAACCCAAACTTTGCCGGCGTTTTGTACAGAGACATACCTAATAAATGCTTATACTGGGCCTTTGAGCCAGTGTATATTTCTACACTAACTCTAATGTACATGCTGCCTTGTGGCGAGAAAAATTACAGAAATCTAAAACAGTAACTTTCCGACATTATTTAACCAAGTGTGTGGTGAACCAAGATTATCTGTTGAGAGAAGTTGTCCACCGGTCATCTTCCTAATTTAGGGAAACCTCGTGTTCTGACATTGTGTGCTCGTTTAAGCCTAATTCTTACTTCGTGAGTCAAGTGACACTAACTTTAGTCTGAATATAACTATCGCATGAAGCAGACGCTCCCCAGATCAATGTTGATGAAACCAACAAACAACTCTGCAGAGCTGGGATCCGATTCATTTAACGACAGTAACAGATAAAAAGTGTGTGAGTGTCCCAAAGTTTCCGCCAGACGGCGAACCACAGCACGATTGTAAGTATGTCAGGGCCCCGATGAAAGAACCGAGTGAAAGTAGACTGAAGGATGTTCTTTGTTGAGTCGCCCACGTTGTAACTTCCTTTATGCAAGTTCTTGCTAACAATATTTTCCCTTAGAATAAAGCAGAGTATCAAGTCTGTCCATACCTTAAAAGGGGGAAACCATAGACTCAATCATATGCACTTGTAACTCTTTGGGGTTATTACTTTTCTCTAACGGGACTGTGAGCTATATATCCAGGGGAAGGACCATACTAACGGGTCTATCACTATTGTAGCATTCCTTGATTTTTATGACTATGTGTATATGTTTTTGATGTATTTTATAAGTTGTGATGTAAGTTTACTATGATAATTAAACTATACCTACATTTATTTCAGCGTGGTGGTCAGTTCGTTCCCATAATATCTATATAATCATTGTTATAGTTTTCCCACGTCTGTGTGTCTAACTGTCGTCACTTGTATGTGCGTGCATGTGAGTGAATAGATATATATTAATATAGATTTTTTTTATAGACTGTCAGACTCCTTTGGATCTGTTGTAGAAGATAGGCGGAAAAAGAGAGAGAGATTCTCGATTTTCCGGGATTGCCTCTATAAATTTCTACCATCTCACTCGTGGAACTCTATTTCTATTATCACATCTCACTGTGGCTATCACTTATTCTAACCTATTCAGAAGGGACCAACCCAAGTCTTAATTTCCCTATCAAAAATCTACGACAGTGCCTGTGATGGGTGGATTGTAAAGGAAAGTATATTATATTATATTAAATGACTTTTCGACGAGTTCGATATGCAGTATTAATTCGTGGACATTATGACTTTTACTGACGGTACTTCTGCCTACCAGTGATTGTAACTATTCGCTTGCTGATATGAAAATGCGTGCTATAATTTTTCATCAAATTTGGAGCTCATCGTTTGTCCAGTGTAAAATAAATCTATATAAATTACTTCGAAGTGAACGTCACTCATTCGCATTACATGTTGCAGTGTTCGTATGTGTCGTGAAACATTCTAAATCCACATATATGAATTAAAAGAAAAATGTAAAGCCTAACACATAAATTCAATAAAAAGAAAGAGAAATGGTTAAAGACCCGTGCTTTCCAATAGCGTACGCCTGTGTTAATAGAAAGTCATGCTAGTTGAACAATAAAAACCCTTGTTTTCTACTTCGTCTGCAAATTGTAACGTTTCACGTTGATAGTAAAGCCTACTGCATCACTACACGCTTTCTACAATAAAACGTGTACTGCATTTCTAAGAAAACCTTGAGATACGCAAGCTGAATAATGACCTAAATTAATACTAGCATTAATTACACTACGTTAACATAAACGAAAGGACAGATGGACTTAGGATAGAAAGAGAGAGTGAGGGCTGAAAGCAGGAACGCATGCAACCCTAACACGCGTCTCGCGATATACAATTAATGCCACCCTCCCCAAGCGAAAGGCCAGAAGCAATACTTTTTTCAAATGGACAGTGATAAAAAACACTACCCATTCGAGAGTTAGGTATAAAAACCTGAAAAATACTTATTGGGAAACATGACATTATACTGGTTTACATTTGAAAGCCTGACAGTACCCAGACACCACATCGTATCGAAGTGAACAGGAGGTAGAAGAAAATGCACATTTTGAACGCAGCCACCTAGCTCCCTTAAATTTATATAATTGGGTTCCTTAGGACTTGCTGACAAAGAATATGTTAAACGTTACGCAAATAGTCTAGGAATTAACAAATTATAGCCAAAATAAAATGGTGGTGCTGTCAGACAACACCAAAATCAGAATTGCGCAGTGGCAGGTTTTGAAACCACCATTTTACGGGAAATGGGCCACCATGTAAAATCCTATTTGATTGGATAGAAGTAAATGTAAGGCTAAACACGATTAGTCGGGCTACAAATACTAATTCTTTGTTGTTAGGGAAACGTGAGTAGGAGTACTTTTTTTGAAAAGCTGTGTAAACATGGCCCGATTGGTTAGACCCGCCAATATAGGCAATTAGGAGCGTCAGTTCAGTGCCACACGTTAAAATAAACTTACTAAGAAACAGTGCGTTGAGAGCCAGATCATATGTTTCGAAATAAAAGCCTGGGGCAGAGGCGGATCGGAATTTGTGCCATAATTTGTGCCATTATTCATCGCCAGTCAACGTCATTCATTCATTCATAACACTCCACTCCCAAAGGACCATAGGCCTTCAACAAACACATGCCAAGTCCTCCTGTCCCGTGCCATCATCTCAAGTTCTTTCCATGTTCTCCTCATCATTTTCACCTCTGTTTCCAACTCTCTTCTCCATGTACTTCTTGATCTTCCTCTGCCTCTCTTGCCCTGGGGGTTCCAGAACAAGGACTGCCTTGTAATGCTATCAACAGGTTTCCTCAGTGTGTGTCCTATCCATCGCCATCGTCTTCTTCTCATCTCTTGTTCCACTGGCACTTGTCTAGTTCTTGTCATCAGTTCCACGTTGGTAACCTTGTCATACCATTTTAATCCCTCTATTCTACGCAAGCACCCATTTATGAAAGTCTGTAGCTTTTTGGTTGTTGTCTTTGTTGTTCTCCATGTCTCAGAGCCATACAATAGGACTGACTTCACATTTGAGTTGAAGATTCTTATTTTCGTGTGGTATCCGATTTCTCTTGATCTCCATATATTTCCCAATGCAATGAAAGCTCCTCTTGCCTTTTGTATTCTTATTTTGATATCGCTGTCTGTCCCTCCAACTTTGTCTATATTACTGCCAAGATATGTGTATGATTCTACATCTTGAATTGGTGTTTCTTCAAGTTCAACCCTGTTATCATTACCTGCATTTATTCTCATTATTTTTGTCTTTTCCCTGTGTATTTTCAGACCCAATTGCTGTGACCTCTCATCGAGTGTTTTCAATTTGTCCTGCATCTGATTACGGTTATGGGACAGAAGAGCCAAGTCATCAGCAAAATCCAGATCATCCAACTGCTTAGTCAGAGTCCACTGGATTCCATTTCTGTTGTGTGTTGTCGATGATCTCATAACCCAATCTATTGCCAGCAAGAAAAGGGACATCGGCAGATCGAAATTGTGCTATATTCAGTGCCAGTCAACGTATCTGTGTAATATTTCCATGAATTGTGGTAAGCTTGATATATTCAATATCTTTTAATGAAAATTGAATGTAAATTGATAATTTATGTCTGTATATGTGTGTGGTTCGGTAGCAAACATGAGGCAAGGCCTAAATATTGCTCCAACCTGGACAGGAGGTGTCGGAGAAAAGTAAAACTGCATGGAATTGCCAAACAGTACACTGACACCTATCTTATTGATTAGAAAGAACTAATGCTGGAATTGCAGAGGCGTAGTAACCATTTAGGAGGAGAATACTGGTATAAATTGTTTCAGATGAAGATAGCAGTTGGCCTACCGATCTGAACTCAGTGTTTGTTCTGTATTGTGTTCAGTGTAGAAATAGATTATAAATTAGATCTGAAGTAGGAGGTACAACCTTCTTGTTTCAGGGACTGTGGTCCTAGTTATTGAAGCAGCACCTGGTCTGGGTTTTCCTGAATCCAGAGGCTGACAGCATACTCCTGGGTCCAGATAGCGACCAGTGAGGTGTCTCCAGAACACAGTGAAGCAATCGAGCAGAGGAGTCTTTTCCTGCCGCCATCACGAAAGATAAGCTTCTGTGGCCAGAGTAGCTCAACATTATGTGCCCCCTCAAAAATTGACATTTTGTTAACCACAGAGGGACAATTAATTGGTTCAAATGACAGGAACTGTGAAAGTTTCCCAATACTATTTCCCCGATAATCAAACACTTGAAGTCATGATGAAAAACAACAACCAAGCTTGAACAAAACCAGTATTACCTCATATTACTACTGCACAAATTACACACATAGAATAATAATAATAAACTATGTCAATACAATATATATAAACTGTGTAAATAATACTTGTAATTACATTTGATTGTGATTCCTGGTTCACTGTGTAGTTGAATCAGGATATCCATTATTGACAAGAATTAATACATATATTTTTAAACTTAAACACTTGACTTATTTAAGATAGTCTTATAGAGTGTTATATGTGTGTGAGGGTCACAGTGTTGTAAAGTGTTGTGGAATAAATTAAATTGTTTATCTGTCTGTTGTTGTTGTGACTTACACTTCATCATTTTCATAACCCTAGACATTTAACGTAGTCATCACAATATTCCAGAATAATTCTGACTGAGGCATAAATGTGATAGCAAGTAAGGTCATCTGTAATACACCACACTTATTAGATACAGATACCTTCACAGCTGATCTCAGTCAGTACACTAAGTCCCCTATAAATATTTATAACATCCCACTTTACC
Organism: Oreohelix idahoensis; assembly: GCA_024509875.1. Lineage (NCBI taxonomy): Eukaryota > Metazoa > Mollusca > Gastropoda > Stylommatophora > Oreohelicidae > Oreohelix > Oreohelix idahoensis. The sequence goes on from JAMPIV010009994.1 coordinate 522,982, forward strand.
ACAGTATGTTCAAGTCCAAACACCGATGCAAAAGCCAGTATTAAATAATATAAGCGCCCTGAAAACACCTAAGCGTGATATATTTGTCTGTGTTTATTTCTGGGGAGGGATGGTGATGGTGTGCCAACGGTGTTCCACCCAGGTGCCACGTACTTTAAGTGCGCCATACTTGCATTACTCTGTATTCCACCCTCGGTGTAGCAAAACGAGCAAGACACTCTGGAATTGCTAATGATACATTATGAGTCCACGTCAGTAACTCTGCTTTAACATTCTGATTAACGCCCCGAAAGGAAAAATTCTGGAATTTGAACAGCAACTACAAATACATGTAATTATGGAAGCATAAAATCATTATCTTTGGTAATTGACGAGGAAATCAGGAGTTTGTCTGAAAATTAGCACAACAGCTTCGAAATCCCACGAAAGTTACCAGCTGAAAAGGGAACGCAAGCGCAGAACTCCGAGAAGGGAAAGGTTAGATCTAGGTTGGGTATATAAGCCTGCTCGGATTCAATTCTTGACTCAAAATTTCACTCATAGCTGAAAAGGCGCTCAGCGGACTGACACGCGCTTGTCGAGGCCACATAGCCACAGCACATAGCTGAGAAAAGCAAACCTGGCCTGCTTGTGAGCAGACTTGCATAAGTTATTAACTCAGATCCATAATACTGTGCCTGAAGGGTTCTTATCCGAGAGAGTCATAACAAAAGCTTCTGAGCTGAAGCATAACAGACTGCAGCGTGAATGATTAAAGGATCACCTCTGCAATTCGCCGGATAGTAGCATTGGGCGAGTATGGAAGTAGATTATTTCTGAGTGTAGACAGAGTATGAGTGAGGCGTGTAATAGGAGATATAGATAGTCACTAATGTAAAACAGGGAGTGAGGTATGACTTCTCGAGAGAAGAGATATGTAATTAGGTATCTAATGCCTTCTTCCAGCACACTCGAGACAATGTTTAGAGTGTCATGCACCTCATCCGTCCTCTCTGCTAAATAGGTTACTAAATATTACAGTAAGGACATCACAGGTAACACCCAGTGACAGGAAGAATAGAAAGAAAATTCTGACCGCTAGAATATATGAATATTTACTAATGCAAAACAATTATTCAAAATCAACACACACACAATAAGCCGAAGCTCGCTCGAAACAAGAAAATTGGCGAGCTATTACAATAAGAGTGACCCAGGTAAAGAATAATTGATTTTACGCAGTCTATACCACATGAATATAGGTGTCTAATTAACTATCAATAACTCTATTTTTAACAGTCATAGACTAGGTGATGCGCCAGACAACAGAGGGCAGTCTAAGAGGAATAAGATGGACTACATTTTCTACATTGAAAGATCTGGAATATGCAGATGACATTGCACTACTAGCACATTCTCATCAACACATCCAGGGGAAAACGGATGGACTTACTGTAATGGGTTTAGCCAGCGGGTGGGCTTGGGCATCAATTTGGGGAGGTCAGGGGTCATGGCGCTCGGTGTGAGCAACCCTGGGCTTATGTCGGTGGGGAGTCGGGGCTGGTACAGACAGACGCCTTCACATGCCTAGGATGCGTGGTGGCGCCGGATGGTGGGGCGGGCAAGGACATCAACGTCAGAGGGAATAAGGCAGGAGCGGCCTTTTTTGGCCTAGGCGGCATCTGGGGGTCCTCTTGGTACAGCACAGGCGCAGAATTGAAATTGTGTCAGAGCTGTGTGCTTTCTGTGCTTCTCTGTGGTGCAGGGTGCTGGAGAGTTGCAGAGAGGGAGGTGTCGAAGTTGTCCTCTTTTCGCACGGCATGCCTGGGAGAAGTTCACCGAGTCTTTTGGCCGAGTGCCATCGCCGGCCAAGATCTGCTTACTCGGAGCAAGCAAGAGGACATGTGCACCATCATAGCTGGCAGACGCTGGAGCTGGATTGGCCATGTCCTCAGAAGAGACCCCGATGCCATCACAGGAGCAGCTATGCTTTGGACCCCTGAAGGAAAACGAAAGAGAGGCCGACCAAAAACAACCTGGTGGAGGACTGTGGAGGCTGAGATGCAAAGAATGAACCAGAGTTGGGGCACTTACGAAGGATGGCCACCGACCGAGCAAAGTGGAATCAATTTGTTGTTGCCCTACAAGACGCTACTAGGCGTGATGGCCACTGACTGCTTTGACGGTCGGCGGCTAAGGATCAAAGAAGAAGAAGAATTAACTATGAGGGGTCAGCTCCCAGTCCTCTGAGTGAAGACGGCCGATCCTGTGTTGTTAATAATATTGAAAGGTAGACACCTCTTTTGCAAAGGCATCACTGTACAACTCCACCTAAGTCTTTTTAATATTAGCTGTTACTCCAGCGTTAATTACTCCTAAAATAGGAAATAACTATACTTCTCCCACTAACTGAGTGTCCTAAGGCGATGGAGGTAAGCTCTCTCTGTAGGAACTACGTACTAAATCAATATGCTTCCAAAGGCCTTTGGCTTGTCGCGATAATAGCAGGTGAAGGAGATTTAAAATGGTATGTGACAATGACTCACGCTGATTGATCTGACAGTGACGTCTGAATGGAAACGAGTAACAATGAGGGGTTCAAGGACGCACCTCCTGTAATGGCTAGCGATGAACGCGGATCAACCAGATGTGTATAGCGTACCGCTAACTAACAAGGATCTCTTGGATCCAGTCAGTATATATAGTAGTAAGTGAGTGTCGATGGGTCTAGCAGTATGTGCATTAGTAAGTGATGGTGATGGAAGACCGTAGTATCTGCCGCAGTAATTAGCTTGTGCAGGAAGCACGTACATGAATGGTCCCCTGGCCCCTGTGGAACAAACAACGGATTAATGTCCTATTAATAACACGTATAAACATACTTCGTTCTTCACTCTTATACAATCACAACAAACAAAACCCGTGCACCCTTTCTCCACAAATAAGTCCCACATTCTTATCGATTAAAAAACCGCTCGCAGTGTGCTGCGCGCGACGTTAGCTAACTATAGGGGTAGCGCTATTTGCCTCTGAGGTCACGCCCGCCGATAACGTTGAGCTAGGCAAAACAGACTGTTGGCATTTGTTGGCCAATTGGCCAATGCCTCGGGGGTCACTGAGAATATATATATGTTTGTATCCAGCTTCAGTTTATACACAACTGAGCTGGCTACAATAATTCATTAAAATCAAAACACACACTGTTTTCCGAACATGTCAGTAATGGTTGATAAAATATGGTAATACACACATCCCTTTGTGCAGCCCAGGTAATTAAGAGTTGCCCGATAGATAAACTCAAGTATGTAATAAAACCAGATTAGTTACAAAAATAACAATGCTCTTATCCTCAGTATTTACACAATAGCAATACTCTTTAAAGTAATTACTATTTGCAGACCAAGTGAGAATTTTTTAGTATACCAATTTGCAATGTAGAAAAATTTCTGGACACAATGACAAGGGGTGTTAGAGACGCCAGCATATATAGTAGATAACTTCTGCAGGTGTGCAAAGTGCGGGTCCAAACGTGCAGTTGAGTAACGTAATCACGACGTTAGGACCTCGAGAAGTTGTCTCTCTGGCATCTTGTGATAAAAGAAGCTACGAAAGCTGTTGCAACACTCTGGCGATCAGTCGAACGACCAGAGTTCGCGGTTCTAGACGCATTCGGTCACATGAAAGGCGAAGGTCGCTTTCCTGTGTGTCTGGTTTCTCTCTGACTCAAAGACTCAGGGAACTCTGTCGCCACCCACAAGAAAGGAGAAATTAAAAGACCTTTTAGCATGGTGCCGATGCACACGTGCAAGGGGTGGAGTTTTTAGCCTGTCCAACGTAAGAGTTCTTCTTCTTCTTCCTCGTTAGTCCTGAAAAGGACGGTGGTTGCGTTGTGTCTGTTTACGCCTAAGCTGTGATATCTGCACCTTTCGGTCGACACATCCGACTTCTGCACGGCATTTTTTAGGACCGGGTTTGCCTTCCCATTGCGATCCACACTCGCTCAGCCAGACTGCACTGCTGCAGACTGTTTCCAGGACCACCACGTGGAGGTGGAGTGCGGTCTTGACCAGCTCTGATTCGCTGGTCCTGACGCAGGCAGTCAAGCTATGAGTCGCTGACTGCGTTCTCTATTGCTGCGTCTTTGGGTCCCAAACGTAAGAGTGACAAGACTAACACTAGAAATAGAGTTTGTTGGAGCTATTACAAAGGAAAATTAGAGGAGACAAAATAGAGGATAAGACGGGACCGAAGACGCATCAACAGTGAGGAATGCAGTAAGCGACCCATAGCTTGACTGCTTGCGTCAGGGTCAGCGAACCAGAGCTGACCAAGACCCTACTCCACCTCCAAGTAGTGGTCCTGGAAACAGGCTGCATCACTGCAATCTGGCTGAGAGAGTATGGATCGAAGAGGGAAGGCTAACTCGGTCCCAAAAATGCCATGCCGAAAACAGATGTGTCAGGCCGAAAGGCGCAGCTTTGCTGTAAACTGTGACACAACGTAACAAACGTCCTTTTTAGGACGAAGCAGAAGAAGAAGAAGAAGAGGATAAGACAGAGGCGGACCACTCGGCTAAAAGTGATATCGATTCACATTCATTTCGTGACAGCTTCCTGTCACTGAAAATAAAGATCTTGGAAATCAACACTTGATTAATGATGAAAAGCGTCTGCAGTGAAAGGACCTGAATTAGATAAGTAATAGTTACCTTGAAGAAACAAGATCCAGAAGTCATCAATGGCTAATAATGATGAACAAAGACATTGACACTATCATTTTTCAATTTGTGATTTTGTAAAATATATATCTGCAATCTTTACCAAAGTTCTATTTCTAATAATTAAAGTGTACAGATATGTTATCAATCGCAGTTGATTGATTTATGTAAATTCCAGTTTCTGTTCGAAATGTTGTTATTGAATGGAAATTAAGAGAATTATTTAATATTTTAAATTGGTAGGCATTAATTAATACGAGCTAAATTTCACATAAACTATTAATAGAGTCACCCTCGGAGAATAAGATAGGTCTAGCGAGAAGGTGACTTACTTCACAGCTCTCTTCTACAGCTACCATCTAGAACTGTGCAGTTAAATACTTGCCTTATCCTGTGCCATCCACTAGTTCACTAGCTCTCTTCTCCATTTCTGGGAACTACGGTATATCTATTATTTTATACCCATTTCGCCACAGTCGTCACGGATGGTCCTGGGTTCGAGTCCTGGGTAAGCCACTCACGTCTGTGGTTTTTCTGTTGTCTAGTTTTCTACTTCTTTATTTCTTACGAGTGCCAGAAAACATACCTTTATGTTTGTCTAATATTTATTAACATCTTTACTACACCTTTCGCATGGACGTTTTCGGTCCAAAAGATCAGTCCTTCCTGGATTCCCTTGATTGTCTCTTTCCTGCTCCGCCACTGTAAACCACAAATATTCTTCACCAATCCTTCCACAAAGGAATACAATTTTCCCCATTTTCGCTTAGACGTCCATTCGAATTTCGTGACCAACTACCGCAGATGTTTACTGCTCATAAAGTCATAGAAATAGCCTTGTGGTAGCCTTGTCTAAAAAATTGTTTTTCCTCTCCGGCCATTTTTTCCCTCCCCAGCATTCGCCTTTAAGATCAAGCTTCATTTTCTAAATTACTGCAACCTACCCTCCATCCACCCTCTCTAGTGACTTCTATCGACGAAGGAAAACGCAGTTTTACCTAGACGTTGCTAAAAATCTGACGGAGGGAGGGAGGATGAGGATGAAGTGGGCCTGCTTGAAGCGTTAAAAAAAAAGCTTTTAATAACAACAGAAAAAAAACACAATGCTGACCTCTCGACGGCCTTTACCCAACACGACCCTTGACCGCAGCTTTCTCGGCCTCACATAATCTTCTTTCTCCAATGCCCACCCCCCTTTTCATCATCTTCCCCATCCCCTTACACTTTCCCGCAATGACCAGGATCCAAACATCGGACTGGTTACTGTTCAGATGTACTCATCACTGGTGACCATTGGCGAGGGAGAAGGCAGGGCGTTCCTTGTAACAGTTCTCTCGTCCACTGACCTATTTATTTTTTTCTATTCCTTTCCTTTGTACGCATTGTTAGTGTTGTCTTTTTAACGTGTATTGAGTAGTCTGTCCTGAAGTTCCAGCACTTTGTCATACATCTGCCTCAGGGTGTCTGTCTTTGCGTTTCCGAATTCGAAGTCAATATGGAAAAATGGGACGCATCTCATGAAAAGGGAATAAAATAAATAAAAAAAAGTTACAGAAACGCTAGGAATAAATAAATAAATAATGTATGAGGTCAAATATTTTGGTCATATGTTGAAACGTAACACGTTGTTGACAACTATAATGTCAGGACAAGCTGAAGGCACACTTCTTCAAGGACTATGCCTAGTGGCGTAGGAGATCATGTCTATACACAACTTCCTGTCTCCAGTACAATTTATCAATTCTACTGTTGACCTCTTTCTGTGCCACATGGCAAACTGTGCAGTATTTGCTCTCTTTGTCTTCCCCCATCTCTTTTTCCGTCAATCTTACCTGTTGTTACGATATATTCCAGCTTTCCTGTTCTCATAACACACCTAAAAAAGTGGATTGCTTCTTTCTAACTTTTAAAAAAAGTTTCCTTTGCGCATTGACCTCTTTCAGGACATCCTCATTACTCTTTCTGGCTGTCCATGGTATTTTTAACATTCTTCTGTAAAACCACATCTCTGTGGCCTCTAGTGTCTTCCCTACTTGTTTACTAATTGTCCATGGCTCACTCCCATATGTCAGGATTGGTTCTATATAACACTGGAGAACTGTCTTTCTTATTTCTAATAACAAAGAATTGTTGCATAAAAAACTCTTCATTTTATAGAATGCCGTGTTTGCCTGAGCTATTCTGCTCTTCATGTCAGAGATGCATCTTCCATCCGTTGTTATTAATGTGCCCAGGTATTTGAATTTATTGACCTGTTTAAAACTGTTAGGGACCTCAAGACGCAGCAATAGAGACCGCAGTCAGCGACTCATAGCTTGACTGCCTGCGTCAGGACCAGCGAACCAGAGCTGGTCAAGACCGCACTCCACCTCCACGTGGTGGTCCTGGAAACAGTCTGCAGCTGTGCAGGCTGGCTGAGCGAGTGTGGATCGAAATGGGAAGGCAAACCCGGTCCTAAAAAATGCCGTGCAGAAGTCGGATGTGTCGACCGAAAGGTGCAGATATCACAGCTACGTTGTAAACAGACACAACGCAACCACCGTCCTTTTCAGGGCGAACGAAGAAGAAGAAGAAGAAAAAACTGTTCCATTTACTTTGATAGTACATTCTGGGGACGACCATTACTTCTGTCTTTTTGCTATTAAGGCTGAATAATCATGAAGGCACACTACAAGAGGAACACAGAGCTTAATGGAAGATAAATGGGAACATCAAAAGATGGAAAGGAAATTATATCAGAGAACTGTGATGACATTTGTTCGTCCTCTTTTCCTTGTTTGCTATCCTCGCCGTCAGGTTACTCGACTAACCCTTCTCCAGCTCCTTATTTTCATTATTTTGTGTACGCTTTCATTGATCGAGGTTATCTTGTCACGTCCACCCGGTTTATCTGACAGTTTGACTGGCATTTTTTTTTGGGTGTTTTTGTTTTGTAGCCAAATCGACGTGTTTGTTCGATAAATCGGTCGGCACATTCTGTGCATGCGGGTAGAAATTGTTAGATAAATAAAGATGGTAATGATATAATCAAGAATGGACCGTTTTCAAGTAAGGCCTACCATAAATGAGTTTTTGTCTATTCCTTTAGGCAGCCATTTTGCACGGTAAACTAGTCATTGTCAAATTGAGTTGACCTGGGTCATTCTTCTTGTTTGTACTTTAAATAAAGATTCTTACATATGACATTAACTCATATATGTCAAGACAATACTATTGTATGGCTCTGAAACATGGAGAACAACAAAAACAACAACCAAAAAACTACAGACTTTCATAAACGGGTGCTTGCGTAGAGTAGAAGGACTAAAATGGTATGACATGGTTACCAATATCGAATTGATGACAAGAACCAGACAAGTGCCAGTGGAACAAGAGATGAGAAGAAGACGATGGCGATGGATAGGACACACACTGAGGAAACCTGTTGATAGTCCTTGTTCTGGAACCCCCAGGGCAAGAGAGGCAGAGGTAGACCAAGAAGCACATGGAGAAGAGAGCTGGAAACAGAGGTGAAAATGATGAGGAGAACATGAAAGGAACTTGAGATGATGGCACGTGACAGGAGGACTTGGTATGTGTTTGTTGAAGGCCTATGCTCCTTGGGAGCGAAGGGTAATGAATGAATGAATGCACGAATAATACACACCATTAAATTAAAAATAATACGGCAGAGAATATACAATTTTATTATGCGCTTCAGAGGTGGGGGGATACCGGTTTGAGTTAAAAAAAAAAGAAGAGTTGCCTCGTTTTGGCCAGGTAAGCACCGTTCTATTGAAACACATGGTCCATCGGTTATATTAGGGAACATGTCAAAACATAAAAGGCCTTGTGCTGTTATACAATATAGAATTTAAACATGGGGCACGATTTACATTACTTAAACGTTAACTAGTCGTTCGATTCGCAGAGTGGTTAGAGTGCTGGCCTCTCGCAGACAAGGTATCGGGTTCGAAATTCGGTGGCGTCACGCCCCAGTCTACCCTGCTGTAAATGGCTACCTGAGTTAAGGAAGGACAAGGCAGCGAGGAGGAAACTGGTCCCCCTACATCTCGAAGCTGGACTGAGTATTGTGAAGTCTCTAACATTTCACTCCCTTACCGCAGGTCTGCTGAAACCAGCGCTCTAACCATACTGCAAATTAAACGGTCCCAACCCGCAAAGTATAACTAAAATAGAAATTTCTTTTCAACAAGAAAAAAAAAATTAATAACGATGTTCTTTCCAATAATCCCCAACCATCTGCCTGACCGTTCCATTTTTTGTGCGGTCAATGCTCGCTGGACCTTAAGAACGGACAAAAGAAACGGACCAACAGCCTACTAGTTCCCCAACATTATAGGGCATTATGCAAACAATATAATTTTCTCGCCTCACAATCACATACCCGCCTTCCCGCCGGTCATATCTGATTCTAGCGATCTATTCTAGCGTGTTGGTTGCTAGTTTCACAACTGCCGTGGCAGTAAGAGCTTTTTTTTTTCCATGTCTGTGTGTCCTTTGACCTCGATTTCGTTTCCTTTATTGATTGAAGAGAGAGAGAGAGGGGGGGGGGGGGGGGGGGTGGGGGGGGGGAGGGGGGGGGGGGGGGGGGAGGGGGGGGGGTGGGGGGAGAGAGAGAGAGAGAGAGGTGAGAGGGGTATAAAGAGAGATGAGAGATAGAGAGATAGAGATAGAGAGAGAGAGAGATAGAGAGATAACGAATAAACAGATATTAGATTCAAAGCTATGAGATAGATATAGATAGATAGATAGATAGATAGATAGATAGATAGATAGATAGATAGATAGATAGATAGATAGATAGATAGATAGATAGATAGATAGATAGATAGATAGATAGATAGATTAGACAGACAGACATATATATCGATAGATAGATAGATAGACAGACAGACAGACAAGATAGATAGATAGATAGATAGATAGATAGATAGATAGATAGATAGATAGGTAGGTAGGTAGGTTGGTTGGTAGGTAGGTAGGTAGACAGACAGACAGACAGACAGACAGACAGATAGATAGATAGATAGATAGATAGATAGATAGATAGATAGATAGATAGATAGATAGATAGATAGATAGATAGATAGATAGATAACGAACGAACGAACAAACGAACGAACTAACTTTATTTTCAAAGGGTGGAGAATTGGTCACGCAGTCCCGTCTAACATTCTGCCCTTGCATTTTCTCGTGTGTTATACTGTATACATTTATTCTCACATGCATTTGAAGTAGTAATGCTTAAAACATGTAACAGTACAGTAATTCTGCCAATGTCAAACAGATACTAGGCTGGCCATACTGCGGTTGCCGTCACACAGTTATGCGGCTCTCATTACGTGCCCGAAATTATATATAAACTAGCAACAACCCGTCAAAATTGACAGGATTTTAATTGCAGCCATCTTATCATTTTGATCCAGAATAATAAGTCTGCAATACTTTAAATTAAAATTTTGTGTAGAAGAAACAATCAAAAAACTTACATTTTAAGGTTATTTTTAAGAAAATGATGAGTTAAATCCGTTTCCCGAATGAAGCTGGACAGAAGAGTATCTTGATTGTCTGTTGAATTAATCTGCATCTCCGCACCTTCTTGTCTCCAGTTCATGTACTGTTTATCAATTGTGTTGTTGGCTTCTTTCCATAATCAAATTGTTCATGCCTTGCGCACTTTTCTATTTTCAGGAGATTACATATAAGGGAAACAATACAATTATTGTCTAACTTTCAACCACAGTTGCACCCCTTAGCTGTGGTTGAAAGTTAATGTACTCTCTCGAAAATAGAAAAGTGCGCAAATGACGGTGTGCATGATGTGACCGACCGACGTACTTACGGCGGGAATTGTGGTATTGGATTGGATTTGGCTGAATAACATTTTTTTTTTTTACAAAGAAAGAGTATTTTGCATTTTAAACTATAGAGATATTACAGAAACAGTATTTAGACGGTGAGATACCAGTGACATTCATCTGTAAGGGGGTTTTTGTTTTGAAATTGTTACATTTAAAAAAAAATTGAATTTTCGCCTCGCTTTGACGAGACGCGCTTAGTTTAGTTTTGACACGATGGCTGTAATATTAGCACGCGTATCCTTGTTCTAATAAGAATTGAAGTATCCCCCACACCCCCCCCCAACCACCCCCTTTCCAATTGAAATCCTGTTATCAGTCGATATTTGAAATTTGAGATTATTCAATGAAAATAACAGGTTTGCAACATCTTAGAGCTAGAGATGATGGCATCTCCATAAATAAACCCGTTCACGTGTTGTCTGTCAATCAAACTTGCATTCCGGATATTATCATTCTTTGAACTGATTGCACCTGTTGATAGTATTACAAGGCAGTGCTTAGTCTGGAATCCTCAGGAAAAGAGAGGTAGATTGGAGGAAAAAACATGGAGAAGAGAACTAGAGACATAAAGGACAGGGAGAATGCGGACATGGAAAGACCCTGAGCTGATGGCACGCGACAGTAGGAATGAGGGGGGGGGGGGGGGGGGGGTGAAGAAAAATGTATGAATGAATGATATTAGTACACAGTACGCACAGTGAACTGCTGACATTACATTACTTGCTAATAAATAATATTAGTACGCAAAGTGAACTACTGACATTACAATACTTGCTAATAAATGATATTAGTACACAGTACGCACAGTGAACTACTGACATTACATTACTTGCTAATACATGAAGTCCACACCCCCCCCCTCCCCACACACACATACATACATGGGGGTGGGGTGGGGGCTGAAGGAAAATGTATGAGTGAACGATATTGGTACGCAGTACGCAAAGTGAACTGCTGACATTACATTACTCGCTAATAAATGATATTAGTACACAGTACGTAAAGTGAACTACTGACATTACATTACTTGCTAATAACTGATATTAGTACACAGTACACAAAGTGAATTACTGACATTACAATACTTGCTAATAAATGACATGCCCCCCCTCCCACACACATACATACATTCATACATGGGATGCTGAAGGAAAATATATGAATGAATGATATTAGTACACAGTACGCACAGTGAACTAACAACATTACATTACTTGCTAATAAATGACGTGCACCCCCTCACCCAACACACATTGTTGTTCTTGTTTAACTAGGGCTGCTGAGCTTCTCACTCTTTTGCAGGCAATACTCAGTTGAAGACTCCTTGGTATTATCTACAATGTAGATCTAGGTTTTTCATGTGGCTTTTCTGCCATTCCGAAACATGCTGAGTTGAAGTCGTGAGCTGCAGTTTCTCCAGCTTGGCTTACATTTAAAGGATCGTAAACACAACGTATGAAAAGAAAAAAAGAAACGCCTACCCCAACCCGTAAATTAATCACTGATTTTCATCTTTTTCTCCATTATTTTTGGCTACCGTCATCATCACACACTGGACGCATTACTTTTCGGCCTTGGATAAAAATCCACTGAAATAGTGTCATTTTCTTTCTGCTGGGTTCCAAGAATTCTGTCATATCCTTCTTCTCTTCTGTCAATTTAACTTCAACCACACAGTAGTGGCGGCTCTATCCTATAGAATGGTTGGGCCAATCCCCACCAGGAGTTTAATAACCAAAGCCTTATTTTAATAGTGACATATAACAAGTCTTCGTAAATACAGGGTGTCCAAAAATTATCTTTACAACTTTGATACTAAATGAAATATATACTAACACACATAAAATTACTTAGAAATTTAGACACAGAAAACCCAAAAGTTAAAAAAAAAAAGATTTAAATTAATGAGTTCTAAACCTTCGTTGGACCTGTGTATCAGATTAAAAATAAAAATAAAAATAAACCACCCAACGTACTGTGCTTTCTCCTGTGGATTCATTGTCACTGACGGGAGGAATAATGATCTGAAGAAGAAAAATGAAGATGAGAAAACTTGTCAAAGCTTGGTATTCAGAAAAACGTAATGAGTTTCTCTGTAAAATGGGACAACCCCAGTATTTCTATACTTCCTGGTTGATTTTTTTTTTTTTTTAAATATATTGGATAAAAGTTGCAAAGATAATTTTGGAACACCCTGTTTATTATGTGTGTGTGTGTGTGTGTGTGTGTGTGTGTGTGTGTGTGTTGATTCTACGTTGGAGTTTTCTCAAGCTCTCACTCTCACTATTTCTCTCTCCAACTCCTATTTCCTTCGTCTACCGATTCTTTCTTAATCGCGGGATGAATGAGGGCCATCGCCAAGAAGGCGAAATATTTTAAAGTATTTTACGCTCCACAAATGTAGACGTCACAATGCTGTGAAAATATGCTTAAATGAGCGTGCGCAGACTATCCCGATGGCGATACTTTTGTAACTGTCGAAAAGTCGGGTATTTTTTATAAATAAATTTTTTTTTTTTTAAACAAAACGCCATCAGACGATGGAAAGGAAATTATACCTTTATAACAGGTAATCAGCTCCGAGTAAAAGTCCTTGTAATTGTTTAATTTTGTCGCCGGGTAACAATTAAAGATTGTTATCTTTTTATTGTAATCTTAACAATGAATAACCTATATTCTACAGTTTTTGTTGTGTATGATATTGTTGGATTAAACTCTTGTTGTGTTATATGCTCGTGCACGTAAGCTCACGTGAAACCACTCGATTGTTTATAGATATCCCCACCAGCCAAACAGCACTGGTGCCGCCACTAACATACAATCCTGGCTTGGGCCAAAATATTAATGTCCACGTGTTCTTTTTTTCTCTCACTGGCTCTTTCTGACCAGAAATAGAGCTTCGTTGGGTCATTGCCCCGGCCGTGACCCCCGCAGGGAAAAAAAAAACAAACTAACTAACATTGACCAATACTGTTTGCAGGCGTGCCCGTCAGACATGCACTCACAGCCTGTTACAGTCATACTGCTGGAATCCGCGCCAGTAAAAATCCTTATCTCCGTTTGCCGCTGGCACTCTGTGGGAACTGTCACTACGAATGAAGCTTAAGTTTGCACCAAAAATAGTAGCAGTGACATGTAACTCGAAGGCTCTAATGACCCCGGATAATAAACTCTGGTTGTAGATAGTGCAACGCAGACTTGTTATGTAAAACTTATTTAAGGGTCATATTGCGCAACTTTCGAGTAGTTCGACCTCGAGACTTGTATTTTGTCCCCTCACTCGATGTCATGTCCTTACGCAACCTAAAACGTTCCGACCAATAGCAGAATCACGTATGACAGAATTGGCGTTTCAGTTCTGAATGTTGAAAAGCCTCCGCGCGGCAGATCTACGCTCTGATTGGTTTGTTAATTTTAGCGTCACATGAAATGCCAGTTTTGCATATATGCATTGAAATATATGATAGGGGTCAGTAGCTATCTTAAGTATTTTCACAACGCCAGCGCGCAGTTGGATTATGAAATCGTGTACAGACTTAACTTCATTGCCTTGATGCATTCAGCAGCAGAGGTCCTACTTTCTGCTTCTCAGCACTGTTACTAAGGTAAACAAAACAAGATCACGTGTTCCTTATTGTAGTACGACAGTGTGTCGTCACTGAAGTGGAAGAAAACATGCTTCAGTCTATACTTTTTACAATCGTCCCTGGACTTGGGCGAGGGACACGTGCGTTTATGTAAATTGTTAAAGTGTACTTTCAGTACTACATGCGCGTTGTAATGTGTAGGCATGTGCTTGTTTCTACTACAGGTAAAAGGTAGTCCCGTAGTATATTCTGCTGTAGGGGAGTAAAGAGAGACATCACCATTCTAGGTCCAGCTTTAGGAGGTGGGGTGGCCAATTCCCTTTCTCCCTGCCTTTGCCATCCATAACTCAAGAGCATAGTCAGATAGGTTTTACCGTTGAGATTATTTAACACTGTCTTTAGCTGACTTGTCCACATTGTTGTTGAGGTTTTGAAGGCTTAAAACGTTTCAGGATGAGGGAAAGAAATTGGCCTAATGCCCAACCCTCCCTAGGCGCCTTTTATGACACGCGTGTGATGTTTATAGTGTTTCTGTTCTATACCTCCTTGTCGGGCCCCGTTAACGCACAAGTGAAAAATCTCGACAAACACTAGTGGAACTTGAGGTGAGGCGAGGACACAGGCATTGTATAGGACACACAGTAGGAAAACCAGTTTACAGCACTACAAGGCAGTCACAGAGAGCTCTACGAAGGAGACCGTAAAACGCAAGGAGAAAAGCACTGGAGACAGACATAAAATGAATTACTAAACAACTTTAACTCTTTGACTCCTTAACAACGCTCAGAGCGTTGGTCAGATTTGACACCCGGGCCAAAACAACTCTCTGAGCGTTGTTTTTAGTCTATCACGAATTAAAATTACGGCACAGGGTGGAAAATAATTGCGGAGTCAAAGAGTTAAAAGACATTGAGCGGATCGCACTGGGCAGAAGGGATATTGTGTGTTTTTTTTTTTTTGGTTTTTTTATTTGAGAAATTAGTTCGATTGCCAAAGTGGTTAGAGCGCTGGTCTCCCGCGGCAAACGGTGCCGGGTTCGAATCACGGTATCGTCACGGTCTAGTCTACCCAGATGAAAATGGGTACCTGATACATCCCTTGAGTTAGGGAATTAAAGTTCAGCGAGGAAGAGAACTGGTCGATCCCCCCCCCCCCCACACCTCTCGATGCTGGACCTAGTGAAGTCTCTTACACTTCACTCCCCTGCTGCAGTATCTGCTATGGGACTACCTTGACCTTTTACTCCACAAGAAGTTCAAAAGGTATTAGATGACTATTTAGTATTAGTACTCTACTAAATTTGTTTGAATCACTTTTAGAATTTCGAGTTCTTTGCCGCAGGAAAAAAGTTTGTCTCCAGAACTTTGTCGTTAGTAATGGTCTCAGTTCGGTCTACTTTCATTTCTTGTAGGTTTCATTTTTCACATTCATTCAATTTTCTTTTACGCTCTTTCAGATGGGATTGGGGGGGGGGGGGGGGCAAGTTCTGCATCTGGGCCCTTGCACGAAGCATGTACCAAAAGCGCGCGGCATGTGTTTTTGCAGGGGTGGGGCTGACAACCTCGTCATATAAAGCAAATTGTTACAGATTACCCCCCCCCCCTTTTTTGCAATACAATATCTTCTTTTTCCTCGTTCGCCCTGAAAGGACGTTGGTTGCGTTCACATCGTAGCTGCGATATTTACGCCTTTTGGCCGACACATCCGACTTCAGCACGGCATTTTTGGGGACCGGGTTTGCCTTCCCTCTTCCGATCCCTACTCACTCAGCCAGACTGCAAGTGATGCAGCCTGTTTCCAGGACCACCACCTGGAGGTGGAGTAGGGTCTTGGTCAGCTCTGGTTCGCTGACCCTGACGCAAGCAGTCAAGCTATGGGTCGCTGACTGCATTCATCACTTTTGCTGCGTCTACTTACAAGATTGAATCTATACCTGCAAATAAATACACTGTAACACAACATACACAAGTAAAACAAATATAAGAAAGACTGGTCATGTCAGCTGACAACACTGTGCTTAGAACCTGGTGTGTGTGGGGGGGGGGGGGGGACCCACACACTATCTGCAATAGAATATGAATACTTAGGTGCGAACTTCCTCCAGTCCTAAGGGTCTTTTATATTTGGACATGCGTCCTAATATAACCGACTAGGTTGAACGGGACGCGCCTCGCCAAAACGAGGCAAAATTTTATATTAAAAAAAAAAAAATCCTACAACTGAAAACATCAGTGGTGACTCTATGCCCTATAAGTTAGTTGCTTAGCCTTTACAGGAAATGGCAATCAACCCCTGCTTTTATTGGCTGTTTGTGATTTTTCTAGGCAATTTTTTTCATTCAGTAGTTTGCCATTGCTTTCTGAACGGTACGGCGCTTATACCATTGTTAAAAATCCACACAAAGCGATCTGCTACCAAACCGCCTGCAGCGGGTTTCGAACCTGGTATATCTGGATTATGAAACTGCGCTCATATCCATTAGGCTACAGACGCCTGTACTTGCAAAATATGCCCTATACGGAGCGAAAATTGAAATAAAGATGACGATAAAAGCAGATATCAGACTAATCCGTGATTAAAGGAGGAAAAACATTATGCAGCAGTTAAACAATAATTTTCCGTGCCTTAAATCAGTCGCGTCACGCGACAGTCTACACAGCTGTAAATGGGTGCCCGACTCTGCTCGTGAGTTAAGGAAGGAAAAGGCAGGGAGGATTGGAAATGGTCAACCCACGTCTCGAAGCTGGACCTAGTATAGTCGAGACTATACTTCACTCCCCTACGGCTGTATCTGATATGGGATTACCATTACCTTTTTTTAATGTTCGCTAATTTTCTAAAGTGTCATTTGCCAAATTGATGATATCACCTTTGCATCTTAAGTAGCACAGAGGCACCGTTGGTTGCGATCCTTCCAAGTAACAGCACAGAGAAATATTCATTATATAAATTTGGTCCTTCAGCCTTAAAAAATAGCTTATAATAAAAGAAACAGAGCATGGATTAAAACGTATGTCAACAGAATTTAACGAAAGCAATGTTTTCTGCTTGTATGCCTAAATTGTAAGCTTTCACGTTGATAGTAAAAGCTTACTGTATTATACCCGCTTTCTTCAATGAAACGTGTGCTGTATTTCTTGGAAAAACATTAAGAGGCAGACTGCGTAATGACCTAAATTTTAAATTCCATTCATGTTATATTACGTTACCAAAACGAACGAACAGATGGACAAAAGGATAGCGAGAAGGGAGAGGCAGAAAGCCGAACATTAAACACGCGTCGCGCGATACACAATTACTACTATCACGCGTGTTAGGCTCCAAGCACTAACTTTTTTTTTCAGACGGACAGTGATAAAATACACTACCCTTTCCAGACGTTAGGTTTTAAAATCATAAAAAAACGCTTTTTAGGAAAGAAACAATAGATGGGTTTACGGTTGAAAACATACAGTACCTTCAGACAGTTCATATACTTCGAAACAGGAGGTAGAAAATACATATTTTGAACGCAGCCACGTAGCTCTTTTAAAGTGGGAAAATTGGGTTCCTTAGGGCTTGCTGACAAATAATATGTAAAACGTTACGCCAATAGTCCAGGAATTAATAAATTATACCCAAAATAAAATAGTGAGGCTGCCTGACAGCATGAAATCATTTCTGCTCATAAAATTTTTATAACGTGTTTGAAAAAAACCTTACGTTACATAAATAGCCTACCATGTAAACTCCAAATTGATTGGAGCGCAACAAATGAAAGCCTAACCACGATTGGTCGAACTATAAATACTATCTTTCGTTGTTAGGGGAAACGGGAAAAGGTAACATTTTTTCAAACACTTGTCGAAACGTGGCTCATTGGCCAGTCTCGCTGATATACACACTTGGGAGCGTTAGTTCGAGACCACTTGTTTTAAATGCGTCTTGATACAAGGGAACAGTGCGTTGAAGGCCAGCTCATAATTGTGTTTTCCCTCTCTGTTAAATAAAAGCCTGGAACATAGGCAGATGGAAATTTGTGCCAGTTTGTGCCAGAATTCATTGCTAATCAACGTATCTGTGTTTATTCGTATGAATTGTGGTAAGCTTGAACCATTCAATATCTTTTAATGAAAATTGAATGTGAATTGTTGATTTATGCCTGTATATATATGTGTAGTTCAGTGGCAAATGTGAGGTAAAGCCTGTAATGCTCCAGCCTGAACAGAGGGTGTCGGAGGGTAGTAAAACGGCATGGAATGGCCAAATAGTACACTGACACCTGGATGATTGATTAGACAGAACTAATGCTGGAAGTGCAGAGGCGTAGTGACCATAATGGAGGACTGCAGTGGTATACAGACATATTCACGATGGACGCTGCTGTTGCTTAACCGCTGCCTGAAAGCATTGTTTTGTTGGGTATTGGGATCAGTGTAACAAAAACGAAAACATAAAATAGTTATGAAGAAGGAAGTGTTCCTTCTAGATTTTCAGGGGGCAGTGGTTTTTGATGGCTAGTGTGCCGCACCTAGTCAGAGCTTTGCTGAATCCAGTGTCGGACAGCATACTCCTTGGTCCTTTTAGCTATCAGTGAGGTGTCTCCAGAGCCCAGAGGAGAATTCGAGCAGAGGAGTCCTTTCCTGCCGCCATCACGCCAGATAAGCTAACTTGGCCAGCTGAGCTCAACATTATGTCCCCTCATCTTGAACTGACATTGTAAAATTAACATTAAGAGGGGAATTTACTTGTCTTAAAATCAGGAACTGTAAACATCTCCAATACTAGTCCCTAAAGACAAACTATTGAAGTCATGATGACAAATACCAACAGAGCTTGAACAAAACAAAACCAGTATTACCTCATTTTACTACTAACTAAGACACAATCGAAAATTTGGTTAATAAAATTTGTCCTACAGAATTCATAAAATTACATTTGTAATAATTGTCCTTAAAAATTGATTGTCTGCATTCCTGGTTCCTTGTATTTGAATAGGACACAAACGTAATATCATCCCAGCCACTGCACTACTTATTGATATATTTTGAAACGTTACGTGTGACTTCTTTTAAGATATTCTCATAGAGTCGTTAATGTATGTGGAGTGTCACAGTGTTGTTAAGGTAGTGGATTAAAATTAAATTGTTTATTCATGTCTGAAGTTGTGACTTACACTTCACCATACCTCATACCCTAGGACACCTACCGTAGGCATCACACTATTCGCAGATGAATTATTATGATTAATTATGACTGGATATAGGGATAAGTTGGTTCGCAAGTAAGGTTATCCTATACTTAATCCTCTTAATAGAAATAGATACCATCACAGACTGGATCTCAGGTCGTAACACTAAGTTCCCTATAAGTATTTATAACATCCCACTTCACCACATATATTGGGGTCTCGCTCCCGGGATTTTGAATCTTTCCCTATTAAAAATATTGGGGGTAATTCACTTCAGGGAATATAAGAATTAAAAGGTATCCTTGGGTGGAATTAAATAAGGTTGAGCTCACGGTGCCTGTGTTGTCCATTAGATATATAGATAGAAATTGAAGTGTTTGGTAGACATTATAAAAATTTACCTGATAGACAATGGCGGACCTGGCCAAATTTCGATCTGCTGCGGTTCAGACTGCAAAAGAGTTAGGATTAGATGGGCTAGTTGTGGTTTTCCTATGTCACACGGATGTGACAAATGTATTGAATATGCGGAAGAAAGAAGAAGGTTTGAAGCCGAAAGAAAGAAAGTAGAGGGCTGACAAAGAAATAAGAAGTTACAGTTTGAGGCTGAGGCTGAGACTAAGAGGTTGCAAGCTGAGGCTGAGACTAAGAGGTTGCAGATTGAGGCTGAGGCTAAGAAATTGGAAGCCGAGGAAAGAAGACAGGCTGCAGAAAGAGAAGAGAAGAAATTAGCTGCAGAAAGGGAAGAGAAGAAATTAGCTGCAGAGAGGGAAGCAGAAAAGGAGGAGAAGAGATTACAAAGGGCACATGAGTTACGACTAAGGGAGTTTGAGTTTCAAGGCCATGCTCCTGAAAATGGTGCCAGTCCCTTTGCCTCTGATGCTACGGTTACTCAAGGAGCCTCAACCTCAGCTATGAACTTTCATGTAGATCATTTTGTTGAGAAAGACGATGATATAGAGAGCTACCTAAATAGGTATGAACTATTAGCTACCACGTATGGGTTAGAGAGAGAAAGGTGGAGCTTAAAGTTATCTCAGGGACTTCGTGGGGCGCTTATGAAGTTTTTGCAAAAATGAGCAGAGGTGATCAGGAAAATTATGACATGCTAAAGCAGGCTCTTTTGTTAAGGTATGAAAAGAATGCAGAATTTTATAGGAAAAAATTTAGGAATGCTAAACTACTGTCAGGTGAAACCTATCACCAGTTCTCTGCACGAATAGAGACATACTTGGAGAATGGACTTCTCTGGGGAAAACCCAAGATCTTAAGGAAATGGTCCTTATAGAGCAACTAAGAGAGTCCATGGCTCCAGACCTGAGAAAGTTTCTCATGGAACAAGGTGCAGAGAGGCTGGATGCGTTGCTAAATGTTGCTGAAAGGTATCAAGCAGCTCAAGCAGAGGTAACAGGTAATAAAAAGAAACAGGTGGACAACTTTAGGGCACCACAGAACTTTAATAAATTTGATCCTAAGGATCAAAATAAAGGTAAGCACCAATTTGATAGGCCACGGTATGACAATAAACATAAATTCCCACAATTCGATGAAAGGAAATATGATGAAAGAAAATCTTTCAACCAAGGAAAAAGGTGGTGTAAAAATTGTAAGATGAACAATCATGACACTGACCATTGCAGAAGGAAACCTGTGTATATGGCAACCCTTCAGGTCAGGTCGACCTCAAGACAGGAGGAGGATATTATGTTAGATACCACTCCAGAAGAGATGAGGAAGGCACAGGCTGGGGATAAAACACTCAAGCCTTGTTTCAGAAAATTGTCAACTTGTCATACAACTCCAGGCAAGGGAGATTTTTACATGAAAAACAAGTTGATGGTTAGGGGAAGGCCGGCCCGGGAACTAGATCCCATGGTCACAGGACAGCTGGTCTTCCAAAACCAGATACAGGAAGAATTAATATGGAGCTACATGTGAAACCAGATGGGGACCAGTTGAGAAGATAGGTATCCCTGATTCAAAAGGTGGCTCACAATTATTATTGGCCAGCAAGATGGGACCCATTGAGAATTTTGTAGAAAGCTTTAGCATAGCACATGAGGGACACCACAGTGGGAACATGGATCAGGACCTGGACACGCCCCGTGGGCAAAATTAGGCTGGATAATAGAAAGAGAAAAATAGATTTGTTAAAGTGGACAAGTGGAATGGGAAGCCCCTTCTCACGGACAAGCTTCACTTACCTGTTTTACCATGGCCACTATGCGGAGAGTGCAAAAAGATGTCTGCCCCCAGGATAAGCCGACAATCCCTCAATCGGACTTAAACAAACCGGAGGAAGAGGATGTAGAGAGGAAATCTCTCATCAAGAATTTTAAGTGGGGAGGAAACCACAGGAAAAGAAAAATTGGTAGCGGTCGTTTTGTGAATGATAATTCTGGGAGGAAAAATAATCACTATAAAGCTTCGAGTGGAAGAGACCATACCGGTGCATGGACAAATAGGTCCACACAATTAAAGGTCCATATGTAGCTTTGTTAAGAACGTGGACTGATGAAAAGGCAGAGGAAAACATTACATCTTCATACCAATATGTGAATGAGCTGACCACTCGTTTAAAACCTGGCTGGAAACTTGCCAATGAACATTTGAAACAAGCCAGGAAGAAACATGCTGCCTATTTTAACAGGAAGGCGAAAGACAGAAATTTGGCTGTGGGAGAGAAAGTACTGCTTCTTTTGCCCGGGAGTCAGAATAAGTTACAAATTGGATGGCAGGGTCCATATACAGTTTTAGAGAAGGTGTCTAGAACAAATTATAAGATAGATAAGAAGGGGAAAGAAAAAATCTATCATGTGAATCTCCTGAAGAAATATTTGGAAAGAGAACATCAGGAAGAGACACACTTGTTGACCTTGTCCATCGCCATGGAGATGAAACAGGAACCACTTTCATCATTTGAATATCCATTACACCCCTGTGAGACAGCAGCACAGGTGAAAATCAGTACACATTTAACGAAAACTCAGAAAGAGAGAGTGCAACAGGTTCTAAATAATCATGCAGAGGTGTTAACAGACCGACCAGGGCATACAAACCTATTGGAATATGATATGAAACTGATAGACCCCACACCTGTCTGTATGAAACCATATTCGATTCCGTTTGCTAAGGAGAAGCTTTGAAGGAAGAGATAGACTATCTGTTGAAGGAAGGAATTATTTCGCACAGTGAGTCTTCGTATAGTTCCGGGGTGGTACTCTTAAGGAAGCCCTCTGGAGAACATAGACTCTGTATAGATTACAGGAGACTGAATGCTATTACAGAAGGACAGGTGGATCCATTGCCGGATACAAATCAGCTGTTTGCCAGACTAAAAGCTAAATATTTCTCAAAAGTGGATCTGAGTAAAGGATACTATCAGATTCCAGTAAAGCCTGAGGTTAGACCATACCTAGCTTTTAGTACCTCAGAAGGACACTATGAGTTTAATAGATTGCCATTTGGATTGAAGAATGCGCCTAGTGTCTTCTCTAGAATGATGAGAAAATTATTGGATCTTCTGAATAATCCCTGTATAACAAATTTTATGGATGATATCCTTATAGCAACAGAAACATTTGAGGAACACATTGACTCTCTGAACATGCTGTTTGATCGACTTAGGGAGGCAAATTTAACAGCCCGACCAACCAAATGTTGCGTTGGATGTAAAGAATTGGAATTTTTGGGGACACACAGTTTATCAGGGAAACATGACCCCTGACCCAAAGAATTTAGAGAAACTACAGAAAGCCCCGAGACCACAAACCAAGAAGGACGTGAGATCCTTTGTCTCATTATGTGGTTTCTACCAGAAGTATATCAAAAACTTTAATTCCATATGTGCACCGTTTGCTGAATTGACACGTAAAGGACATCCAGATCGCATTACATGGACACCACAATGTGAAATGACTTACCAAGAATTGAAGGAAAAGCTCACAAGTAAACCCATTTTGAAATTACCTGACTTAAGTCAAGAATTCATAGTAAGGACGGATGCAAGTAATATTGGGTTAGGTGCAACTCTACTACAGAAATCAGATGCATTGGATGGGGAATTAAGCCCAGTGGCATATGCTAGCAGAAAGTTGAATAAAGCTGAAATCAACTACTCAACTAGCGAAAAAGAATGTCTTGCAGTAATATGGGCAATAAAAAAATTCAATATTTATCTATATGGGAAGGCATTTAAGTTGCAAACAGATCACAAACCTTTATCGTTTTTAGCACAGGCTAAGCATGAGAACTCTAGGTTACTCCGATGGTCTTTGCTTCTGGCTCCATATAATTTTAGCATTGAGTATATATCTGGAAAAACCAATTTGGGAGCTGATTTTTTAAGCCGCCATCCGTGTGATGAGAATCACCGTAAACCCCAGAAATAATAATAAATTTCTCTATGTGTATATAGAATAAAGGACTGACATATAATGTCTGTTTTAAGAGGGGAGGTGTCATGAAATATTCTAATCCACATATATAAATTATTAGGTAAATATGAAGCCTAACAAATAAAATTAATAAAGAAAAGAGCAATGGTAAAATAACAGTGCTGTCACAAAGAATGTACTCGAAATCCCCCTTGTTTTCTGCTTCGTCTGCAAATTGTAACGCTTTCACGTTGATATAAAAGCTTACTGTATTATTACCCGCCCTCTTCAATGAAACGTGTGCTGCATTTCTAAGAAAAACATTGAGAGACTGCGTAATGACCTAAATTAATCCTAACATTAATTATATTACGTTACCAAAACGAACGAACAGATGGACAAAAGGATAGCGAGAAGGGAGAGGCAGAAAGCCGAACATCAAACACGCGTCGCGCGATACACAATTACTACTATCACGCGTGTAAGTCTACAAGCACTAACTTTTTCAGACGGACAGTGATAAAATACACTACCCTTTCCCAGAGTTAGGTTTTAAAATCATAAAAAACGCTTATTAGGAAAGATAACAATAGATGGGTTTACGGTTGAAAACATAACAGTACCCAGACAGCATATCTTCGAAACAGGAGGTAGAAAATACATATTTTGAACGCAGCCACGTAGCTCTTTTAAAGTGGGAAAATTGGGTTCCTTAGGGCTTGCTGACAAATAATATGTAAAACGTTACGCCAATAGTCCAGGAATTAATAAATTATACCCAAAATAAAATAGTGAGGCTGCCTGACAGCATGAAATCATTTCTGCTCATAAAATTTTTTATAACGTGTTTGAAAAAAAAAACCTTACGTTACATAAATAGCCTACATGTAAACTCCAAATTGATTGGAGCGCAACAAATGAAAGCCTAACCACGATTGGTCGGGCTATAAATACTATCTTGGTTGTTAGGGGAGACGGGAAAAGATAACATTTTTTCAAACACTTGTCGAAACGTGGCTCATTGGCCAGTCTCGCTGATATACACACTTGGGGAGCGTTAGTTCGAGACCACTTGTTTAAATGATCTTGATAAAGCAACAGTGCGTTGAAGCCAGCTCATAATTGTGTTAAATAAAAGCCTGGAACATAGGCAGATGGAAATTTGTGCCAGTTTGTGCCAGAATTCATTGCTAATCAACGTATCTGTGTTTATTCGTATGAATTGTGGTAAGCTTGAACCATTCAATATCTTTTAATGAAAATTGAATGTGAATTGTTGATTTATGCCTGTATATATATGTGTAGTTCAGTGGCAAATGTGAGGTAAAGCCTGTAATGCTCCAGCCTGAACAGAGGGTGTCGGAGAGAAGTAAAACGGCATGGAATGGCCAAACAGTACACTGACACCTGGATGATTGACTAGAAAGAAATAATGCTGGAAGTGCAGAGGCGTAGTGACCATTAAGGATGGTAATACTGGTATAAAGTATTTCAGATGAAGCTGACTGTTGGCCTAACGCTCTGAACGCAATGTTTGTGATGTATTGTGATCAGTGTAAAAAGAAAATATAAATTAGTTATGAAGTAGAAGGTACATCCTTCTTGATTTCAGGGACAGTGGTCTTGATGGTACTGAGCAGCACCTAGTCAGAGCTTTGCTGAATCCAGTGTCGGACAGCATACTCCTTGGTCCTTTTAGCTATCAGTGAGGTGTCTCCAGAGCCCAGAGGAGAATTCGAGCAGAGGAGTCCTTTCCTGCCGCCATCACGCCAGATAAGCTAACTTGGCCAGCTGAGCTCAACATTATGTCCCCTCATCTTGAACTGACATTGTAAAATTAACATTAAGAGGGGAATTTACTTGTCTTAAAATCAGGAACTGTAAACATCTCCAATACTAGTCCCTAAAGACAAACTATTGAAGTCATGATGACAAATACCAACAGAGCTTGAACAAAACAAAACCAGTATTACCTCATTTTACTACTACACAACTGACACACATAGAACATTTGTAATAATTTATGTCACTACAATATTCATATTAAATACATTCTGTACATAACTTGTAATTTAAATTGATTGTGATTCCTGGTTCCTTTGTATTTGAATCAGGACACAAATACATTATTAACAGCACTGAATACATATTGTTATTTGAAACGTTACGAGTGACTTCTTTAAGATATTCTCATAGAGTGTTATATGTATGTGAGTGTCACAGTGTTGTTAAGAGTAGTGGATTAAATTAAATTGTTTATATGTCTGTTGTTGTGACTTACACTTCACCATACTCATACCCTAGACACATAACGTAGCATCACACTATTCCAGAATAATTCTGACTGAGATATAGAGATATGTGGTAGCAAGTAAGGTTATCTATAATACACTACTCTTAATAGATATAGATACCTTCACAGCTGATCTCAGTCAGTACACTAAGTCCCCTATAAATATTTATAACATCCCACTTCACCACAGTTCCTTCCCAAATATTGGCCAAAAGATTCAAATGTGCCGCTTGCCAGATTGAAAATGCGCTGTATGTAATTTAAATTGTTACGTTGCTGTGTCAAATTAAGAGTCATATGACAAATTTGTTTCCCGTCTTTTGTTTATGGCTAAAAACATCCGTTAATAAACTTCTTGTCACCGTTAGAAAAAGTTCATGTAAACACTCCCTTAAAAAAAACGCAGATACAGTAGTTCGTTTGGTACAACAAAATTGTACTGGTATATAAGTCATGTTGCGACAACCTGCTCTAACATTCACCGTAATCTTGACCTCGTTTCAGCAGGTCACTACGTTTAATTTGTGGGGGCATGATGAAAGACCTGGGAACTATTACTTTGAAGAGGAAAACACGGCTGAAAAGTATTCTTATTTTTTTCTCGTTACCTTCTGCCGTCGGGTGCAGTGGCGGACTAAGGGGGGGGGGGGGGGGGGGGGGGGGGGCGAGGGGGGGGGGGGGGGGGGGGGGGGGGGGCGTTTGGGGGGGGGTTTCCGCTCCGGATGACAGCGAAGATAAGGGTGTCATCGGGCACTTTCATGAAAGTACTTACTGTTAAAAATATACTTGCAAGTGTGTCAAAAGGTAGGATCCGCCCTCGGTACCACATACTTTGTACGCCTCTGGTTGGATGTACAGGTTTTCCTTCGGAGTTCAATGACTCTCAGAGTGAACATGCAATCACCCGTTAAGACAAACAGGTGACTAGCCCGTTGTGTGAAAACTATATGCGTGTATATGAATAGTTACATGTGTGCAGTGGGGGAGTTGGTTCCTGATGTTTACTTAAAGTCAACGAGGCTTAATACGTGATTGTTTTCGGGGGGAATGTTTTGGTGGAGGGTATAGGAAGACAAGAGCACGCAGGCCATGTGTCTAAATTACGTTTTTCTATCTTAACAAGCCAGTATCTCCTGTTAATTGCCATCCGATCAAGATATGTCCATGTTTTCCTTACCCCTGTCATTTCTGCCTTCAGTTCTCATCTCTTTATTCGCTTGTCATCATACAAACAACGCTGGTTATAAATCTGCAGATCTTTCTAGAAGAAAAAATGTCAGTCAACAAACCACTCATTTCGGCCTTCTCCGTGCTGCGTCATGAACATCCTTCATTGAGGATCTTTTTCCATCTTGGATGACCCAGTAGAATTTAGATTATTTACTCTAGTTTTTCTGTCCTTACGTGTTGACGTTTTTGTGGCTTAAAGTTTATGCACGATGGAGTAACCAACCCAGTGTCGGATTATCCATTGATCACTTTCACAAAGTGGCTTTAATTAGAGTCTGTCTGAGTACAGAGACAAGACACCAGTTTTTGAGAATGTCTGAGAAGATAGATTAAGATAAGAATTACAGTGAAGGTGGAAGGATGAGACTTATAGCTTCAAGGGTGAGAACCTAGATTGACTCTCCCTCGCCACTTGTGACTTATGTACTAGCTACTGTCTCACCATCTCTGACTACTAGAAAGGAGATAAGGTTAGACTAAATTATCCACAGACACCACTATACTGTCAAAGCATACAAGTACAGTATAGATAAACTGATCCAGTGTACATTTTATAGTTTATTAAACAACAAAATCAATACCACAGCAAACAACAATAACGCGCGAGTTCGCACAACCTGGAAAAAAGAACAAATCAAGTGAAAGACACAATATAAAAATTACCACGCTCTCTTTCACACCTGCACGAAAACAACTAAGGATAAAGACATATACTTGGTGGGGGTCTCTAAGTAAGAGCCAACACTCCTGACTACACTATTGTTACTTCCTAAACATACTGTCACGCTGAAGATTTATAACTAAATGACTACACTGTCTCAAAGGCGCTCTAGGCGGTCCTGCACACCTAACTAATACACCACAAAGAAACGCTATGCTAATGGATTCTGCAGCACTACCTCAGAGGCTGTCTTCTAAGTATTTCTATCTAACCCAACTGTTCCTGAGGAAAAGCTAAACTCCTCTCTTTCTCCTCTGTTTCTGTTCAGTGCCTCTCTGACGCTATCGACTTCGTCTGAGGCTCTGATGAGTTGTTTTTCGTCACGCACCTCCTCCCGCTAGCATTTAGAAAGGCATGTTTTCCCTCTCTCCTTTCCCAAATACTGATGAAGGGGCTCTTGGTAAATATATATCTATCTATTGGCATAAGGCTGAAGATTTTATCACTGCTGATTACACTCTTCAAACCGACTGGTTAACCAGCTTCGGGTTTAGGCCTACTGCATTATTGTGGCAGTTTGTACACAACACCAGGCAACGTAGCTTGTTTTTGGTATTGGGCCTTTACGAGCTAAGAGCTCCTATTTAGAAGCAAGTCCCCTGCTGAGGTATGTTTCCTCACGTCAATGGCTCTAGTTTTGTATCAGTCAGCAATTGATGGCAACTCCTGGCTAATAAAAATTACATTTAATCCCAGAAGAAAACTCTAACGTGCTAAAATCCTATAGAAAAACTTCCTACACAACTATTAATTTATGAACATACCCAACTATACAGAACCTCCAGGAACCAGGCAGACTGCAATGGCGCTTATTCACGGCGCAAAATTTCTTGACTTGTGAGCGATAACTAGCTTTGGCGCTCACTATATATATTGCTGGTAGCCTGATGCAAGACAGACGCGCTGAGCCATCGCGTCTGGCATCATCTCACAGGAACCGCTTTTGCCCAACTTTGACCTAATATCATGCCTGCACATAAATTAAATCGAACCCACCCAATCAAATCATAATCGTTACCTCTGACTCATCGTTAACCCGCTTCGCAAAATTATTTCTGCTCGCTCGCCGAAATATACGTAATATTTTGTAATGCTACTGACCTCCTATCTACCAGAATGAATCACTGGCCCACGTTACAAACTGGGTAGGGGAATTCTCCCATCCCCACAAATAAAAGGGTTGGTGAAGGTTGTCTGAGTAATCCTACTGCCATAAAGAATAACCCAGCATTAATAAATAGCGAACGAACGCCTAAGAATAATTAAAGACCCCAAATAATAAAAATGGAACAAAAGAATGGGGCGAGTTGAAAATAAAATTAACAGTAACTCATCACAATCACATTAAGCCCGGGCGTAAGGCACAAGGCTAGGAGGGGTACCAAAAACAAGAAACAAACAAACAATATTCAGATTAGTAAACTAATGATAAAGTCGAATGAATTATATTTTGACTTCTTCAATCTGGATGATCGATTACTTTGATCTGTAGGGGTGGAAACACAGGTGTTTTCCCACTTTTTAACCTGTTCAGTATCAAGTATAGATTAGTGCTTGTATTATAACCTCGGTCAAAAGAGTTGTTACTAGATTGGTGCAGGTTTTATAACTTTAATCATAAGTGTTGTTACTAGATTGGTGCAGGTTTTATAACTTTGATCCTAAGAGTTGTTACTAGATTAGTGCAGGTTTTATAACTTTGATCATAAGAGTTGTTACTAGATTAGTGCAGCTTTTATAACCTCGACCATAAGAGTTGTTACTAGATTAGTGCAGGTTTTATAGCTTTGATCATAAGAGTTGTTACTACATTAGTGCAGGTTTTATAACCTCGACCATAAGAGTTTCTACTAGATTAGTGCAGGTTTTATAACTTTGATCATAAGAATTGTTACTAGATTAGTGCTGGTTTTATAACTTTAATCATAAGAGTTGTTACTAGATTAGTGCAAGTTTTATAACTTTGATCATAAGAGTTGTTACTAGATTAGTGCAGCTTTTATAACTTTGATCATAAGAATTGTTACTAGATTAGTGCTGGTTTTATAACTTTAATCATAAGAGTTGTTAGTGTTGGTTTTATAACCTGAATAATAATAGTTTCGCCGCTACACCAGTGACGGTGTTATAACCTCGATCACACCAGTTATCACTAGATCAGCGCTTGTTTTATAATCTCGATTCTCATCGCTGTCAACCGCGAGTGGTTTTTTTTTTTTTTCATGAAGCGCAAAAACCATTCTTCTATGTACATAACAGAACCTCTAAAACGTAATAAAAAGCGACACTTTAGAAGCATCTTCCTTATCTGAAATACGATATCCTAAAGACTGTTTACATAAGGTTTGAGCTAAAGTATCATCTGAACAGAATATCGTGGCTATTTTTAGTCAGAAGAATTAGAGAAGCCAATCAGATTCAAAAGTAAGCTTACATCATAAGGGAGAAATGTTTTACCTTGTCCCAAAATGGTAGTATTTCATACCTGTCATGTTGGTAACAAGGCGGAGAATGGTGGGAAAGCGCCGGGTGTTTGTAAGCTATTTTTGGCCTGTATGTTTGTGACAAGGAAAAAGAAAAAAAAAAAAAAAAAAAAAAAAAACACACACACACACACACACACACACACACACACACACACACACACACACACACACACACACAAACGTCAGGATTAAAACAACTGTAAACCTTTGGTTTGTGAATGAAGAATTATCAGTTAAAATTAACTGGCTTAGACCAAATAAAATGCTTCCATTAGAAAAAAAATGGGTTTGGTGTTCTTTTTAACTTTGTTCGACCCTATTTTAGTCCTCACCTCAACTATTTGCAAATAAACTCATTGTTATGACTACGCTTCTTTGAGTCATGACATAACTATTTTGTTACCTGTGTCCCATGATTCATAGCCCAGGCAAAAGTAGCGTACTTGTACAAGGAAGAGTGTGTTACGCAACAACTCTTTGTCAATAAAAGTAAGAAACATGGTTCTTCAGTGTTATATAGAGCCAATCCTGATACCACGGTTACTGAGTCCAGGACAATTAGTAAACAAACAGTAAAAACGATGGAAACCACAGACGAAAGTGACGAATATCATGGACAGCTAAAACAGTTTGGTTTTGAGAACTATCTTTATTCCACACGGAATCTCTTCCCTTAGATCACACAAGGAGAATCTCAGCACAGTGCACGAACTCCGTAGCACCAGCGAGAATCCCAATGTGCGTAAATAAGAATCACACATTCAGTAAATATTTTTTTGGTGGGTAGGTTTCCTAATGTTTTTAAATCTTGCCAGGTCAGCGGGCGTGTGGCCTACTCTTTACAATTTCCAACTGCCGATGGATTTTTAACGAGCGCAACTTACACACAGGACCTCCTATTTTTTTTTAAATTATGTTTTTAATTCGTTATTTTTCATTTGTTTTTCTTTAATTTATTTTAAAAACATTAATTATAATGATTAATGCAAATGTATGATGTTATATTACTTTTATAATGATAAATGCCTAAATAATGCTTAAAGTAAAGGTGAGGATGCATGATGAGAGAGAGAGGAAGGGCAGAATGTCAGACGGGCCTGCGTGCCCAATTCTTAACACTTTGAAAATAAAGTTGGTTCGTTCGTTCGTTCGCTCTCCCTTATCCGAGAAGGCTAGGCATCCGATTTCACTACCCAGGAGACCAGGGGAGAGTATGACATCATAGTTGTATGACCACTAGTTGTAAAAAAATGTATCTCTAACTACTATGAGCTAAACCAGTATCCCTAAATACTGTGAGCTAAAACAGTATTCCTAATTACTGTGCGCTAAAACAGTACCCCTAATAACTGCGAGCTAAAACAGTATCCCTAATTACTGCGAGCTAAAACAGTATCACTAATTACTGCGAGCACAACAGTATCCCTAATTACTGTGAGCTAAAACAGTATCTCTAATTACTGCAAGCTAAAACAGTATCCCTAAACACAGTGAGCTGAAACAGTATGCCTAATTACTGTGAGCTAAAACAGTGTCCCTAATTACTGTGAGCCAAAATAGTATTTCTAATTACTGCGAGCTAAAACAGCATCTCTAATTACTGCGAGCTAAAACAGTATCTCTAATTACTGCGAGCTAAAACAGTATCTCTAATTACTGCGAGCTAAAACAGTATCTCTAATTACTGCGAGCTAAAATAGTCTCCCTAATTACTGCGAGCTAAAACAGTACCCCTAATTAATGCGAGCTAAAACAGTACCCCTAATTACTGCGAGCTAAAACAGTCTCCCTAACTACTGCAAGCTAAAACAGGACCCATAATTACTGCGAGCTAAAACAGTACCCCTAATTACTGTGAGCTAAAACAGTATCCCTAATTACTGCGAGCTAAAATAGTATCCGTAATTACTGTGAGCTAAAACAGTACCCCTAATTACTGCGAGCTAAAACAGTCTCCATAATTACTGCGAGCTAAAACAGTCTCCCTAATTACTGCGAGCTAAAACAGTATCCCTAATTACTGCGAGCTAAAACAGTCTCCCTAATTACTGCTAGCTAAAACAGTACCCCTAATTACTGCGCAAACAGTACCCCTAATTACTGTGAGCTAAAACAGTACCTCTAATTACTGTGAGCTAAAACAGTACCCCTAATTACTGCAAGCTAAAACAGTACCCCTAATTACTGTGAGCTAAAACAGTATCTCTAATTACTGCGAGCTAAAACAGTATGTCTAATCACGGCGAGCTTAAACAGTACCCTAATTACTGCAAGCTAAAACAGTACCCCTAATTACTGCGAGCTAAAACAGTCTCCATAATTACTGCGAGCTAAAACAGTCTCCCTAATTACTGCGAGCTAAAACAGTAACTCTAATTACTGCGAGCTAAAACAGTACCCCTAATTACTGCACGCTAAAACAGTCTCCCTAATTACTGCGAGTTAAAACAGCACCCCTAATTACTGCGAGCTAAAACAGTCTCCCTAATTACTGCGAGCTAAAACAGTCTCCCTAATTACTGCGAGCTAAAACAGTATCCCTAATTACTGCGAGCTAAAACAGTCTCCCTAATTACTGCTAGCTAAAACAGTACCCCTAATTACTGCGCAAACAGTACCCCTAATTACTGTGAGCTAAAACAGTATCTCTAATTACTGCGAGCTAAAACTGTACCTCTAATTACTGTGAGCTAAAACAGTACCCCTAATTACTGTGAGCTAAAACAGTACACCGATAGGATAGTCTGGCGCTCTCTCTTCCAAATCTCTACACCTCACGGTAGAAGGGGAACGACTAAGTAAGTAAAAGCTATCCATTTTCTGTGCGCACGTGACAAGAAGACAGCTGGAATATATCGTGACAACTGGAAAGGTCAACGGGAAAACAATAGACAGAGTGCGACAAATGGAGAAGATACTGGGCAGTTTGGTATCATGGTGTAGACAGAAGTCAACAACAAAACTGCACTGGAGACAGGAAGTTGTGGAGAGTCATGGTCGCGTACGCCACCAGACATGATACTTCAAGAAGAAGCAGAATCTTATGTCTGGTATAACTGCTCAACCAATCAATCAATTCCCCTTTAGCTCCCCAAGGTGCATAGGCCTTCAAACAAACACTGTCGCGTTACATAAGCTATGGCAACCAGTTTATTTTTACCAGCCAATCGGAGGTTGATTTTGGAATAGCCCTCGTATCATACTCATTACTTTCAAATAACTGTTCAGCGTATAGATTGTAGCCGTAAAGTTGATTAACCAATAGGGACCCAAAGATGCAGCAATAGAGAATGCAGTCAGCGACCCATAGCTTGACTGCTTGCATCAGGATCAGCGAACCAGAGCTGGTCAAGACCCTACTCCACCTCCACGTGGTGGTCCTGGAAACAGATTGCATCACCAGTCTGGCTGAGCGAGTAGGGATCGCAGTGGGAAGGCAAACCCGGTCCCAAAAAATGCCGTGCAGAAGTCGGATGTGTCGACCGAAAGGTGCAGATATCACAGCTTAGGCGTAAACAGACACAACGCAACCACCGTCCTTTTCAGGACGAACGAGGAAGAAGAAGAAGAAGATTAACCAATAAAAAGATACATGTAGGGAAGTGGGGAAAACGAAATAAAATTTAAAAAGAAAACCTTAATGCGTTTCTGAACTTGAACTCTGGGCTTGACAAGTTCAGACATCAGACGGGCAGGGTGGCGGTAAAAGCGTGCGCGCGCTCTACAACGTGTTGGCGCTTCCGTCGCGCAAATCTTGACACACACCCCACGTGCTCGGGTCACGTACGGATACTAACTGTTCAAAAACATTACGGGTCTTACTTATCAACGAGAAGCTATTACAGTCGCTGTATGTGGATTTCCGAAAATTTTAGCCGGATTTGCACGTGACATTCCGGTGGCAAGGAGTGCATAAAATTACCGGTACATAAATAAAGTAAAAAGATGCATTTATTCCGTTACAAAATGTCACGGAACAATATTTGTACTCATTCAAATTTTGGGCTGTGTAAAATTTAAGCATTATTTATTTCCGTTAAATTAATAAGTTTGAGACATGTTTCGGGCTTTTAGTTCCTTGGTGGCAAACTCGTGAAAGTGAGATAATTCTTTTAAAACCCTGTATTTTAATTCAAGGACGTGAGAGCTCCCTAGTTTTGTTGCAGTGTGTATTTCGTCAGAAACATTCTATAAAAGAAGAAAAAAGGTGGGTATTAGTTTAAAGTTATATCAGATTAAATGTTTATACTATATCAAATTGAGTTTTTCTAGTATATCCTTAGAATTTTTCTAGTAGGCCCTAAATAAGATTCAATTTTTCTAGAATACATGCATCACATTGAATTTTTCTAGTATATCAGGTGGCGTTTTTCTAGCTGGAGCACACCAGTGGTTTGAGTGTTTTCCCGTCTGAAATATCCGAAACAACGCATGTTTAAAGCCACTAATGTAGAATTGATGACAAGAACCAGACAAGTGCCAGGGGAGCAAGAGACGAGAAGAAGACGCTGGCGATGGATAAGACACACACTGAGGAACGGGGGCAGCCACTTATATGACGTAGCGTAGTTTTTGCCATTTTTAACCGCCACCCTTTGTCTCATTTCGTCACAAAGACTCAGACCCCTTGAGCGATGTCACGATTCTCTTAATCCCCCCCCCCCTCCCCCCCCAATTTGAAAAGAAATGGTGTTTAATTAATCAGGTTTTTACATATATATATTTCCTTTCATGTGCCACCTCCCAACACGAGACAGGGCCTAACCCTTACCCTACCCAGCTAAATGCTTTCGCACTTTTCCAGCCACAATAATAATAAAATAAATAAATAATTGTCAGCCTTAATACTGTCAACTTGCTTAACTTCTAAGTCTTTGATCTCATTGGGCCGTTGTTAAGATGGTGTTAACTTGGTACTGTTTTATTTATTATTATTTAAAAAAAAATCTAATGTTAATCAACAGTACAATTTATTTAGTCTGTTTTTTAAGGCGTGTACTACATTATAGGCAACCTGTTGATAGCATTACAAGGCATTTCTTGTTCTGGAACCCCCCATCGTAAGAGAAGCAGACCAAAAATACCTAAAGAAGAGAGCTGGAGACAGAAGGGAAAAATGATGAGACATGACAAGAACTTGAGATGATGGCACGTTACAGGATTAACATTAAATTAATTAACAATGTAATCCAGTGAAAGGTTATCACCAAGTATCCTACATTTGAGCTGCGCTTATGATACATTGTAATAATAAAAGTCCGTCCACGAGGGAGTTGTGTACCATTACTGATAAAAGTAGATTATGAGGAGTGAGGTTACAAAATCTATTTTGTTCAGACGTCGTTTATGAAAGAAGCGATCCTGACTCGAATTTTTGTGTGTGTCTTCACGTTTCTTTAACCCCCTTCCCCCTGTAATCACACTTCGTCACACAATTTTGAACCCCTCCTTACTGTGTGACGTCATATGTGGACCACCCCTAGCCTGGTGATAGCATTTAAAGGCAGTCATTTTTCTGATATCATCACCCATATATCCCAGTGACTAGAAGCCCATTAAAGGAATCAGCGTTGTTGGTTTTATCTGTATTACTATAGTCCAGCGTTTCTCAACCTCTCTATCCTGTAGCAACCCTTGACATAATTTTCTGGTGTCAGGGAACCCCCGCATACAAATTATTATAATCTACAGCTCCTGGTACCTGCGAGTGGTCAGTAAGTTGTAAATATAATGATCGAGTTAAAAACTGTCAGTATTCTTTTGAATAGAAAAGGATTTCTTTCTGTGGATCTGTTTATTTTGGTCAACCTATTAGCTTACATTTTTGTGAGGTCTCCCCCTGCCCCACAAAGGATATCACATGTAATGCAAGTTACTAGTGTAGGTAGAAGAGGCTTCATTTTTTTTCCTTTAAAAAAAAAATTTCTTACTTCATTTTTTTCCCCCTTATCCAAGTAGGCCTAAAAGTCTTTAAAAAATGTATACTCTACAAGATGCTAATGAGACAAGGTATGTGCAAGAGTGAACACGGTCCTATTGCGCACTGCCGTACGGGACTGTCCACCCCTGTGAGCGCTAACATCGTCCGGGGCTCAAAGTTATAAAAAACGACGGTTATTTTTTTTTTTTCCAGTTACGATCTCTCACGGAACCCCAGTGTTCCGCCAAACCCCGGTTGATAAACCTTGATATAGTCACTGTCCTATATACATAATTAGGCGATCTTTACCTTTAGACTAGTAAATTATAGAATGACCTCCCCTTGTAAAGTTTATTAAGTATTGGTCGTGGTAAATGAAAGGTCTATTACTCCAAAGGGAGGTCACTATAAAATACTAGTCTAAAGGTAAATAAAACCCTTAATTATGAGATTGTGATTCGTGGACATATACAGCTAACACTTTTTTGCCGTACAGTGTTTGACTGATTTCTGATAACGTCTATTTAATGCAGTAACTGATTCGTTTGGTTCCCTGGTTGGGATGGGGAGAGGCCTTAGCCTGATTTAACCTATTTGACCCAATCGGGCCCTCGCTCACAGGGAGCCCCGCTCGGGTTCCTACCTCCAGCTATGGAGAAACAAAACATAAGGAACGAAGGTTATTTCAAAGTAGATATTAGGAATATATATGCTATTACATTGCATTAAAAATAAAACTTATATATATATATATATATATATATATATATATATATATATATATATATATATATATATATATATATATATATATATATATATATATATATATATATATATATATATATATCATACAACTGGACCTAGTATAGTGAAATGTCTTACACTTCACTACCCTACGACATTATCGACTTTGTGACTACCTTTACCCGACAGACACAAGATAATATATTTCTTCTTAAAGGCAAGGTGGGGGAGAAAAACGTGTTCTGAAACTCTGTATCGTGGAAATACGTTATCCTCATAATTAATTAAATATCTGAATGAAACTGTCCTGGATCAAACAGTGATGAAATCCGGGCATCTTTTCGGGGAAATACCAAAAAAGGCTCGCATTGCACCGTGAAAGCTAAACTGAATACACGTCACAACAGCCGTAGACTTTTCAATTATTTTTTTTCATACTGCGTTGATCATTGACTAAAAGCCATGTTTAGTTTGATTATGACGATCCAGTGAAATGGAATGGAAAGACATCAAATGAAGATCTTGATTATGACGATCCAGTGAAATGGAATGGAAAGACATCAAATGAAGATCTTGATTATGACGATCCAGTGAAATGGAATGGAAAGACATCAAATGAAGATCCTGATTATGACGATCCAGTGAAATGGAAATAGAATGGAAAGACATCAAATGAAGATCCTGATTATGACGATCCAGTGAAATGGAAATAGAATGGAAAGACATCAAATGAAGATCTTGATTATGACGATCCAGTGAAATGGAAATGGAATGGAAAGACATCAAATGAAGATCCTGATTATGACGATCCAGTGAAATGGAAATGGAATGGAAAGACATCAAATGAAGATCCTGATTATGACGATCCAGTGAAATGGAAATGGAATGGAAAGACATCAAATGAAGATCCTGATTATGACGATCCAGTGAAATGGAAATGGAATGGAAAGACATCAAATGAAGATCACAGGGGAATTTAGTGCCGTCATCAGGACATGCAGCAGAGATAACATAATATAATTACCGTACCCCGTTTTGTCATGTTTTGACGTGTGATACTTGCTGGTAAAGGTATGATTTATCTAATAAAAGGAAACGTGGCGTCCAGACACTGTCTTCCCGTAGCAGACATTTGTTTTAAAAAACCATACGTCATATCAGGAAGGGGGCGAAAGGGATAGTCTTTAACCATTATAATAATATCGACAAGTGTAGGTGACTCACAGACTTAGTTGCGCGTAACTTTGTGGTTGTTTTCCCCAGCAAACGTAGTTAGTTATTCGACTATATGATAAAGAAACAGATAGATGGCATTATGAGAGAAAGAGAGAGAGAGAGAGAGAGAGAGAGAGAGAGAGAGAGAGAGAGAGAGAGAGGGGGGGAGAGGGGGAACGTAATAAATTCTTTAGCCAGAAGTTTGACATTTAAAAAAAAAAAATGTGCCTAAAATGTGACATGATGAATCACAACTGTTAGCATAAGATATTAATAGTCGTAGGGAGGTGTTTTTTTTTCTCTTTATGCTATCGAAACAGGTAGGGGCTTGTCGCTATTAATCG
Source organism: Oreohelix idahoensis (assembly GCA_024509875.1). Lineage (NCBI taxonomy): Eukaryota > Metazoa > Mollusca > Gastropoda > Stylommatophora > Oreohelicidae > Oreohelix > Oreohelix idahoensis. The sequence goes on from JAMPIV010009994.1 coordinate 561,631, forward strand.
TAATGTTTGTGTGTCGTGCAGTACAAGGCTTCTTAACTTTTCAGTGCCATGGTCCCATTTGACTGTCGAGTAAAAGCTACGGACCCCTTCTTAAAATAAAAAAAATGTACATCATCGAATAATTAAACATTCTTCATTTTAAATATTACAAATGTGGAATTGATGACAAGAACCAGATAAGTGCCAGTGGAACAAGAGCTGAGAAGAAGACGCTGGCGATGGATAGGACACACATTGAGGAAACCTGTTGATAGCATTACAAGGCAGTCCTTGTTCTGGAATCCACAGGGAAAGAGAGGCAGAGGTAGACCAAAAAACACACGGAGAAGAGAGCTGGATACAGAGGTGAAAATGATGAGGAAAACATGGAAAGAACTTGAGCGGATGGCACAGGACAGGAAGATTTTGCATGTGTTTGTTGATAGCCTATGCTCCTCGGGGAGCTAAAGGGCATTGATTGATTGATTGATTTTAAATATTAGGTTGTGTACACGGACCCCCTAAAACCCATTCGTGGATCCCTAAGGAGAACAGGGACAACAAGTTAAGAAGCCCTGGTGTAGTGGGAGTTCTAGAGAGTTGCATAAATAAGGTATCTGCGCGTGGATTTTCCCAAGTTGCGTGATCATGTTGAACGCGGATGTAGCTGACGTAACTGTTACTTCCTTTGTTCGTGTAGAAAGCGTTTTGAAATATTCACAGAAACTAAAAGAAGGAGCTTAAAGCAAGTTTGTTTTCTGTTTCTCCTGACCAAGCGTTGCCACTCCTCGGTGGATACACCTAAATCTAGGTTGTTTTTTTTTGTTTTTGGTTGTGGTCCCGTCTAGGTATCATTTTCCTTCATACTTACTTACTTACTTAGTCGTTCCTCTTCTACCGTGAGGTGTAGAGGTTTGGAAGAGAGAGCGCCAGACTATTCTATCAGCTGTCTTCTTCCTGGCCTGGTTCCATTCTAGTCCTCGGTCCCTCAAAGATTGTCTAATGTCCTCCCAGCGGACTCTGGGTCGTCCGGGAGGTCTGGATCCCTGGCTCTTTGTTTCCCATGCTTGTCGTGGTAGCCGATCTTCTCCCATTCTGCAGACATGGCCAAACCATCTTAGTTGGGACTGTTCTATTTGGGTCTGCAGCGGGTGGGATTTTAGGCCTTGACGTATCGTCTGGTTGCGGACCATGTCTCCTCTTGTTACTTCAACCACCTTCCTCAGATACCTCATTTCTGAGGTTTGGATCTGGCTTTTGTGGGTTGTAGTCATTGCCCATGACTCGCATCCATATGTCAAGACTGGGACATAGGTGGAGCGGTATACAGCCATCTTCGTTTTCTTACCAACCTCTATTTTCCTTCATTAGGTGAAGAATGACACCTAGATTTCGCCCCGAATCGGCAAAAATAGCCCAATAATCGTCAAAACTAGCTAAAAAATCTCCCAAGTCGCCGATATCTAGGTATAGATTACCTCAGGCTAACACCTCAGACAGTTTTTCTGTAGTCATTATCATGTCTGGGAGAAATCTTCGTCAAGGAACTTCAATAAATAAACCATAAACATAAATTGGCATGTTGCAAGCATTTGTAAGAAACAGAATCAATATAAAAATAAGAAAACTAGACAGCGGAAAAGCAATAGAAGTGATACGTTTATCCGGAATCCCGAGTTGAGGCCCACCCGAACAGCGCCACCGCCTCGGGCGTGGCTGTTTACCGTAGAATAACGAATGAAAATGTTTTTAACAACTTGCTTAACATTTTGACATGACATTTTGGGAGATTGTTAAACAGATTTGAAAAAAAAAACAATGTTTATGCACGTAAACTATAACCATTTTCCCTCGTGATATGTTTGAACTTAAAAAAAAATTGTAATCACGAATATGAAATTTAGCCAACGAAACGAAGTATGACCAGGTTAGTATTAATATTTAACGGCCTAATACAGGGGTCGGGAACCCGCGGCACGCGAGCCGCATGCGGCTCTTTGAGCCATCTCGTGCGGCTCTCGGCTCTCTACAACGTAACTCTTAGTGAATGAGGGATACCGTGTGATTTTTTTTTTCATGCGGCTTTTCAGTTTGTTAAAATGGAGACATAATTAAACATTTGGCTCTTTGTCACGGAAAAGTTCCCGACCCCTGGCCTAGGATAATTTATTTATGGGGGGTGGTATACTTAGAAGAAAAAATGTGTACTATTTATTTCTGCAATAAAACTTCATTATATTTTCCCATTCCGCATCTTGCGGAGCGTGGAGCAACACCTGTAGCTGTCCTATACAGGAAGCCAAAACCAGAGCTTTTAAAAAAGGAGTTTAGCCTCGTTTTGGCAAGGCGCGCCGCATTCAACCTAGACACATGGTTCTTCTGTTATATTTGAGCGCATGTCGAAATAAAACAGATCTTGTGGGCTAATGGTAATAAACATTCCTGTGCACTTACAGCGTTGGTTTCTGTAGTACTTTGTTTCTTCTTTTTTTTCTTCTTCGTTCGTCCTGAAAAGGACGGTGGTTGCGTTGTGTCTGTTTACGCCGGAGCTGTGATATCTGCACCTTTCGGTCGACACATCCGACTTCTGCACGGCATTTTTTGGGACCGGGTTTGCCTTCCCTCTGCGATCCCTACTCTCCCAGCCAGACTGCAGTGATGCAGCCTGTTTCCAGGACCACCACGTGGAGGTGCAGTAGGGTCTTGGTCAGCTCTGGTTCGCTGACCCTGATGCAAGCAGTCAAGCTATGGGTCGCTGACTGCATTCTCTATTGCTGCATCTTTGGGTCCCGTACTTTGTTTAACACGGTGAGGCTGCTAACCTCATGCACAACGTCATACTGCTTACCACGTGCGACATGCCCGAGGCACCAGTAGTTATAGTCTTTATTTTGTCTCATCAAAGATCCCAGAGCCTCGGGCTGACACGGGGCCAAACAGCTTTTATTATGAAGAAAAAAAAAGGTCGCCTCGTGTCGCAGCTAAAATTAGAATTTGACTTCATTGCAAGTGTTATGAGCTGGCGATTTGTATTACGGGAAATTCCCACATAAAATCCTTTGAATTACCCGCGCAGCAGTGGAGCGTAATGCCAACTCAGCCTTGACATTCTTGAAGTATTTGAATAAGTAAGACCGAAGTGTAAATCTCGGCGGGATTATACGAGTACATTGCTACTCACCAACTGTTGATCATCATCATTATACCAATATCAGATTATTTGCGGTCAGCGAACTAGAGCTGACCAAGACCCTACTCCACCTCCACGTGGTGGTCCTGGAAACAGGCGGCATCACTGCAGTCTGGCTAAGAAAGTAGGGATCGAAGAGGGAAGGCAAACCCGGTCCCAAAAAATGCCGTGCTGAAGTCGGATGTGTCGGCCGAAAGGCGCAGATATCGCAGCTCCGGTGTAAACAGACACCACGCAACCAACGTCCTTTTCAGGACGAACGAGGAAGAAGAAGAAGATTATTTGCAGGCATCAAACTTAGCTATAAATATAGAAGAAATGTTAAGAATAGACAGACCAGGGAACTGCATAATATAGTCTAATAATATTTAACACGAACAAAGGTTAATACGTGGGGCGTTCAGAAAGTAATGCACCACATCGTTTTTCTCAGCTAATAATGAAGATAGAAGCTTGAAATTTTGCACACTTCAAATATGGCATGTGCCAATTGTGTGCACCAAATTGCACCGCAACCGGCCAAATAATACGGCTGCCCTAAACCGTTGAAATGGAGCGTGTTAGCAACTTGCGTTATAAGCAGCGAATTGTGATAGAATTTTTCGTTGCAGAGAAGGAAACTGTTGTGAACATTCATAAGCGTCTATGTGATGTGTATGGAAGTTTTGCAGTCGACAGGAGTACAGTCAGTCGCTGGGTTCAGAGATTCAAAGAATCGGGAAGTGGAGATACGGAGCTGCTTGATCGGCCGCGCTGTGGACGTCCTGCCACAGCCACCAACGCAGAATTGTTGAAATGCGCTGAAAGCATTATTCTTACTGATAGGCGAATCACTACTCAACAATTGGCCTTACAGCTGTCAGTCAGCATTGGTAGTGCAAATGCAGTTATAAAAACTCTCGGATTTTCTAAGGTTTGCGCAAGATGGGTTCCTCGAAGTCTCACAAATGAGCACCGATTGCAAAGGAAAGCAATTTCTTCTGAATTGTTGGAGCGTTTCAATGCTGATGGAGAGAACTTTTTGGCTAAGATCGTTACAGGTGACGAAACCTGGTCACATCATTTTGAACCTGAGACAAAAAGACAGTCAATGGAGTGACATCATCCGCAATCACCAAGAAGAAAGAAATTCAATACAATTCCTTCAGCTGGAAAGGTCATGATCACTGTCTTTTGGGACATTGAAGGTGTGATTCTTGTGGACGTTATGCCAAGAGGAGAGACAATAAATTCGCAAGCTTACATTAAGACATTGAAAAAACTCAATCAACGTTTTCGCAGAGTTCGGCCGCACAAGAATCCAGCAGACCTGCTTCTCCTTCACGGACCTTCCGTACGACAACACCGCCTAGCTATACAAGCGAATCACACTATCCTCCCGGCCAGCTAGGCTTCCCCAAAAAAAGATGCTTTACTGACCGGTCATTAGTGCGAAACACAAGACAACACCGGATGTTTACAATGGGCAGCTTAGCCTTATTAATGACGCAATCTCACGTCTGTTGTTTTTCTGTTGTCTAGTGTTCTACTTCTTTATTTCTTACGAGTGCCTGAAAACATACCTTTATGTTTGTATAATATTTATTTACTGTTTACAGGCCTCGGGTTTCCCTTCCTTATATGTTATAAATGTTTCTCCTTCACGACAATGCGCGAAATCACACAAGTCTGGCAACACGGGAAGCAATCACCAAATTGGGTTGGACTGTACTACCCCATCCACCCTATAGTCCCGATTTGGCACCCTCTGATTTTCATCTATTTGGTCCACTTAAAGATGCACTCTGTGGGACAAGGTTTGAAGATGATGAAGGAGTGATTCATGCAGCGAAGAAATGGCTACATGATCAAGACAAAATCTGGTACGGGCTAGGAATACAGGCACTTGTTTCGCGCTGGCATAAAGCCGTACAAGTTGATGGGATTATGTTGAATAATACCGATGTTTACATGACATATCCATGTATATTGTGTATAAATTTCATGCTTTTTGAATAAACAGCTGCTGAGAAAAACGATATGGTGCATTACTTTCTGAACGCCCCTCGTATATGGTAGTTGGGAATGTGAAGGTCTGATGCTGTTCTTACAATGCATGTGACTTTTAACAGGTGAAAGTCAATTAAATATCTGTTAAATTCAGTTATATAACTGGAACCACCAGACATTTACACCCCTCCACCTTAATATTAGTTTCTGCTTGATTTTGTTCGTTTTAAAAAAAAATATTTTAATATACAGGCATAATTGGTAATTGTGATTTTCCCTATTTACAATGATTTGACAAGTGTGATGCCACTGTCTCATATTGAAAACAATATATATGCTAATTATAACCCTTCAGAGGTTGAGCGGGATATTTTTCTTCATTAATTAAAAAAAAAAATCATCATCATCTACTTTCCTCACTCCTTATGGCGCGCATGAGGCTACGTTAAAACACGTACTTTTGCAGCTGTAGTTTCTGTAGTTATTAGTGTTATATGATGCGATTACCGGCCCCCATGTACAACCTCACATTTGTCGTCTTTTACGGATGACCTGAGTAAAAGGTAAAGGATCCTGTTACACGCCCTTTGAGGCATATTGGGAATATTGTGTTAGGCCCATATTATCTTGACCGTCGGCACACGAGGGGTGATGTGGTCGGCATTACGCCGGCCGCCTTAACCTTCCCAGAGTTGCTCTGGTACCCATTTGGGGCTGGGTCGACCCAGGAGCCGTTTGTGGCCTAAAAAATGCCCGCCTCATCTGGGGATCGAACCATAGACCACTGCGCTAGGAAGCCAGTGCACTAACCACTATGCTACCGCGGCTCTCCATATATATATATAAATAAATAAATAAATATATATATATATATATATATATATATATATATATATATATATATATATATATATATATATATATATATATATATATATATATATCTTAGTTTATCACTTGTTTGTATCTCTTGTGCTGTGGGCGTTTAAGTGTATCATTGTTGTTGTACGGCTAAACGGGATGTGGGAGCTTATGTATCTTTCGGGACCCAGAGTGAAGCTGTCGCTGGAGATCAGAATAATTGCTGAAACCGTCTTACCCTCAGTAAGGATTCATCTTCTCTCATTCTCTTTTGGTGTCCAAAGTAGGCCTTCATACTTACGAGCCATTACCATAAGGGGCCTAGGGATTTATTCCCACATTCAACTTTGTGTTTGATAAAAACCAAAAGCACCTTGCGACAATCGCTTATGGTACATAAAAAGGTGGTCGCACAAACTTCCTGGTGTCTTCCTTTCTCGTCCTGTCGTTTCTGATCACGATAGCTATTTTTTTTAAAGCATGGCAACTCACACTGTTGAATCATCTCCCCTTGTGTTTTAGACTGATCAGTAATTTAGTTTATCACGCCTTGTCACATCGTAATGTGATATTTATTACCGGAGACAGGTTATTTAATTTGCAGGTTTAATTTACACCTTGTAACAAAGCAATGAGATAAGGATAACAGTTTATTTTGTGCTGACCACTCCTTGCTAGGGACGTGAGATATGAGGATGTCCTGAAAGAAACCAACGCACAAAGTAAGCCAATTATTCATATGAGAAAGAAGTAACCCACTTTGTCTTTTAGATATATTTACGACAATCTGACCTTGTGGCGGAAACAGATATTTATGGGTAAAGGAAATAGAACTGAAGAATTCTTCTTCTTCAAGTACCTTGCCTTGTGGCGTTGGCGGTCATGCCTCTCCACAACTTCCAGTCTCGTACTATTTATCAGTTCTATTGTTGACTTTCTTTCATGCTGTGAGGTCAAACTGTCCAGCATTTTGTGTCTTTGGCGTTATCTACCTTTTTTTCTTTCAATCTTTTCTGCTGTTACAATAAATTCCAACTTTCTTCTTCTCAGAACATGCTCAAAGAAATTGGATTACTTCTTTCTAATGTCAGTTATAAGCTTCCTTTGCTCACTGGCTACTTTCCACATTATTCTTTCTAGCTGTCGGTTGGATTAATAACATAAACTGAAGAGCGAAATAAGCATAATTTAGGTAATAATAAGTTTCATAAAACAAAGTATTTCCCAACACAATATAACATTTTAAAAGTTGATAAAATATAATTACTTTTTTTCGGTTAATTTTTGTGAGAGATAGTGTGTGTGTGAGAGAGAGAGAGAGAGAGAGAGAGAGACAGAGAGAGAGAGAGAGTACGAACGAACTTTATTTTGCAAACAGTTGAGAATTGGGCGCGTAGGCCCGTCTAATATTTTGCCATTCCTGTCTTTCTCATCTTTCATACCGTATCAATTAATTCTCACACGTACTTTACATATTAATTTAAGGACATGCAACATTATAAAAGCAAATATAACAGCGTACATTTACAGTATCTAATCGTAATCAAGAAAAATAGTGTGTTTAAACGGGAAAAATAAGCAAAAAAAAAAAAAAAAAGCAGATAATGATTTGAAATTTAATCAGATAAGGATGGCGTATAATCAGTACAAATGAAGTTCTCGAGCAGTCTTCGGTTGTATGAGTAAGGACTGAGCGTATTTTTCATGTTGTGTGGAAGATTGTTCTAAAGATGAGCGGCTGAGTAAGCTAAGCTTTTCTGGAATAAGTCATGCCTGGGCTTGAGTACCTGTATATTATATAAGCGTTGACTACGTCTTTCACTACATTTTAAAAGCTGCCATTGGCACGTTGGAGAGAGAGAGAGGGATTGAGCGTAGTATTACATAGCATTTACATGCACGCAAGTAAAAATTGGCAGGTACGAGACATGAGCTCAAACTCTCTCTCTCTCTCTCTCTCTCTCTCTCTCTCTCTCTCTCTCTCTCTCTCTCTCTCTCTCTCTCTCTCTCTCTCTCTTTATTCCCCCCCTCTCCCTTTTCCCACCGAGCTTAAACCAAAACAGCAACAACAATATCAAACACCAATAATAAAAAAGAGCTTACGATGCGCGTTTCATCATGTCATTAATTTTCTCCGAACGACAACAAAGCAACACGGCCCTGGGTAACGAAGGAGTTACTCAGGACGAAAGTTATACTTTAGCCCAGAGTTTCTAAAACATTTTTCACGCCATGGACCCCTTTGATTGTCCAATGAAGGCTATCTTCTTCTTCTTTGATCCTTAGCCGCCGACCGTCAAAGCAGTCAGTGGCCATCACGCCCAGTGGCGTCTTGTAGGGCAACAACAAATTGATTCCACTTTGCTCGGTCGGCGGCCATCCTTCGTACAGTGCCCCAACTCTGGTTCATTCTTTGCATCTCAGCCTCCACAGTCCTCCGCCAAGTTGTTTTTGGTCGGCCTCTCTTTCGTTTTCCTTCAGGGGTCCAAAGCATAGCTGTTCTTGTGATGGCATCGGGGTCTCTTCTGAGCACATTGCCAACCCAGCTCCAGCGTCTGCCAGCTATGATGGTGTGCATGTCCTCTTGCTTGCTCCGAGTAAGCAGATCTTGGTTGGTGATGGTATTCGGCCAAAAGATTCGGAGAATTTTTTTTAGGCATGTTGTGTGAAAAGAGGACAATTTCGACATTTCCTTCTCTGTAACTCTCCAGCATTCCACACCATAGAGAAGCACAGAAAGCACACAGCTCTGATATAATCTTAATTTTGTGCTTGTGCTGTATTGAGAGGACTTCCAGATGTTGTTTAGGCTAAAAAAAGGCTGTTCTTGCCTTGTTCATTCTGATGTTGATGTCTTTGCCTGCCCCGCCGTCTGGTGTTACTATGCATCCTAGGTATGTGAAGGTGTCTGTCTGTACCAGTTGCTGATTCATTACTGATACAATTGAATGTTCCTGAGGCTGTAAACGATCTAGATGTAAATACAGACATTCCACGAAAAGAAGAAATCATCACAGCAAACACAGGGTTAAAGAACGGAAAAGCTCCTGGCCATGATAACTTTTAAATGCAGAGCTATTTAAGACAGACCCTGAGCTAGCAGCAGAACTATTAGAACCACTATTTGCACAAGTCTGGAAAACGGGGACAACACCATCAGAGTGGAACAAAGGAATAATTGTCAAATTGCCCAAGAAGGGAGATCTTGCAGACTGCAATAATTGGAGAGGAATCACTCTTCTCTCAGTTCCCAGCAAAATACTAGGCAGGATAATTATACAGAGAATTTCAAAAGCAGTAGACCACAAACTGAGGAAAGAACAAGCAGGATTTAGAAAGAACAGAAGATGTGTAGATCATATATTCACTCTCAGGAACATTATAGAGCAGTGCTCAGAATGGCAAAGACAGCTGTACATTAATTTCGTTGATTTTGAAAAGGCTTTTGACAGCATACATAGGGACAGTTTATGGAAAATACTGAGGGCTTATAGAATTCCAAGCTGCATAGTGTCAATCATAAAAAGCCTCTATGCCAACTTTATGTGTAGTGTTGGGCAGAGCAACCTAACCTTTGAGGTGAAGACATGAGTACGACAGGGATGCCCCTTATCAGCCACTCTATTTTTAACAGTCATAGATTGGGTGATGCGCCAGACAACAGAGGGCAGTCCAAGAGGAATAAGATGGACTACATTTTCTACATTGGAAGATCTGGAATATGCAGATGACATTGCACTACTAGCACATTCACATCAACACATCCAGGAAAAAACGGATAGACTTAATAAGTTTAGCCAGCAGGTGGGCTTGAACATCAATTTAAAGAAGTCAGAGGTCATGACGCTCAATGTGAGCAACCCTGAGCCCATATCAGTATCAGTAAGGAATGAAGGCTATGGACCCCATCTTGGGAACCAAATAATGTACAAAAAAGCATAATTAAAAAAAACAAAAAACTTTACTTGTTAAATTTTATGTTATGTACACGTATGCCCCAGAATCAATTCATGTTCAACAAGTGCCTGTTAGCTACTTATGTTTATTAATTTATTTACTATTAACAGGGCTCAGATTTCCTTCATTATTTAAAATCTATTCGCAAGGGTCCGTGGTCCACAGGTTTAGAAACCCTGCTTTTATCGTAGGGAGTAAACAAAGCAGATTCAACAAATGATTATGAACTGGGTGACCCAAGTAAAACAGAACAGACACTTTGTTTCGCCTAGGTCCTATTTGCTGATGGGAACACATACGAGGTTTTCGAAAATATTTTCTGCATGGTAGTAGTAGTAGTGGTAGTAGTAGTAGTAGTAGTAGTAGTAGTAGTAGTAGTAGTAGTAGTAGCAGTAGCAGCAGCAGCAGCAGCAGCAGCAGCCCCTTCAGTCATAACTGACTATGGGAATGTGTTCCTGAGGTAATAGCCTTCAGCTGCTTTTTTTCCCCCTGGTGTTTAATTCCGCGTGTTCTTTTCTCTTCTGCTTGATGTGAGAGCTTATGTTCGCCTAACTGAGGTGTCGCCGTAGCAAAGTAACGAAAATACATACACTTTTGGTAGGTGTGACCTACGGATAGACTAATCTAAGTGAATTAATGAAGAAGTTGCATATATAATTAATTCATTCATCACCCTACAGCTTCCTGTAAACTGTAGACATTCAACTAATTAACATCACTAATCATTGATGTCATGTGCCCCACGTTCAGGGTTTTTCCATTTAAAAAAAAAATTGCTTTCGTGTCTGCACGAATTTAAATGAGAAAGTCCCGTGTTAAAAATATACATTTATAGAACAATCGGTGTTTACAGACAAAAACCACAACAAAAAACAATCAAACAAATTAGATCAGAGTATACGCCAGAAATAGAGGACACTGAGAGACAGAAAGCGAGAGAGAGAGACAGAGGAAATGAAATCTCCATTATGAGACAAAGAAAGAATATGCCCACTGCTCAAGGGCGTACTGTTTGTATTTGACACCCGGTGCGGATCCTTCCTTTGGCATGACCCACCCCCATTAAACACATAAAAATATATTATGCTTTGCAAAAACTCTGTTTGCAAGCATGATGATGACAACTCCATTTGCAAGCATGATGATCATCATCGTGATGCTTGCAGATAAGAGTTTTTAACCGGTCCTGTACTGTCATAATAATGTCCAATAGCACCCCCCCACTCCTGGTTGTCACCGGGGCGGACCACCACCCCCCTTACGCACACCCCTTAGTACACCACTGATACTACTCCCTCAGACAGGTCGTACACGGCCACTTGTATGAGGTTGTGCGTGGAGCCGGCAACCTCATCACTTAAAACTAATTGCTAGAGGAGCATATGAAGGTTCTGTGCACGCTGCCTGCCAGGGGGGCCCAGCAGCAGTAGTGACCCCTACTCCATAGTGAACGAAAATGATGATGATGGAATAGCCGGATTTGAAAACGGGATGAGGATTTGTGTCCCTTCTACACGGGATGAGGATTTGTGTCCCTTTTACACGGGATGAGGATTTGTGTCCCTTCTACACGGGATGAGGATTTGTGTCCCTTCTACACGAGATGAGGATTTGTGTCCCTTCTACACGGGATGAGGATTTGTGTCCCTTCTACACGGGATGAGGATTTGTGTCCCTTCTACACGGGATGAGGATTTGTGTCCCTTCTACAACATACATGTCGTAGATTGTCTATCTTCCCTTTCAGTCATTTCTGACTATAGGAGCGTACCCCCCCCCCCCCCCCCGAAACATGTTTCGGTGGCAAGAGGTTAGGCACTTGGATAAAGAGGTCAAAGCTGTTGCCCATGCAGCATGCCCCTACTGGCATAGTCAAAGGAACGGGCTGGCCGTTACAGTTTGACACCAGTAGCAACGACCTGTCATAATTAGGATTATCGTAGCAACTCCAGCCGTCCAATAAGCAGTCATATTAGCTCTAGAATTGCCACAGTTAGCCAAGTACGATCGTGTCATCTAAGGAATCTCGACTGATTTAATGTGCCATTCTCGGTTTCACCGTGAGACAGTGTGAACTTAGACATGCATGGCTTAATCTTTGCGACAAGCATATGAGTACTGGCAGGATCAACCAGATAACTGTCCGGACAGATGTGCGTCTTCTTCGACCATCTCGTCGCGCGGGGAGGGAGACAGCTCTCTGTCCAAGATAAGAAGACAATTTTTTCAACGGGACAGACAGGAACAAGCACTGGCCTGTTCCAGAAGAATGCGAATAAGTAACCCACCAAAACGTGACCTGAAATAATTATCGTGTGCTTTTTACACTACATGTTCGGAAGACGGCACTAATTCTCCCATGTTCGTTTCCTCCCTTTCCATTCCTACTTCATTGAATCTTTGTAGTTAAACTTATCATGACGTGCACTGGCTTCCTAGCTCAGTGGTCTATGGTTCGATCCCCAGATGAGGTGGGATTTTTTTTTTAGGCCGCAAACGGCTCCTGGGTCGACCTAGCCCCAACTGGGTACCAGAGCAACTCTGGTAAGGTTAAGGCGGCCGGCGTGATGTTGACCACGTCACCCCTAGCGTGCTGATGGTCAAGAAAATATGGGCCTAACACCATTTTCCCAAAATGCCTCCTTGGGCGTGTAACGGGATCCTCCTTTATCATGACGTAGAGGTCGTCCACAAATGACGTCACGCAATTTAAAAAATAAAAAAACCCATCTCCTCTTTATCATACTTCGTCTCAAAATCCAATTTGTTCAGACATCGTTTATGAAATAAGCGATTCTCACTCGTATTTTTGTGTGTGACGTCACGTTTCTTTAAATCCGCATCCCCTGTCTCTATTCTCACACTTCGTCACTAAAGGGGCAAAGTCTTTTACAGACAGGGGGTATGATGTGTTGGTGTTGTGGGTAGTGGGTTTCCCCCCTTGCTTCACCCTAGGCCTAGTGAATTCTTGTTCATGAAAGGAGCGACCATTGCGGTGTTAGTCTCTTGGCCTAGCAAAACCTCTCATACCCCAAGATCGTTGTGCGTGGTGAAGAGCCACACCCTCCTCGAGGTAGTCCTGGTAACTGAGGGTGCGAATCCTCAGGCTAAACACAACGGATCTAGAGGAGCAAACCTCGATAATAAAACCGGTGCACTACACCGTACACGCCCTCTGTGGGTGGGAAGGAGCCAGATGGATACTGAACAAGTCTTGGGAGTGGGAACGAGTGTGGACTGCTCCATGAAGATCGGAACCCATCGTACAGGCACAGAGACTCAGGACTTGACGATCCTTTTTCTTCTTCTTCTTCTTCGTTCGCCCTGAAAAGGACGGTGGTTGCGTTGTGTCTGTTTACGCCTAAGCTGTGATATCTGCACCTTTCGGTCGACACATCCGACTTCAGCACGGCATTTTTTAGGGACCGGGTTTGCCTTCCCATTGCGATCCGCACTCGCTCAGCCAGACTGCACTGCTGCAGACTGTTTCCAGGACCACCACGTGGAGGTGGAGTGCGGTCTTGACCAGCTCTGGTTCGCTGGTCCTGATGCAAGCAGTACAGCTATGGGTCGCTGACTGCATTCACTATTGCTGCATCTTGGGGTCCCTGACGATCCTATTGTCTTCAACTCTTGGTCACATGCCTAGAGCCTCGGAGAACTCGGCGTAACCAGCAGGCAATTTGGTGGCGGGGAAAGAGCACTGTGAGCCCTACCTTGGCTACGTATCACAAGGAGACGCAGAAACACCCCCTTTATCTCCCCCAGAGCTGGCACAGTACACTTCTGGCTTCTACCCGGGGCGGTAGGAAATCCACATCAAACCTGGCAGAGCAAGTCCTCCATCAGATGCGGCCGATGCTGGGCCCACTGGCGCGTGGACACATCCCGATCCCCATCGAGACTTGCCCGGGGAGCCCACCCCGGCTCAAAAAAGCAGAGAAGGCCACTCTCCAAACCTCCGATGTCTTGCGGGCAGTGTTAGGATGTGCAAGAACATGGACAGGAAGACTCCACAACTTCCCCACTGAAGACACGCCCACGGCGACCGTTGCCTCAATTGGCTGTGTGTGGTGTACCCGGAAACGGGGCCTCCCAGTACAGAGGCACAGTTAAGTCCCCGATGTCACTTATCGGTGCAGAGTTGAGAGAGATGTCTGAGCATCACAATCCCCCCTGTGTTGCAGCATGATGAGAACCCAGCATTGCACACTGAGCTTGGGGGGATCACTTGGGCACCAGACTTAATACTGGCTCTTGACTGGATGGCCGCATGCAGGAGATTTCTACAATGGAGGGTTGGCAGGTGGTGGGTATCTGGAAGTGGCTCTGTGCAGGACGTGAGGATTCCTTTGGAGAGCCCAGAACCAGAGCACAGCATTGTGCAAGCTCTGCATAGTTGGAGAGCCCCCTGAATGACGGGGAATGCACAGTGTGCTACCCCACCTATCCCCAACTGCTAACTTAGAACCAGAAGTGGGGTCCTCTGTATGCGTACCAGGCCAGGATAAAATGCCTGGGAAAGAGACTGGAGCTCAGAACTCCCTAACTCAAAGTTGCAGGATGGCAGAAAAGCCATGGGAAAGACAGGGCTATTTTGAAGATAACACAACCATATTTTCACCATACGAGCTCGGACGCCGCCTCGGTAAACAAGGTCCGCGCAGAGCAGTGACACCCCCAGGCTGCTTGCGAATAGTCTACTACTGGGAACATAAACAGATTAGGGATGAGCCCACTCTCCCGTTGAACAGGTGCTAAAGTCATAGATACTGGGCCAGAAGGCGCACCGGAAACCACAGTATCACGCAACTCGCTTTTTTTTTTCTATGGAGAGTACACCGTCAAATAAATCTCGTACTGGTGCTCGCCCTGTGGAGCTCCACCAGGCAGGTGCAGTGCCGGGCTCTGAGCCTCGACAGAGCCCACCCTCAGCTACTGGAGGACCCTCTAGACCGTCTTGTGGAGTCAGCAGACGGCGGAGGAGAACTACTGACCAAAACAAAACAGAAAAAGAGAAACCCAGAGTGCCACTTGTCATGATGCACTGGAATGCAGAGGGAGTGAACAGCAAGCAGGCTGGATACAGCAAAAAGACAGAGCTGGAAAACATCTTGTATGAGAAGCAAGTCAGTGTTTGCTGTATCCAAGAGACTCACTTGAAAGCAGATCAAACCTTTAAAATAAGGGGATATCAATGCTTCAGATCCGACAGAAAAGATAGACGAAAAGGAGGAGTACTTACTCTTGTAAGGAATAACATTCCTGCACACGAAAGGAAAACCTTCATGGATGGAGCAGAATATCAGCTGTTGCAGATAAAGGTAGACAAGATGGAAATAGAACTCCTGAACTATTACTGTCCGAACAACAAACCCCTGAGTCTCAGCTCTATACAGGTACCAGCCACCAACTTTATAGCAGTTGGAGACTTTAATAGCCACTCCCAGAGCTGGGGCTATAACCATCTGGATCACAGAGGTGAAGAGGTTGAAACTTGGCAAGATGATCACTCCCTAATCCTAGTCAATAATGCCACAGATACTCCTACCTTCTACTCCAGAGGATGGCACACAACTTCAACACCAGATCTTGCCTTCTCCACACCAGATATAGCTGGATCTATTAATAGAGAAGTAGGAGACCAACTAGGGGGAAGCGACCATCGCCCAATCTTTCTTACTGTCCAGAGTGCAACTCTCAGTACAGGCCCAGCCATTACAAGATGGAACTACAAAAAAGCCAACTGGGGTTTATTCAGGCATCAGGTGAACACGCTGCTGTCTACCCTCAAGGTACAGAACAGAGACATTAATGAAGTGGTAAAAGACTTCAACAGATGCATACTACAAGCTGCAAAAGAAACCATTCCCAAAGGATGCCGGCGTAACTACATACCATACTGGTCCAGCACACTCCAAGAACGTCAGGAAGCTATGGACAGGGCTAGAAAGGACGCAGAGTCTCAGCCTTCACTTGAAACTCACAACAAATGGAAAAAGGCTGTAGCAGAGTTTCAGAGAACAAAGCTAGAAGAAAAAACGGAAAAGCTGGAGAACTAAAACGGCATCGCTGAACCTTGAGAAAGACGGCAGGAAACTTTGGAGATTAGTCAAGTCTCTAAATGAAGAGCGTTCCTCACCTAGGCAGACTATCACATTGGATGAAGGTGGCAAACTTTTCAGAGGAAAACAAGCTGCAGACTTGTTTGCTAGAAGATACAGTTCAGAAAGCAACTTACCCATTAACATAGATCATCAGAGAGAGATAAGAAAAGAAATACGGGCAACCATGGGACAGACAGATACTCCTGCCCCAATGAGGGAACCCATCACACTAGGAGAACTACAGAAGGCTATTTCCAAGCTTAAGTTTCAAAAGTCACCCGGCCCAGACAAAATCAGCAACGAAATGCTAGTAAATCTGAGCTCAGCAGCAAAGACAAAACTGCTTGAGATATTCAACCACAGCTGGTTGAAAGGAACGGTACCCCAAGTATGGAGAGAAGCCATCACAATACCCATACTAAAGAAAGGGAAATGTAAGACCGAGGCTGCAAGTTACCGGCCAATCAGTCTCACAAGCTGTGTTGGGAAGACTATGGAGCGAATAGTCAACCACAGATTGAAATGGTATTTAGAGTCTGAGCAGTTCCTGGTGCCGGAACAAGCTGGATTTAGAGAATGCTACAGTATAGAAGACCAAGTTACTTACTTGTCTCAAGCAATAGAAGATGCCTTCCAGGAGAAGAAAAAGGTCCTAACGATCTGGGTCGACTTCAAGCAGGCCTTTGACAAGGTGTGGAAAGATGGCCTTATTGCAAAACTTAGGAGAAGTGGAATCCAAGGCAACATGATGAAATGGATCCAGTCATACTTGCATAACAGGAGAACTAGAGTCACTCTTGACGGTCTGCAGAGCAGAAAAGTGTTGCTCCATCAGGGGGTACCTCAAGGAGGAGTAATTTCCCCAACACTCTTCCTTGTTTACATCAATGACCTGGTGAAAGATCTCCCTGCAGGAGTTAAAGCTGCCTTATATGCAGATGACCTAGTACTCTGGTGCGCTGATGAAAATGTCACCACAGCAAATGATAGAATGCAGCGGGCAGCAGACATGCTAGTGTCATGGGCAGAGAAATGGCTTATCACAATAAACACAGACAAAACCTCCACAACACTGTTCTCCCTCGCCCCCAAGGACAAATCAGCTAACATACACCTAGGGACAACCGTGATCAAGGAAGAAAGCTACCCCACCTATCTTGGGGTGACATTTGACCAAAGGCTTACATGGAATAAGCATATTGAAAATGCAGAAGGAAAGGCCCGAAGACGACTAGGCATACTCAGAAAATTAGCAGGTACCAACTGGGGAGCAAATGAACGAAATCTAAAGAAGATTTATAATGGAGTAATAAGACCACACTTAGAGTTTAGCTCAGCAGCATGGTCATCAGCTGCTAACTCACATCTGCAGTCTTTGGACAAGGTGCAAAATCAAGCTCTCAGGCTCATTACAGGAGCCATGAAAACTACACCAATAACAGAGATGCAGAAGGTTGCTGGATTACAGACATTGTCCCATAGAAGAGACACAAAAACCATGATCCAGATGGAAAAGTACTACAGTATGCCAATGCACCCAATGAAGGCAAGACTAGATGATCTGGCATTGGGACGTCTAAAGCGTAGCAGCTTTGTGCATCGGGGAAAAAGACTTATAAGACAGCATCAAGAAGACCTATCCATGAAGACAACACCACTGAAGCCCACCCTATACCCTGTACCATGGGAGCAGGCCAGCAGTGCCCTACAAATTAATACATCAGTCAGTGGTCTCACAAGTGGATGTGAGTATAATGATCTGCAAAAACGAACTGCTACATTGAGTATGATCCAAGAAAGCTATCCCGATCAATCATGAATACATGCCTATACAGATGGATCAGCAACTAATGCTGTTAGGAATGGAGGTGCCGGTATCTTTATCTCATACCCTGACAACCACTATGAGACTAGGCACATTCCCACTGGTAAATTCTGTTCCAACTATACTTCTGAGGTTCAAGCTCTAGAGCAAGCTGCAAATATGATTTATAACACCAACTCTGACTGCCACCAGGTAGTCATCCTCACAGATGCACTGTCTGTCCTGCAAGCTCTCAAGGGTGGTAAACTCCCGCATCTGAGAAATGAACTAAACAAGGTAGCTGCCAAAAAGAGAACCATACTTCAGTGGGTACCATCTCATTGTGGTGTACCCGGAAATGAAAAGGCAGATAAACTTGCAAAAAAGGGAGGAGAATGTAAACAAGAAGATAATGAAGTCACATACTTTGAGAAAAAGAGAGCTATCCAGACTATCAGAAGAGCGGCAGGGACAGATAACTATTTTTCGCCTCAGGACAGGGCATAACAAACTGAATAAACACATGCACAAGCTACGATTGTCTGCTTCACCACTGTGCACATGTGGATTAAACGAACAAACTGCTGAGCATTTTCTACAGGACTGTCCTCTGTATGACCAGTTAAGAAAGATATACTGGCCCAATGACTCAACACTAAACTCAAAGCTATATGGAGTTAAAGAGGAACTTCAAACAACAGTCGAATTCATCATGAGAACTCGTCTGACGGTGTAATCATCAAAGATGCGATCGCAAGAAGAAGAAGAAGTCACTAAATTTTTGAAACCCTTTCTTTGCGTGACGTCATAAGTATACGACCCCTTATGGTCAACGCACCACACACACACACAAAATATGAAAAAATGGAAGAATGCCCCCCCCCACCCTTCATCGAGGCCAGCTCCTTGACGTGGAGATGGGGCTCAAGTACAGCCATCAGCGGCTGAAAAACCAAGACTGGCCAGGCCCTCCTACACTCGAGCAAGACCACAGTCTGCCCTAGCAAGTCAAGGTACTGAAGACGGAGGCAACCAGCCAAGAGGCGCACCACAGCAATCAGGATGCCACGCACATGCACTATGGAAGTATGCCTATATCTGCAAAACGTTATGGCACTCGCCCAGTGACGGACACCCAGGTAGGCGCAGTGCCGGGCCCTCTGCCTTGGACGGGCCCAACCCCTACTATGGGGGTCCTTCTCAATTGCCCCGTGGAGCCAGGAGGCATGAGAATAGAGCTACTGGCCAAGCAAAGAAAAGACCATTTAAAATAATGCACTGGAATGCTGAAGGCGTCAATAGTAAAAAAGACGGCTGCAGCAAAAAATTAGAGCTCGAAAATATCTTGAATGAAGAGCAAGTAAATGTATGTCAACAAGGACATATAGCCTTCAAAATCAGAGGCTACCAGTGCTACCGATCTGACCGAATAGACAGGCGAAAGGGTGGAATACTGACACTCGTGAGGAATAACATCAGTGCATGTCAGCTTGAAACATACGTATATGGAGGGGGCGGAATACCAGATGCTTCATCTCAGGACAGAAAGTTCAGAATTCCACCTGCTCAACTACTACTGTCCGAGCGACCGCCCACTGGCACTAGATACAATCCCAGCAAAAGAAAGACTGATTGTATGCGGAGACTTCAACAGCCACTCACAGAGCTGGGGCTATGATCACATGGACAGGAGAGGTGAGGAGCTTGAAAACTGGCAGGATGACAATGGGCTTATCCTGATTAACCAGCCAATCGACCCACCAACCTTCTACTCGAGATCATGGCACACCACCTCTACACCAGACCTGGCAATCCACTCACCCGGCCTGGAGTGGAACACCACACGCGTTGTAGGGAAACAACTTGGAGGCAGCGACCACCGGCCAGTCTTCCTAATTGTGGAAAATGAACTTGTCAAGGAGAGCAGCACTCTCTCTAGGTGGAACTAGAAGAAGGCAGACTGGACAATGTACCAGCACCGTACTAGTATACTGGCTAGAGATCTGACTGTAGACAAAGACATCAATAAGCTAGTCGATGAATTCAGCAGATGCATATTACAGGCTGCTCGTGAAACAATACCTAGAGGGGCTCGTAAGCACTACAAACCATATTGGAATAGTGAACTAGAGCAGCTGCACAACGACGTGGAAACATCTCGAAAGCAGGCAGAGACCAGTCCATGCCAAGAACACCACAATAACTACCAGCAAGCTAAGGCCAAATTTCAAAGGGCCAAGTTGCAGGCCAGGCGAAGAAGCTGGAAGGAGAAAACAGAGTCCTTGAACTTCGAAAGAGATACGAGGAAACTGTGGAAGCTGGTAAAACAACTTAACGATGAAGGTACAGGGAGAAACTCAAGGATTGCTCTGTACAAAGATGGAAACATCCTCATGGGAAAACAGGCAGCTGATCACTTTGCAGACTCCTTTGCTAAAGATAACAACATCGAAGTTAGCCCAGAGAAGCAGCAGGAGACTAGTGAGAAACAACAATACGCAGGACGAGATGGAACCATACCTGAAGTTATGGAGGCACCAATCACATTCAGAGAACTGGAGCTTGCAATATCCAAATTGAAAATGAGAAAGTCGCCAGGAGTTGATGGAGTGTCCAATGAAATGATTAAGAACTTGGGAACCGCAGCAAAAACAAAGCTGCTGCAGATCTTCAATATCTGTTGGAACTCAGGCAGAGTTCCACAGACCTGGAGGGAAGCAATCATGATACCACTCCTAAAACCAGGAAAAGACAGTTCCACTGCCTCCAGCTACAGACCAATCAGCCTTACAAGCTGCCTCTGCAAAACAATGGAATGTATCATCAACCTCAGGCTACAGTGGTACCTTGAAAGTGAAAACCTTCTTGTACCACAGCAGGCGGGCTTTAGGCAGTGTTATTCCACCGAAGATCAGGCAACTTACCTTTCCCAAGAGATTGAGGATGCGTTCCAAGATAAGAAACTGGTACTAGCAGCATGGATAGATCTAAGGAAAGCATTTGACAAGGTTTGGAAAGAAGGGCTTCTGAAGAAAATGAGAAATTGTAGAGTGAATGGTAAGATGTACAAATGGGTGAAAGCATACTTGCATAACAGAAGAGCCCGAGTACAACTAGATGGCCTCAAGAGTAAGAAAATTCTACTGCGTCATGGCGTCCCTCAGGGAGGGGTTCTGTCCCCCACACTTTTCCTAGTCTACATCAACGACCTGGTTGCTGAACTACCACATGGAATGAAAGTGGCAATGTACGCTGATGACCTGGTAATATGGTGCACAGATGAGCATGCAACAGTGGCCACCAAACTGCTACAAAGAGCTATAGATGCCTTAACCTCATGGGCAAATAGATGGTGTGTCAGCATCAACACAGACAAGTGCAGCACTACGCTCTTCACCCTCTCTCCCAAACAAAAAGCTGGTGTCATCAAGATAAACGAAGAGCTCCTGAGAGAAGATAAACAACCCACCTATCTCGGAGTTACATTCGATGATAGGCTGACATGGAAGCAGCACATCAACAAGGCAGCAACAAAGGCCAGGAGGAAGTTAGCCATCCTGAGAAAACTAAGTGGAACCACATGGGGAGCCAGCGGGAAAATACTTAGTAAAGTTTACCAGCAGGGCATACGACCACACCTGGAATATGGGTCAGCTGCGTGGTGTCCAGCATCAAACACCACATTACAAGAGCTAGATAAGGTGCAAAACCAGGCGCTTAGGGTCATCACGGGGGCAATGAAATCAACGCCTATAGTGGAGATGGAGAAAATGGGGAGGATACAAGCACTGAGAGAACGCAGAGACACGAAAGTGCTAACACAGGCAGAAAAGTTCCTCTGTATGCCGAGCCATCCAATGAAGGACAGATTCCAAAACCTTGCAATGGGACGACTGAAAAGAAGCAGCTTTATCCACCAGGCCAAACGATTTCGTAGACAAACCTCAGACCTGCCTGAAGTTAACAGCCCCCTAAAGTCTGTGCCAGAACAAACCCCTTGGAGAGAGGAGCATGGACTACCAGTACACATCCACACAAAAGTGAAAGGAATATTCGACAGGGATGAACAGAACAGCGTGCAACGTAGGACAGTCACTCTCAGTTTTCTGGATGATGAATACCCACAGGACCTCTGGGTCCGAGTATACACGGATGGGTCAGCACAGAATGCAGTAAAGAATAGAGGAGCAGGAGTGTACATAGAATACCCAAACAACACTAGAGATACGGTCAGAGTACCAACGGGGAAATTCTGTAACAACTATGATGCAGAAGTCCAGGCAATCAAGGTGGCAACTGAGAAACTAATGAACATCAATCTCGGTCCACAGCCTATAGTATTCCTGACAGATGCAAGATCAGCACTCCAAGCACTTCAGTCCAGAAAATTGCCAGGTATACAAGCCCTACTTTCTGAACTGTGCAACCAGCGCAGGGTCGCCATGCAGTGGATACCGTCTCATTGTGGAATACCAGGAAACGAGAGAGCAGACGGACTGGCTAAAGAAGGTGCTGCAGACGAGCAACCGGATGTACCAGTTACATACCATCAGAAGAAAAAGATGATCAAATCTATCAGAAAGCCACCAACACCAACGCAGGATGACTACCAAGCTATGAACAGTTCAGAACAAATAGTCATTCTGCGTCTCAGAACAGGACACAACCGCCTCCACAGCCACATGTATACAAAATTCAAGATTGGCAATTCAGCCATGTGTACATGTGGACAGGCACCCCAGACTGCGGAGCACGTACTTCAAGATTGCCCCGAATATGATATATTGAGGCAAACCCACTGGCCCAGAGAAACAACACTGGAAGCAAAACTATATGGACCTCTGTATGAACTACAAAAGACAGTTAAGTTTATACAAGAAACAACATTGCAGATATAGACAATATAGTTCAAGCGAACGAAAGAAGAAGAAGGAAGAATGCCCTTTAAATTAGTGCTCAGTTTAACATTGTCAGTACGATGCTCGCCTTTTCCGTATTTCCCCGGAAACCTGGCATCATTTTTTAAAATTGTACTTTTCATGACGTTTCACTTTTTAATTTCAGTTAGTAAATTGTGGATGACATTCAGTGCCAGCCTTGGGACAACACTAGATCGTTCTGTCACACAATTCCTTAAGTACTGAGAGACCAAGTCACAGACATGACCGAGGTCAACACAGAAGTATGAGAAGCCGGATAACTGACAACTGTAGTGTTTAACATTTCCGTGATTGTATTAACATCAGGGCATATCAGAAACCACTCACCATAAGCTATTTAATGTTAGTGGCCGACGACAGATTGGTACATACAGTTTGTTTGTTTGTATTTTGGGAAAGACACGGTCGATCTCGTTTTACTGGTAGATCTAAGTTGACGATTTGATAGATCTCCATGTAAGGGAGAAAAGGGAGGGGGAGTTAAACTAGGGACATTTCTAATTAGTCCCCTTTCCCGCTGGCATTTAACTGTGAAGTATTGTCAAGATTAAATTTTCCTCATTCCCGTGAAAACACACGTTGGCTTTATTTGTGAACTGCGTCGAAGAGGAAAGAGAAATCTTCTGTGAACTGAAATGGAAATTCGGTAAAATAAAATTGATTTTCTGTCGATGGAATTGTAGGAGGCAGATCGTCCAGCACAGATAAAAGTTAAATATAGGTTGTACTATTCCAAATAATTTGAAACCAGACAATACGCACGATATTTATCAAGGTAGATCTTCAGAGTGCTGAGTATTTCTTGAGTAGAGCTCCACTCCTCCTCGGCTGTCTACCTCTGGTTTAGATAGGTTATAACTATCAGAAATTTCTCACCAGGAGCGATTTATTGTTAGTGGAATACGAAAGATTGCCTCTGCGTTTTGTTTGTTTGTTCGTTTTTTTGGTCACAAAGGAGGGGGAAAAAGACGGTAGTATAGAGATAGTTTCATAGCACTTGCTGCTGTCGGGTAGGAAAGTGTTAGAGAGTTCCCTGCGCTAAGTCTTATGAGACGGGATGTTTGCTGCCACTTGTAGTGTTTAACATCTGCGTGATTAAGTTAACATCAGAGCAAATCAGAAACCACTAGTTCAAGGGTTCTCAATAATTTTTTTTTCTCTCATGGCCCGCATTCTGAGCTTCATTTACCTCTGTGAATTCTCTCTTCCCCCCCCCCCCCCCCTTTTCCGTCACTGTTAGGTGGAATAAATGTACTTCACCAATCGGTACTGTTTATTAATCTAAACCCATATCATACCCCTCGCCATAGGCTAGTTCACGGGTTCTCAACCTTTTCTCGCACATAGCCCCCTTCTGAGCCTCATTTACCTCTGTGACCCCGCCCCCCCCTTCCCTCATAGTCGCTGTTAGCTGAAACAAAGGTACATTACCATCGTTACTGTTTATTAATCTAAACTATATCAAATAAAGACAAAGTATTTGTAGTAGCTAACAAAAACGACTAATTCTATGGCAGACATAATTGTGTAATAGGAAACACAGTTATTAAGGACATAAAACAGTCTAGCAGCAACATAAAGCTTGCAAAAAGAAAAGAAAGAAAGTAATCACTGGTACTTACTTCTAAGTAGCAAAGACAATTCTTAAAGTCATACAATGAATAGCAGCAGCATAAGGCCTGCAAACTGGAAAGATTATAACAATCGGTACTTCATTTAAGTTAAGTTTGGATGGCCCCCTGAGAAACTTATTGTAGCCGCCCCCCTTTAGAAATGTGGCTTGGCCCCCCCCCCCCCCCTGTGGCGCCATATTGCCCACTCTGAGAACCACTGGGCTATTTATGTTAGTAGCCCACGAAAGATTGCTTTATGCTTTGTTTTCTTATTTTTGTGAAAAAAAGAAACGAAAAATATAATATACAAAATAATAAATAGTTTCATAGCAGATACTAGGGCAGTGAAGTGATTGTGACTACACCATACTAGATTTTAAGCTTTATAAGGTGGGGTGACCGAGTTCCTTCCTCGTCTTTACACTTAATGAAACATTAATAACACGCGGTATCGTATGTAACAGTAATGTTATTACACGCTTTGTGAACAACGTCGACGCTAGGAGTGGTTTATTAAGTTAGTGTGGTAAAGTCTGGGCAATTCAGTTGCGAACTTCCGTTTGTTAAAGTGTATTTATGCGATAGGTTATGTCAACCAGGTTCTTCGTGGGTGTTTGTATCTTGGACATAACCAGGATAATGTATCGGGAAGTTGTCTTCAGGCTTAATTTGCAGATCAGTGTGACCTCGAAGAGGAGACGCTTGTTTCTTCTTCTTTATCTTCTACTTCTTCTTCTTCTTCATCTCGTTCTTCTACTTCTTCAACTACTACTACAACTACTTCTTCGTCTACTACAACTACTACTACTTCTTCTTTCTTCTTCTACTACAACTACTACTACAACTACTAATACCTCTTCTTTTTCTTCTCTTCTACTACTACTACTTCTTCTTCTTCTTCTTCTTTTTCTAATACTACTACTACTGCTGCTACTGCTACTGCTACTACTACTACTACTACCACTACCACTAACACTACGCCGACGCCGCCCCCGCCGCTCACTCTCGGACTTCTACATGAATATTTTCAAAAGAAGCAGTTGTCGGCTTCAGGCTATTTATATCTCCATAGTGATATTTGCATGTTCATAGACGCTTCTATGTATGTAAACATTCATGAACACACATACATACAGGGGCGGGCTGAGCGTTGGGCAATTCGGCCACTGCTCGAGGGCCCACAGCAGTAGAGGGGTACACGCTTCCCTTCCCTCCAACTCTATAGCCAAATCCATGTGGAATCGATAATCAGGGGTCAGTGTCTCGTTTTGCCTCGGGGCCCCGATCACTGTCGGTACGCCTCTATCTACCTAAATAAAAAGATTAAGGTAGTCTCAAAGCATAATCTGACGTAGGGTGGTGAAGTTTTAGAGACTTTACCATACTAGGTCCAGCTTTTTATGAGGCGGGGTGACCAGTTCCCTTCCTCGCTGCTTTTGCCTTCCCTAACCCATGAGCAGAGTAATGTACACATTTACAGCTAGGTAGACTGAAGCGTGATGCGGCCAGGTTTCAATCCCGGGACCTGAAAACTGCGCTGCGAGAGGAAAGGACGTTCACCGCTTTGCTTGTCGACGCTCCCTACCTACATGCAAACTTCTGACTATGTAAATATGCTATGCATGCATACACATTACATATATACATAGCCAGAGGCGGCCCTAAAGTATTTGGCACCCGGGGTGGATCCTACCTTTAGCACCCTCACCCATAAAGAACGACACCTGCACGTATATTTTTAACAGTACGTACTATCATAATAGTGTCCGATGACACCCCCCTATCAGGCTGTCACCCGGGGCGGACCGCCCCCTCGCACCCCCTTAGTACGCCACTGTACATAGCAACGTTTCTTACTTTGTAAGTACACACGTTTATATCCTTACTTTAAAAACAAATAAAAATTTTGCCTCGTTTTGATGACTCGCGTCACGTTTAACCTAGTCGGCTATATTAGGGCGCATGCCCAAATATAAAAGACCTTTAGATCTGATAAAATATATCCTTACGTTTTTTAACGTTGTGTTTATGTATTTTATGATATAAAAATATTTATCTATACAATGGGATCGTAATATATTCAATCTCAATTTATACTAATTGCGTAAAAAAGCGTGAGCTGGGAAAATGCGAAAAACATCGCTGCCGTCGTGTTTTTGATTATGTGTACATGTGTTCCATTTATTTAAACTCATAATTTCATTGTTTAAAAATGTTTTATGTTCGTTTCCTGTACATTCTGTGGAAATGTTGACTAATTTTTATTTTGATCTACTTTGCAGAAGCCTTTCCCTAATAGTACCGTATTGAATTTATATTCAGAACACAATCTTAATTTACGCGAATCTCAAATTACGCGCTTGTCTGCGGAACGTAAGCATCGCGTAAACCGCAGTCGCACTGTACATGTATATGTGCATATATTTTTGTCTCTATTTGTTGAAGATCTGTGCTCATTGGGAAGGTGAAGGGTGATGACGATTTTTGTCTCTGTCATTGTTATGTGTATATGTGTGCGTGCTCATAATGTTATCACGACTGTACCCTATATGTAACGCCGACATCACCACCACACTTCTATATGACAGCGGGACATGGACAACCTATGCCAAGCAAGAAAGAAGGCTCAATACCTTCCATCTACGGTGTCTACGCCACATCCTCGGTATTTCGTGGAAGGACGAAGTGACAAATGTCAAGGTGTTGTCACGTGCTGGCCTTCAAAGCACGTATACACTGCTTAGACAGCGCAGATTACGCTGGCTTGGCCATGTCCGCCGCGTGGAAGATGTCCGCATCCAGAAAGATATCTTCTACAGACAACTGACATGGCAAAAGAACAGTTGGTCGACCGCAGCTGAGATTAAAAGATGTGTACAAGAGAGACATCACCCGTGTGTTACCGGGGCCCGAAAGGGGAGCAAAGAATAGTAACACTGTCCCCTGCCAAGCATGTCGTAGAAGGCGACTAAGGAGGGTTGGGCATGGGGCCGGTTACCCCATCCTGTAAAAAAAATTTAAACCACAAAAAACTTCAACAAATATGGACAAGTCAAATAAAGAAAATAAAACACAGCCATCCAAGACAGGGGAAGGTCCTCTCGCGGGGAGGCGTATGATGCAACACAGAGAAAGCCGAAAGGAGTCTGTGTTGCTGACTAACCTTCTTTCTTCTAGGAGAACTTCCAGATTTGGCACCTGGAATGTTCGGACATTGAACGAACAAGGGAAAGTGGCACAAGTAGCAGCAGAAATGAGGGAATACAAAATCGAGGTTCTGGGAATGTGTGAAACAAAGTGGAAGGGGGTAGACAGGAAGAAACTCATCACAGGTGAATTGGTGCTGTCCTCAGGACACGAAGACGAAAGTTCACACCACAGTGAAGGGGTAGCTCTTATGTTATCTAAAGAAGCACAGAAAGCACTCATTGAATGGGAAGCTGTGGGACCCAGAATAATAACAGCTATTTTCAAAACATCTAAAAAGAAAATTCATGTCAATGTCATCCAATGTTATGCACCAACTAATGAAGAAGAGTCTGTGAAAGAAGCATTTTATACTAAACTACAGGAAATTATGGATAAAGTAAAAAGAAAAGACATCACAATTTTGATGGGTGACATGAATGCAAAGATAGGTACAGTCAATACTGGATTTGAAGAAGTCATGGGAAAACATGGGCTAGGAGTAATGAATGAAAATGGAGAACTATTCGCAAACTTCTGTGCTTCAAATCAACTGGCTATAGGAGGAAGCATGTTTCCACATAAGAGAATACACAAGGCAACATGGATATCACCAGACCATAGAACAGAAAATCAGATCGATCATATATGCATAAAGAAGAAGTTTAGATCATCATTGCAGGATGTAAAGGTATATAGAGGAGCAGATGTGGCATCAGATCACCATCTTCTGATAGCCAAAGTAAAAATGAAACTCAAGAGATATGCAACAATGCAAAATTATAGACAACAGTTTAATGTAGGACAGCTAAGAAATCAAGAAACAAGAGACAAATTTGCGGTCACAGTATCCAACAAATTCCAAGTGCTCCAACAGTTGGAAGATGTAGAGAATACAGAAGACTATTGGCAGCAGGTCAAAACGGTATGGAAGGAGACATGTGAAGAAATACTGGGGAAAAGGGAAAGACAACAAAAAGCATGGATAACAACAGAAACCATCAATAAGATAAAAGATAGAAAAAACAAGAAAGCTGAGTTAAACACAAGCAAAACCAGAAGTTCCAAAGCCAAGGCTCAAGAAGTGTACACAGAAGCAAACAAAGAAGTAAAAAGAAGTATCAAAAGAGACAAGAGGAAGTATATTGAGGAGTTGGCAAGAGAGGCAGAAGATGCTGCAGCCAAAGGAAATATGAGAGAACTGTATAGCAGCACAAAGAAGCTAACAGGGAAATACAAGCAAACAAGTTGCCTCATAAAAGATAAGAATGGGAAACTGCTCAGCAATATACAAGAGCAAATGAAGAGGTGGACAGAATATTTTGGGGACCTTCTCAATAGACCAGCTC
This sequence comes from Oreohelix idahoensis, assembly GCA_024509875.1. Taxonomy (NCBI): domain Eukaryota; kingdom Metazoa; phylum Mollusca; class Gastropoda; order Stylommatophora; family Oreohelicidae; genus Oreohelix; species Oreohelix idahoensis. The sequence goes on from JAMPIV010009994.1 coordinate 590,606, forward strand.
CACAAAACCCGCCGGACATCCAGCCAGCAGAAGAAGAGCTACAAATTAACGGTGAAAGACCAACGAAGGAAGAAATAAAGAAAGCCATAAAGCTTCTAAGAGATGGAAAAGCGTCTGGACCTGATGGCATTCCAGCAGAGGCCATCAAAGCAGATATCGACACGGCTACAGAGATGTTATATAAATTACTTGGTAAAGTCTGGGAAAAAGAAGAGATACCAGCAGAATGGAAGGAAGGATATCTGGTTAAGTTGCCTAAGAAGGGAAATCTACAAGAGTGCACAAATTATAGAGGAATAATGTTACTATCAGTGCCAGGAAAGGTATTGAACAGGATTATCCTTGAGAGATTAAAGGAGTCCATAGACAAGAAATTGAGAGATGAACAAGCAGGTTTTCGACAAAACAGATCATGTACAGACCAGATAGCCACTTTGAGAATAATAGTTGAACAAAGTCTGGAATGGAATTCACCACTATACATCGGATTTGTGGACTACGAAAAAGCATTTGACAGTGTGGACAGAGAATCACTTTGGAAATTGATGAGGCATTATGGAGTTCCCCTGAAGATCATTAATTTAATAAAGAAAACCTATGAAGACATGACGTGCAGAGTTCTTCATGAAGGACAGCTTACAGAACCATTTGGGATAAGAACAGGAGTGCGACAGGGATGCCTCTTGTCTCCATTTCTTTTCTTGCTGGCAATAGATTGGGTCATGAGATCATCGACAACACACAACAGAAGTGGAATCCAGTGGACTCTGACTAAGCAGTTGGATGATCTGGATTTTGCTGATGATTTGGCTCTCCTGTCCCATAACCGTAATCAGATGCAGGACAAATTGAAAACACTCGATGAGAGGTCACAGCAATTGGGTCTGAAAATACACAGGGAAAAGACAAAAATAATGCGAATAAATGCAGGTAATGAAAACAGGGTTGAACTTGAAGAAACGCCAATACAAGATGTAGAATCATACACATATCTTGGCAGTAATATAGATAAAGTTGGAGGGACAGACAGCGATATCAAAATAAGAATACAAAAAGCAAGAGGAGCTTTCATTGCATTGGGAAATATATGGAGATCAAGAGAAATAGGATCCAACACGAAAATAAGAATCTTCAACTCAAATGTGAAGTCAGTCCTATTGTATGGCTCGGAGACATGGAGAACAACAAAGACAACAACCAAAAAGCTACAGACTTTCATAAATGGTGCTTGCGTAGAATAGAGGGATTAAAATGGTATGACAAGGTTACCAATGTGGAACTGATGACAAGAACTGGACAAGTGCCAGTGGAACAAGAGATGAGAAGAAGACGATGGCGATGGATAGGACACACACTGAGGAAACCTGTTGATAGCATTACAAGGCAGTCCTTGTTCTGGAACCCCCAGGGCAAGAGAGGCAGAGGAAGACCAAGAAGTATATGGAGAAGAGAGTTGGAAACAGAGGTGAAAATGATGAGGAGAACATGGAAAGAACTTGAGATGATGGCACGTGACAGGAGGACTTGGCATGTGTTTGTTGAAGGCCTATGCTCCTTTGGGAGTGGAGGGTTATGAATGAATGAATGACAAGAGAAACATGAGGACACTGGACATAAATCCAGCAACCTGGGAGGATGAATCTGCCGATTGCATCAAGTAGCGATGCTCTGTACTGCACTACCTCAGATTGGGTGAAAAGAAGCTCTCACGGCAAGCAGAAGACAGGAGAGAACGTCGAAAGGAACACCAGGAAAAAACAAGCAGAAGAGAGCTTTCACCTCAGGGGCGTATTCCCATAGTCAGTTATGACTGAAGGGGCTATTATTATTACACTTTATATAGGCATGTTACGTGTTCGAGAAGTATAGGTTGTATGTAAAGTATAGTATTTATATTCGTGATATATATCTGTATTCTTGTGCGGTGGACAAGACCCAAAAAAAGTTATGCAGCGCCATGCTTATGTTTCTTAATCTCTATGTCGGAGTGGCTAAGAGGTATGGCGCCCGCCTCGAATTCTGGAAGTACCGGGTTCGATTCCTAGTTGAAGGAATATAATTTATGGAAACATATTTTTCAGAACTAGTGGTCCTAATGATGTCATACTCCCCGCTGTTCTCCTGGGCGGTGAGATCGGAAACCTAGCCTTCTTGGATAAAAAAGTTAGTTGCTTATCGTTTTACAGGACGTGACAATCAACTCCAGCTTTTATTGGCTGTTTTGTGATTTTTCTAGGCAATTTTTACGTTCTGTAGTTTGCCATTGCTTTCTGAACGGTACGGCGCTTATACCATTGTTAAAAATCCACACAAAGCGATCTGCTACCAAACCGCCTGCAGCAGGTTTCGAACTAGGTATATCTGGATTATGAAACTGCGGTCATATCCATTAGGCCACAGACGCCGACCTTCTTGGATAAGGGCGAAAAAATAGGAGGTCCCGTGTGCAAGTTGCGCACGTTAAAAATCCCACGGCAGTTGGAAATCGTAAAGAGTAGGCCTATCTGGAAAGCCGCTGACCTGGCAAAATTTAAAAATTAGAAACCTACCCACCACAACAATATTTATAGAATGTTTGATTCCTATATACACACATTGGGATTCTCGCCGGTGCTACGGAGTTCGTGCACTGTGCTGAGATCCTCCTTGTGTGATCTAAGAGTCCTTAAAACCAAACCAAACCAAACTAAACCAATCCAAACCAAACCGAGCTCTATGTTTCTAGTTTGTATTTACGGATTTATGGTTCGTATTTTCAAGCATTAAAGTCATATGGTTAAATACACCAGCATCTGTTGTGTTTCCTTATCTTGTATTCATTATTTCTTATTGTACTCAAAAGAGAAAAGATATGTCTATCCCATTGTTGAATTTGATTTCATCTGATATTTCTTGAATTTATTTCAGGAAGTGCAACATAAGCTTTCTGATTCATGGAAGAACGTATGTGAGACGGAACACCCAACAATGGCTGAAGATGGAACGGATGATGTAAAACCTAGGCTATTGCCTAACACCATCAACAGTAGCAGTACCACTACCAACAACATCGTAAGCAGTATCCTAAGAAAAACCAATGGCTTTACGGACGAAGTATGCGTAGGGAGAGTGGCGAGAAGGCTTGAGCAGAAAATTCAAGAACTTAAAACAGAAAAGGAAGAGATGGAGTTTAATAAGTGTCACTCCCCAAGCCAAAAAGATCAAGATAGTCCAATAGACTTTTCAGTCAAGCGCAGAACGTCATTCTCAGGGAGTTTGACAGACGATTCTCAGACCTCATCGTCCAGTCCTGGTCATATGACTGACTATAGCTCCATGTCTCCATCAGCGGACGTAGGGTCTGTCCACGACAGTAGTGGAGTCACTAAACGATGTACACCGAGCCCTGACAGCCTTGATGATCCGAGACTCCTTGGCCAACCCGAAATCGGAGTTCCGCCTGTCACACTACCCCCTTTGCTCAGCCATCTGGGCGTTTTCCCAGGCATATCAACTAACGTACTGACCACCGGGTCTGCCATGAATGCCTTTTCAAATATAGTTGCTTCTGCCCTAAAGGATTCGCACAAAAAGAAGAACAGCCGCCCATTCAAAGCGTACCCCAAAGAAGCACTACAAATGCCTCTGGGATTATTTGGAATTCCCGGCCTAACAGCAGCCGCCATTCAACAAGCCTCGGATCAAGGCATGTTTATGGGATTTAACAATGACGATTTTTCCAGTCTGTACCATCAACAACTTCAACATCTGAGAGACGATACATTTTCAGGACAAAGCATTAAATTATCCACACCGTCACAGTTATTATCATCCTCTAATGGTAAACATAGCCACCAAGCCCATCATCATCAAAACCAAAACCCTAGTCCTCCAACTATGACCAGCAGTAGCACATCTCCTCAGAGTGATGTGTCAGACCATCTCAAGACGATCGCCATTCCTTGTACCACATTTCCTGCCATGAGCACTCCGGGATCCTTAAACGCTTCACTTGTTTCCAGCACGTCGTCTTTCGTTCAATGTAACTCAAGGAAACGTCCACGCTCACTGCCAGACAACCAAAAAGACGCTGCATATTGGGAGCGCAGACGTAAAAACAACGACGCTGCTAAGAGGTCACGCGACGCCAGACGCGCCAAAGAGGATGAGATCGCAATGAGAGCAGCGCTGCTAGAGCAAGAGAACCTAAAACTCAGGGTTGAAGTAGCCGCACTGAAAACAGAAACTGATAGATTGCGATGTATGCTCTACAGCAACTAAGAATAGTATTACCTGTGTGTAGATGTGCAGTAACTACGTTTTTATTTGTTGAAATGAACTTTTTGATGGCAGTTGTGCTGCTGTCATCACTGTTGCCATTATAGTGGCTTTGCTGATTAACTGGTGTCAAGATGCAATTTTGAGAAGTTGCTATGGTTGTATGCTCATGAGTGAGCAAGGTTTATTGGGTACATTGTTGTGGCAAACGTGATTGCAACGTAAGTCGAGATAAACGTTTGTGAGTTGCATGTGATGTTTGCACGAGCAGCTGAACTTTGATTGTTATGACATGTGACTAAAGTAGTAGTTATTATTGGCTAGAGTTAGCCTGGGGTATGGAAGGTGAAACGGTTACAAGGTTGTCCAAAGGGAGTTGACAGACGTTGTAGAAGGGAACGGACGTGTCCCGTTGTTGCTCTTGTATAGAAGAGCTTGTGTTTGTTGTGTGGTTTTAGTTGTTGTAAATATGTATCTTGCGACCATCAAGAATTAAAAAACTGCAGTGCACGATAAAGGTCTCATTACTTTTCTCCCTTTTTGAAGTTTTAAGTGGTGATTCTTTCTTCTTTGGTTTTGATGCCTAGAGTTCTTTGCAAACAGTGTTTCTATCTTGGATCTTTGTTTTCGCTGCCTTTTTTTTGGGTCTGTTCCAAAGTCTTTTAGGTTCATTTCCATGTCATGTAATTACTTCTTGGATCCTTAGCCGCTAACTGGCAATGTAATCAGTAGCCGCCACCATTACGCCAAGTGGCGTCTTGTAGGATCCCTTTCCATGCCCATTGAGGCATATTGGGAATATGGTGTTAGGCGCATATTTTCTTGACCATCGGCACACTAGGGGTGATGTGGTCAGCATCACGCCGGCCGCTTTAGCCTTCACAGAGTAGTTCTGGTACCCAATTCATGAGGCTGGGTCGACCCCAGAGCCGTTTGCGGTAAAAAAAAAAATCCTACCTCAACTGGGGATCGAACCATGGACCACCGAGCTAGGAAGACAGTGCACTAACCACTGTGCTACCGCGGCTCCAGCGTCTTATAGGGCAGCAGTAAACTCTCTTTCTACTGTACATGGTCTGGCTATCCTTCGTTCGGTGCTCAAAAAACTGGTTCATGCCTTTAATCTCGGCCTCCATAGTTCTCAGCCAATGTAACTTTTTGCTTGTGCCTTTTGAAGAGTTATATTGCAACATTTTGTTTATTCCTTGTCCGCTTTGACAGCTTGCATGATATGGAATAATGTTATAGACTAAGAGCTTAATGTACGTTTGTGTGATTGTGTATATGCGCGCGTCGTTATGCATGAGTGTAAAGCATGTGTGATTTGCGGTCACTCTGTCCTTATTACAATTGTAAGTCTGTTTCTTCTCTCCACGATTTGTCCATATATCGCACACAATGGTGATATTTCCAGTAACCTTGTCATTTTGGAATACTCCTTAATTGCTCGGATTATTGCAATAACCTTACACCGCCTGTCTGGGAGATAGCTAATATATTTAGCACATATTTGATAATGCTGTATGTATTTTTCGTTCAGTCTTACTATTATGTGCAAAATACTGCTGCAAACTGCAATACGTTTTATTACGTTAGATCAGGAATATAATTATTTATAATGCATTGACACATTTATATGTTTCTCCAACATATTGCGATTGATAAAGACTGGCAGACAATGAACCGACAGCTTCGAGTAAAGAATGTTTAGGAAGTTGTAAGATGTGAGTCTAGTATTCGTTAACATGGGTCTGCTTTAAAAACATTGTTTGATATTTTACGATCTGAATCTAGTTCAAGAATATATGATGAGATATTAAGATCTGAGTCTAGTTCAAAACCATATGATGTTATTGTAAGATCTCAATCTTGTTCAAAAACATATGATGATATTGTTAGATGTGAATCTAGTTCAAGAACATATGACGATATTGTAAGATCTAAGTCTAGTTATAGACCCCTGTTTGTGACTGTAGCTTACAAAGGGAAAACCCGAAACGTTCCGTGTTTTTGTGTGTGCATGGTTCAGGGGTAACACGGACTCCATATTATTTCACTTTTTAACTTCATATTCCTGATAAGATTTTTGCGATGATTGTTCTGATAATGTCTGCTTTGAACGAAGCTTACTAAGTGCTTGACAACGGTTTACAGGCCTTCAGAAACTTAGACTTAATGTATATGTACATTTTGAAACAAAACTTTGCTCAACAAATGTGGTTAAAAAATCAACGTTCAAAGGTATTGACGTTTAACAAAAACGCCCCTTTAATAATAAATAATTAAGACAAAGGGTTCGAATCTATCACACTGGGAAGAGGATGAGTGGGACAGGATGAGTTAAAAATAGAAAAGACGCTGTACTCAGTTATGATTGCCGCACACCACGCCTCCCATTTCTCTCTAAGTGTCAAGATGGTAGTTGGAAGTCATCCATGAATAACTGTTGCGTAACTTGTGACATTAAGATTACCATTGTTAACGCTGCTTCCTACACTTGAAGAGCTTGCCTTTTTATCGATTTAAACAATCTGTACTATTTTTGTCCTTTAGATTGTACTTTTGCAACTGTTTTGTAATGTCAGGTTGGTTTTCACCTATGGTCTAACACAAATATTCGATGAGGATAACAGTTGAGACGGCGTCAGTGAAGGTAAAATAAATTGTCTTTAAATTTTAATAACTAACGTTGAAGTTTTATATTCATACATTCTGAACAGATTTTCATTTAGATATAAAATGCCAGTCTTCACTCATCCGACCTACTTAATAAACTTCATAAATTTGGCTCGGGGAAAGGCTCTGAGTATTGTTTATTAAGCGAAACTTTCTTTCTTAATCGTAACCTCTTCCACCCCGTAAACAGGGTGTAGAGGTAACACAAAGAGCACAAGGCTCCTGGGCAAAACATGTAATCAAAATTTTGGATTAGCCCATTGTGTTATTAAGCGAAACATTAAGATTTAACATCATGTCATTAACAACACATTAGTTGCTGCAGTCGTAGATCTGGAACTCACAGGGTAGGAGAGTATAGAGGGAGACCAAGGAACACATGGAGAAGAAAACTGGTGACAGACATGAAAGAAGAAAAAATACGTGAAAGGACCTAGAATAATGGGGATAGGATAGACAAGCTTGGAATTCTTTTGGGCAAGCGCTCTAATATAACCAACGGACCATGTGTCAGGGGTCGGGAACCTTTCCGTGACAAAGAGCAAAATATTTAATTTTTGTCTCCATTTTAACAAATTGAAGAGCCGCATGAAAAAAAAATCACATGGTATCCTTCATTTACTAAGAGTTAAGTACTAGAGAGCCGAGAGCCGCACAAGATGGCTCAAAGAGCCGCATACGGCTCACGAGCCGCGGGTTCCCGACCCCTGGTCTAGGTTGAACCTGGGGCGCCCCGACAAAACGAGGTAAAATTACATTTAGCCCCTTAACCCCCAGCCGCCCATATATGACCCATCATATATAACTCAGTGTTCATTTTATAATAAAACACGTATTTATGCCCACTGGGTCAAATATGGGTTATTTCATTAGCAAGTCAACTTTTTTTCAATGTATAAGTAAAGTTGCATTCTAAAATACGTATTCAGACAGAAATATGAGTCAAGTATAACATTTAGTGTTCCATTGAAGAAGCTCTTGGGCCGTAAGGGGTTAAAGAACAACAAAATCACACCTACTAAAAAGTTGCAGTTAGGTGATTGCATTGTGTGATACAATATAGACAAAGTTGGAGGGACAGACAGTGATATTAAAATAAGAATACAAAAAGCAAGAGGAGCTTTCATTGGGAAATATATGGAGATCAAGAGACATCGGATCCAACACGAAAATAAGAATCTTCAATTCAAATGTTAAGTCAGTCCTATTGTATGGCTCTGAGACATGGAGAACAACAAAGACAACAACCAAAAAGCTACAGACTTTCATATATAAGTGCTTGCGTAGAATAGAGAGATTAAAATGGTATGGAGCTGAGGACAAGAACTAGACAAGTGCCAGTGGAACAAGAGATGAGAAGAAGACGATGGCGATGGATAGGACACAGAGGAAACCTGTTCATAGCATTACAAGGCAGTCCTTGTTCTGGAACCCCCAGGGCAAGAGAGGGAGAGGTAGACCAAGAAGCACATGGGGAAGAGAGCTGGAAACAGAGGTGAAAATGATGAGGAGAACGTGGAAAGAACTTGAGATGATGGCACGTGACAGGAGGACTTGGCATGTGTTTGTTGAAGGCCTATGCTCCTTTGGGAGTGGAGGGTTATGAATGAAATTGTGTGATACGCCATCTGGGCTTGTCACACAAGTATATGAGAAGTACTATCAGGGACTAGACGCTTAAACGACACGAAATCAAAGAGTTAATTTCTTAGAGAGCGTGGGGGCGTTTATTATTCACGTTGTACATAGAAGAACGATTGTTTTATGAATGTCCGGTATTTATAAATAACTGATAAGTGTGAAAAGTGTATTGTGTCTTTTTTAAACTGGCCTACTCTAAACCTTATAATTAGCAAAGCGACAAGGAGTGATCAAAACGTGTTTATTTGTTTGTGTGGGAAATCCTACGCATTAAATGGGATTTTGCAAATGGTCAACTTATTTCTGATGCACCAGTAGCCATGTCGCCTTGTGTAGTTCCTGGGAAGTCTCCGTTGAGACAAAGGATGAATATGTTTACCGTTTCCTCAGTAATGCCGTTGGGAGCCGCGGTAGCATAGTGGTTAGTGCACTGGCTTCCTAGCTCAGTGGTCTATGGTTCGATCCCCAAATGAGTTGGGATTTTTTTAGGCCGCAAACGGCTCCGGGGTCGACCCAGCCGCAACTGGGTACCAGAGCAACTCTGGGAAGGTTAAGGCGGCCGGCGTGATGTTGACCACGTCACCCCTAGTGTGCCGATGGTCAAGAAAATATGGGCCTAACACTATATTCCCAATATGCCTCAATGGGCGTGTAACAGGATCCTTTACCTTTTATTTTACCCTAGTAATGCCGTTAAGACACGACAAATATGAGATTGTGCACAAGGCTATCAACTTCATCGTGTCAACACATTGCTACAGACACCACCGTTACAAGAGTTCCGCGAGGGAGACAACTGTATTGGTGGCCTCCATGCTCCG